>ML681993.1:33192969-33224181 GCA_007922195.1 Podocnemis expansa | reverse complement strand
AAAGCTCATGCAAAAAATAAAGCTGTTAGTCTTAAAGTGCCACACAACTGCTTGTTGTTTTTTTACTGGACTAGACTAACATGGCTATCCCTTTGGAAATTGACATAGAAAGCAAGTCCTTGACGAATTTGTGGCTTGCAGGTTAGTCCAATTCCTCTGATATATACCAGCACCTGGGTGGGTCTCACTGCTTTTTTCAGTCCCAGAAGAATAGTTCCAGAGGAGGGAGTTGGTTGCAGACAGACTGAAGACAAAATGAAGATGTGACTCCTACCTTCTATCACCTCTGCTTTCTCCATGCACTTAGAGTCTTTGCCAAATCAAAATGGAGTTGAGTCACATGATCTGTTTGGGTGACTCATCACACAGGTTTCTTCCTAGGCCCACAATACCTGGGAGCTCCTTTAATGGGCCATTAAGAAGACAATAGTTTTGATGACACCCAGTCTGGGATTGCCTTAGAATCAAATAACTAGGAACATAAATAGAACAAACATATTCTTAATTTTTAATAAAGATTTGACACCTACATAAAGTTTAAACCATGTAATCATTCCTAGCCGATTACAACCTTTCTATTGGTACCAAAGATGGCATATCACATACAGATTATTGCAAATATGAAATATTAATATGAAAGATAATCATAAACAGTTTCCTAGACCCAGACAGTGTCACATTAGGAATGTCTGAGTTCAATCACCATAAGTGATCTTTGGTCATTATTACAACTTCTTCTTCTGCCAGAGAATGGTTTTTCCCAGCCAGCCAGTCAGTCCATCTAAGTGAATGCCTCATGTTTGTTGCTTTATTGTTTGGATAGTTCAACCATTTTGCTTTATGATCATTCTTGTACTATAAATTGAACACCCATTGGGTGAGGGGGTTGAAAATCTCTACTCCCAGACAATCATCTAACAGGGTATCTTAAAAACCCAATACATAAACCACATTTTGAGATGTCAGTCAATAATCCTTCCTAAACACCCCTACATTTGCAGAATAGGACAGGTCCCCAGTACACTCAGTAATCCAGGAGCAATGATGGATCTGATAAGATTCCCATTCACTCCTACCCATTTTGTGAACCATTGGGGGGGGGGAGCCAAACACAAAAAGATACAAATTTAAAAATGGTACATAGTCTCATGGGCTATGCCTACACTAGCCAACTAAGGAGCCTTAAATTTGAACTAATTTGAACCCTGGCTACACTAGGCTTTGCCTAGTTTGAACTAAAAAAATTTTTTTGTTCGAACTAAGCAAAGCTTAGTTTGAACTAGTTAATTCAGCTGGTTAGTTTAAACTAACTGCTTAGTTTGAACTATTTTGCATATTTAGTTCAAACTAGCACAATGTAGACATGCTAGTTCGAACTAAATATGTTTGAACTAGCAGGTAGTTCAAACTAAGTGTGTTGTTTTAGTTCCAACTCACCGTGCTTTTTTAGTTCAAACTAAAAAAAAAAAAAAAAAAGCACAGCTAGTTTGAACTAAAAATTAGTTCAAACTAACTTTCAAACTACTTAGTTCAGACTAATCAAGTCCGAACTAAGATTTTACGTTTAGACATAGCCTTCCTGTTCCTTCAGTAAACATCACTGCCAACATCCAGACTAAGACACAGTCAGTGCTCTTTCACCTAGATCACTCTCTTAACCAGACTATGGTTTTCAGTCTGTTCTTTTGGTTTGCAAGATATAGGACTTTGAAAAACTTGTAAGTCTAGAAGTGAGGTATGTCAGGTGTAAGCTACAGATCAATTGTAATATTCAGTGTCTGCTTTCACAAGATCCACATTTTAGAAGAAGAGAAGGAAACATTTTGGTGACAGCTCTTCAGAAGTTTGAAATGTTAGAAGGAGCTCAAATGAAAAGTGGTGGACAGAGTTTAGGTGAGGAGCATGTCAAAGGTGGAAAATAAATGCAGTTTATTTAATGGTTTCTCAGTTCATGCAGAGAGATAATACACGTCATGAACTGTTCAGTTCAGTGTTTCACCAAGAATGGGAGATTAAATATATGGGCTTTTTGTCTGCTACGAAATTATTCCTCCTCTCCTTTTTCTTTTTGTTATTAAATACATTATTTTTACCTTAATATTATCCAACAAATGGAAAATTTTGTTCTTGTCCAGGCTCAGGCTACTTTAATTCATTTGTTTTTTCTAAACTATACTTCCAAAGAAAAGTGGATGGAGCTTATTCTGATTTGTGAGTCTGGAAAGAAAAAGAGGTCTTTAAAGAAGTTACAATTTTCATCAGCCTCATCCAGCCCACAAAAATTGATTTAGTTTTTGGAGCAATGGGTGCAGAAGGAAATTTTTTGCCAACTAGCCTCTTTCCTCTCCCTGAATTATGTATCCTACTCACAGCACAAATGTTTTCTTTTTGTTTCAAAAATGGTGTCATCTTCAGTACTACAATAGTTGTTTGATGAAAATATCCACTAGGTAGTATTGTTGCTGTTTTTGTTTTATTTTTGCTACTGATAGTTGAGAAATGTACATTTCTAGAGAAGTAGCTGGTCAGTACATTAATGAGATGAATTTAGTTCAGACACCCAGAGTTGTTAATGGGTGAAGAAGGATCTTAAAGTATGGTTTCTCTTTTAACTGCTATAAACTGCTGTTAAAAATGCCTGTGAAGGGGCTTTATGATCTGTGTACAAAAGTCCAAGTATGACTTCCCATTGAGACAGACCTAGACAGCCCCTACCTTTCCAGGCAAACAAAAGCATCAATGATTCTTAGAGGGAGTAAGAAGAGAAAAGGTAGCTACAGTGTCAATTGCTTCAAGAAGAATTCTAAAGGGATTTTCTGTGGAGAAAAAGCAATTCCCCAAACAGAGGTAAGCAATATCCCAAAATGCAGTTGTCAAGAACTAAAACTAAACATTCTGCTATCCACGCCTCAGATATTCAAAGGGATAAGAAATGTAGATATGGTACCAATATTTGGTTTTATTTTCTTCCCTCTCTTCAGTAGACAAGTTTGCTATGCCTTTGCTAATGGATACACTGAGTAGAACCTAGCCTTTGCTAATACTATGTTGTTTTAGCACTTCCTGTGTGTGATCCCAGGACAGATTTATAGTGGTGTTGTGTATGCTGTATATGTATAGCTGTAAATATACCTGTTGTATTTCTAGTTTTAAAGAGTTCTTAGGACCCCTGTGTGTACTCTAGAGAAAGCGCCAAGTGTAGTTCTAAACATTGCTGATCTCATCATCAATTGTTTTTCCATACTGTTGAGCAAAATGATCAGAACTGAGCCATCTGCAGAGATGTCCAGGTGGGGAAGGAAAAGATAATGAGGAATCCATATGACCTTCTGCCTGAGTGATCTACATATGCTCTGGGACCACCAGTGAGACCCATCTTGCTACAAAAAAAAAGTGTTATGTCTTTCTAATTCTCACCACCAGTTATGTAGTCCAAATTCCTATGGCCACCACAGCAGAGAATTCTAAATAATAGCAAAAAAGAAAAGAAGAACTCAACAAGGAGTGGAGCAGATGGAAATGGTATAACTGAAAATAGTGTAATTTGTCTGACATGTTATGTTTTTCGTTTTGGCTAAAATTTCATCCAAAGAAATCTGATCTCACAGTGTCTTAAACAAATATTTATTGGCTGACAGCAGAATCTGGGGGTGTTTGAAAAAACTGACAAAAACCTTAAGCATTTATTTATGGCTGCAAATATCATATCCACATGAGAAAGTTCATTTGCCTTGAATTTTTCTTCAGATGCCGAAGAGGCTGTTACTGATTTAATAGTCTGCAAGAATAAAAAGCAAAGCTAAAAAAATCCAGCCACACATGGAAGAAAACCTGATGGTAATCAGAACAGGACATGTATAATTCCATCAGAATTACTTGCCTATATAGTTTACTTCCCTTCCTGTATCATAATTTTTACTCAGCCACAATACTCTATTCATTAGGAGATAATTATTTTACTGTATAGCAAACTATTAATGCACTGTTTAAATGAAGAGCAGAAGAAATTAA
Organism: Podocnemis expansa; assembly: GCA_007922195.1. Classification (NCBI taxonomy): domain Eukaryota; kingdom Metazoa; phylum Chordata; order Testudines; family Podocnemididae; genus Podocnemis; species Podocnemis expansa. Next base: position 33,220,170 of record ML681993.1, on the reverse strand, counting down.
AGTTACGTTTAATGTCAAAAATATTATTTTACTGATGTGGTCTTGCTCTATTACATCAAACAGGTTGTTAGACACAGAAGTAAGTCTGTAAACATTTGGTAATGACTCAAAATGATTTCATTCAGTAACTGATAGATTCAGCTAAGTGGATTTTTCTGGTTAACCTTTGCATTCCAGGCTATTAGGTCATGTCTATGCTACAGACATTGGTAGATGCACGTTACATTGGTATAAAGCTGTTACAGTTAATGTATCACTCGTACACATGTATGCTTGACTGCTTGTATCAGCACTTTGCATGCTCACCAGAAGTGCCTGGGTTGATGCAAAACTTGAAGCGTTATGGATAGATATCCCAGTTTGTCATGCTCAACCCTCAATGCCTTTGGGGGGGGATTTTGCAATGGTTGGTTACAAAAGGGTCACCTGGGAACTAAGAGTCAGGTTCCCACCATGCAACTTTCCTCATCCAATAATATCCATATCCCATAATTTTCATGCCTTTTTTTTTTTTTAATAATCTACAAATCCAAACAGCACTTGGTATTGTCACTCATCTCTGACAGAAGCATGAAGCCTGCATAGCTCTGCCTTATTGTCATAAACTTTGAGAACATGGCACAAATGATGCTCCAGTATTTGCAGAGTCACAGGTAGTACCACCAAAATGGGGGACATAATGATTTCTTGAAAGACAGATGGTAAGAACCAAAGCAAAGACCAGTTCAAGATTGTTGATGGTATTCACAGAGCTGCTGCAGACAATGGAAAGTCACTTCTGGCCTCAAGAAATGAGCACTGACTGCTGGAATCACATCATGATGCTGGTTTAAGACAATGAGCAATGGGTAGAGAATTTTCAGATGCAACAGGTTATATTCCTGGATCTGTGTGCCAAGCTTGCCCCAGTCCTGCAGAGTCCAAACACCAGAATGAGGCACTGGCAGTAGAGAAGTGAGTGGCAATCACACAGTGGAAGTTTCCAACATCAGATTGCAACCAGTCATTTTAGAGTTGGAAAATCCACAGTGGGACCCAGGGGCATTGCTGGTGCCTGGCACATGGGGTCCGTGCCCTGAATCCCGGTGCCAGTGCCCCTGGTCCTGGTGGGGCCCCTGCCTCTCCTGGTCTCTGGCTGGAGATCTGGGGTGCAGCCACTCGCAGTGGTGGCAGCTGCTTCCGGCCCCTTCCTAGGCCAGGTGGCCCTGTGGCCACAGCTGCCGCTCCCTACCCTGCCCCCTGGCAGGAGCATGGCCTGTGGTCAGGGGGTGGGGCCTGGACTAGTGCCCGGGTCCTTCCCCGGGGCAGTGACACTCCTGGTGGGAGCTATTGTCATGTAAGTGTTTAGGGGCATTAATCATCTCCTGCTATGCAGGACTGTGACTCTTTGCAATATACAAGACATTGTGGATAGATTTTCAGCTGTGGGATTCCAGAACTGTTGTGGGAGAGATAGATGGCATGTGCATCCCTATTTTGGCCCAGTCTACTTTGCAACAGAGTACATCAGCAGTGTGGGCTGATCAAGAAAGCTACATGATACCCGAAGTTTTAGGAACACAGGACTGTTCAAAAAGCTGCAAGGATGGATGTTGTTTCCTGATTAGTAGCTTCTGACTGGGGATTGTTGAAAGGCTAGGAGTGAACCTATGGACTCAGCCTTTGCTTTGCTACCTTGGCTCATGAAACCATACTCCAGCCTCTAAAGTGCAGGGTGACAGCTGAATGTGCTTTCAGCAGATTAAAGGGATGCTGGCAGTGTTTACTCACTAAATTAGATCTCACTGACAAAAACAGTTCAATGGTTATAGCTGCCTCTTGTGTCCAGCTGTCAGCAGGCTGGAGCACAGAGGTGAATTGATTATTTGAACAGCCAGACAGAAGGGCTGAATGCAGAGCTATGTAGTGAAGGAGTGCCTTGAAAGAGCTCCTGAATAGTCAGCCACAATAATATGCTGTCCTGCACAGTATTTCACCTGACTCTGAAGTTTTTGGGGTTCTTAGGAGTGGTCTAGTGCTTCCTGTATTGCAAACCTTTAATGAACCTATGGATTGTGTGTTTATTGTGTATGTATAATTATTACATTGCGTGTTGTGATCAACCTACAAGTTCTGTGATCCTGTTCAGTTACAATTACTGTGTGCTTTCTGTAAGGATAGACATTCTGCTGTATATGTTATAAAGAAATAAAGATGAAACTATTTCCAAAAAAATAAAACTTCATTGCTTAAAGACAGTCCAAAGAATAATGTGCAATTAAAAAGCAATATAATGCAAACTTATAAAATAAATTGATGGAACAGAACCATAAAATTAGAACACTATTAAACATCTGCATCCATTTCAGTCCATTTCTGCCAAATATACATCAACTGTGGTTCTCACAGGTCAGTGTATGTGAAGCTCTATTTTTCCTTGCAGGTCATTGGGTTGGAGTGGGAAGGATAGGGAAGCAGCCTCTGTTGACACATGGAGAGTTGGAGGCAGTAGGAATCTGCAACAGTGTTGACTGAAGTCATCACAGAATAGCGTGGGAAAGCATCCTACAGCACTGGAAGACATAGGTCAGCGATCCCCACAGCCCTTCAGGAGAGGAATACTGAGCACCCCCATGAAAGTTTCTTGAAGCTGTCCATGGAAAATACAAGGCCCTGCTTCTTGCTTGAGACTAAAAAGTAAAGTTTAAAATAATGAATAATAAACTGTCTGTTTAGTAATATAAAACTGTATAATGTTAATTAATCTTCATAATATCTGTGTAAGACAGCTGATTAATTATCATGATCCCCGCTTTACTGATGAAGAAACTCAAAGAAAGATAAGGTGCCATTCATAGCACCACTCAGCAAATTAGTGCCAAAAATTCCCAATAATCAGGTTTGTGGTACCTCCTCAGTTTCAGGGTCTCTCTTTGTATTATAACTCTAGGCTCCAAGAATTATAACTGCAAATGCTGTGCACTCTCCTAATGAAGGCCAAACTTCAATTCCTGTATTCTTCTATTTTGCTCCCTGGGCCTGAATCAGCCTGGTTCAGACACTGGAAAGGATGGGAAAGCTCTCATTATTCACTGATAAAACTCTTCCAAATACAGAGCATGACAACATGGACTCCAAAGAGAATTGTGTCTGCTGGGTTGATGGTAGTCATAAATGTGTGTCATGTTTTAGAACTGAGTAGCGTTCTCTTAAATTGGATTGGGTTCTGAGAAGAGCCATGAGAATGATTGGAAATCATCCCTTATAATAATAAACTCAAAGAACTCAACCTATTTAGCTTATGAATATTAAAGCATGACTTGATTATAGCATATAAGCATTAGATACACAGAACAACTATTTAATTCAATCTAGCAGAGAAAGATATAGCACAATCCAATGGCTGGAAGTTGAAGCAAGACAAAGTCAGATTGGAAACAGGGTGTACCTTTTTAACAGTGAGAGCAATTAAACACTGGAATAATTTACTAAGGGTCAGAATGGATTCTCCATCACCGATAATTTTTAAATCAAGACTTGGTTTATTTCTAATCAGATACAGTATGCTTTAGGTTAGGAATTATTTTGGGGAAGTCTTTTGATCTGTATTATACAGGACATAATACCAGATGATCACAAGGGTCTCTTCTGGCCTTGCAATCTGTGAAGTTTGTGACCCTGCCTAGTGGCCCTCACTGTGGTCTATGTTTTAGGAATCTATAAATAGGCCTCTATCAGGATAAAGTTAACTCACAGCACAAGTTTGTAAATTTTCTATTGCTCTATGGAAGTACAGTATATACTACAACAGATCAGATGCTAGCAATATTGTGTGGGATATAATTCAACATCTTGCTTAGTCTTGTTAAAGCATAATCTAACCTTACCTAACCTAAGGACATTCTTAAGAAATATAGTAGTCCACTGGCTACAAATTGATACACCCAACTGTAGGTTTCTCAGGGTTGAAAAAGTCTGACTAAGATGCTACCATATTAATTAATGGAAATCTGGAGAGCTTATATCACAGACCAGAATCCTCTGTCTGAGAGGATAGAAGTGGCACCAAACATGTCCATTTAGGTTTGACAGAGGGAGCACCTACCACTCTGAGTTACCTTTTAGCCCAGGGCTCCAGCTCCCATAAGCTCTCCAGAACACAACTAGTCACTTGTCTCCTTGCTCTAACCCTTCAGCTTTCTCCAGTAATTTCCTATTAGGCCCTAGAATTTTGTGGTCTCATAGACTCAGACTCTAAGGTCAGAAGGGACCAATATGATCATCTAGTCTGACCTCCTGCATAGTGCAGGCCACAAAACCTCACCAACCCACTCCTACAATGAACCTCAAACCCATAACTTAGCTATTAAAGTCCTCAAATAATGACTTAAAGACTTTAATACAGAGAATCAAACAGCAAGTGAGCCACGCCCAATGCTACAGAGGATGGCAAAAAAAAACCCAGGGCCCAAGCCAATCTGCCCAGGGGGAAAATTCCTTCCCGACCCCAGATATGGCAAGCAGTTAAACCCTGAGCATGAGAGCAAGTCCACAACAGCCAGTCAAGAACTTCTCTGCAATAACTCAGATCCCACTCCATCTAATGCCCCGTCCCACATCCCTATCATACCCGTCACCAGTAGTAAAAAAACAGAAAATGGCCAAGCTACACTGTTCATCATGTCATTCCCTCCATAAACTTAGCAAGCTTGGTTTTGAAGGCACCTAAGGTTTTTACCCCTACCACTTCCCTTGGTAGACTATTCCAGAACTTTACTCCTCTGATGGTTAGGAATCTGCGTCTAATTTCAAGCCTAAATTTTCCAAAGGACACTTTGTATCCATTTGTTCTTGTGTCCACATCGGCGCTGTATTCAAATAATTCCTCTCCCTCTCTTGTATTGATCCCTGTAATGTATTTATAAAGAGTAATCATATCTCCTCTCAGCCTTCTTTTGAGAAGACTAAACAAACCAAGCTCTTTAAGTCATCTCTCATAGGGAAGATTTTCCATTCCACGAATCATCCTTGTAGCCCTTCTTGGCACCTGTTCCAGTTTGACTTCTTCCTTCTTAAACATGGGTGATCAGAACTGTACACAATACTCCAAGTGAGGTCACACCAGCACCTTGTATAATGGTACTAACACCTCCCTATCTCTACTGGAAATACCCCTTCTGATGCACCCTAGGACTGCATTAGCTTTTTTCACTGCCACATTGCATTGGCTACTCATTGTAATTCTGGGATCAACCAGGTCCTTCTCCTCCCCCATCTGTTATTTGTCCTTAAGTGCATGACCTTGCACATCCTGTTGTTGAATTTCATCCTATTTCTAATGCTCCACTTTACAAGGTCATCCAAATCATTCTGTATGCTATCCCGATCCTCCTCTGTATTGGCAATACCTCCCAGCTTGGTGTCGTCTGCAAACTTAATTAGCACATTCCCACTTTTTGTGCCAAGGTCAGTGACGAAAATGTTGAATAAGATGGATCCCTGGACCAATCCTTGGGGAACTCCACTAGTGACCTCCTTCCAGCTAGACAGTTCACCTTTCACTATGACCCTCTGTAATCTCCCCTGTAATCAGTTCTTTATCCACCTGTCTGGTCAAAAGCCTCTGGCAATCTGGATTTGACCACCTGTTAACTACCCCACAACAGGCTTTGAGTATACTATACAGCAGAGGTGGCCAGACTTATGGAACTCTAGAGCCACACAAGTTGATTACTAAACCTTTGAGAGCCACACTGAGGCATATAGCCATATACTTTTACCTACTCCAAAATCACTAAGTTTAAAATTCATTGCACGCTTTAATTTTCTCACAAAAAGAGGGCAAATATTGATTCTACTAATGTCAGATTCTAATAATTACTTAAGGTTACCATGAAAATTAGGCCTATGCAATAAAAACTTAGCTGCGGCCCAATGTAGAAGACTGCAGGCTAGTGGCGATTTTTTTAGAATCCTGACCATGCCATGCTTCTCCTCGCCATCCCTGATCATACCTGACTTCTCTCCACCAACCCAGCCCCCTTCTGAACTCCTAGGCTGGGGCTGCTTTCCTAAAATGATTTGCTGACGTTCTTCCAGGAGCCACATTTTTTCATTCAAGAGCCGCATGTGGCTCCCAAGCCACAGTTTGGCCACGCCTGTTATACAGCATTGTATGTGTTTGTTGAACAAAGGCACTTGCAATAAGAAGAATGTTTCTCTGGAATCTGGACCTCAACCATACCTTGACCAAGAAATCCATACCTAGGCAAAAAGTAACTGATTACCCCAACCTGGAAGACAATAAGATGAAAAGTAATAGAAAGCCTGAATTTGTCAAACCAGCTTGATAGCTATCTTTGACAGATAACAAACCTTGTGGCTAGGGGAAGTGGTAAATGTGGTATGTCTTGATTTAGTAGGGCTTTTGATACTGTCTCGCATGACTTTCTCATAAACAAAACTACTGAAATACAACTTAGATGGAGCTACCACAAGATGGGTGCATTAAAGCTTGTAAAATCATGCCCAGAGATCAGTGTCTGGTTCAGAATCAAGCTGAGTAACATCCCACAGAGATTGGTTCTGGGTTCAATTCTATTCAGTAGCTTCATCACTGATTCAGATAATGGCACTGAGAACACAGTTATGAAGTTTGTGGATGACACCAAGCTAGGAGAAGTTACAAGCGCTTTGGAGGATAGGATTAAATTCAGAACAATCTGGACAAACTAGAGAAATGGTCTGAAGTAAATAGGATGAAAATTAGTAGGGACAAATGCAAAATATTCCTTTTCAGAGAAAACAGTCAGTTGTGCACATACAAAATGGGCAATGACTGCTTAAAGGCATACTGAAGAAAGGGATCTGTGTGTCATAGTGGAGTACAAACTAAACATGAGTCAACAGTGTAACACTGTTAAAAACAAGCAATCATTCTGGAATGTATTAGCAGGAGTGTTGTAAACAAGACATAAGAAGTAATTCTTCCACTCTGTTGCACAATGATTATGTCTCATCTGGAGCAGTGTGTTTAGTTTTGGGTGCCACATTTCAAGAAAGATGCGGACAAACTGGAGAAAGTCCGAAGAAGAGCAACAAAAATTATTAAAGATCTAGAAAATATGACCTATGAGGGAAGATTGAAAAAGCTGTCTAGTCTGAAGAATAGAAGACTGAGGAAATGATAATAATGTTCAAGTACATAAAAGGTTATTAGAAGTGGAAGAGAAATATTTTTCTCCTTAACCTACGAGGACAGGAGAAAAAGCAATGGGCTTAAATTGCAGTAATGGCAGTTTAGTTTGAATAGGATAATTAAGAACTATTATAAATTGCCTATGGAGGTTCTGGAAAGATCATCATTGCAGATTTTTAAGAGCAGGTTAGACAATTAGACAAACATCTATCAGGGATCATCTAGATAATGCTTGGTCCTAGATGTCCCTTCTAGTCTTTTGATTCTATGATTATAAGCCAAACTACTTGGAATCATCTGGTTAGTTATCAGAGTACCCTCAAGTAAGTTTTGCAGCATGGTTTAAGTCTTAAACTTTAAGAGCATGTATACACCCACACATACACACACTTGTTATGAGTCTACTTATATGTTAATTCAATTTTAAAATATTCTAACTATTCTTTAAAATATCCCTAGCCCTAATTTGTGCTTTCTGCTGCATTTCACTCACCCACTTAAAGAATTTGCTGTTTTCACACTGGCATTTGAATTTAGAAATAGTAATAGTCATTAAGCAAAAGAAATGTGTAGTAATCCCTTTACTATAGGCTTTCTAAATCTTTATTCCCAGAGGTTTCCAGAAGCTCAGTGCTGTAAAGTTAGGATATGTTCCTTATTTGAAGGATTAAAGGATTTGAGAGATGTCATTTTTTTCTCAGCAATAGTGTATGTAAAATGTCCTAGATATTTTTTGCAGAACTGCTTTCTTCTCTCTTGCATGGTAAAGAATGACCTACAGAAAGTTTGCTGTAAAACAGAATAACGGGAATGACAATATAAAATGTGTCATTTTTCTGTGTTTTTCAGGTTACTGAGTTCTAATGCTGCTGAATTCCCACTGAAGCCAATAGAAATCTGCCTAAGTAAAGACTGAGTAAAAAGAGGGTCAAGATCATTCCTTCTTCTGGAAAACTCATTGAAGAGGAGTAGGAGGAGAAAAAATCTGTGATAGTCTCCTAATACAGATTTCCTCAGACTTTTCTGTTAGGAAAGTGGAGTTTGTCCCAACCCTTTGGGGAATGAGGAGCTGTTCTCTAGAACTAGTGGATCTTCGGAATCCAGTAGAGATCTGAACGTCCATGAAGGTCACTGCCTCAAAACCGGTTTGCTCAGCCAAGGCAGGAGCTGTGGGGGTAAGGGAAGGGATGCAAAGATAACATTTCTCCCCAAATGATCATCAAGGGCCCCCAAAATATTGTTTGACAGACAAAAGTAGGATGAGTCCATTGATAGCTATTAGCCAGGATTGTCAGGGATTGCTGTTTTACAAAAGATGGGAATGAGTGATGGGATAAATCATTTGATGATTACCTGTTCTGGTCATTGCCTCTGAAGCACCTGGGATTGGCCACTGTCAGAAGACAGGACATTGGGCTAGCAGGACCATTGATTTGGCCCAGTATGGCAGTTCTTATGTTCAAAATATGCACAGAGTTATCTAGTGCTAAGCAGTGGAACAGCAGCAGATTGGAGAATTTTCATCCTTTATACAAATAGCAAATCATAGCACAACACTGTAACAGTAGCCAAATTTAACTTTTGTAATGATCTACCTAGGCTGTGGATTCCTGGAAGCTTGTTTGTTTTCTAAACAGTGACAGCAATAATGGAACCCTAGCATCATCCCCGATGGTGGCCTCTGCTTAGCTACTCCCCACCCTGGCAGGGTGCTTCATTAGAGACAGAGTTTTAGTGTGCCCCCTACTGGCTGGATGCCCTGTTTCTCCTCACAGTGGGGCTCAGTAGAAAATGAATTATGCAAGATGTTGGATTAGCTTTTTTAGCAAATGCTGAACTGGCTACTGTGTGCCCTACACAAATTCACTCCTTGCATATAAGCACATACACACACTCTTTGTCAACCCTGCAGAGATCCTCCAAGCAAACTGAAAATGACTGGGTAAGGAAGGAAATACAAGATGGCCTTAATCCAGCTTTTCATTTCCTTAGTCTTGTGCCATGAATCCCCTGGACTGGTCCTGAGAATAGGTTAGAGCACCCTGAAGGCTATTCTGTTAACTGCCATAAATGCTCAAGGACCATTCTGGCAGCCAGGGCTCATCAGTGCTTAAAAGTGCCTCAATTAACCCATGGCTTGCTATGATTTCAAGACTCAATGCAAAAGGTTTTTGAGCTGCTACACCATCCAAAGATTCTCCTCTACAGGGGGATCCATCCAGAATCTTGCTCAATTAGGCTTATGCCTAGTTGGTGCCATCAGAGTGGTGTAAAATGTCAGATTCTACCAGATTCTTCCATAACACCACCACACACAGCTGCCCCTGAATTTAATGGGAGCCAGTCATAGCCATCTCAGGTCAAAATTTAGCCCCTACACTTAGCAAACAGAATCTTGTGTGTTTTGTAATTTCTTCCTATCTTTCTCTTGCAGCTTCAACAGAAATTCTCTTTATTATGCAAATGCAAATACTAATGGTGTGAAATTTATCTAGCTGTCTCTATATTTGATGACAGAATAGTATTTCTGATGATAGCTGATTCCAAATTTGAAACAGAAACTGAGGAAAACCTTCCCCCCACCCCCTTTAAGCACATAAATAGTACATGTGCAATGAGGTGTTCAAAAATATTGAAATGCTTTCAGATTTTTCTTCTCTTTATTGTGGTTCTGTTCAGTTGAACCTAGCTCACTGAAGTTGTTGGGTTCTCCTCCTCCACCCAGTTGTGATATCAAAGGTTTAAAGCTGCTTTTCTGAGAGAAAGAAACTTAACAGAGGCCTTGAAGATAAGAGTCTTGTGGCTAAACCAGAGGGCACAGATCAGATCATGGCTCTGCCACAAACCTTCCCCTGTGAGCAAGGGCAAATTATTTAAAGCCAGATTTTCAAAGATAATTAGATCCCTAAACTGCAAATAGGTCTTTTAGGGGGATTTTCAAAAGCACTTGAGCAGTTTATTCACTTAACTCCCATGACTTCAGTGGAAGTGTAACAGAAAATACTCCCCTTGAATCATCACATAATGGCCTGTATGGAGCTGTACTTACATCTTTGCCTTCATAATAAATGCCTTTACACAGCTTTGTCTCAGTAAATCCATTTTACACCTCTGCCTCAATCTCTCCATAGTAAATCCCAAGGCTTCTCCCCTGCCTGGAGCCCTGCAGGATCTCCACTGCTGACCCAGGTTATCACCCAAGCTTCCCTGCCTGAATATCTTTGTAGTTTATCTCCTCTCAAGTTTTCTGTCTATGTGTTCTGAGAGCTGTGTCTCTCTCCAAGAGCTTCTGCACACCAAGGAGATACCACTGCAAGCAGCTTATCAACCAAACCCTTCCCCAGAAAGTTTTCTCCTAAGGAGCTTCCTTTCTATATTCTAGGCTGCTGCCTAAGCCCTCATAACCCTTTATAAATCCTTAACTAAACTAGCTTCTGCTGAGCTATTTATCCAATTAACTATCCACAGGTGGATCTAGGTTGGCTGTTCTCCTAAGTAGAGCCTGTCTCAGAGAGGCTATGTTGTCTGACCCCTCAGAAGGTCAGACCCTGTGACAGTGAATAAGACATCTGACCTGCTTGGGTCCATTTGCAATACCACTGTGAAACTATCCACATCTTTAGTCATCCAACTACACCTGAAAATCCAGCCCTAGGCTCTATTTGACTTCGGTTGGATTGTGCATGGATCCCCCTGTGCTAATCACTTTACAGGTTCAAGCCTAAATCTGTGTCAGTTCCCCATCTGTGAAATAGAAAGGGTAGTAACAATAGTTACTTTCTCCACTCTGTTGAACAGTAGGTAGATTATAAATGTTTCAGGGCAGGAACAGTCTCTTGCTCTGTTTGTGCCATGCCCAGCACAATGCTTCTAGCATTGGTTAAGCAAGTGGGGAGTGGAAAGCTTTGCTGTTTTGGCTACTCTCTGTACATTGTATTTACCTTCCCAATTCATTTCCCTCCCCCACTTTTTTTCTGTTTCATCCTCAGGTCTAGCACCTAAACTGTAACCTTGCCGAGGCAGTCTTCTTTGTTACTCAATTGCACCACATCTTACACAATGAGGCTAGATCCTTGATTAAGGCTTCCGGTCACTATTAAAACACTGGTAATACATAAATAAGCATCTCAGACACATATTGAACAAGCTAATTTTTTTCCTGGTATAAATCCACTGGATTCATTAGTACATCAGGAGTGCATTTGATTGATTTTGTTATTTTGAAAACAGATGCTAATTCTTAAACTCTTTTTTTCTCATGGAAACTGCTCTCAAGCAATGTTCTGATTTATTTTGCATAAATTGTGTTCCAATCCCACAGTCTCTTACAGGATAAATAAGGGTTACTTGAATTAATAAAGTCTAGGTGCTCTCCCAAAATATTCACTTTTAGTAGGCACTGCCTTACCTGTGTAAATGTCTTTGCCAAGAAGAGTGTGGGGAAAGTTTTGTCTGTTTTGGTAGAACCTTTGCCTTTGGTACCTTTACCCCATGTATGTTTGCAAATTCAGATAATACAATAAAATATGCACTATACCTAAGCATATTGGCTGAGAAAAACAAGTGACCTTTAATCTGACCACCACAGAAAATCAACACTCAGCAACTGTTTAATGTTTAGTATTATTAAAAGAAAAGGCTCTGATTCCTTTGGTTCTCCTGTGTATAGCAATACACAATTTCCTTTATTATGACATACCTTTGCATCCGCTGAAATCATTCTAAATCAAGAAGAGATTTAAGTATGTTACTGTCATTTTTCCTCATAAGTTATTTACAACTCCCTATACCCACAGAGCATAACCTGTAAGACCTGGGAGATCATGGATATGTCTACACTGCAAAATAAAACCCAGGGCTGGCCCATGCTAGCTGACTTGCACTGCTGGGACTCAGAGGCTGTTTCATAGTCCTAGAGCCCAGACTGGAGTCTGAGCCTTGAAGATTACACTGCAGTTAAACAGCCTCTTAAGCCCAAGCCCCACAAGCCCAAGTTAGATAGCACAGGCCACCAGTGGGTGTCTAATTGCTGTGTCGACGTATCCCACATGTCTATGAAAGTATTGCCTCACAGGCTTAGAACAGTGCTAGGGACCCCCAGTCAGCATCTTTGCTGAGCAGCCAGCGCATCCTCTGACCTCAGGAAGGCATCCCAGTAGCATGAAAGGCTCTATAGTTTAGTGTACTACACACATGAGAGCAAGGCATGCCTATATTCAGATACAAACTCTGACACTGTGAAGGATCACACCCATAAAAGTATAAAATTAACGTCTAGGCAACCTCTGGTATCTCTATGCCAAAAGCCATGGTAGCTAGTTCAGCATCAACAGAGCTCAAAAGCAATAATCTTCCAAGCAGTCAGAGTCACACATGATATCATCAAATAATAATGCAGCCATGTCCAACTGGAGACTAGAAAATGGAAAGTTTAATCAAAAACCTTTCACTTGCACCATAACTGAGCTTACCTATATACAAAGACATATGCTGGACCATGTGAGCATTTGAAAGGTTGTGCTGTGCAAAATGGGAGCAACTTTTGAATAATGGAGTTTGTAATCCTAGATGGAATTGTATAATTCAGGCGTAATAACCAGTCACAAAAACCTATTTCAAAATGAAATTCCTCCATTAAAAATGTCCATGGATTTGTTTCTCATAAATGAATGAAGTTTTCAATGAAAAAAATCAACAATTTGAAATGTGTGAAAATTTTCACCAGCTCTAATGTGATTTTGCACTTATTAGCACTTCTGAGCTCCTGACTTTCAAGCATTCTTACAGAAGTGAAGTATTATTCCCGTTTTACAGATGAGGAACCTTAAAGAAAAGTGCCCAGAAGTTATCCTATCCACTGCACTCATAATTTCCTAGTCTACAAAAGCTAGTGCCAGGCTTATATTTTAACATAGATTCTTTTGCTTTCAGTACCACTTTTACTCTTCTGGACTGCACTGTCTGTTGAAACAATGTCACAGAGAAAATCAGAAACAGAACTAGAGAGGGAATTCTCAAATCTGAGTCCAGCACGCTGATCACTGGACCATGCTGTCACCTGTTCCTACGCCACTGTTTACAACAAGAGAAAAGACCAAATACAATTTATTTAGCTATTTTTATGTAAACTAAAGCATATTTTCATGTTTTCAGTTTTATGTAGGAGCAGGCAGCATTTTAAGATACATTTCCTTTCTAGTACAGTACTCAGCTGTCCAGTTTCCATTTTGGTCATTCTGCCTTTGGTTGTTGGCAGGTTTATTCCTTTCATTGATTTAAAAACATTTTTAAACTCTAACGGACTGCATACAACATAGCTTTTCTAAAATGAGGGTCTCATACCAGGATTGGTTTGTCCTGAGCACAGACTTTCAGGCAGCATCATATAACTGCTTTTTGTGTTCCACTGGTTGGGTGGCTATGGCTTTGGGGATTTTTTGTCTCAGCCATGGAGGATGCACCTGGGTCATTCCCCAGAGTATAATCTGGATTGTTGAATGGCTGTGTCCGCTCAGATCTCCAACCTAGGTGTCTTTTACGTTGCTTCACTGTGAGAACAACCAACCTTCATCTTTCTGCACACTACTATACTGCATGAGTACTCTAGCTAGCCAGCCAGCCACACATGAATTATATTACAAAGCAACACCAGTAAATTCCCAGTCCAAGCCTTGTCACCAAATATGTGCATCTTATATTGCTCATGAACCCTGGACAACGCATCACATAGAAAGTGAGTCATTTCGTTAATAGGAAATGGTATGCACAAACCTTGTTATTACAAATGGAATTCCCAATCACTTCAATCCAAACACTCTGGCTTAGACAAAACAATGAAAAAAAGTTTATTAACTAAAGAAAGATGATATATTTTAAGTGATGCAAATCAAGAGGCATAAAAAACACAATTTGATTACAAGAGAATAAAAGTTAAGACACTACTATCTGTCTTAACAAGCTATGTGAATTTAAAGAAAAATCTCTCTCTTAGCACATGCTTCTGCAGTCTTACTGGCTGGATGCCTTTCAGCAAGGGCCCATCCCTCAGTCCAATGCTCTTTTCCTTGTCTGTCAGGAAATGTAAGTGCTGTGGGCAGAGAGAAAGGGAAGAGAGATTATTTCTGTCCTCTTCTCTCACTTCTTATAGTTGTTTTGTATGAGTTTGTCAACGGAGGTGGCAGACATAATGGCCACCCCGCCCCCCAACATAGCCCTCTAGACTATGGAGCTCACAGGGAGGAGTGTTAAGTATCTATCTCCCCTGATGGGTCTCATCTCCGGGCTATCCAGCTCAAGAGGAAGAGTGTTAAGGATCGATCTTCCCTGATGGGCCTCAATCTCCCGTGTGAGTTTCTGCCTCCCTAGCTTTGTGTCAACAAGGAGGGGGGTGAGTTCCTATCCCCCCTGAACAGTTTCTCGGCACCCCCATCACCACGAAGGAGGGGTCATTGTCTGGGGTCCCAGTTTTATCATTGGTCCTGACCAGGATCCCACTCCTAATTGGCTATTTTTACTCTGGCTGGGCAAAATTCTATTAAAACCCCCTGTCTCAGCTAGCTTGTTGTTCTCCCACCCTCGGATGCTAAAGGGCACGTCGCGACCCGGTCGGACTGATCCCCCGACTGAGACAGGGAGTACCCCCCCGAGACCCTCTTTTTTTGGGGGGTGTACGCGGATTGCCGGCCAAACGATTAAGTGCTGAGATGCTGCAGCTGGTCTGCCTCCTCGCTTTGGGTTCTACTGCGGTCCTGGGACAGGTATTATAAATCGATATAGGCCTCCTACCTTCTCTTAATCATTCTACTTGGTACCATTTATATATAGTCTGTGATTGTAGCTTCTTCACCTGAGTTTTGCATAGTTTGTGTAGTTGTTATTATTTTCTCTGTATCCTGCATAATCTTTTTTGATATAGTTGTTTAAGGTCTAGCATAGTTTTGTGTTGTTAATTTGCCAGGTGTTTTGTTAGTCATTTGTATTTGGCATCCTTCTTACTGTATAATTGTTCATTACTCTGCTTCTGCTCTAAACTGCTGGCCCCAAACTTCCCCAGTGTACACGGGGGGAGTGTGGGGGTTTATTTTTCTCTCATCTGACTTTTTTCATTCTGCCACCCACCCTTCTTGGCTAGCAAGGAGGAATGGCTTCCAGCCATTGGTAAATACGCATCGGGTGGGCTGGTCAGTGCCTATACCGATGTTGAGGCAGTAAAAGGCCAGAAAAGTCCTTGACTTATTATGGCCACCCTCTTGTAGGTCATTAATCCATACTGTTATTTAACCATAAGTACTTCTGTAGGTTGTAAGTGTTTTGCATAGACTCTCATACTTTATCCTGTTGTTTGGCTGGCGGTGTTTTACAGGTGCTTTATATAGACTTTCCTGCTCCACACTGTTACTTGGTTATAAGTGCTTTGCATAGATTTTTAGCTTTATATTGTCATTTAGTTATAAGTGTTCATTTAGATTTTGCTTTATGCTATTAGTTGGTTATAAGTGTCCTGTATAGATTTCTGCTTCATATTGTTAGTTGATTACAAGTGTTTTTGTATAGATCTCCTTGTTTTACACTGTTAAGTGGTTAAAGGTGTTTAAGGTGTCACTATAAAAGTAGTTTTTTTTTGTTTACTTGAACTGGTGTCTGTCTCATTGGTGGGTATCGCCGGTCCATCTCAGTCACATCGCGAACCCGGGGTTCAACAGAGTTCTCAGATTATACTTCACAAAGCACTCTTGTATGAAATTTATCATAGTCTTGTAAAAGTGGTGAACGTAAGGGTCACAAACAGAGAAACTGCACAGCACCAAAAAAAGGTTTTCTCCCTGGGTGGAAAAAATTGGTAGGGCCACTTCTGTAGTGTACCCACCAATAGTTCTTTGCCCCTCTCCAATCCTCGTACCTTGCAAAGTCCCTGTGTACCACCCTCCCTTGCTCCTCTGAATATGGGATAATCTTTTGCCACTTATGTTGAAGTAATTGGATTCAGCAGCAGAGGGATCCATTGGAGAGGCTATAAAGGGTCTGGGCCCTGGTACTGCTGAGAGGTAGAGAAGCAAGCCTCAGAACTGCCTTGACTAAAAAAAAGTATCAAAAGGGTAGAAAGGAGGGCTTTTTGGCTTCTCTAGGAGGTGGCAAGTGGAGGGATATGGACATCCCTCTTCATAGAGCTGTCAAGGCAATGTTACTATATCCCTTAACTGGGCTGGCCATAACAATATAACTTGAAATGTTTGGATGCTTAACCAAACATAACTTAACAAACAAGGAGTCCTGTGGCACATGTAAAGACTAACAAACTTATTTATCTCATGAGATTTTGTGGGAGAAAACCCCATTTCGTCAGACTCCTTGTTTGCTTTGCTGAACTAGACTAACACAGCTACCCCTTTGGAACTTGTCAACAAACTTAACATGATATTTTTCAGATTTGCCCAGTTATCAATTACCAATGTTAGGTAACTGTGCTTTACATACTAATTCAAAGCATTAAGAACATGAAGATGTAAGAACGAAAAACCATCTATTTTTCTTTTCAAAGAGTGTACATGAAGGCCAAATTCTGACTTTGTTCATACCAGTTAAAGTCTAGAATAACTCCACTGAATTCAGTGGAACTAAACTAATGTAAAACCTCTATAGGAATGTGACCTTGGACCTAGCTGGTTACAGCTCACAGATTCTCTGTTCCAATCCCAGCCCTTGTTTAGACCAGGGAAGCCTGGGGGCTCAACTAACTTTTAACAGCTGGGTACAGACTTCATATGTCATCTAGGAATAGCAACAACACAGCATATTCTGGCCACTCCTCCTTGACCACCATATGCCCCCTCCTTACATCCAATGCACCTGCCAGATTGAGTGGAAGAGAGCACATGCTGAAGTCTCCCCAAACTAAAGGAATTGCTGTCAGGTGATTTGCATGTAGTTTCTAACTTCTTTGCATTGGAAAGGGACAAAAATTTGTCCCCCAAAGGCTTAATTTAAAGTGACTCAGTATCCCTTTTACTTGCTTCTTTTATTTGCATATTAGTTTGTTTTAAATCTTCAATGCCATCAAGATTACACATTTTTATTTTCATAATCCTCATGTCTTGGTCCTACAAGCTTTTCTGTTCTGATAAAATATGGACCTGATCTTACAGCTGTCAATAATTGACAGACTCTGTTATTTAATTCTTCCTCTCTCCCCACAAGAAACTGTTCATTACAGTGTTAACAAGCACTCACTTAGTAAACTGCTGCACCAAAAAGCTAAGGACAAGTTAATGGTGTTATAAATTAGTTGTTATGTTAAATGATCAGTTTTCACAGCACAGTATTATTGCTTTATTGACCCCAACTTTAAGATTTATCACAGCAGCATTTTAGTGTGGTTACAGGACACAGCAGTGTAATGTATCAGGGTGCAGTTTAGTTTATGCTTCTTTTACATTTAACAGCATTACAAACCCATTGTGGACAGAGATCTGAAAAAAGCTGGGACCACAACAAATGAAAATGCAAGAGACCAGCTGCTGTATGAAGACAGTCAACAGTATAGTAACAAGCTGGCGGTGGAGGGAGGGGAGCACATCTTTTTCCTGGATCATGAGTGGATTTTGAAGCTGTCTGTCCCATCCCCTCCACCCCCCAGGCCCAAACCCCAGGCCCACCCAAGGTGCCACACCCAAGCCTCTTCCCTTAACCCTCACCACAGTCACTGCTTGGGTCTCTGGCTTATTTCCTCCTCTTGTCTCCTTCCCCCACCCCTACCTATCCTCCCTACTACCCGCCCAGTATGAGAAACAGCTGCCTATGTGCCCCTCCAAAGGCAGAAACTGGGGTCAGTGTGGGATTTTGGCTGCTGTAGGGTGACACTCCCTCAGCTTGTTCCTCCATCCTTGGCTGACTGGGGCAGTGACAGACCCAAGTGTTGGGGGTACATTAAGTAGACTCTCCCCCATCCTGCAGTTTGGGAGAGACACAGGAAGTTTGGGCAGGAAGAGGGAGGGATGCAGACAGAATCAATGGATGGAGGAATCCCATAAAATCCCAGCCTTCTGTGATCCAGGAGTGCTTATGAATGAAAGGGTAATTGTGGAAACACTTAGCAGGACAGCTAAGCAAAAATGATGAAGTAAGCTACAACAGCAGTTCTCAACCATTGTGTCAGGGCACATTACTGTGTCACCACACAGCACTAAGTGTGCCATGGAAAGCCAGAAAGATGGCTGGATTTGGCTTGGGGGGATGCTCTGATGTGTCCTGTAAGGCCACAAATTACCACCAAGCATATCACAACCTGCAAAAGGTCGAGAACCATTGACCTACACATTACTCCAAGACAGGAAAGTATTATCCCTGTTTTTGAATGTGTTATTCTAGTTCAGCAAAACAAAAGAGAAGTCTTATGGCACTTAAGATAAATAAACTAATGAGTTTGGAGTGTGACAGTGAGGAGTGTGAGACTGAGGATGTCAAGGCTGTATCCCCACACTGGCACTCTGAGTGCAGAAGGTGGGGGCCTGCAACAGGCCTTAAAAGCCACTGGCCTTAAAGCCTGGTCTTAAAACTCACCAAGGCCTCCAATTCCTAGCCTTGGAATGATATCACTACCACCACCCAAATGCAAAAAACTCTTGAAACCCAGGAAGGTGCACTTGGGAATTCCTTCCTGTGAGCTATCCTCAATCACTTTTAGTCCTCTCTCAGGAAGTGACTGACCCCCATCTTGGATATCAGCTGGAAATGGAACAGAATCCCTCTTAGTAGCTCACTGTGCAGCCTGAGGCACATGCACATAAACCTCTTGCTTTTCAGGACACAGAACCAGAACTTACATAAAAGGTAAAATCTTTAATTAAAAAGAACAGATAAGAAACACAGAAAGTTGCTTCTCTGGGATTTAACTTAGGTAGTTACTGGGTAGTGGGAGGAGGTACATGTGCTCAGCACAGAGAAATCCAAAAACAAGCCAAAAACAAAGAAAATACCCTGACTGTATCTAAGTAAACATTCCCTGTTCTATTCACGCCTGGTCAGTAACAAACTTAACTTATCTTTGGTAAGGATGTTGCTGGATTCTTCTTCAGGCCTTTCTACCTGGCCTCCTCCTGATCCTTCCAGGAGCTCTGCTGCATCCAAACAGGAGCAAGCAAGGCTGCTGCTCCAATTCAAAAACCTGTACTTCATTCTTATTGGTTGTCCTGGGATTAACTGACCAGACCGTTAACCCTTTTCTCCCCAAGGATTACTACAGAGGACAGTGAGAGAGTCAGGATTCTGAGAGTGAGGAGAGCTACAGGAGTATGCAAGAGGAGGCAGGGTGCGGCTGGAAGGCAGACAGATGTGGAGAAGGAGAAAAATGTTGGAAAGGAAGAGTCCCACAAGTCTCAAGACTGGGGGAAGGAAAAACCCCTGCTCAAAGGTTTTCTAGGGCTGGAGGGCTGAGGGAAACAGACCCACCACTAGAAGGAAGGATGGAACCCACCAAGGTAGAGGAGGAACTTTGTCACACAACACAGAATCAAATTGTGCTCTCCTGTTTCATGCACAGGAGAACCCCTTTGTGTACAGATCTCTCTCCTTATCTGTGGAAGCATCATCCCTTTCAATGAATCCAGCAGAGTGTGCTCCATAGGCTGGGATCAGTGACGGAGAAAAGAGATAGAGCAGGCTAAGACAGGTAGCACATTGCCTTGCAGTACTTGGATGTGGAGCAGAAGATGCACATTGTTCCTCCACTGGCTTTGCAGAGATAACTTGGGAATCCAATAAGCTATGCCTACACCTTGAATGTTAAATCAATTTAATTAAAATTTTCTAATTGAATCAGTACAAAAATCATTAAATCAATTTAACATGTCCCCACTGGAAACCGAAATTGAACTAGCATGTCCATAGATAGGATTTGCTAGTTCAATTTAGGAGAGAGGCACTATGGGAGGTGTGGCAACATGGCCCCCAAGATAGGCCATGCCACCCATTCAATCACCTTCCTGGATCTCACCTGGTGAGCAAGGTAGCAGGGAAAAGAATCCCCCCCCCCACCTGTCTCTGGGTGCTCTGAGTCTGGTGCGGGAGAAGGTATCCCCCACACCTGGCCACAGCACTAGGAGCACAGCTGGGTGGTGGGGAAGGGACCCCCTCCCACATGCCTGGCTCCCACTGTGCTAGCTGGGCAGCAGGGGAAGGGACACCTGTGCCCAGCTCCAGGCACTCAAGTCAGGCAGCAGGGAGAAGAGGTTCCTGTACCTGACTTCCCCAGCGCATGCTGGGCAACGGGGAGAAGAGACCCACCTGCAGCTGACTTCCTGAGTGCTAGCCAGGTGGCAGGGAAGGGACCCTCATGTCCAGCTCCCCCAGCGCATGCCAGGTCACAGGGAAGGGACCCCTGTTCTCGGCATGCTGGCAGAGCAGCAGGGAGAAGAGCCCACTGCACCCAGCTCCCAGTGTGCTGGCCAGGCAGCGGGGAAAGAATCCCTGCACCCAACCACTACTGCATGCTGGGTGGTGGGGAAGGGAACTCCATGCCCAGCTCCTGGTGTACTGGCTGGCTGGCGGTCCCTGCCACCCAGCTAGAGTACAGGGATCTAGTCACGAGGGGCTCTTCTCCAGCCACCCAGGTAGTGCGCTGGGAGCTGCACGTCAGAGGCTCTTTGCCCCAACCCTAGACAGCACACCAGGAGCAGGGGTCCTTTCTCCTTGTTTCCCAGCCAAAGCTGGGGGAGCCAAGTGTGGGGGTCTCTTCCCTGCCACCTGGCATGCACTGGGGGAGCTGGGGGTGGGAATCCCTTCCCCATTGCCCAGCCAGTGCTCAGGGGGCCAGGGATGGGGGGCTCTTCTCTTCCCTGCCCAGCCAGCACTGGGGGAGCCAGATCCCCCACCAGCAGGCAGAGAACCTAAGCTATTGTTACCCAGGATCCCTTGACCCAATAACTTTTTCTGTCTACAAACTGGTATCAGGAAAAAAAACAAAGGAAACACTATACATCCCCCTACTATATGGCAGGCACAGACAAGTCAAAACCAAGTCCTCTAACTTTAAAGCTTTACTGCACTGGTCTCCAGGAATTCCCATCAGAATGCTTTTCCTAGAAGTCTTTGCTTATTAATGTTAAACACATATAAATACCAGGGGCGTCACTGGTGCTGGGCACTCTGGGGCATGTGCCCCAAACCCCAGCGCCTGTGCCCCAGATCTCCGGCCCAATCAGGCTGGAGATCCGGGGCCCAGCTGCCGGTAGCCACAGCGGCCCTGTCCCTGGTCGAGGATCCAGGGCCTGGCTGCTGGCAGCCGCGGCGGCCCCATCCCTGACTTGGGATGCGGGGCCTGGCCGCCCATGGTGGCATGGCGGCGCCTGGCCCTATCCCTGGCCAGGGATCGGGGCCTGGGCCTGTGCCCCGTGTCCCTCCCCCAGCCAGCGATGCCCCTGATAAATACAATAGGTATTGGAGTACCCAACACTGATTGTTACTACACAAGCTTTTGTGGGCTTATTCCCAAATACATTTGTTAGTCTTTAAGGTGCCATAGGCCTCCTTTTTTGTTTTGCTGAAACAAAATAGCATGGCTATCACTCTGGAACTAATCAAAAGAATGTTATATAGCTAACCAAACAAATCAACCACTGGGCATAAGCAGAATTTACAGAAATATGTCACTAAAAACATATACTGTCAAGCAAGCAGTCTTAAGCTGTTAGTCTGATAGCTGCATTTCCCCATACTGACAATTCTAAAATATTTCCAGGCTTCCTGTTTTTCACAGACAGTTGCCCCAGAGTATTCAGAGAGAAAGAATGCATAAAGCCAGGCTCACTTCTTGTGTTCACTGTCTATTCACCTTCCCAGTTTGCCTAGTTATGCTAAGTTCCTGCAAAAGCCTGAAAATGGCTTAAAGCAGAAAGAAGAAGAATTGGTAATCCATCCCAATAACTGGACATCCAATTAGTTGCTAAAATGCCCCTCTTCAATATCCCATGGGGGAGTGGGGAGAGGGATTCAGAAATCCCACAAGAGCAAGGCCCCCTGTCTCCTAGCTGACATGATGAGGAAGGGAGAAGAAATCTGTCCCTCCTACACAGGCAGGGCCTCCAGGTCCTAGAATATATACAAAGGTAAAGAAAAAAGGTTACGAATCTCCAAGAGAGGCAGGCTTTCCAGATCCTGACATACATGTGGGAAGGGAGAATGTGAGCTGTCCCTCCACCCTCTTCACCCTGTCACTGACCTCCCTCTCCCCCATGTTCCACCCCTCTTTCCTCCTTCTTATCATCCTCCCCATCATCCACCAACCATTCCCATTTACCCCTTTTCTTGTAATGTCCCACTGCAGCAGCCCCACATTTCTCTCTTTGCCACTCCTCTGCCCCACTAATTCCCCCTTGCCACTCAACAAATGGGTACCATGCAAACCCTGGGGATAATCCTCAAAGAAGTGAGACCTTTCTGCCAGAAGTAGAGCCATGGTTTGATTCCCAGGTCTGGGCACAATTACATGAGTAGGCTCAAGCCCGGATTAAGGGACCCCAGGCTGCCCCATCACTTAGGCCCCCCCTTGGCCTGGAGCGCCCCTGGCCTGGAGGCCCCAGTCCCCCACCACTATGGGGCGCCTGCCTGGGGCAGTGCTGAGGGACCAGAAACTGCACTCCATCTAAGCCACAGGTCAGCAGGGCCACCCCCAGGAATGGACCAGGACAGCCCTGTTCACTCCACTCCACTCTGGGGCCAGGGCTAGTCCATGACTGACTGGCACGTGGTGCAGTTCCAGCACATCAGGACCTGGAGAGATACACAGGAGGCTGTATGATACCATGCACCACCCAGTGCTGGGAGAGGGCCTGCCCTTCTGGCACTGGGGGGGGGGGGCAGGGAGGCCCTGGGCCAGGAACCAGGTCCCATTCTCCTGCCCACCCCCCAGGCCAGCTGGTCCACCCACAGGGATGGGATGTGTCTCCCCTGTTTGCTCCACTCCAGGGCCAGCACTGTGGGGGCTCAGCAGGGCAGTGGGGTTGAGGCTGGATCTGGAAGGGGCCATCGGGTCTGGAGTCTGGGGCCCCTGTTAGGAGCTTCAGCCCCTAAGGCCCCTGCATTAATCCAGTCCTGGGTAGACTATGTCAACTTTCAGAAAAGTTGGATGGATTCAGAGAGCTGTCTCTCAGTAGTGCTGTGGTCAAATGATCCCATGTTTGGCTCACTAACCCTATCCCATGCTCCCATGGGACAGACCAAATTTCAAGGCAATTTGAGTAATCATGAGGCTTTTAAAGAGCTACGCTCCTAACAGAAAGCTTTTTTCGACTAAATCTGATTGTCTATTATAGTGAGGCTGCTTTAAAAAGACAGAAGGAAGGCTGAGTGACAAAAGCAGCTGTACTGAGGCAGTCTATGTAGCCAGCATCATCTGAGTCTCATCTCACTTACACCAGCATAAATAAGTCATAGTTCTGCTGGAGCCAATGAAGAATACTGGTGTAAACAAGTGGAGAACCAGATCCTCTAGCTATAATGAAGTAGGTCTGAAAAATGGGTATTTTGGACATCAGTGCAGTTAGACACACTATTAAGGAGATATTTACATCAAGAGATGTTATAACAAAGCATACCTTCATATTTATAGAGTACTCCACTGGTATTAGTTATTAAGTTCCTGTATAGGAGACTACAATTTAAAACACAGTATCAGTAATAAAAACAATTACCTCACCATGTATACAACCTCTGTATTTTGCCAAGTCACGCCAGTCTACACAGAATTCAGAGCACTGAACCACAGCCACAACCTCTATATGAAAGTTCTGAAACAACTTATCACCATGAGATTTGTGGTAGTAGTAAAATGTCATGACTTAATTTCATGACTTTCAGGACAAAAGACATAGAAATAATTCTTTAATTAAGGAAGAAAGTAGTGCCATGGAACTGGCTCCTTCCTTCATTGGCAAAGTCACTGTCAACATTCATTTTGTGGTTTCTTTTTCCACAGATGCATTTAATGCTATCTACAGGGGAAGGAATCCTGAAGAAGGGGAAAAATAAATAGGTCAAATATTGTTAAACTTTATTTGAACTGATGCTTTGCAGTGTTGCAAAGGATGATGCTATCATCAGTAACATACCTCCATGGTGATGCTAAAACCAAGCTCTGGTCTTGAAAGCTGTGGGTATTGTCCTGAACAAGGTAGAATAAAAAAAGTCTCAAAGAGCAGAAGATAAAAATAACTTGTAGAAATTCTTATGTTCACGACACATGAAAGATCACTAAAAAAAAAGAAATCAATAGACTTATTGACTAAAGAAGCTTCATTGATTTATTCAATGCTCACTCATTTGTTTATCAGGTTCCTGACCAGAATATGCCTTGCTTTTGGCTGGGATAAAACTAGGTGACCAACTCATTGGCAGGCAGGTGGTGTGTCTAGGGTAACCTCTTTTATTCATAGACTACCAGCAAGGCAAAATGTACACATTTAAGGTAGCCTCAGTGCCAAAAATATTCACCTCTCTGAATCTGCACAGCACAGACTGTCAATACCCTGTCATATCCTGAACAAACCTTATGGAAATATGATAATCTTTATTGAATTGAATTAAATCATATTAAATTAGTGTTAATACCTTTGGGATACATTGTGTATATGTTATCATGCCGTTGTATGTACCCAGAGGTAGCCTTAAGCAATTGGGGGCCCTAGGCAAAGGCCAATTGTGATGCCCACTAAAGGGCCTCCTATATGCCCCCATTGCCACCCTCCCAGTGGCCCAGTCCCCCCACCCACCCAGGACTCCTTGTTTGTTTTGATGAACCAGACTAACATGAATATCCCCCTGGAACTCATAAATTATTCTTGGGTATGATATTTTTAAAGATCTTTCCATCATGACGCTTGTAAGTTGATCATCTTTCACTTAATGTAAATGAGCTAATGCTGAACTACAAAGTGAAAATGAACATTTAAAAAATTTTAAAAAGTACGTGCATTAATTAACAAATAAAAAGTGGTAAAATCAGTGATGACTCAAAAATAACTAAAATACCACATTTAAAATTTTGGCAGTCGAATCTTACAAATTTTTCATATAGGCTTTGGTTTATGTGCACTATAATTTTAACACAAATAATTACAATAAACAAAAATAAGTGAAAAGAAGGTTTCTAGTTTGTAGCTATAAATGAAAAACACCAAATTTCATTGAGATTCTCTGAAGGACTCAAATTTATAAGACTCTGGCCCCCTCAAAAATGTTAAATAATAAGTACGACAGAAGCTAAAAAATTACTTATTGAAAGAAAGGCATGCAGCACAGACATCACACATAGCTGTAATGATTGCTTGAAGGCAGCTCTGTATTTATATGTAGCAGCCTATATGGAACTACCTGGTAACCTGAGCTAACCAAAGCTGAAAGAAAAATTGTCACAAAGGCAAAGGAAAAAGAAGAACAAGTAATAAAAGAAAAGAAAAAGGCAAAATTTCATGATTGGGATTAAAGTATAGCAGAATAAATGGCCACACTGAGGAACTAAAAGATGAGACCATTGGAAGAGTTCCTGCTATTGTGCTTGCTCCTGCTTTTTTAGCATGTCAGTATGAAGATGATGGACAGATAATGGTCAAATCTGCAATTCAGATGAAGCACAGATCCTAATGATAGTTTGCCTTTATGAGCCACAACTGAAAAGTGCTGAGCTTTCCAGTGCTGCTGGCTCTGCCAGATGGGAACAATTTCTATATTTTTCTATATTTTCATTTCTGCCCACCAAATTGAGGACAGGGCCCCTTATTGCTCAGGGGCCCTAGTGGCCGCCTGCTTCACCTACCCTTAAAGCCACCTCTGTATGTACCTTCTTTAATAGAAGAGGAATGTAATGTAGGTCTTCTAGCTATCAGCCCTTTGAAGCAACTCCTTGAAGAGGTTGGCATATACTAGTTTAAGCTGTGTTCTCCAAGGACCAGTAGACAAAAAAGATTTTTGAACAGATAGCCTGGTTTTAAACAGGCTTAGGGCCTTCTTAACTGTAACTGTAAGGAATTCCCTTGGCTGAAGATACAAAGGACTGTTCCTGCCAGACCCTATGATAGGTCAGGGTGATCTCCGTAACCTTATTAGCATACGTGTGGGTTCTTTTTGGGAAGACCAAATTACAAGTGTGAAAAATCAGGACACATGGTAAGGGGGGCAGGGGTAACAGGCTCCTATTGAAGATCTAGCCTTGAATATCAGAACAGTCCCTGTAAAACTGGGACATCTGACCTAGTTCATTTATTGTTTTTAAAAAATGATTTCCCTATAATTTTATTTTTAACCTAAGACTAAAATAGGCTTGCAAAGAAAGAACTGCCTGGTAGTTTACAACTGTGAACAATCACTCTTAACAGTCTCTCAAGAGAAAGGAAACAGGTGAGTTTGAACATCCTCTCTCTGCTGGGAATAACACAGCAGAGGAAGGGAACTATGAAAGCTGGAAATAACTTGTTCAGAAAAGTATGAGATATACGTCTCCACCCCCTGGCTAAAGTAAGCCAGAATGCCCTGGAACACAGTTCCAGGGCCCACAAATCTGACGGACCATAGTTCCAGAGCCACGCAGCCGGCACAGCTGCCTCAGCCTCCACCGGACCCATGGCCGAGTAAGGAAAGGTGGCGGTGCAGTGGAGCACCTGCACTACCTGGCTGGTTGGCAGGGGAGGCACCTTCCCGGCCCCAGATGGCTGGCTGGTTGGCAGGGGAAGGAGCAGGGAGGCACCTTCCCTGACTCTGGGTTGCTGACCAGCCACACTGGCTGGTCAGTGGGGGAGGCTCAAGACTGACTGATCAGCGGGGTGGGGAAGCAGGCTCCCTCCGACCCAGGCTGGCTGGTTAGTGGGGGAGGGAGGCACCCCTGTGCCGGGTCCCTGGCCATGCTCTCCCAGTATCTTCTCCTAGGTCCCTGGCCATGCTGTCGCGGCAGCAGGGGAGGCACCCTGCACCAGGTCCCTGGCCCGTGCTCTCCCAGCCTTGGGAGTGGCACTCCCTGCTGGCTCTCAGCCACCAAGATGGAT
>ML681993.1:33165970-33179939 GCA_007922195.1 Podocnemis expansa | reverse complement strand
CAAATCATTCTGTATGCTATCCCGATCCTCCTCTGTATTGGCAATACTTCCCAGCTTGGTGTCGTCTGCAAACTTAATTAGCACATTCCCACTTTTTGTGCCAAGGTCAGTGACGAAAATGTTGAATAAGATGGATCCCTGGACCGATCCTTGGGGAACTCCACTAGTGACCTCCTTCCAGCTAGACAGTTCACCTTTCACTATGACCCTCTGTAATCTCCCCTGTAACCAGTTCTTTATCCACCTTTCTATTTTCATATTAATCCTCATCTTTCCTAATTTAACTAATAATTCCTTATGTGGAACTCTACCAAATGCCTTGCTGAAATTAAGTAAATTAGGTCCACCGCATTACCTTTATCCAAAAATCTGTTATCTTCTCAAAAAAGGAGATCAGGTTGGTCTGGCAGGATCTACCTTTTGTAATGCCATGTTGTATTTTATCACAGTTACCATTCTCCTCAATATCCTGAAGTACCTTCTTCTCCAAAATTTTCTCCAAGAACTTGCATACTGCTGAGGTCAAACTAACAGGCCTGTAGTTACCTGGATCCCTTTTACTCCCTTTCTTGAAAATAGGGACTACATTAGCACTTCTCCAGTCATAAGGCACAACCCCTGTGTTCACCGATACTTTAAAAATCCTTGCTAAAGGGCTGGCAATTTCATGTGTGAGTTCCTTCAATAGTCTCGGATGGAGATTATCCGGACCCCCTGATTTAGTTCCATTAAGCAGCTGAAGCTTGGCTTTCACCTCAGATATGGTAATTTGCACTTCTACATTCTCACTCCCATTAGCTGCCCAACCTCTGTCCCCAATCTCACTATCATCCTTATTAAAGGCAGAGGCAAAGTACTTATTTAGATATTCAAACATGCCTAGATTATCCCTGATCTCTACCCCATCCTCAGTGTATAGTGGTCCAACTTCATCCTTCCGTGTTTTCTTTCTATTTTATGGCTGATTCCCTTTGCAAGGTCTAACTCTGCTTGACTTTTGGCCTTCCTCACTTGATCCCTACATGCTCTGACCTCTAAAAGGTAATTTCCAAAGGGATAGCCGTGTTAGTCTAGTCCAGCAAAAAAAAAACCAAGGAGTCGTGTGGCACTTTAAGAGTAACAGATTTATTTTTCGCTTGAGCTTTCGTGGGAGAAAATTCCACTTCATCAGATGCTTCACCCATCTTCAAAGCATCTGATGAAGTGGAATTTTCTCCCACGAAAGCTCATGCAAATAATAAATCTGTTAAAGTACCACTCTAAAAGGTAGCCCTCCTTTCCTATCCCTCCCATCTTCCACTCCTTGTAGGCCTTGTGTTTCTTCCTAATCACCTGTCTAAGATGTACATTCATCCAGCTTGGTTTAGAACCTGTGCCTGAAAATTTCTCTCTCTTCTTTGGAATGCAGGCTTCAGATAGTTCCTGCAGCTTTGTCTTGAAGCAGTTCCAAGCATCCTCGAAGTTCATATCCATGAATTCTTTGGTCCAGTCCACTTCCCTAGCTAATTCCCTTCATTTGTTGAAGTTAGCCCTTTTGAAGTCAAAGACTCTGGTCACAGATTTATTTTTGTTTACGCTTCCATTCAGTTTAAATTGGATTTGCTCATGGTCACTAAAGCCTCAGTTGTCCCCTACAACTAATTCCTCTATGAGGTCCTCACTACTGACTAATACCAAATCTAAGATCGCATCTCGTCTTGTTGGTTTGGAAATTGCTTGATGGAAAAATTCATCTGCTATCACCTCCAAGAAAGTCTGGGCCCTTTTATTGCTGCTAGCGCATACCCTCCAGTCTATATCTGGGAAGTTAAAGTTTCCCATTATCACACAGTTCCCAGTAGTGTTTACTGCCTTAAAGGCCTTAAAGAGTTCTCCATCTGTGTCCAAATCAGATCCCGGTGGTCTGTAACACACCCCAAGCATTAATCCAGGTGAAACTCTAGTAGCTTTCTTCTCCAATGTGATTTTGAGCCAGATAGACTCTGTCCTGCTAATTCCATCACTCTGAATTTCTTTGCATTCTATTGCATCATTGATATACAATGCCACACCGCCACCTTTGCCATTACATCTGTCTTTCCTAAAGAGCGTGTAGTCTTCAATGCCCCTACACCAGCCATGACTACTATTCCACAATGTTTCTGTTATCCCTATAATACAGGGGTCTCAAACTCAAATCACCTCGAGGGCCACATAAGAACTAGGATATTGGCCCGAGGGCCGCACCACTGAAACCTTTCATACAAAGATGTGGAAGTACAGTAAACAATGAAGAATAATATAGTATGCTAATAAAAGTCAATTTATTAACTTTTTTGAAACTGTAACATGAAGTCTGTGCTAATTGTCACAGTCTTTCCAAAGCCAAAACACACGTTTCCTTTTAGAATTGCTTCCATTCAAGATGGCAAAATCATCAAAAAGACAAAGAGTAAACAAACAGACTTAAAATTTTACATTATAAATCAGTGGTTCCCAATCTTTTTTGGTTTGAGGGCAAAAAATGTACTTTTTCAAACCCTGAAGGACCACTGGTTAATTTAATTAAAATTAAATTAAAATTTAATTTATTGAATTCAAATTGATGTTAACTGAAATAAATTAATGTTTGATTTATTAAAATTGAATTAAATTTAATTGAAATTAAATTTTTATAAAGGTTTTAGTTTAAATAAAATTAAATTGTTTTAGAAGATTTTTGGGTTTTTTTGTTTTAAAAATAGGGGGCTACATGTATCCCCAAGCCAGGAGGGGAGGAGAGCAGCCACATCCCAGGACGGGCTGCAAATAGGTTGGTCAGAGCTCTCCGCAGGACCATAAATAAGCTTCCCCTGCCTTACCCTGGGGGCTCTACAGCTGCTGTTCCCAATCTTCTGCATACACTCCTGAATGCTCCCTGGGCTCTTATTTATCTCCAGTGGCTCAATGCCTCTTTGAATGGGAGTAGCTGCTCTCCTCTTCTTCCTCACACTCCCACCTTCAGTGTTCACCTGCTGGACTCCTTCATTTGCTAATTCAACAAACCTGTTACTGAGTTCTATTTCACCTTCACTAGCTGGTCTTTTTCTCTGCCACCTTCTCACAGTCACATGTTTCCACTGCTCACTTTCCTCACCTAGCAGTCTCCCCTCAGAACTGACTGTTCATGTTTCCATCTGCATGTCTGAGTTTTAGTCTCCAGCCTCCCCAGTCTTCTGCTCCATCAACTGTTCAAACCCCCTTCTAAACTCAACCATAGTTGCCACCTACATCTCTAACCCTCAGATTTTCAATTCCAACATCTCTATGAGGCGGCACTTCATACAAACAAAATTCTTTGGGGTTACAACCTCCAAGATAATGTATATCCCACAGCTTCCACATCCTCTCATCTTCATTGTCTCTTCCCTTGTTGGAGTGACTTCTGCTGCTTTCTTTCTTTGTCTTCCTTCTCTCTCTCTTTTCCTTTGCTCTTTTTTCTCTTTGTCTTTCCTTCCTTGTTTCTTTTATTCTTTCTTTCTATTCCTCCCTTTCTTGTTCCTTCTTTTTCCTTTCTTCCTTTTTTTCTTTTCCTTTCTTTCTTGATTTTTCTCTTCCTTCCTTCTCTCCTTTTTAAAAAATTTGTAAAAATTTTATTTTAATTAAAAAGCTTTCTAAAACTTAAGTTTCAATTAAAAATACATACAAATTCAGCTAAACTCAATTAATTTATTCTATTTAGTCACTTTGAATTCAATTAATTATTTTTACTTTAATTTTCATTAAATAAACTGGTGGCTCTGCTGTATGACAAGGTTTCAGTAATGCAGCCCTCAGGCCAATATCCTAGTCCTCATGTGGCCCTCATAGTGATTTGAGTTTGAGACCCCTGGACTTCATGATGGCATGCAGAACTCATTTGGGAAGACCTGGTAACCCATTGATAACTCTTCCTACTTCATCAGACCATCATGTCAAATATACTACATCAGCTTTTCCCACCTGAAACTCAGATTCAGCCACTGCTACAAGAACACTTCAATATCAAATCAAATCATAGGGCTGGAAGGGACCTCATGAGATCGAGTCCAACCCCCTGGGAATTGAACCCAGGACCTTCTGCATGTTAATATTACATGATAGTTTGAAACTTAGAAATAATGTATAAAGATGCAGATTTGTAAGAAGTGGGTTATTTTGCCAGCCAGGTTATTTGGAACTCTTTCACTTCTTACAGTCAAAAATCTATGCCCTCTTCCACCCTTCTGAAGTAATTTCATACTGCCTATGTTTACCATAAACTCACTAATGTGACCCAACTTATTAGGCAAGATAACCACAGGCAGCTGTAAATAAACAGAGCTAGCTGAGGATCTCTCCACTCATTTTCCCAAAGCGATCTGATGTGATGGTGTGAAATAGTGACTACCCTGTAGTCTGCCAGAATTCTTGGAAACATAGCTCATGAAACACATTAACTCCTATAAAAGCCTTCAAGAGTTCAATTAAAGGCACAGAAATCAATTGTTCCTTTACTGGCATCTATTTTACTACAGTAATGAAACCATATTCTTTCTATTCTTCTACAAGGTAAGACTCCTTATTCAAAGAGGACCTGATTCTGCAACTCAGTCTTCTTGAGTAGCTCTTCAGTGAGCTTTCAGCGTGATAGTTCACATGAGAAAGTACCATTCCACATAACAGTCTGCAGAAATGGGCTTTCACATTTTGTTGGTTGTCTTGTCATTTCCAAATTTGCAACCACTGGGAATTCAGACTATAAACCTTTTTTTTTTAATCCCTAATTCAGCAGCCCTCAGGAAAGTGCATGCCATGTCAGCTCAGGGCAGCCTTTGCCTAACCTAAGAGACACATAAAAACATTATGCTCCTGTCACAGAGTACACAGCTTTAGTGCCCCCATGTGGGGAAATATAAAGAAGGCACAATTAGCAGGTAGGGTACCTATGCGACACTGTTGAATCTACTGCACCAGGGTAGTACAGCCTAGTGGTTGGATCCATGCAAATCCCTAGGTTCAGAGCAGTTTGGCCTAGCAGCCAGAGTCAGTAGAATAGTCTGTGATGGGGAATAGTGCCCAGGTAGGGGGGACTCAGGCCCACCCACTGCACTGAGCCCCAGCACAGGGCCCTATGGGTGTTTGGGATATGGCCCCAAGTCGGAGGGGATCCAGACCGAAACACACTGACTGGGTTTTCACTACACCCTAAATTCATCCCCCCAGGCTCCCTGGGCTACTTCCTACCTGGGCTGAGCAAAGTCCTTCTTGAGCACTGGACAGCGGCTTTCTGTGACCTGGAAGAGCTGTTGTCAGGATTCTTACAGGTCCTGGTTTTCAGCCATGAGGCACTTCTTGCAGGGTAATCACTCTGTAGAATCCCCTCTGGCCATTGAGTCTCCCTCAGGTTGGGGCTGATGCAGCTCTGGTGCAGAAGCTCCCAGCAGACATTCTTTCTTTCTGTTGGCCAGCCCAGACTAAACTGAGTTGCTTCCTTTTATACTGGGGCGGCAGTCTGAGCATGCCCAGCAAAGTCTAGGGGGTGGGGCTTCCACCACCCATAGTGTGTCCTGGGCTTTTAAAGCACAGGGTGGAGCTACCCCATCACTGCTATCCTATACAAACACAATACAGGAAAGGGCAGTTACCTACAAGCAAAACAGAAACTTGAAAGACTGTATTCCACAGAGCTGCCAAAATCCATCTTCTCATCTACTGTTAAAAAACAAACAATAGGTGTCAATATATAAAGGGGTCTTTTCTGGAGGTCATGGGAACATTTCTTGACATTTCATCCATCACAGAAGGAAAACTGTCAGACATTAGGGAGCTTTCTCCATAGTTCTTTTTTTGAAAGTAAATATTAAATCCTAAAAGCAGACATGAATTATGAACTGATATACTGTGTGATAAACTAAGCAAGATATTTATATTTAATGAATATTGTTATGTGCACAGCGTATCCAGAGATGTTAGATAAAAACAGAAGGTATTCTTGCTGGAAGGTTGCAATATAACACTACTTTATTTCTTAGAATTCAGAATAATACACAAGACCCCCCCCAAAAAAAACCAGAGGGAAACAAAGCAGGCTGCTCCCTAAAACAGCTAGATGCAACTCCCCCATCTTATTAAGCTAGTTCTCTGAAACCCCCATACTAATATACAGTATCATCTTCATATTAAGAACAGCATACTACAGCTTTCTTCAAATCTGTTAAGACAACACCTTGAAGACTGAATTTTGTCTTGTTCACCTCAATCCCAGAGAATTCTGGAAAAAAAGTAAGTTCTAGGAACAGCAAAAGATGAACAGGAACTATATTTTCCTATGTGTTTGCACAGCACCCGGTCCAAAAGGGCTATGATCCTGATCAAGATTACAGCTATCTCAACAGTTAATCATGGATTACATTTATTTTCCTTGTCTCGCCTCAAATCCTTTTGGTGTTCACAACAACAGAGCTGACTATAAGAACTTCTAGTCCTAATGTGTGTTTCGCACAAGAGATGGTTTCACGGGAATTCAGCTTTTCTTTAGTGATAATAAATCTTTATAATATATAAGCAGCAAATTATACTTTACATAATTATTTGTATCCCTTCAAGTATTTATGTAGTTATTATAAATATTTTTATTTAGTTAACAGACTGTGTAAGTCTTAGCTTTTTAGCCCAAATTCTTCCCCCTTTTGAATGGTATATATGGTAAACTTCATTCTATATTTTAGGCTAAGCATCCCAAAATCCCACCTTATTGATTTGTATTATTTTTCCTTTTCTGAATTCCAGATTACCACATAGAATGGACTCCATTGCAGGGGCCTGAATAGAGTTACTAGTTGATGGCTGATTTATATTCTATGACAAGAATGAGTAAGCATCACATTAATTAATCAAAGTGTGCCCAAGAAGAAATATGGCATAAAACTCACCCGACCCATAAACATCTAACACTTCTATTCAGCCTGGACCAGCTGTGCTTCCAGTGATGGTCATCCCACTCCAGCAGGAAGATACAGGATATGGCTGGATCAGAACTATTTGACCATTCCAAGAAGCTTTTCAGGAGGAACTGGTCAAAGCTGAAGAGAAAAAAGAAATGTAAAAGGATAGTAAAAGTTGAGGTGAAAGAAAGAAAAGTAGGAGATGATACACAACAGAGTGGGAGTGGCTTCATTCTTTCAAGTAAGAAACCCTAAACTACAGCTAAATAAATAAATCTAGGGTTCTATAATCTGACATGTTTGTGTTCTTGTGTCTCTCACCCTTTGATCTTCTCCCTCATGGCTAAATATTTGGTAATAGCAGTTTTGCCTCAGTTTCTCTTTTGATATCAGTTTCAAAATGTGACCAGTAGAGCTCAGTCTCACTTAATGACTCCAGCCGTAGGACTCAGTCATTTGATTGCCCCCCCCCCTTTTCAGAGTAGTAAAATGTCTCCCCAAAGTCATAAGGGCATTATGATAGGCCTCCAACCACTAGTCCTGGTGGATAGTTGGTTATTGCTATTTTAATCCATCTGTTAGGAGAATGTGTGGGAAAATGCCAAAACAACCATTGATCCCATTACCATTGTTATATTAGTGTATCTCATCAATGAAACTGATAAGTGCTTGTCAGTATGGAGATCGCATTTTGTCCCTAACATTAGAGGTAGGATCTATTCAGGTTCAGGCACAGAAGTGAACTGTGTTGAACCTAAGATTACTGCTGCCCAGGATATACCAGTTTAGTGGATAAGCAGATAACTACAGTTTACAGCACTGTTATAATTTGAGCAACAAGACTGTGTGCTACTTATGGCTGAGCCCCATCTTTTTGTTCTCTGTTTCTACAGCATCTAGCACAGTGGGGTCATGGTCCATGATTGGGACTCTCAGGTGATACAGTAATAGAAATCATTAATAATAATAATAATTAATAAGCCATCAGCTTGCTTCTTTAAGGCTTCTGGAGGTCTGGGCTAGGCTTCAAGAAATTTCAAGCAAATTTTTGTCACTAATCATATTGAAACTCTTGATTGATAACTAGAGTTAAGCCAGATCATCACTGTACATTTGACTTTATTTCTTATGCATGTGTGTATTTATGTAGTTATTAATTAAGAGGAGAAGAAACAAGGCAAGGAAGCCAAATTATGTGCTGTTCAGTTGGTTTGATTTTGTTCAAACTATTCAGAATAGTCCATATTATATATTCCAGAAACTATTGTACTCAGATCAGTCAAGGGTCTAAAACACATATGTTCTGTTTTAGAAATCTGTGAGCAAGATGGATAGATCTGCTAGCAACTTTAAATCTGGCAGAAGCTCAGAACTTATTCATGTGAAGCCTCATGTTTATTGCTTCAAGTAGGGTATCTAAAATCTGGTTGCTAGAAATACACTCATTGGTTATTTCCATGTAGTATACAACTTCTGTACTGAGACAGTGCAATTTTTACAAACTTAGTTCTCCACTATATTCTTTACCCAAACCACCAAATTGATTGGAATCTTGTATGTATAATTGTTTAACATATTACTATCAGTGCATTCAGTTCCATAGACAGGGAAGCCAAGTGGCAATTGTTCAAGGGCCAGCAAATTTAATAAGCCCCATGTGAATGGTAGGATAGATACATATCCTTCATTCCTCCATATACCTCCTTCCCAAAGGGCAGGCTCTGCCCTGCCCCTGAGCCAAGCTTATTTATTACGCACCATGCAGGTTCCCAGGCAGCTAAGGAGGTTGTGTCTGCCACTCAGCTTCCTGGTTCAAGAGATCTGGGAAGCTTAACTAAAGATACCACTTCCTCAGCCCTGATCTACACCATCGACATAATGCCACTTACATCGCTCCCCTAAAGCATGTGTGTCCACTGGCATAAGTTAATTTGACCTAAATTGTAATGAAATTTGACTAAATAAAACCATGCCCACAAGTGGTATAACACTGAAGTTGAATTCTAAAGGTCGAATTACTGTCAGCGTAGACAGAGCACAACATAAGTCAACGTCATTAACCTCTTGGAACTATCATACAAGTTTCTGTTTTGACTGCTCTGGAAATTGCATTCTGCTACATCATGGCCATGTAAGCAGGACATAGCTCCTCCTTCCAGTCCCTGAGAAATTTTCAGTTCCCATTTCCTGTTTGGTCAGCATGGAGAGAGCTTGGTAGCTGAACAACTTATGGTGATCGCACACTCTAAATGTGACTCAGCATGGAGTCAACATGAGGTCCTGGATCTCATCTCATTGGAGCAAGGAGTCTGTTCTTGTTCAGCTCCAAACCAACAAAAGAAATCACAATATCTATGAGAAGATAGCATGTGTAGAGCCCTGCATGGATACGAAAATGTGGAACTTCATCCAATCTGCATCCACTCAGTGATAGCACTGATCCGATCCAAAATCCGCATGCCAGGTTTTAGCTGCATCTGTAACTACATCTACAGCCCAGCTTGGGCTGACACTCAGCATTTCAACCTTTGATTGATTCATTCCCCATCTGGTTCCCACCCACGTTTTTTTTTCTTGTTTGTGGTTTGCATGCTGTGCTATCAGATTTCCTTGCCCACCAATGAAATCTGTGATTGACAGCATGGCATGCAAACTGGAAACAAGAAAAGGAAGACGTGGGCAGGGAAATCATTGGGGAATGAGCCAATCAAACGACAGCAGTGGCTCTCCAAGCCCCAGACTGAGACTCTGATTGGCTGGCAGGTCACAATCAGAGCTGAGCTAGGACTGGCTGAAGTGCTTCCTGATTCCCCTGTGTGCTGCTGACACAGATCAGCACAGCAGCTGCAGCCATGGATCACACTGTGATAAGGTAAAAATAGAAGCCACATCCATGAGTGGATCCGCAGCAGTGGGTTTACAGGTATTCGCACCCGCATCTGCGGATGCAGATAACCACAGATCTGCAGCAGATACCCATGGATCTTCAGGGCTCCAATCATGTGGCATGGTTGAGAATGATGCACGGCAACAGAGGCACAAAACAGTGTCACATTACAGTCTGTAGTGATATGCTTGTAGAAAGTTGTGAATTTAGAGACACAGTCAAAGAGGTTAGGCAGGCATATCAGTGGACTAGGGAGGCAAACAATGATTCTGGCTCCTCCACAAAGATGTGCCACTTCTACAAGGAGTTGCAAGAGATTCTTGGTGGTGATCCCACCACTGTGACACCCTGCGACATCAATACCTCTACTGAGTCCAGGATGAATTAGGAAGACTCTGTGGATGAGGAGGAAAACAGGGGGCAGGGGAGCAGAGTATCCATTCTCCTAGACAGCCAGGACCTGTTCATCACCGTGGAGTAGCCTAGCCAGTGACAGGATGATATCAGCGACCAAGATGCCAGGGAAGGCCTATCTGGTAAGTGTGTTTCTCAAATCTCATTGCTGTGGTTGTGTCCCCAGTCCTGCTTCTACTTTTTGTGTAAAAAAGAGTTTGTGTTTGGAGGAGATGGCATTGCCAGGTGTAGGTAAACTTCTGCATAGTGTCTCTACAGGAACAAACTGTTGATGTGCAGAGGAATACTGCAAGAATCCTCCATAGGCATCTCTAGGAACCCTGCAATCTTTAGCAAAAGGTTTCTGGTAGTGGTAGCCTTATTTCTGCTTCCATGATAGGAGACTTTACCATGTCACATTGTTAATAAAGGAGCAGGCATCAATGCAGAGCACAATGTAACCGCATAAGGGCCAAATCTATACCAGATGCTTCCAGCAAATCTTCCCTTTCCATCTGCATTACCCACAGGAGATGACTTTGCACGTGGTCACCTAGGAAAGACAGAGCAATTTTACAGTAACCAACCAAAACCATCTTCTTCCCCTGGTGTTGATAGTGTCCCTTGGACTCAAGACATAACAGCACTGTTTGCATTGGCATTAAGGGTCTCAGTATTGGTTGCACTAAATTTTTAGCAGCCTTATTTGCCCACAGCCTTCTGTAAGCCATTTTGCCCATCTCCTCTCAGAGTACACAATAGTATGAAAAGGGGGAGCCCAATGGCCCCTCTCCTTGGTTAACTGTGTATTGGGAAGTTGTGTGATGTGCTGGAAATCTCTGTAATGGATGCAAGGGCCCCTGGCTTACCATGTCTGGAACAGCAGTCCGATCCCTGCGGTGCATGCAGATTGTAATGTGATTCTCGCCTCCAAGTCAGTATAGTCAAGGGAGTTCTTGTAATAATGCATCATTTTAGATGACATGGGCTCATTAACAATGGGAACTCTGTGCTTTATTTGCTTTACAGTCAACTCTTTGATCACCCAGCTCCTGCAGAGCACCTCTTCCAGATTAGGAAGAGGCAAAAAGAAACCAAGAATGACATCTTCTTCAAGCTGATGAAAATCTCTGCAGCGGCTGATACAGAGCTCACAGCCTGGAGAATGTTCCTGTTCAAAAAACAGATGTTGTATATTATGAAGCATCAGTCCAATATGCTGGTAGAGCTCCAGAAATAGCAGTAGCTGGGCAGAGTTCCTTTGCCGCCCCTCCTGAATGCTCAGCAATCTGTGTTACCAACCCTCAACTCCAAGCACTCCAGGCAGCATGGCTGGCTCAAGGGACTGTGGTGCTCCAATAATCTGGGCTCTGCTCCAGCTGATTTACCCCACCCCCAGGGTGAAGAACAGCTTGCCTGGGGCAGAGCAGGCCAGCCCAGAGGTGAGGCTGCCCTCTCCTGCCCCTGCCCTGGGCTGGCTGTTCCTCCCTAGGGGTGGGGAGGGCAGCCCAGAGGTGGGGCAAGAGTGAGCCTGCGCCATGGTCTGGCCTGCTCCACTCTCAGGGGTGGAGTGGCCATCTTCGGGAAGAGTGGGAGCATAGGTTTAGCTTCTGAGCCGGCCTGCCCTGCCCCCCATGTTGCACCCCTAAGGCAGTAGCACGCCCAGCCACTGCTTTATTTGCTTATAGGTCGAGCCAGCTCTGCCAGGCAGAGGTTGAGCAGGGTGCAGTATGTGCTGTTCTCCACACTTGGGCAGTGAGCAGAAAGAGGTGATGGCCTCTGTAAGAACTGCACCATAACATTCCCTTTTGATTCCTCCCTTCATCCTACCAAAACTTGCCACAAATAATACTTAACAGGTTTATTAAAAAAAAAAAAAACCTGTCTTTTTTCATTCATAGCCTGACCTCTGTTAGCGCAGAAAAAAGGAAAGGGAGGATGGTGCATGGGTGGACAAAGGGAATTAAGTGCACTGCAGTGAGAATCAAATACATCGCTGCTGCTCATTGCAAAAACTGGTTTTCAATGCTTCCCTGATACACAGTGCTTTGTGGTTCACTCAGGAGTGTTGCTGCCCCCAGGAAGCTGATTCTGCACTGGGGCCTGACCCAGCTTCAGGCGCATGCTGCCACCAGCCTGGCCCCAGATCCCCGGTAGAAGACAAGACAGGGAGTGGCAGCCACAGCCATAGGTGGCCCGGCGTAGGACAGGGCCAGAAGTGGCCACCACCACCACGGGCAGCCGGGCCCCAGATCTCTGGCCAGAGACCGGGAAAGGCGGGGACCGTGCCAGGATTTGGGGCACTGGCACTGGGATTTGGGGCATAAGCCCCATGTGCCAGGCCCCAGTGACGCCCCTGGGTTCACTCAGACCATAACACCGGCATCCTGCTGCTCAAAATTTGTGGCCAGCCTAACAGCCTCCACAACCCAATCCTGGGGAACAGTTCAGCATTTATTTCACACAAATCATGGAGCATACAGCAAGCATAGATAACTGTTGGTATGTTTTCTTCGCTGAGGTCAATCCCAGTGAGTTGGCTTCTCCAGCTGCCTTTTAAATGCCCAAATGCACATTCCACCACCATTCTGCACTTGCTGACCCTGTTATTGAAATGCTCCTTCTTGCTGTCCAAGTGCCTGGTGTAGTGCTTCATTACTTAGTGGAGCAAGAGATAGGCAGGATCCTCCAGGATCACTATTGGCATTTCAACATCCCCATTATTTATTTTTTGGTCAGGGAAGAAAGTGCCTGCATGCATCTCTTTGAACAGATCTTTGTTCTTAAAGATGCATCTGTCGTGCACCTTTCCAGACCCCTCACAGTGATGCTGGTGAAGCATACTTTGTGATCAACAAGGGCCTGTAAGACCACTGAGAAGTATCCCTTGTGGTTTATTTACTCTATCGCAAGAGCTACAATATGGATATGTATCCCGTCTTGGCTCCCCCACAGTTGGAAACCACAGTACAGCAAACTCAGTCAATATATCCTGCACATTTCCCAAAGTAACCACCTTTCAGAGCAGAAGTCTGTTAATGGTCCTTAACACTTTTATCATAGCAGCACCCACAGAGGATTTCCTACTCTGAATTGATTTCCAACTGATCAGTAACAGTCAGGGGTTGCCAGCTTCCACAGAGTGATGGTCACTTGCTTCTCTGCTATCAGAGCTGGTCTCGAGCAAATATTCATACACTTCAGAGTCAAGGACAACTCTGCGCAAAGTTCAGGGAAAATGGCCTTCCTCATATGAAAGGTATGTAGCCCCTGCTCATCATCCCACACAGTCATCACAGTGCAGTCCCACCAGTCTGTGCTTGTTTCCCAGTACCGGTGCTCCACTGTCAGAAGATGATGCCCGACAGCCTGCAACAAAAGGGAATTCTTTTGCTCTGTGACTTGTAGCTGGGAAACCTCAGTAACATCACAATTTTCAGCATGGTGGTTTGTGCTTCATCATTGAAAATACTGCAGGATAAGTTGTGAGGTGTTTGTAATGCTCACAATGATAATGCAGAGCTAAGCTGGCTCCATGTTTCTCTGCCAATGGTGTTCACATGGCAGAGAAAAAAGATGCAAAAAAAAGCTTCCCACTTATTTGTGACAAGAAGGGTCAGTTAGAGAGCCCATTGCATCATGGGAGGATGACAACCTTTCCACAAGCCTCTGCATCTAGTTACATTGTGGGATAGCTACCAACAGTGCACTGCTTTTGAATTGAAATCCAACAGGGACCAGTGGAGATACAAGAGATTGACATAAG
>ML681993.1:33131939-33165960 GCA_007922195.1 Podocnemis expansa | reverse complement strand
TAGACATTGCCTCAGTCACCTTAAGAACCTGCATAGTACATAATAAAATAAATAAATAAAAACATTCAGTGGATGTCTACTCAGCCCTCAGCTATCCCCTTCTAGGGGGACATTGACTGTTCTTCTCTGGGGCCCAGAATTGCTGTCAGTGGGCCTGTATACACTTATACAGAGAACAGGGAATTTTTTCCTAAGCTTTTATTGTACTTCATTAAAAAAGTGCCAACTACAACTGAGAAGCTAGGACTTCAATAAAAGTGACTGCCAGCACAAATCAAACAAATAGATATTTGCCATAAAAATATTACTGGGATCAATTCAACAGAATAATGCTTCAAAATAACTGTAATAAACAACTTGTAAGACATACCAGAATGCCCATTGACAAACTGCACTATAATTTTATTAGTTATCTAACAAAATTGTGAGTTTCAACCTGAAGTACATTGATTGGGATCCATCTTCATTTATGTAGGAGAAATGTTATATTTCATGCTAGGTCTCCATCTGGCTATCAAGATAGTATGTTCTTGCCTTTGCCAACATGTTCTTATTTTAAGAAAAGAAAAGACAAAAAGAAACAAAACCGTGTTTCCTGCATGAATATCCCTACCCAAGACATTCATTTATTTTCAATGACTGGTAGGTTCA
This sequence comes from Podocnemis expansa, assembly GCA_007922195.1. Taxonomy (NCBI): domain Eukaryota; kingdom Metazoa; phylum Chordata; order Testudines; family Podocnemididae; genus Podocnemis; species Podocnemis expansa. The sequence continues at coordinate 33,165,309 of ML681993.1, read as the reverse complement.
TTTTCCAATGTGAATAGCCCTCAGTGGCTACACAGAACCAAAAACAAGGTGAGTGACAGAATAAAGATTACAGTGACTTGATCTGTCAAACCCTGTTTTCACTGACTATATGTAATGCTGATTTTACTATTCTTCTTACTAGATTAATTTATAGTCAGCATAGAAATTATATTATAGCCTCTTAAGCAAGTAGGGTTTTTTTTTGTTTAGGTGAACTATATAATACATCGTATGCCCACAAAATAACAATGTGACGAATAGTTGCCAACATGAGGCAAATAATGTCGAAAGGATAATGTCAAATAAGTTATTCTGATTCTCTGGTAAGATGTTGTAAGAAGATCAGGAGGTGTCACAAACCTAAAAGACATATCTCAATTTTGGAAAAGCATTTAATGCTGTGCAGTGTTCATTTAGTACATTGCCTTTGCCACCTCTCCCATTCCTTCTCTGTTTCAAATGCTCTTCCATCTTTGTCTTAAACCCTTCTGTATTTCAAAATGCTTTCATGTCTTCTCTCCCAAACAAAGGCCTGTTTGACTCTCCCTCCCTAATAACAGAGCCATTTTCTATCCATTGCCCTCGTATTTCCAGAATGAGGTATCATGTGGTTGGTAAAATACTTTCAGATGCTTGTGAGTGGTTTTGATAAGGTTTGCAATCTAGAGGCTATTTCTGTTTGAGAGCTCAAAACAGAAGCTCAATTTTTCAATAATGAACAGGATTTTTCAATCTCCAACATATTCAGAAGCTACACTCTTCACTTTCAGCTGGGAACATGTCTTGGTGATCTATGCTATTGTGATGGATTACTATATTGCCATTTTTTCATGAAAATCCTAAAAAACATTTCCAGTGGAATCAAGGAAAGTAGAACACTGGATGACTAGATATTAAGTTCATGAGGGAATCAGAAAATGGCTATAAGCAAGGATGGGAGAATGTTTGTTAAAGTATATAGAGGGAAAATTTATTGTGTCTTAGCCTGTACCATAAACCGCATTTTCAGAAGATAAGGTTCAGGAAATCAGTTGTAGCAGACACTGAATTCTAATGCCAGGAGCCTCTGGAAAGTGCATTTCCTAGGCACCATGGCTGAAATTCTGACTGTTAATCAGCGGTAGTTTTGCCATTGACTTCCATGGGACCAGGATTTCACCCTATTAATCCTGCTTTGAGAGTCCTGGAGATACAGAAACTAAATGTCTGCAGGAGGCAGCAGGGCCTAGAGAAGAATGCAATGCATAGGAAAGGATCTGCATATGAGAAAAGCTGAGTTTAGCAAGAAAAACATAGAAGCCAGCTGCATGTGGGGTAAGACACTGACTGGAGCTGTGGAAATCTGGCCAACAAAAAGAGAATCCGAATTTTTGTCTTTGTTTTGTTTCACATCCCAAAATGCCTCAAAATGTGTAAAACTGGGATAAATATCTTAATATCTAACCTGGCCCTCTTCATTAGTACAAAGATAGCAATCAATTTATTGGTATTTGTATTTGCTGACTTTGGTGAGTGTACGGAAAGGCATTTAATCTCACAACTGAGGAGTGAACCAGTTGTCATATCAACATCAGCTGGGCAACAATTTTTCATCTGCTCACTGTTTTCCAGTGGAAAAAATGGCTTTTCAGCCACAGTTAAAAATTATTCAAAAATCACTACCAAAAATAGATTTTAGCAAAAATTATTTTTTGAAAACCAAATTTAACCTAGCTTTCATTTTTTTGTTGAAAAACCAAAATGTTCTTGTTTAAAATTTTGTGGGAAAAAGATTTTTTTCTATATCTATTTTCTATAATATTTTTGTATATTGTTAAAAATAGCAGTAACATTTTTTACCCGTTTTACTGTTTTGGGCTATCTGAACTTCTCTAAAATATACATATCTCACTTCCATCTCAGATGAGTGTTGGCAGACATTGCAAATATTATTTATTTAAATTACTTTAGTGCAAAGTATTTTCCAGTGGCAGACAGGTCAAAAAGACAAACTCTGGAGGTCGTGACTCCAAGTTGTGTGGACTATGATCATGCTGAATATCTGTATCAGCCAGGCCACTGATGGTCACAAATATCCAAAGTGTAGAAAACATTTACTGCCCAATTATGTTCAAATGCTTTGCAAATATGAAAACTGGTACATGAAATCCTATGTTTTGGCGGAAGTTTGAGCTGATCATTCATTTCCACTGAAAGAAAACATTTTGCTATGAATATATGTTCTTGCTCCAGGAGTGGCATAATATTCGAGGGCCAAGCCATCATAGGTCATGAAAGGAGGTTGGAAAGAGCTAGTCAAAGATATTCTCTAGAGGTACAGAGAAGCCCAGGGCCAAAAGATGTCAGGTTTGCAGCCTCAGGGAAGCTGCAGCAAGAAGCAAGGCAGGAGAGCAGACAAGGGAGCTGAGAGCTTAGCATGCATGAGGCAGAAGGAGTCTGGGGAAGCTAGCCTAGCTGCAATAAACATGCAAATAAACACACTGTATAATAATTAGAGTAGACTATGAGTCACACCCATTGTGTACATCATCACCTGTTCAAAAAATCACTTACATTCATTGGCATAATGGTTTCTTAGATATGCTGAAAACCAGCTTTAGCTGACATTTGGTAATATGCAGTTTGCACTTTTTTACAAGAGAAAAAGACACATGAAGGGTAACCGTTCCATGACTTGCACTTTTCCTTTAAATATTAATCCAGCACAATACCAGTATTTCTCACATCTTCCTCTACTCATCAGCACTGGATGCCAGAAATGCAAATGAGCATCTGCCCTTCCCAGCCCTTATTTTGGATTTTACATAGTTGGGAGAATCTTTAGACCTCAGAGTTTTTGGTTTTTTGTTTTTTTTTTAAACAGTCTGCAGCCTGGATAAACACTGAAGAAGGAATTGAGCCAAACTGTGTCTAGAAAGCATTTTGTTCCTCTAGTTTTCAACCAGATTTCCTACTGAGCATTTGTAAATAAAGGATGCGCCCTGAAAAAAATCACTTCCATCCCACACGACAACACTGAAACCAATGAACATCCCATCCTGATTCCAGATTTAACCTGTTCAATTGTTAGCATGTATCACAATGATGATGTGTGCAGGCTATTGCATAGTGCATTCAGTTAAATCCTACGACAACAGGCCCAGTTCAGATCTCAGTCCAGTTTCACAGCGGGATAGGTCCACTAATCTCAGTGGTGTTGCTCCTGGTTGGCAGCAGTACATAAGAGCAGAATCAGACCCAAAGGTTCCATCGTCAATCAAAGACATTAACATCTGTTACATCACTCTGCTTTACCTGCAAACATTTGAAAAAGCATCTGCTAGCAAGTTATGTAAAATCTTACTCTTTAATAAGAATACTGATAGCCTCAACCTTGATATGAGGTGATCTGAATTAGTGATTTGTGCTTGATCGTAGGTGTCAAGAACCACAAGTTTGATTCCCAGCTCCATTTTTTTTTTTTTTTTTTTTTTAGGTGAGCTTGGATTGCAGACATCCAGAAGTTCTGGCATCCCACAGCCAGCTCTGGTCCCTGAGAGCAGCTTCCAGAACTTGCAGTTTCTAGTCAGGGTGAAATCCTGACTCCACTGAAGTCAATGAAAGTTTGCCATTAATGTAAAGGCTGCCAAGATTTCACCCCCTGGTTCTTCTTTTTGAGAGAGGCTAGAAACACAGAAGCTATAATCCCCTGTCCTCATTCACTTCCGGTCCCCCCACCCGGTGGCATTAATTAGAGGGGGTTGTAGGAGAGGTGTATAACCCCCAAAATGGGTTTTGTACTTGCTCCAAGTTCCATAGGATGCAGGGTGGGAGGGAGAGAAGGGGCATGGATAGTCATTTTTAAAAAGAGATCCTGTATTAAATCAGTATGGTTGCTGACTCAAACAGCCAAAGCACCAGTTGGTCACAACACTACTGAAATCTGACCTGAACTCTCCCTATACAGATAGAGTGGTGGCCAGGCCATATTTTAGTCAGTGTTGTTGTAACCTGGTGTATAAAATCACAAGACCACTCAAATTAGGCCCAGTTATTCCTTCCTTCAGGTGAAGGGGTTGTAGCCTGGCACATGAAGTGTCTCTGCTTGTATGGTGGAGTGTGCGGAAGTTTGCAAAAAACTCAACTCCTCACAAGAGAGCGGAGACTCTTTATTTGAGGGAGACCCTGTGTTGTTGGGGGAGGTGGGGATGAGCAGGGACTGCAACAGTGTCTCTGCCTGTGGAGGAGGCGGGGACCAGAATTTGCTCCCCACCCCATGAAATATCTAAATTGGTGCCATTGCTCCCATTCCACTTTCTTCCTTCTGGCAAAGTCGCTGACAATGAAGCACTGCTCTGATGGTCCCAGTCCAACAAAGTGGCTCTTCCCTCCACTAGGCCTTAGTAAACACATCAGTTATAGAAGGTGCCTGTGACACTGTCTGGGTCTAGGGGCCTCTTTATAACTATTTTTTGTATTAATATTTCATATTTGCAATAATCCCTATGTGATATGCCATCTTTGGTATCAATAGGCTGTAATCTGCTAGGAATGATTATATGATCTATTTGTAGGTATCATATTTGTATTAGAATCTAGGAATCTGTTTTATGTGTGTTCCAAGTTGTTTGAGCTGAGGCAATCCCGGATGGGACATCTGCAAACTATTGTCCTGTTAATGGCCCATCAGGAGGCGCTCCCAGCTACAGTGGGCCCAAGAGGAAACCTGTTTGACCAGTTACCCAGACTAACCATGTGGCCCACCTCCATTTGGATCTGGCAAGGACTCTGAGATAAGAGGCCATAGCCCATTCTCCACTTTGTCTTTAGTCTCTAGTCTTCAGTCTGTCTGCAACCAACACACTCCTCTGGAACTATTCTCCTTCGACTGAACAAAGGACTGAGACCCACCCAGCTGCTGCTGCTGCTGGGTGCACACCAGAGGAGTGGGACTAACCTGCAAACTAGAGGATCTTCAAGGATTTGTTTTCTGTGGACTCTCAATCATTTGTATATGTGTGTTTCACTTTGACCATTTAACATCTCATATTTTGTTTGTTTTCCTTTTATATTAAACTTTTAGCCATAGTTACCAAAGGATTGGCTGGCAGCATGGTATTTTGGGTAAGATCCAAGCCTATATTGTTCTGGGTGATGTGGCTGGCCCTTTGGGGTCAGGAGAACCTATTTCATAAAGAGACCCGGTGGCTAGAGGGGAGTTGCAGTAAGGGGGCTGCTTCTATTTTGTTATGCTTGGTGCTGACCAGAGTGAGGGAATCAGGAGCATGTTTTGTTACTGACTGGGAGACTGGTTTAAGTACCACCCATCAGTGGTTTGGGGGTTTGGCCCCTGGTTTTGCAGCTTGCCCTGATTTTGGCACATTCAGATGGTTATCCCAGGAAGCCCAGGTCACAGTGCCTAATCACATTTGACCCCAGAATCCTCCACTCTTTTGTCCACTTCTCTTCACTCTCATCCTTTCAATTCAGTGCTCTTCTCATGAACCACCCAGCTGTGCCTCACAACTCCTGAAACAAGAACTGTGAATAAATCAATATTTAAAACTTTAAGCACAATTGCTTTGTAACGAAAATTGTAAGCACTAAATGGTTTAAGTTTTAGTTGCTAAGGGTATGTCTACAATGTAGCCTTAGGTTGACTTCACCTGCCTTAAGTCGACCTATAGTACTCCCTGGCCACTTTCAGAATTTATCAAGTTGACTTAAGCAGTTGCTTAAGTCAACTTAATAGCTCCTGCACCAAAAGTTGAATTAAGCATTAAGTTGACTTTCGAGGGCAGGAAAGGTCGGGGACTGGGCTTGGTCCTCACCCCCTGCCCTGCCCCAAGTTCCAATTTGGCTGCAACCACCACCGGCAAGTGGCTGTGAGACAGATCTGGGCCCTGCCCTTGCCACAAGTGGCAAGGTGCTCAAAGCCAGTCTAGCCACCACCAGCAGGTGGCTGGGAGTCTGCTCTGGCCCCGAGTCGATTGCCGCAAGCAGCTGGGCGCCTGATCCAGACCCAAGCTGCTTGCCGCCACTGGCAGGCAGCTTGGAGTGGGGGAGACAGCCCAGTGACCCAGCCTGGTCAATTTCACAGGCTATTCCTGATCAGTTTCAAACTGATCAGGGGCAATGTGTGAAATTGACCAGGTTGGGTCACTGGGTTGTCTCCCCAGGGGCAACTTTTGCAGCTTGGGGCCAGATCAGGCTCTGAGCCTCCTGCTGCTTCTGGCAAGCAGCACGGGGCCCAATTCAGCTGGTGTCAGGTGCCAGCTCCCAGCCCCCGCTGCCTGCAGCAAGGGGCTGGGAGCCAGATTGGGCTTCAGGCCCTTGCTGCAGGCATGAGGAGCCAGCTCCCAGCCCCTGCCGCTTGAAGCAAGGGGCTCGGGGCCAGATCCAGCTCCCAGCTGCCTGCTGGTGGTGGCAGGAGCCAGATTGGGCCCTGGGGCAGGATTGGGGCCCCAGAGCTGGATCCCGGCTTGGGGCAAAGCAGGAGGCAGGGCCCAAGCCCCAGCAGGGGTATATCTACTAGTGAGACATACCCCTATGTTGACTTGAGGTTGATATTAAGTCAACTTAGTTGACCTTGCTAAGTTGACAAAATGCCAACCCCCGTCCCCCCTTTGTAGATAAGTGCCTTGTTGAGATCCAGTCTGTTCTGATTAATATTGTTCTACAGAGAACAGGCTGAATCTCTTAAACATCTCTCTGTAATATGTGGAGGGGAGATCAATATCATGGGGGCAGGGGTTCCATCTAAGGGACATATGCTGAAGATCTCATGCTGCTAGTAGTAAAATGTCTTTGGCTTTAGGCTGCTATTATCTAGAATTTTTTCAAATGCGAAAAAATGCATCCAAATTAGTATGATATAAGACTGTGTTCTGATGGGTAAAGGTGAATTGATCAATGAATTAAAACTAGTGATTCTAATTTCTCACTTCCGCCTTGCATTAGGATACAGTATATAACTACATGATCACACACTGTTTTTTCTATGGGACGCCTGCCTTGTTCAGTGCTCAGGAGGGATCCACAAATGGACAGAATTGAGGTTGTACAGGATAATGCAAATCAGGCACTTCCTAACTTGTAAGTTCTTGACTTTGCTACCTCATTAACTTTCTGTTAGAGTAGCTTTTTCTCTGTAACATTCACATATGTCTTTAACTTCTGTAATATGGTGCACCTCATTGGAAAGCTGAGTAGCTGTCTTTTCCAATGCCCTAAAACTCCCATTTCAAGCTCCGCAGAATTTTCAAGCTAGCAGAAGTTAAACCTGCCATTAATCCAGGACTGAATATTGTTTGTTCGCTGTGGTTTTGAGGCAATATTATTAGCCTATGTATCATAATACACAGGATGTCTAATAAGAGAAACCGTAAGTGCTGAGTCCTATGACTAAAAAACACAACTGGAATTCTGTTGGACTTTGGGGAAGAGCAAATCAATTTCATTTCATTCAAAAATATCATAATAGATGTCCTGCTGAGGTAAACTGATCCTAGGCAATAGCATTGTAATATCTCTCTTTTTTTTTAAGGCTTTGTTTCTCTGAGTCATAATATGAAAGGCTGCTGTATCATTTTCGTCCTGCTGTCCTGGGTAATGTTAAAATCACAAACAGATGATTACAGGAGACTACAGAATAAAGTCATGGCAAAAATGTCAAGGTTGGGATATGTCTCTATGAGACACATACCTGATGGGTGCAGGTGGCCTCTCGTTCTTTCCTGGTTTATATTTGAATCCACCTTAAGTCCAAAAATGAAGTAATTTGGTGTGTGTCAACTGCTCTCCTGATAGACTACTGCTGTTTCTCAGTAGGACAATTCCATTATCATTCAAGAACTTCTGCCAGGGCCATAAATTTACATAATCTCTGCCTACACTGTACCTGAGCAGCAGATAAAGAGAAAGCTTTCTGTGTTACTATACTTTATAGGCCTATTACTTCTAATAAAATTTTCTAGTAGACAGTTTCATTCATTCACTCTGGAGACTTCAGTTTTGATCACAGTTGAAATTACTTTGGGGGTTTCACAACCTAGTCTCCACGCCCATTTGTACCCCACATAAAAATTTCACAGAATTTAAGACAGACTATTACAGTGGCATTTCAAAGGGAAACAAATGCTTCCTCTCCTTGCTCAGCCATTGTTTGTTGTTGATAATGAAGAAAACACACTTCTTTGAAATGCTGAGTTTGTGTCACCACTAGAACCACAATTATTAAGATTCTTAATGAGGATCTGTTTTCATGAATCCCAATGGACAACAATAACAATGAAAGTCCTGTGGCACCTGAAAGACTAACAAATTTCTTCGAGCATAAGCTTTCGCGGGCTGCAATCCACTTTGTCAGATGCATGAAGCATCTTTCATTGTTTTGCTATATAGCAGACTAACATGGCTGCCCCTGTGGAACTTATCAGCAGTGGGCAACAATAAAGTTAAAATGTGGGAAGTAGAAAAGGTAGAGTGGAAATTGTGAAGAAAGGGGAAGGATAGCAAGACAAGGGAGGGAGGGGAAGAAAGGGAATGAAAGAAAGAAAAGGGACAGAGCAAAGGAGAATTGACCAAGATAAAGTAAGCAAAACTTTCTGAGGAACAATCTACTGCAGCCAGAAATTGCATCACTTTAACTAAATCTGTTTCTAAACCAATTTAGTTAAAACAGTGTCACTACCTTCTGTGGACACTCAGATTGGATTAAGCATGGCTAGGAGTTTTTTAGCCTAATTAAGCCAGAGTGACATCAGCCATTTAAACTGGTTTATGAGTATCAACACGGGGGGAGGAGGGGGTGCACTGATATAGCTAAATGAATTTTAAAATAAATGTAAAGAGACAATTTGTGGATGTAGAACAGTCCTCACATGCTATAATTGCATACACTTACAATGCTAATAATAGATGGGTATGGCTGTTCTCCATTTTCATTTTTGAAAAAAAAAGGCTGTAAGCTTACTGATTGCAAGGAGACAGGACTTGTTGGGTTTTTTAAAAAAAATGAAATTCCATCTGTAGTTTATTTTCTGTTTTTGCTTAATCAGCACAAATTGTTTAAATTTTTTTAATCTATGTTAGTAAGGCAGTAAATAGAGAGCCAGGAACATAGCACATGGTTCCATTCTTCTTCCTCTTCTTTGGCTAGCCATCAGAGAATAACATCTTGAGGCAGACCCATCTGCTTGCATGGATACTTCCCTAGGCTTTGGTATTAGTTTGATTGCCTCAAGGTCTGCCATGTGCTTAGTATGCTGGTAGGGTGCCTGGCTTTTCCTACAGCCTAATTTTGTGTTTACTATTTTTTTAAAAAGCTTCATTAGATCTCTTGTGGGGCATATATAAAGCCCCTTTGATGGTAAACACTTGCTGGCATAAGCAAAATCCAATGAATTTGTCTTTTAGCATTTTATATTTTTACCAAAAATAGCTTTGGTACTTAAAGTATGATTCTATTCTGTAAAAGACTGTAAAACTTATTTCATAATTCTGCTCCCTGTTTGTAATCAGGCTCAGAGTTCTTCCCTTTGGTGACAAAAATAAGTTTTTATCTTTTTTATTTATTATTATTATTATTATTATTATTATTATTATTTTTGGCCCCACAGAGCAAACACAGAGAAGGGAGAATGAGCTCCAGTCTGTTCCTTATTGTGTATCAACAGCCCTGTTGGGCAAGTTCCAAACATGTACACTCACACAAGTTGAGTGAACAAAATGCAGTTGGACAGGTGTCATGAAAAGCATAATTTGGCCTGCATTTTTTTTATTACAAAGATGATATAAAAATAAAAATTAATACCATTTGCCTTGAGTTTGCTACCTTGGCAATTGGAAAACACCACTTTCTAACTTGTAAACTGTGCACATTTGATGTGGAAACTAATGAGACACAAAAATATGGAATTCGTGGTGTCGTTTTGCAAAGTAGAACCACATTTTAAGCTGGATACTGTAACAGAGTATGAACTCCTAATGGTAAAAGAAAAAGAAAAAAACCTAAACAATATATGAGCAGAGTATTCATGGGATGTTATCACACATTTAAGTAGGTTCCTGAAGCTAAAAATTTTTGTTGTTATCCCATCACTGTCTTTCTGATTCAGTAGATTTAGCAACAGCTGTGCTACCTTCACACTTCCAGGCAGGGATTTCCCTAAGACCCCTTATGCCCCCCTGAACTTCCCAACACTTCCTCAGTTGTCAGCTAGTAACAGTGTTATACCAATTTAGTGAGCACTCCAAACACCCCTCCCACACTTTCCCCTATACTCCTCCAATTTCTAGTCCTGGAGAAAATACCGCTTCCAGGTAGACAAATGAATAGCTCTCTCCAGTGCCCCCAGCTATACTGAACCTCAGACAAGAAAAAGGCTTTAAGTTACCATCCTTTTTTGAGGCAAAGTTTTGTGACACCAAGTTGGCCTGGTCCAGCTGGGTAAGATGTCAGAGATAGAATATTGCTGGCTCTGCAGCGTATTATCGGTTCCCTCTCACCCAGTGCCCTAATCCAATCCAAGCTCCTGCACAGGTGTTCCTTGTGATTTGGCATTTTAAAACTCTATAGGCTAGTATGACATAAGTTAGTTGTGTGTAATCATTTCCATGAGTTTCCCTTTTCTGCTATGATTCAGCCTGCCACCAAAGCGCACTTGGAAACAGCAGCTAATGAAGGGCCATTCATGAAGGGTGTGGGACAGGGTGTGTTGCCGACTGGAGGCATAGACCCCCTGTATTGTACTGTGGATCTCAAAAGCAACAAGGGGTCTGGTGGCACTTTTAAAAACTAACAAATTTGTTTATCACATGAGCTTTCATAGGAGAAAATCCCACTTCATCTGACACTTGAAGATGGAGAACTTACAGAATGGGAGCAAAATAAATGCAGGGGAGTGTAAGTCATAGGATCAGGTCAGACTGTTATAGCAAATCAAAACATTTATTTAGAGTCAAACAGTGGAGAACACCTTATAGGAGAGGTATGCGGGAAAACAGGAAGGCAAAATTACCTGTTGTAATGGTGAAAGTCCCTATTCAGCGCTAAGTTAACAGTGCCAAAACTGTATATGAATTCCAATTGTGAAGTTTCTCTTTGAAGCTTTGATATTTTTTATCCATTAGCCTGAGTATGGCTACTAACAGATCATTAATGGAGTGATCAGGAAGACTGAAGTGTTCCCCTACTGTTATGGGTACCTGCATAGCACCACAATATGCCAACATTTTTATGACTGACTTAGAACAATGCTTCTTCTTCAAGCGCTGCTCAAATACATTCAGTATTAGGTGTCTATGTGCCACAGTGCACGACTGGCCAGATAGTTTTTAGCCATAGCCTGTCAGGACAGGGCTGGCAGTCAACACCCCCTGGCCACCCCATGGCTATATATATGGCCACAGCCCTACTCCTCCTCAGTTCCTTTTTTTCCGCCTTCAGCAATGGTTATGGAACAGCCCACTTCTTGCATTTATGCAAGTGCCTGTCTGCCCACTCCATTTTATGAGCCCTGTTTGCAGACATTATCAGACATCATCACAGGATGGACTGTGCTCCACAAAGGCTCCATAACATTGCCCAAGAACAGGCCCTGAAGCCGACACCGGGTGTGCCCGACTCACCCAAGGATTCACCGGCACCAAGTGCTGGTCTAGCACTGGAGCCCTCTCAGCACTGTTCTCCAGCTACAAATAAAAGCCATGATTGGCCTCTAACTTGGCAACATGTGCTCAGTCAGCACCAAAGCCCTCTCAGCACTGCTCTCCGGCTACGAATAAAAGCTGTGATCAGCCTCTAACTCAGCACCACGTGCTACATTGGCACCGGAGCCCTCTCGGTACTGCTCTCCAGCTGTGAATAAGGGACTGCGATCAGCATTTGGCTTGGCACCATCTCAGTGCCGTGTGACCTCATCTCCTGCACCACCTCTCTGAAGAAAAGGGCTGGAGCATCTGAGCGCTGTGCATTGGCGGCGGCACCTCATGCCAGTCGCCACCAAGGCTCTCTCAGCAGCACTCCCCAGCAGAGCATAGGTAAGCGTGCTTGGTGTCAACTTTGGCACTGAAGCACCAGTGCCATTCTGGCTCTCCCCTCCAAGGGTGAGGGCCCAGAGCCTATCATGGTGTCATCCACACCGGAGGCCTTTGAAGCGGCAGAGGCTCTTCGACTCCTGAAATCGCCACCAGGCCACCAAAGCAAATGGTACGTCCACCTTCCTTTCACTTTACCCAGCACTGGGGGGAGCTGCTCACTCCTTGGCCCTGCATCACTGAGGGCTCCAACCCTACAGCACCGACACCCTTGCCTCGGCACCACAAAGAGGTCCAAGAGTGCGTGCCTCGGGCCCAGCCTCCTACTGAAGGGTCCCCAGCACCAGGTTCTTCCCAGTACTGCACTCAAAGCTGGTTACCTCCCACTGAGGCCTTGGAAGGGGAGTTCCAACTCGGTACCACAGCCCCAGAAGAGGGCATGCCGGTTCTTGGGTTGTCCCTTCTCCAGGCTACAGTCATTAACCCAGGTCCAGGGTCTTACAGACAACACCCTACCACACTTCAATCCCCTTCACCGAGTCACCACCTACCTGGAGGTCAGAGTCACACCCTTCGAGGGGGACCAAGACCCCTTATTCGACCTGGGGTTTGCATCCTCTCCAGTCACCATTACAATCCCTCTTCATGCTCGTGTCCTTGACATCACTGGGGGACGCTGTCCCAAGCTACCCTGATTCACCCCCAGACTTCCAGGGGTCCAAGAGGTTTGACCTCCTTTGTCAAAAAGCCTATCAAATTTCAGCCTTTCAGTTGAGGCTTGCCAAGCATCAGGCCTTGTTTAACAGATATTTCCTAGATCTGCGTAATGCTATGAAGAATTTTAGCAGCTTCTTCCCACAAGAACACCTGGAGGATTAGGATGCCTTCATTGAGGAAGGTGCCTTGGCCTCACGCAATGCCCTTACAGTGGCATGGAATGCCTTGGACATGGCCAGCCACAGCATTGCTACAGCCATGGTTATGCACCAAGAGGCCTGGCTGCAGCATTCTGACCTCTCCCAGGACTTACAGCAATCCATATTAGACCTTCCCTTTCGAGGGACAGTCTCTCTTTGCCCTGGCCACTGAATCCCTGATCTGTGGCAACTGTGACCCTAGGTCAGCCCTCAGAGCCCTGGGTGCGCTTACTCCCCAGGTGTCTCAACATTCTCCCAGCCCACCATGACCCTCACAGCAGTCCCCCCTTCACAAGTGAAATGGCTACCTTTTAGGGGCCCTTGGACCACAGGTTGATGCCTTCTTTCTCCTGTTGAAGGTGATCAATAGGGTCACCTCTTCCTCCATCAAACCCAACCCTTGAAATTCAGGGTGGTCCCTAAATCGCTTATGCTAAATGCCCCCTCACAATCAGCCTCAGGACACCTCTTCCTCCTCCCAGTAACGATGCATCTCCCACTTCCATTACTGTACCCTTTGGGTCAAGTAAGGGCCTGGCAACCGGGCAACTCTCCTCATATGCGCTTGGTTCTAGTCACATGTGTCCTTGAAGCCCTGGTGGAAATCTGGGGGGTGATAGAGGTATGAGAATGGGGCACATGATGCTCCCACCACAACACCTGCTCTGTGGCTCTCACCCTGGACTACAGCCCACTGGGACACGTAGGGGAGGCCACATGCTCCCCATCCCTGTACCCAGAGGCCTCACCTCCTCCCACACACACACACACACACCCCCCTCATGCAACGCTTCCCCAGTCAGGCATACTGGGATGGGTACGCTGATCCCAGGAGCACTTCTTATTCATGTTGGCCTGCAATGGATCTTGGGGGAAATTACTGTGGGAAGGTATACCCCACCTCCTAGATGGCAGGTAAGATGGCAGGTAAGAGGGCAGGCTTGTACCCTCTTGTCCTCTACCCTTTCCCTCCTCGCTTCCCCAGGTGGTCCCCCTTTTAATCTCAGGGCCATGGTCTTCAGACTTGTATTAGGCCTTTCACTTGAGGCATCCTCAAGCTCCACTGTAGGGGTTTTGTCTCTTCAGCTCCCACCCCCTCCTCCTCAAGGATGTTCACCACATCTCATTGGGCCATCCGCACACAGGCAAACCTCACATTTAGCCCTCTATTGGAGCCCCCTCTGCTCTGGTGCCTCCCTCCAACCAGGCAACGGACGCTTTCCACCAAAAACCCCAGACAGCCATTTAAGACAGTGGTTACCAACCTTTTCTCAACCATGTCACACCTTACTACCTTTAAATATTTTGCAGCACACCAGCACGGCCATCCCTAGAAGAGGTGCAGGACCCTGGGCAAATCACCCTCTGTGGGGCCCCCTCATCCCCCTAGCACTTGGGGGTGGGGCCAACCGGCCCGGGGGGGGGGAGGGGCGGCAGACCCCGGCACTGTCCCCTGCCATGCCAAGGACTGGGCAACTGGCCAAAAGGGCACCCCAGTGCAGTGCTGCCAGTCTGTCCCTCCTCCCCCCCCCCAGCCACGCACACTGCTCTGGGATCTGTGTCAGAGCAGCAGGGAGGAGGCAGCACAGCCAGGGTGGGGGTTAATGATACTGGCTCCACGCTGTCTTTCACCCCCTCCCTGCTGCTCCGGCACAGAGCTGAGAGCAGTGCATGTGGCAGGGAAGTGGGGTGGCCAGACTGGCAGTGCTGAACCCAGCCGCCCTTTGGGGGGGCAGCGGTGTGGCCACATGGGCCTCCCCAAAACACGGGGCCCTGGCAGCTCCTCTGCTCACTCTACCCTGGGGATGACACTGCACATCACCATGCAGTCTCTAAATGAACTCATTAATATTCATGAGCCAATCCAGAACTCTGTATAACTTTTTCAAAAAATTCCATGGCACACCTGCTCAGGCCTGATGGCACACCTGTGTGCCATGGCACACTGGTTGGGAAACACTGGTCTAGGAGCAGCCTTGATCTTTCTATAGCATCTCCCTCCTCCCTAGAATCGCAACAAAGGGAGATAGTAGGGGATAGAACTCTTAACCCCCATCAGTATTCATACACCTGAGTGAGCCTGCTTGAGGACCCGTGGTCCTTGGCTCATGGTTAGTTCCCCTGAAGAACTCTGGCTCCCAAGGGAATTTGCAAAACCCTTAGCAGGTTGGAAAGTCTGACACCTTATGGGTGATGCTTTTGTAATGTCCTCTCATGCCCTCCGTGTTCCTTAGAGGACACAGTGGCTCCCTCTTGTTTTTCCCCTAAGTAGGGGTTGCCCTATGCACTCCTTCCCTCTTCCCCCGGTTCTCTCGCTCTTCCCTTCTTCCACCCAGGACCTTCCCAAGCCTTATCCCTTCCAATACATGGGGAGGTTCACCAATAACACCCCTCCCCTTATGGAGCAGGCATTATATACCATCCGCTTTGTGTCTTGGCAAAGTTGTCGTCTTCTCTCCCCATCAGGAACTATGAGGGATCCCTCATAGTTGGCTCATCACAGCTGGGACCCAACTGTAATAATCCTTGTGGGAAGCGGTTAACACTCTGGTCAGCGAGTCCCAGGACAGCCAATAAGAACAAATCACAGGTTTTTGAATTGGAACGGCAGCTTTGCCTGTTCCTGTTTGGGTGCAGCAGAGCTCCTGGAAGGATCAGGAGGAAGCCAGCGAGAGGCCTAAGGAAGGATACAGCTACATCCTTACCAAGATAAGCTCAAGTTTATTACTGACCAGGTGTGAGTAGAACAGGGAATGTTTACTTAGAGGCAGTCAGGGTATTTCTTTGGTTTTGATTGTCTCTGTGCTGAGCGAATGCATCCCCTACCCCTACCCTGTAACTACCTAAGTTCATTCCCAGAGAAGCAACTCTCTGTGTTTCTTAAGCTCTGGTTCTGTGGCCTGAAAAGCAAGAGGTTTGTGTGCATGTGCTTCAGACTGCATAGCCAGCTAATAAAGGGAACTCTGTTCCAGTTCCAGCTCATATCACAGCTGGGGTTCAGTCACTTTCCTGAGGGAGGAATAAATGTGATTGCAAGTACCTCACAGGAAGGCATTCCCAAGTGCGCCTTCCTGGGTTTCAAGAGGTTTTTGCATTTGGGTGGTGTCAGCGATACCACTCCAAGGCCAGGAATTGGAGGCCTTGGAGAGTTTTAAGACCAGGCTTTAAGGCCAGTGGCTTTTCAGGTCTGTTGCGGGCCCCCACCTTCTGCACTTAAAGTGCCAGAGTGGGGAAACAGCCCTGACACCAACACCTACAACCTACCACTAGAGAAGAGTCAACCAGCCATGATACAAAGGTTGACTGCCCCTCCATATGCAGGATGAGAGGAGAAGTGAGAATATCATGCAAATCACATGCCCCCCCACCAACACTCCAATTCTGGAGCTTGTGGGGCATGACCCTCGGGGTGGACCTGATCCATCTACAAAGATGGTCAGCTACCCCTTCCTTTGAATCAGTATACCTCTCCCTGCACAAGTCCATGAATCGGGACAGTAGATTATGGGGGCAAGGGAAAGAAACATGAACCTAGGCTTGAGGTTGAGCAAGCCACTTCCAGCAGCCTGCAATGGTTTCTCACTGCCTCTGTCTCAGGTTATAACCCTGCCCCTATGGGTGGGGATGACCTAACATGGGATTTCCATCATCTTCCCATCAGTTTTTCTGTTTTCACTCCCCGGTCATTCATCACTCATGCCCTCCACCATTTGGTTTCCCTCCTGATGTGATGATGGGTACACCTAAAGTCCCCCTTTTTTCCTATTATAACCCATTGAAGGGTCACCCCCAAAGAAGGGCCCCTCTGAAATTCCCATTTCTCTTCTTACGATAACCTCCTTGATGGAGCATCTCCAATGCTCATTCCAGGGCCCTCTCTTCAGGCCCTGCATTCCTGTGCATCAACGGATGGAGAAGCAGGGGTCTCTAGCTACTCCTTTCTTGTTATTTTTCTTCCTATGTTATCTTCCATATGGAGGTGGGATGCCTTAGGTTATGGTGCCCTTTATCAATCCTTGCCATGTCATCTTCTGCCAGTATGTCAGTGGGGAAAGGCTGTTATCTACCCCCGTTTGGTCAAGGGGAGATGTGTTTCCCACCGCCGGGCTTGGTTAGTTACCTAACCTGATTAATCTTCCTTTGGGGTTAAGGTGGCAAGGGCGGCAATTATCCCACCCTTGCTCATCACCTGCAGGTGTAGGAACCTGTTGCTCTGGATCACGATTGCATTTCTCAGGAGTTGATTCCACTAGGGAAGGGCAACCCTTTTATACTAGATGGTTTTGCTGGAGACAAGGATGCTCTTTTGCTATTATGATATAGCAAAGTCTCCAAGTAATGGAGTGGGGACCACCCCTGTTGGAGTTCTAGTCTCCTGACAGAGTGGCAAATGACCCCTCGGGACTCTCATGCACACCTTCTCTCAAAGATCTTGCACTTGATGGCGTCTGTAGTTATTTCACCTGGAGGCCCACCGATTCTTCACCCAGTTTTGGGTGCTCTGCCATTTGTGGGTAGCCGTGCTGATGGAGGATAAGGTTCTAACTCTGCCCACTTTCCACAGTACAGCTAGCAGTCACCTAATACTGAATGTATCTGAGCAGCACTCGAAGAAGAACGATGGGTTACTTACCGGTACCCATCCTTCTTTGAGATGGGCTGCTCAGATTCATTCAGAACCCTCCCACCATCCCCGCTACTCGAAGTTAGCATCTAATAGGGACTGAGGAGGACAGTGGGGTCACTGGCGTTGGGCACGCCGGGCCACGTGGCCCAGGTCCCAACGCCAGTTCCCTGGATCTCCAGCCCAATCGGGCCAGGGATCCGGGGCCCGATCCCCAGCCGGTCGTGGCAGCCCCATCCCCGGCCGGGTATCCAGGGCCTGGCTGCCCACCCGGCAGGCCCTGCCCCTGCCCAGGGATAGGGCCAGGGGGAGGCCACGCCACTGTGAGCAGCTAGGCCGCGGTGTGGCGCGGCCAGCAGCGACCGCTGGAGGCCAGGCCCGCACCCACACCTGCGGCAGCAGGCGGCGAGGCCCCGGATCCCCAGCGGGGGGCAGTGGTGTGGCCTCCCCCTGGCCCTATCCCTGGCTAGGGGATGGGGCCTCTCCCCAGGGGGCGGGGCCTGCCCCTGGGGGCGGGGGCTGGACCCATGCCCTGGGTCCATTGCCCCCCAGCGACACCTCTGATCACAGGACCTTATAAAGCCAACTACTCCATCAAGGGCTCATTCACCCACTCATCCACCAGTGTGATGTATGCTGTGACCCAGACCTCCTGGGATAACCTTCTGAATGTGCCAAAATCAGGGCAAGCTGCAAAACCAGGAACCAAACCCCCAAACTACTGACGGGTGGTACTTATACCAGTCTCTCAGTCAGCAACAAAACATGCTTCTGATTCCCCACTCTGGGTGTCACCAAGCATAACAAAACAGAAACAGCCCCCTTACTGCACATCAGTTCCTAAGCTCCCCTTTAGCCACTGGGTCTCTTAAAGAAATAGGTTCTCCTGACCCCAAAGGGCCAGCCACATCACCCAGAACAATATAGGCTTGGACCTTACCCAAAATACCACACTGCCAGCCAATCCTTTAGTAACTACACCTAAAGGTTTAATATAAAAGGCAGACAAACAACATATAAGAGATGTTAAAGGGTCAAAGTGAATCTCACACATACAAATGATTTAGAGTCTTTAGAAAGCAAATCCTTGAAGATCCTGTAGTTTGCAGGTTAGTTCCACTCCTCTGGTGTGCACCCAGCAGCAGCAGCTGGGTGGGTCTCAGTCCTTTGTTCAGTCCCAGAAGAATAGTTCCAGAGGATGGTGTTGGTTGCAGACAGGCTGAAGACTAAAGACAAAATGGAGATGGGTCCCCTCCCTTTTATCTCAGAGTCCCTGCCAGATCAAAATGGAGTTGGGGCACATGGTCAGTCTGGGTAACTGGTTGAACAGGTTTCCTCCTTGGCCCCCTGCAGCTAGGAGGGGGCCATCAAGAGGAACAATAGTTTTGCAGACACACAGTTGGGGATTGCCTTAAGAACAAATCACTTGGAAGACGCATAAAAACAAATAGATTTCTAATCTCTAATACAGTCATGATACCTACAAACAAACTATATAATCATTCTTAGCAGATTATAGCCTTTCTATTGATACCAAACATGGCATATCACATATGGATATGCCAGACAGTGTCACATATGCCATCATGTGCCAGAAATGCTCCCTCCCAGACGCACCCTGGCCGCCTTATATATTGGACAAACAGGACAGTCTCTGTGCAAAAAAGTCAATGGACACAAATCTGACATTAGAAATCACAACATTCAAAAACCAATAAAATCTTCAAACTTCCTGATCACTTCATTAATGATCTGTGAATAGCTGTACTCAAGCAAATGGATAACAAATCAAAGCTTCAAATAGAAACTGCAGAATTGGAATTCATTGAAGATTTGACACCATCAATTGAGGACTGAATAGAGACTATGGGGTTTTTTTTTTTCAATTACAACAGGTAATCCCCCCCACCCCTTCCTCTTGTATGCTGTTCTCCACTGTTTGAATGTAAACAACTGCACTGATTTGCTTTAACAGTCTGACCTGATTCTATGACTTACTCTCCCCTGCATTTATTTTGCTCCCATTCTGTAAGTTCCTCATCTTCAAGCATCTGACAAAGTGGAATTTTCCCCCACAAAAGCTCACACGATAAAGAAATTTGTTAGCTTTTTTAAAGTGCCGCCAGTTTCCTTGTGTGTTTTGCTGAACTAAACTAACACTGCTACCCTTTTGGAACTTGCGAAGCTCAAAGAATCTATGGTTTTTGTAGCCTGAACCCATCTGTCACTTTTTCAGGGGTCAAATCCCACTCTCCTTCTGAGGCAACAAAAAGGAAATGCCATATGAGTGAGAAAATGCTGTATGGGGAAACTTCAGGACTCTGTTGTAATTCTTGGCTGTGGGACTGTGAGTTATCTGGGTGGTTACTAGACAGCTCTAGACCTCCTGCTGATGTAATAATGTGAGTGTTAAAAGTACAATTCTTGCTGGTGGTGATAAGTTCCTAGAAGAAAAGAGATTGTTTAGCTGTTGTTGTATCCTAATTACAGTAATTAACAATGTGATATTCACTTGCCCTAAGGCTGAAGAGAAAAAGTTTCCTTCTCACAAATCCCAGTCATCCAAGAAAGCACTCCTTGCTATTCTGTGGCCTGATTTGAGGCTGTGATCACTGGTATTAAAACTGATTGATCACCTTCAGAAAATGGATTGATGGATAGCCTACATGATTAAAATTTTTGGACAAATCAGTTGAGATTATTTGAAAATCATATTTCAGGTTCCTCTTATTAAAAATCAGACTGAACTAAGCATTAGAAAAATACATGCAGGGAATGATCCTGAACCAGCAGGGTGATGCACTGCATGCTTCCTGTATCTTACTTAAGTTTTTCTATAGGTCCTTAGGTCATTGACCCTGATGGCAGGAATCTCCCCACACACTGCATGAAATAATTTCTTTCAGAATGACATGTAGAGAAACAAAGGTCCTTGTCTGTTGTCAGGGCCATCCCTAGGGGGGTGCAGAGCCCCGGGAGAATCACCCTCTGCAGGATCCCATTCACCCCCCTGGCACTGGAGGGGCCGGGCAGGCCAGCCCAAGGGAAGGGCAGGCCCCTGTGCTGGCCATCCCATGTCGGGGACCAGGCGAGCCAGCTGAAAGTGGGCCTAGTTCAGCCCTGCCAGTCTGGGCCTTCCCCTGGCCACGCACACTGCTCTCGGCTCTGTGCTGGAGGAGGCAGCAGGCGGCATGGCTGGGTGGGGGGGGATAGCCATACAGGCCCTGAGCTGCATCCCACCCCCTCCCCACTACAGAGCCAAGAGCAGCGCACATGACGGGGAGGCGGGGTGGCCAGACTGGCAGCGCTGAACCGGGCTGCCCTTTTCACCAGCTCGCCCAGTCCCCAGCATGAGGAGGCAGCAGTGTGCGCCCCGCAGGGCCCCCCAAAGCATGGGGCCCTGGGCAGCTGCCCCAGTCACCCTACCCCAGGGACAGCCCTGTCCATAGTACCTAAAGACTATTAAGCACCAGTAAATACAGGATTGCTGGTGTAGGTGTCAGGGGCACAGATGCATACAATGGAACAAAACTTCATGCACTATTGCATAAAAAGGTGCATAACAATAAATATTGTGTAATTTGGTGTTTCATTTTTATGTCTATCCACATCTATCTACTAGTCCCTTGGACACAAAACTGCACTATTTAAAGAAAAGCACTGGACAACATTGTGAAACTACAAGTGCTTTTCAACCACCTCATGTTCCCTGACTGAGATTTAAAAAAAAAATAAAAGACCTGATCAACATGCAGTGTACACTTAGCCTAGCACATTGAAGACTATTTTGATTATTGGCAAAACATTGCAGAAAACATAGAATCTGACTGTGTTACAGGAAAATCCCACACAAACATATACATATGATATTTATAGACTAGTCCTATTTTCAGAGTTGCTGAGCACCAGCAGCTCCCAGCAAAGTCAAGTTAAGGTGTGAGTAGACAGCTCTTCTGGAACTCAAACCTAGAACTAGGTTTTTTCATTTTCAGCCAGTGAATATGAACAGTCAGCAGTTACACAGAGGGAGGTTCTGCTCTTGAAGAAAAAAAAAATTAAGCCATATGAAAGATTTTATTAGAGAGATAGAGTAAACTTGTCTGCTCTCCAGTTATTCCTCCCATTTAAACCCATAACATCCTACCTGCCACTCCTCCTACAGATACCTCAGTAAATAAAACATGCTTTGTGACGTGGTAAGGCATTTCTGCAGTCAATCATTTATAAATACCCTTCCACTGAGTATTCCATGGCAGAAAAATAAATATCTGCAATGTCTGGAAAGGCCCCAAATGATACATTTGTCAAAGTAACTTAGCTTCATTTTCTCTCTGTCCTGGTCCTGATACTATGAAGCATTCAGAAGGAATCTGCACAGTGACAACTGGCAAAGACTGACAACGCAAACAAAAATACGTCTTCTGTCATAAAAGGAGGAAAAGTTATCCAAGTGAACACAAACAGGTAGTAAAATCCCAATACCTGGTTTTTACTGGGTCCTCAGCACTTGGCCAGATTCTCCACTGCAGCAGTCCCCAACATTTTCCTTTCTGTGGACCCCTGAATCGTCATCAAAAGCTTTGGTGGACCACCATGCAAGCAAGCCATTGTAAATATTTTAACATAGCCTATGGCTGATGGGAGTCAAACTTGTACATCAAGAGGTGTTCAAAGTGCAGGCATTTCTAATAATTTATTATGCTCACCCACAAACACATTCCACTCATCAAAGTACATTTACCTGGACTAACTATCTCCCCCTCCTACCCCCACGGACCACCTGCAGGACCTTCACAGACCACTAGTGATCCGCAGACCACAGGCTGGGAACCACTGCTCTACTGTATTCATAATCTCATTAGGCAGCTCCAGGGTGCAAAGGTGCTGAAATCTGGCCACATGTACCCAGCACAGAACTGGCCTGTCAGAAACGAATTCCATGCTTTGAAGCATGCAGGAGCCGGGTCCTAGTCTTGCACACCATTCCCCTCTCTCCTGCAGTGATGGGGATGTGTTGAGGGATGGAGAGTAAGTGCATGAGGTGTGGCAGAGAAGAGTTCCACAACACCAATCGTCCACTGCCACAGGATCGGTTAAGACCCCTTGCCAATGGCTTAATTTAAAGAAGCCCAGAAGCTCATCTAAGTTACTTCAAGGCAGAGACAGATCCTGGGAAATTAGGAAGTCTTAACTGGATCCCTGACATGCCTCTTCTTCCCTCCTCACCCCGCACACAGCAAGTAGAGCTCTGGCACCGGAGAGAATCTAGTCATGTAATTTTAATTCTTAGAGACAGAGCTATTAGTACTAGAAAAGTAAACACACAGATAGAGACTAAGGTCTGAAAGCAAGGCCTATGTACTCATACCCTTGTGCTGATATTCTGCTCAGAGAGTGATGCGCTGAGAGGAACTCATGAAAGCTCATGAGTAACATTCAATTCCCCCATTTTACACAAGTCCATCAACAAGGGAGACATTTTAAATAAAAAGACAAGATGGGCAAGGTAATATCTTTTATTGGACCAACTTCTGGTGACGCGAGACATAGGCTTGCTCTCCACTCCTCTCACCCCTTTGTGTTTCACTATAGCAGAGCAAGTGTGGAGAAGCTGGCAGAGGGAGACCAGGGAGGAGATAGCTTGCTGCGTATGACAGCATCACCTGATGTCAGTTCATCAATCCATTGTTTTGGGATGGAGGGAGATGGTAAAGTTCAAATTGACCTCAATGGTAACTTCTAGGTGCTGAGGGTTTTGAAAATTTGACTCTGTATTGGAAATTGGTGCCTCCTTGATGGTAATGAGAAAATATGTTTATTTAAACTCAAAAGTGATAATAGATTTCTAGTTCCTCATCTTTCCTCTCTACAAGCATTGTCTCTCCATCTAGGAACTTAGAGCATGCCCATCCCTCTGATCTCCAAAGCTATGTCTACATTGCCAAATTAGTCCAGACTAAGCAAGCTTAGTCCACGCTAAGTTAGCACTTGGCTACACTAGGCTTTGCCTAGTCCGCACTAAGAAATTTCTTAGTGCAGACTAGGCAAAGCTTAGTCTGAACTAATAAGTACCCTGGGCACTGGTTAGTTTGGACTTCCACGCTTAGTTCAAACTTTACTGTGAACTTAAGCGCAGGCAAGACATGAACTAAGGCTTAATTTGAATTTAGAAAGTTCAAACTAAGCCATTAGTTTGAACTAGTCATGCATTCTAGTTTGAACTAAAACTTTAATCAAACTAGAACATACAGCTCGAACTAAAAAGCCGCAGTTAGTTTGAACTAGCCTCAGACTAGCAAGTCCAAACTAAAATTCTTGATGTAGACACAGCCTGAGTGCGATGCCATAGCTTCTGAGCACAAACTTAGTATAAGGAAAGCTGTGGGAAGAGATTGTTTTATTTTATTTTGAGGGGAAGGGGACATCTTATTAAAATATAGGTGACAATTCCCTAACTAGTGTTACGCAGATTCTGAAAACAACCATAATACTTTTGTAGGGCTGGGAGTTCCCAGCTCCCTTCCTCTGCCTTCCACTCCATTGTTTGTTTGTAGATGATATTAAAAAGCCAAATCTTACTGCTGGAGTGAATAAATTGTACACCTGTTACCAAGTTCAGAAATTATTGAAATCAGATCGTTTGTGGCTCTACAAGGACATTGCCTTGTTCTAACAGTCAAAGGTTAATGCTTATGCTGTCTTGCTGCTGTTGTAGCTATGGTACTTCTTTCCTCTTTTGTGTTTGAAAATTATTGCACTGCATTTTGTTCAAGAAATTGGTAGACTACGTTATGTAGTATGGCTGCTTAATTATGCATAAAAGCATTCATTTTATCAAAACTACATCTTTCATGTGGTAAGGTGGTTGCTTACAAGAATTAGCCTGATGAAACACACTCATGTATCATTATAAGGCAATGCTTAGATCACAGTCTCACAACACTCATAGCACGTTACTTCAGCATGTCACTGTCAAATGTGATGGCAATGAAACAAAATGATACTATCATGTGGTGTCATTGTATCAGCCCAAAGATTTGTACCTACTGACATTCCACTAGCTGAACTCAAGATCACCCCCATCAAAATTGCAATCATCCTAGACTGGTGACAGCCCAAAGGATACATTTCCAGAGCAAGGTGATTGCCACACAACAGTTGAAATTTGGGTGCCTTTCATAATTGCCAGCCTGTAGTAGCACTAAATTCTTGTAGAAAGGTACCCCACATTCAGGTCACATGTAATTTTAAGTTTGCAGGACTGTGTTAAATGACATAGTAGTCTCAGAGCAGTTCACTACTGTCAATCACCACTGACATCTTTCAGAGCAGTCCCACCCAGAAGCCAAAGACTGAACTACCCTCTCACTCATAAATTAGGCCTCTCTGTCAATGAAATGAAGCAGATGGTGCATGGAAGATGGCACTGCCATTTCCTGTATGGTATGTGTTCTGAAGGTAGATGAATTAGTTTCCAATGCCATCACCCTGGCATCTTTCACAAATGGTATAGGAGACAGCTGCTCTTTTGTGCGCTCATAGCCCTCTCCAGGCAGGGCCTCTGCAATGTCCCGGTACATGTCCCTGTTTCAGTGATGTGCCTGGAACCTGGCACAGATGTCATCCATGCCCCAGGTCCACAGGAGGGAGAGGGTCTCCTCCTGGGACCAGACAGGGGCCTGGCGTTGCCTCTACGCTGCAGCAGCTCAAGCCTGGGTCATGCAGTCTGCAGCATGCAGGCATGAGGCACCAGAGTGGCAGGGCACTTCCCACTTCCTGAGCACCCTGGGAGGAAGAAGATCAACTCATGCTGAAATTGAAATAGCCATTGTTTTGAAACAATGCATCCAAACGGTGTTGCTTCAAAACAGCCATTTTGAAATAATGGCTATTTCGATTTCAGTCTAGGTTTTATTGTTTTGAAATAAGGGTCGTTATTTCGAAATGATGGGGGTTCATCATTTCAAAATAAAGAAACATTGTTCGGACGTGTCAACTTTTAAATCGAAACAACAGCCGTTGTTTCAATTTAAAAGCCTCGTGTGGACATAGCTTTAGTCTTTAAGTGCCACATGACTCCTTGGTTTTTTTTCTCTCTTCCAGCAGCAAGCAAATACTTGAGGGAAGCAGCAGAAACAGGCCAACTGAGGTGGATCAGAAGAGACAATGGGATCGCCTCTGCCCACAAAGGGGGTGGGGGAGAGCTTTGGAACAAAAAACAAACTAGGAGCCCCATGGCACTTAAACACTAATAAGTTTATTTATCGCATGAGCTTTTGTGGGAGAAAATCCCACTTCATCAGATGCTTTGAAGAAGATGAAAACATGAAAGCTCATGAGATAAATAAATTTGTTAGTCTTTAAGTGCTACAGGACACCTTGGGTTTGTTTTTTTTTTAGACTAACAGGGCTGCCCCTTGGGCACTTGGAAAAGTTTGTTTTCGCTCCTCACCCTTCCTGTTCTGGGAGGGGTGATTTCTTTGTCTCCTCTGAGCAACTTCAATCAGCATGTTTTTGTAAAAACAAACAAGGAGTTCTGTGGCACTTAAAGACTAACAAATTTATTTTTTCAATGAGCTTCTCCCACTTTGTCAGATGCTTTGAAAATGAGGGAAATTATAGAATTCTGTAATTTCCCATATCTTCAAAGTGTCTGATGAAGTGTGATTTTCTCCCACTAAACTTTGTGTGATAAATAAATGTGTTAGGCTTTAAAAATGCCACAGGACTCCTTTTTTGGTTTTTATTGAACTAGGCTAACCTGGCTGTTATGCAGTTGTGTGTGTCAGGTTTCGTGGTGGTTTTTTTTTTTCTTTTCTTTTTTTACATTTACAAATAAGTGTGGCTTATTGCCTTGTCCCTGAAGAGATCCTGCTGCTAGTATTGTGAGGGAGTGTACAGCCACCCTCAGGGCCCCCCACTGCGATGCCATCTGGACTTGGGGAGGAGGGGAGAAGAAGGGAGAGACCCTGGCCACACTGTCTGGGCTATGTTGGGGAAGCCCTCCTCTGCCCCCTTTTGCAAAGTGCATTGAGCTGAAGAATGCTATAAGGGCTAAATCTAACAGGAATATTATTTCAGTGTCTATTTAGCAGTTTTCAGCTATGGATCTCAAAGCACTTTTCAAAGGGAGGTAAGCCTCATCACCATTTTTATTTTGCAGGTGAGGAAACTGAGTCCCAGGAAAGAAAAGTGACTTTCCCAAGCAGTTTGGGGCAGATCCAGAAAGAGACCTTTGGTCTCCCAAGTGCCAAGCCCAGTGCTCTAGGAAATGCTGTCCTTCTGTGGAGAGTTTAACATTTTTTTGTTTCTTTTTAAACTAGAGACATGTCATTGGTTTTAAACCAGATCATATTATTGTAATCAAGCCCTGGTATTCTCCCCCACCCTCCACCCCAATGGCCACCAAGGAAAACTAGATGACACTGGAAGGGAAAAGAGACTGCTGTCACCAGACCAAAAGTCTGTGTCCTCCTTCTTCATTGCACTGATCAAATAACTGTGCTCAGATCCAACCTTATCTACATAGAAGTGACTGACAGAATTTGAAAAAGAAACAAGGAGTCCTGTAGCACTTAAAGTCTAATGAATTTATTTATTGCATGAGTTTTCCTGGGAGAAAATCCCACTTTGTCAGATGCTTTGAAGGTGGGGGAAACAAACTCCTAAAAACCCTGTGCCCCTTGCTTTCCCTGTTCTCCTTGTTTCCCCACTGACTTGGCCCTGAAACAACAACCCCAAGAACCCTACTGAACGCACTGTCCTTGGTGCCACTTCAAGAAACAGGTGGCTCTGACCCCAGCTCTTCCTGGCCCCCAGGGAACACTGCTGCTTGGGCTCAGTGCAGGGGAAAATGAGAGAGAGGCGAAAGCCCCAGCCAGGATGTTTGAGTTTGAGAGGGGTGGAGAGTGTTTGAGCTTCCTGCAACTGCCGGGCCACACCACCTGGGACTAGAGCTTCCTGCAATCCCCAATGGCTAGTGTCCATCCCCCACCCCCACTCCAACCTATTGTTATCCCTCCTGGACTGTGAGTCATTGTAAAGGTGTGCATTCCTTTAAATCTACAGCATCTGTCTGCAGAGGGATTTAAAGTGCCCTCTGCCTACATGACTTAAGTTGCAGGCTGACTAACAGTGCCTGCACTGCCAGGAAAGAGTTAAATAGGTGGGAGCCAGCCTGATTTTCAGGGGAGCTAGCAACAATGGCCCTAGGAACTGTCACCTGAAGCCATGTCTCTTTCTGATCCTATGGTAGAGCCAGCCTTGGGTGGCTTAAAAAGGAGTTTCCAAGTGTGAAACTTGAAGCCGAGTGTCCCTCCCTCTCACTTCAAATCAAATCAAATCAAATCAAATCATAGGGCTGGAAGGGACTGGATAGGACCTAGTGAGGATTTACATTTTACTCTAATTCTGTTCAATTACAGTTCCCTGTTCGGTTACAATTTACCTACAATTCTGATGTATTTTGAGACATACATTTTTATTCACATTTTGTAACAGCAGTTGGGAGAAATGGTCTGTCTTTTTTTTTTCTCCAGACTTTACATAAGCTATTTATTTATTAATTTTCCATTGTTCACAGAATTTTTTCTTCTGCATGGATATTAAATTTACTGGGCCAAATTCTTCTCAGTTATAACTCTTTAATCTTATAAACATTTTCAAAACTTTGTTTGTTTGTTTGTCCTGAGAGATCTCCAAAATGATAAGAGCTAGAAACACAAAATTTTGAATGAATACTACTGATTTCCTAACTTGAATAACTAGATTGGTTAGATCTTGAAATCAGTTCTCCCAGAGCCCCAGTTGGGCCCATTGATAATTAGTAGCACCTGATCGTAGGCATTTGCTGGACTCTTCTGTTAAGCATGTCACATACTAATATCAAGAATACCAATGATACCCACAGATATGCCATTCCAATTCAAAAGATAACAGTTCCCCCTCCACCTAGCAGTTGCCACGTCTATTAAATCACAGGGACAAACACTGAAAATTACTGGAGTAGATCTGAGGTTCGACTACTTTAGTAATGGTCACCTATATGTTGCTACTTCAAGAACTGGAATGGGGAAAAAATTGTGATGTTCTCACTCAAGGAAGAAAAACAGAAAGTATTGTTTATTATCAGGCAATATGTTAAATATAAATGTGCTTTGTAAGCACAGCACTAACTATGTTAATTTCTTAAAGTAATATGATAAACGAAAAAGTATTTCCAACTAGATATGTTATGTTAATGTAATTAATATAGTTCATTCACCACACCTTTTGTTATCAAGAAATTAGTTAAACGTCAATGAGTTTTGTAAGCGCATCACTAGCTATGTTAATTTCTTAAAGTAATATGTAAGAGAAAAATGTTTCCAGTAAAATATACTATGTTAATGTAGTTCATTCATCACACCTTTTATAATTTTTTCCCCGGGCAACGCCAGGTATTTCTGCTAGTAATAAATAAAACAACTTATGCACAAAGCATCCAGCCCCCACAAATTGCTTGGGATGTGAGCAACAATCATAAAAACAATGTCTCATAAACTAATAAAAAAGAACTACCCCCAACTTTAAAATTACAAACAAGGAGTGGGAGCGTTAAAAAACAAATATGAACAAAACAATAAAATAGCAACAGTAGCAGTAATTTTAAAACATTGCTGAAAAAAAAAGTGTTTAGATGTTTTTAAGTGTGGGGAAAGCCAGTTTTCAGGAGGAAGTAAATTGTACAGGTTCAGGGCTGCCTCAGGAAAAGCTTGGTTGCTTCCCAACTTTAGGCACAAGGCACTCCAAAGCACAGTGTGGTATATGAAAGCAAAAGTACATAACGTGAAGGAGGTGCTGGGGGAAGGGCCTTAATATATCCAGGGTCATTCTTCCAAACTAGTTTCCTGCTCTTAATAGCAAATAAAATCTGTTATAGCTACTTTTGAATTTGAATTGGTCCAATCATCATACTGGTTTCTCCATTTTGCAAAAAAATGAGAACATCTGGTGGATTAGCAACCATTAGCTGACTTTGCGGCTTTCATAAAACACCTTTTTCTCTTAAATATAGAAAATCAGGATTTATTACTAAAATTATTAATTAAAATGAATAAACAGATTGTGAACATGATTGGTACTTTCTTGTAATCCTGTAAACAAGGAATGTCTATCCAATTGATAGAAAGGACTTCTAATGAATGAACTTGTAATGGACTAAATTCATCCCCAGCATAACTCCATTAGTTAACAGCTTTACATCAGGGATTAATTTGGCTCACAATGTTTAGGTATCACATGTGTATACGTTAACATAATATGACAGATCAGTTCATGATTAGCTCAAACTCTTTAGTGAAAGCCCACCATAGCCATTAACCCTCTCCACAGAAGACAAAAACTGAACCAAACCCTCAGCCCTTCGTTCTCCCAACTGCTGTATTTTGTTTGCTCTATCATGCATTTTATTTAGGAGTGTGTAGCAGGGCGCTATGGCCGCCCTCTGAGCCTGAGCCAGAGGGCTGGCCCGAACGCCCTCCCTGGCCAGCCTGGGGAACTGCAAGCCTTAGGCGGCGGGAGCGGAGGGGCAGGGCCGGAACAGGAAGGGGAAGTATAAAAGCCCGGACCAGGCCCTCGGTGAAGGCTGAGCTCTTGGAGGGGAAGGAGGTACTGGCCTGCTGGGAGCTGAACCAGAGAAGGCAGGCCTGAGCTCACCAAGGGGCTGCTGACCTTTCCACCTGCTAGTCTTACAGCCCACCTAGGCTCCCTGGGCCGGGTGACTGGGAAGAGAACATGAAGGCAGCAGACTGGGGAGGTCGTTTTAAGGCCTGCAGATCCCAGAGGCAATGACCAGCCCTGGAGCTGGAGCCAGAGCCAGACCCTGGTGAGGCTGAGGACCCCATAACCTATAGTCCCTATGACCTGGAGAAGCTCCCCTCTGCAAAAGAAGAAATCCCTGCAGTATGCAGACCCCAGGACCTTGAGGAGCTGCCCCTCACTGAGGAGACTGATGGGTGTGGACCCCAGGATCTTGAGGAATTGCCTCTTGCCGAGGAGGCCGGGATGTACCCGGACCTACCTCCAATAGATGCAGAGGGGTTTGGTGGGATACCCCAGGCCAGCTATGATAGGGATACTGAGGACACCTACCACCTTTGGAAGTAGGTACCTGGACCTCGGGGTGGGAGGAAGTGGCCCAGGGAGGGCTGTGAATTTGGGAGGCCCTGTGCCAGCATGTTGCGGTCAGGGACCCCGCTGGCCCAGTGACTCTCCTCACAGTTACTGCTAGGGCCCTGGGCTAAGACGCAGTGGAGCGGGTGGGCCTGCATCTCCCTCCCCAACCCCTCTCCCGTTTGTCCTGATAAGAGGAAACCATACTGGGATGCCGGGGACTCCAGACGTTCGGTGTGCCCACCCGGCCCTGCCCTGCCCGGGGGCTCCAAACGTTGGACAGGCTTGCGTGGCTGGGGGCCAAGCCAGAGACCCGTGTCCACAACCGGGAGGGGCACCCTGCTGGCTAACTCCCCCATGCACCACCAGCAGGAGGCGCCCTCCTGACTGGCCAGTGGCGTCGATCCCTTACAGGGTCCCTTCTGAAAATACTGCCCCTCCTCAAAGTTCTCCTCATTCTTGAATAGTTCCACTGATCAAAGTATTGTATGTGATAAATTGTCAGAAATGACCCTTTAGGCCCTGATTCTGCAAGCACATGACTTCAATTACACTTGACACAGTGACTACTCATATGTGTAA
This sequence comes from Podocnemis expansa, assembly GCA_007922195.1. Lineage (NCBI taxonomy): Eukaryota > Metazoa > Chordata > Testudines > Podocnemididae > Podocnemis > Podocnemis expansa. Next base: position 33,134,016 of record ML681993.1, on the reverse strand, counting down.
AATCCAGCAAGAGCTGGATGGAGTCCTCTGATTATAAACCTCTATGAGAGCAAACATTGACATCTTCCGTCTTTTGTCGAAAGAGGAGCATACTATGGGAGATTTTTTTTAAAAAAAAAGCTTTATGTAATGCTCTGAAAAATGTAATAAAGAGTAAATGATGTTTTAGGCAGCAAAACTAAAAACAGCCTTCCATCCTCAGAGAGACTGGTTTTTCATCACTGCACCTCCCTCAGATACACTGCCATGACTCACAAATCATCTGAGGCCAGCCCTTCCTCCACCGCCCTCATTTTGCCATCCCATGCTGAGTGCTAGCCTATGCAGAGAATACACAGCCAGAGCCGTCCTTAGGGTAGGTCAAATAGGACATTTGATGCAGAACCCGGGCGGCCTGCACACCCCCCATGGCAGGGATTGGCAGGAGTCCCACAGTGAGCCTCAAATGTTTTTGGCCAGCAGACACAGGCTCACTCAGAGGCTGCTCTGGAGGTGAATAGGTAGGCTGCCTGCAGCCCCCCCCCCCCTCCAGCTGAGCAGTTAGCTGGAGGGGAGAGGGAGGTTTAACCCTTTCCTCCCCCAGCAGACACTGCCAGCACCAGCCCAGGGAACACACAGCCAGGTAAGTACTGTGGGGAGTCTGGTGGGACCCTGAGCCTGCAGGGGGACAAGGGTGCTGGGGATCCAAGACTCTTCCTGGGCCCTGATTCACATTGGGCTAGTGGGGGGCAGGTAGATCAGGGATCATGCCATGACAGACCACTCCCCAGATCCCGTTCAGTTTGCTGCTGTGACCTCCCAATTCCCACTCCTGAACCCTGATTCATCTCACTTTGCCAAGTGACCACTCACTCCTGAGTCAGTCCACTCCAGCCTCTTGCATGCAGTCAGTCCCAGGCAGGGGGTGTATGCCCCTGGCTACTCAAGGGCGGGTCCCCCAGCAAGCACCCCTAGCCCCTGTTACTACACCAGGAGCCCCTGTCTACAGAGATTGGGAACCACTCCCAAGCACCACATGCTCAAGTCTGCCCATTTAACAAAAAATTGGATTGTGCCCAGCCTCCTTCACTCACACCCTCTAAAGATCACACAGCTTTAGGTAAAACAACTACTAATCTATTGATCAGATTATAATTCTAAGTGAGAATATGGCCAAGCATGGCAGAATTACAGTATAAGTAAGTCAGGAGAAACCACACAAGCTAACCTAATACTTCTACTTAAGCTAACCTCATAGTCCAAACAAGTTTAGCTCAAGGTGTTTGGCTGTTAGATGTTTGCACAGTCAGTCTCTGTCTGAGGCCAGGCAGGGCCCATATCTTGCTTGGAGTTGTTTCAAGTGGGAGAGCCCCAGCTCAAAAAACCTTTTAAAACTTCCAGGTCTCTATTTCCAAAGGGATAGTCATGTTAGTCTATTCCAGCAAAGAAAACCAAGGAGTCATGTGGCAATTAAAGACAAGAGATTTATTTTTCGCATGAACTTTCATGGGAGAAAATCCCACTTCATCAGATGCTTGTCTCAGTTGTTGTTTCCAAACCCCTCAGGCCCTCCCTTTCAGGGCTGAGGTGATTCTTTTGTCTCTTCACAGACACCTCCATTAGCATACCCTTGCCTCTGTCAGCTTCACAGCTGCTGGGAGAGACCTCTGTCTCCTTCCTTATCCCTGAGCCATAGAAGGCATGTTACATGTTTTTTCACATGTATGAAGTTGTAGGAAACATATCATCATAGAAATCATGTAGAACAAGTTATTAACATCCACACAAACACTGCATGGTGCAATTGGCAGCAAATCATACAATTCCAGCGTACAAGTGAACAGGAAAATCATGTAGATCATAACCCAAGGTGCACACCATCAGACATGCCCCTCTGGGCCCCAGGTCATGCAGCATTGGTGGCCAGGCGAAGGGACTGTCTCCCCCGCCCAAGTGGTGAGGCTGGAGGGCAGGCTGGGCCAAGGATCCTGTGTGATCATTGATCACCAGCCATTTACAGACATGACTTTTGCTTTGTGTTTTCTTCTTTTCTTTCTGGGGTGGACCCTCGCTTTTGTGGGAGTTGTTTGCATCACTT
>ML681993.1:33084264-33131539 GCA_007922195.1 Podocnemis expansa | reverse complement strand
GCCGGCTGGCCGCCTGCGGCGGCCCCGTCCACTGCTGGGGATCCGGAACCTGGCCGGCAGCCCGTGGCTGCAGCGTCCCCGTCCCCAGCTGGGGATCTAGGGCTGCGGCTGCGGGCCCGGCCTCCAGCGGCCGCTTCCAGCTGCACCAGGCCAGGCTAGGCTGAGCCGCGCCACGTGGCAGCGCGGGCTAGCTGGTGACAGTGGCGTGGCCACCCCCTGGCCCTATCCCAGGCCAGGGGGCGGGGCCTGCCGGGCGGCCAGATAGGCCCCGGATCCTTGGCCGGAGATGCGGCCAACATGGCCGCGGACCGCCAGGGATCGGGCCCCGGATCCCCGGCCCAATTGGGCCGGAGAACCGGGGCGCCGGCATTGGGACCCGGGGCACGTGCCCTGGGTGCCCAGCGCTAGCGACGCCACTGCCCATCTCAGGGTGAGTAGGTGACAATTAGTGTTGCCTGCTCTTTCTACCACAGATACTGGGTAAGTTTTCATCTTTTTACCCATCTTTTATTTGCTGACTCTCAAGTAAATCTATGGAACTTCCCGTGTCTTGCTTCCTCAGAGCTCCTGTGTGATTACTGTAAATGGCTGGTGATCAGACATGACTTTCATCTTGTATTTTTTTGTTTTTCTTTCTGGGTGGATCCTTCTTGCTTTTCCCATCCTGAGTGAAATGGACTTATTTGCCTCATGGGTTCCCTCACTTCCCCCACCTGGTTTGCACGCACCTGTAAGCTGGGACCAGGCCAGAGCCTTTTTAAATTTTCTGCCTTGCAGCATGTGCAGGCATTTGGCCTAGGGCAGGAACAGCATGGGAAATTGCAGATGCTGTGCTGCCTTCCTTGGTGCCTGCCACCCCACTGCACTTCTCTTACTCTCCTGACACACCACTCTATCCTCCCCTGCTCCCCACTCTCATGCTGCCACTCAGAAGATTGTGGGGAAGGCAAGCATCACAGCAAAGTTCACGGGAGGGGCAGGGCTGGAAGTCCAAGGGACAGTATGATCCATCACCCTCCCTTCTACTCCTATTTGCAGAGCTTCTTGGCTCCTGATATTCAGCAACAGGAACCTGGAGGGGTTAGGGAATAATGTTCCTTGTCAGACACTCCCCTGGGCTGGCCGGCCCCGCCCCCCAGTGCTGGGGTGGGTGGGGGCCCCGCAGAGAGCGATTCGCCCAGGGCCCCGCACCCTCCTAGGGATGGCCCTGTACACAGCACCTTAAAACCAGGACACAGCTATGAGCTGACAGTATTACAGGTTTGTGTATATATATTAGTCTGAGATGGAAATCAGTGAGCAGACTCAGTTAACCTGCAGTGTAATTCATCATGCTTGATAGCAATGCAGCTCAGGCAGAGGGGAATCAGCAATGAATTGCTACAGCAGCAAAGGACCCCAGCAAATAGAAAACTTCGAAGGGCACAATTTAAATTCATTCAGGAGCACATCAGTATTGAATAACATAGCCAAATATCATACCTTTACTTCTTTCTGTTATTCTAGCGAAATAGAGCATTATTATTTATTATTTTCCCATAAACATGAATGTGTTCTATTTCCTGAGAGGCAGTAAAATGGAAAGATTTCAAGGGGTGCAGCATGTGAGAAGCAGAATAGGAAATAAAGACACAGGGTCAGAGCCTGCTCTTGACATTTTTACTCACACGAGTTATTCTTACACAAATATGTTCCACTGAAGTCAAGGGCACTGCTATCATGAGCAAGGATTTCCCATAGGAGTAAGAGATGTAGAATCAGGCTCTGAAAATGAAAAATCTTGAGTACATTTCATCTTCCCCTTTCCACAGACACACATACAAGGATATTGTAAATGCAGGCTCTGCTGCCATTTCATGTTTGGAAATGGCCTGGTTTAAATCCAGACCCTGCTCAAATTATTTTTTAAATAAACTGCTTGAAGGTATGGCTAAAAAAATCCAGTGAACCATTGGTGCACATCTAATTATGTACAATACTTAGCACTGTGATAGTAACCATTTAAAGGCAATGAGGATTCTGTTGCACAGTAGGGGAAGTACAGAAGGTCTGTTTTTCAGGAATATTCAAAGCGCCAAGTGAATGTAACTTGAAATGAAATTCAGCTTTAACACTGTTGGAAGCCAACCCTGTGACCTTCTGTTTCCCAGTACCGCACCACCACACCCATAGGCCTCCATTTCATGTTTCACCCTAGACAGTCCCCAGGATACCACAGCTACAGAATTCCCTCCCATTAGCTGCAGGAATCCAAGATATCCATGGCAACCAGTCTCTAACCCCAGGGAGAAGGCTGCAAAATTGAAAGGCTCCATTCTGTTTCTACATCTACAGCTCAGTAAATTGACAGCATAGCGGTTTCCTTAGCTCCATTAGGGTAGGATGTACATTTCTATCTTTTCTTTGTTTCTTTCAGCTTCTGCAGCTCTCAGCATAGGTTGGCGAACTCTTCACTGGAGTGCTTTCCTAAAAAGCCCTCAGACTGCTAATTTTGCTGGATTAGTTTATGTATAACAAAGCATACTTTTTGCTGACTGTCTTTTCACACTCTTTCAAAATTAGTAGTTAGGAGGCATGCCTTGCAAATTACTGACAAACATACAGGTTCCAGCCATGCCAAGTCTTTTGTAGTGTGGCTCTCATAAACCAGGCAGCTACATAATAAATAGTTTTATAACACAATTAAATTGCAGGATCAAATAACTGTAATCATTATAAAGTGATTGTTTATGCCACAGATATTTAGACAGGATAACAGATTGCACATTGCTTTCTCTGTCTTTGCCAGTGTAGTCTGAATTGCTAATCTGCACACTATGGCCCTGTGGAATTGCAGCTGAGACCCCTTCAGATTTGCAGAAAACCTGTCAGCAGTAGACCATTTGGTTCACAGACTCAAAGAACTCCCTGATTTAGGCTTTACTGTTGATATTTGTCAATTTGTTACATTAGTGGCTCCAGAATAATAAGGATGCCAAAGAATCCTGAACTCTGTTCAGGAAATGTTTTCATCTCCTGTTCATTAGCTGATATTTTTGGGTATCTGATGAAATCTGAGTTTCATTTAGGATTTGTATTCTTTGACTGGCACTTTTTGTTTCACTCTGTGACACATCTTGCCAGAATTTGAAAGAAAAAAGCTGAGTTTATTGTGAATATAGCCTCACCAAGCAGTCCTGCGTCACTGAGCATACAACAACTGATAATAAACCTCTATGTTTTGTCAAGGTTGACTCTGTATCACTCTAAAGGGGGACTGAAAGTCACATATCTTAGCTTATCCCTTCTGGGGGAAGAACAGTGAAAAAGGTCTTCAGAATTACACACAAGAATTTGACATTCTTTTTTCTATTTCACACATAAAGTACAGTACATCTAGGCATACTTAATGAAGCACCTCTAGTATTAGTCAGGGGCAGGGTATACCATTAAAAAGTGTGATTCCTGTTTAGCCTTCCTGTCTCACCCCTCTAAAAAGTTTTAACTGTCTTCATTATAGTTAAGGGTAATGGCTGGCTAGAGTTCTATCACATTTTGCTATTAACTTTTTTACTTTGCTGGCATTGCAAATTAGGGCTCCAAATTGTCAGAAGAAAAAAGTTTGATGCATTTGGAAAAGGGAATTATTAGATGTGATATTTACATAAGAGGTAAAGATAGAATCAGAGTGATAATTACTCCCCTGAACAAGGGGCTAACGCAAGATCTACACGTAAGTCTCAGTTAACTTTTTTTATGTTAATATTATCACTTTTTGACCCAAGCAGTATGTCAAAGTTCAAGTCTCTGGGGATGTTCCAGATGGAAGTGGAAGTTTATGGAATCCAGTATTTTCTTTGATACAGTCTTGTTTATAAACAAGGAATGTGCAAAGTCCTGTGCCTTTGAATAAAGAAGAAACCAAGAACAAAAGGAACAGTTTCGTAGCTTACAGCTCCTATGCCATTTTAACCAACACCAGATCCTAAAACTCTCTCTCTCCCTCACTCTAGTTTTTTTCCATGGTCACTCTGTGCTTAGAGGCTCCTGCTTGTCTTTTTGTCTTCCCCTTTCTCTGTTCTTGTTTGTTCCCAATTTTTTGTGTGACGCATCTTCCCCACTACCCTACCCCCACACAGCGATTCAAAATAATACTCTGCCAAAGCTACTCAGTGGGTTCACTCATACATTTTTTGAAGAATGAGTGCATACCTATAAATCTCAAAGGGGTTTTAATTCAGCACATAACTAGGATTTGCCCAGCTCATACTACCACCCCCAATCTTTGCTTCATTCTTTGTCCTGATAAAGCATAAAATTGTTACACCCAACAACCCATCCCCCCCAAAAGAGAAAAAAGTAATAATTTAACAAATTAAACATGATGCAAGGCTTACTGTTTATGTTTACGCATGTGCACTCACGCACACACACATTTTTACACTACTGTGACATATCCAGACAACAAGTCAGACCAGCATTTCCCAAACTAATTTGGCCAAAGAGCACTTATGGGCCTAGAAAATATTGACAGAACACATAGACACTGATCCAAGGGCAGGCAGGGATGTCACTCCCGTGGGGTCCACAAGGCATCAGCCCCCATGAGTCTCAGGCCCAGCCCTGACTAATTTTAACCCAGCAGGCACAGGTGCAGTGAGTCTGCCCACATGCTCTGCCATGGAGCATGCAGCTGAGTCAAATAGGTCAGGGCTGTGGCAGAGAGGGAACTTTAAATCCCTCTGCAGCAGACTTTGCCTGCAAGTGACTAACTCTGGACCGGCAATGACTAAGTATTGTAAAGGAGGTTTGGGTAGAAGGGAGGAGGAGCTATGCGGCCCCTGGTGATCACCCCCTGGGATCAGGCTGGCAGGGGTCAGATGAGGAATCGGCTGCAGGAGGCTGGGTGGGAGATTGGCCCCCCTGGGCCCAGGGTTGGGCTGGGTGGTGAAGCTGGGCAAGGAATAGCTTCTCTGGGCTCGGGGTCAGGCCTCCGCGGAGCGCCAGGCAGGGGTGCTGCCACAGGGGGCACAACAGGGGATCCGTCCCTCCAGTGTAGATGAAAGGAATTCTCACCAAAAAAAATTTTTTTACAGAATAAGCATAAGTAGTAGGTGGTATCACCATCAAGCAGCCCTGACCAATTAACCCTGTGAAGGCACAGAGTTAATCAACCCTGGCCAACATGTAACTTTGTAGGTGAGCAAAAGAAAAACAAAAGCTGCTGGCTTTGCAAAACAAAAGACAAGACACCTGCAAAAAATGTAGCTAGTAAATAAATAATGAAACAAACACTACAAGCCCCTACTCCACTTCCCCTTTTTCTTGGCTAAGTGTATAAAAAGTAATCATTAGCTTTCAATTATTGGACCTTCATCAACGGGGAAGCCTCCATGAATGCCGCCACAAGTCCTCGCGCTCTAGCTTCCAGCCTGCAGCTGTCCTGTTGGGGTTCCCAGCTGCTGAAGGGACATAAGCATATATCCTTACTTATTGTTTGCATACTAATAAACCAAGCTATTTTAAACTGCAGTCTGTCTCCCAGTGTTATGTCTACCAAACCCTTCGAACCATAGGCCCCAAACTATCATTGTGCCTGCTACATCCAGGATCAGGGGGATTGCTGGGGGAAGCAGGCCTGGCCAAACAGCAGCACCCCAACCCCAAGCCCAGGTGGCATGGTCTGGCGGGAACTGAGAACAGCCCACCCCCAAGCTGGCATGGGCAGGGGCAGGATCAGGCCTGGACTGCCTTCAGGGCCTACTGGTGGGAGGAACCCAGTCTGTCCTCCAGATTGTGCTTCAGGGGGGCTGGATTGGGCCTGGGGAAAGGGCCCAGCCTCAGGCACAGGCCCCAACCCTTTTTCAGGACAGTGATGTCCCAAGGAGAGAGGGGTATTTCATAACAAAACAAAACAAAAATTGCTGCACATATTGCTCAAAAGTTGAGTTAAAACAATTAGGTTTTGGAGATATCTTTTATTTTACAAAGAAAGAAAAATATCACAAGCATCAAAAATTTTTCACAGAACACCTATTCACATCATGCGGAACACCAGTATTCTGTGGAACAGAGACTGGGAAACACTGTTCTAGATTAATAAGTAGCTGTGTCACCCCTGGCCTCCAAACTGAAGTGCCCATTGTAATGCTTTGCTCTTATAGCTTCCAGCCTCAATTGCTGACAGCCTCCAACAGGTAAACTACTCACAGTTATGTCTATGAGTGTCCTGCAGCCAGCCATTCACAACTAGTGTCTTTCTAGTTTGAATTATGCTGCACTCACTCCCACTCCCAGACATTTCTCTCAGAAATTTATGTCCTGTATTGCCAAATCCTCTCCTGGAGACTACAATTTTAAATTTCCAAAGGGATAGCCATGTTAGTCTAGTCCAGCAAAAAAACAAGGAGTCATGTGGCACTTTAAGACTAACAGATAAATTTTTCGCATGAAAGCTCATGCGAAAAATAAATCTGTTAGTCTTAAAGTGCCACACAACTCCTTGTTTTTTTACAATTTTAAATAGCTCCATTATTTCCACATATATTGTTATCCTAAATGGAGTTTTCCAAACACTTCATTTTAAATACAATGAATTAGATAAAAAAAATAGGATAAGTTTATAAACCACAAAGAGAGAGATTTGAGTAAAAGTAATGAGGTATGAAAGTCAGAAGGGGTTACAAGAAAAATAAAGATAAAACACAACTAGTGCTTAACTTATACTATGTGAAATTCAAAGCAAATTTTTTTTCACTACATGATTTCTTCCATATTACTGGCCAAACATCTTTGGCAAGAATCTGTTCTTTTGTTTAGTGGTTGCTTCCTTTGTCCCTTCTCATGCAATGAATTGATGGACAGAGTGAGAGGAGGAGGAGGAGTGCCTTGGGGTGTTTAATCCCCTTTATTATAGTACCAGTCCCCTACTTGGAAAATATTTCTAGCTGAGGTACAGGACATCATCTACAGAAAAGGATGTCCTCTGCTGCTTTTCCCCACCTATTGTAGCTTATTTTGTTTCCCTTCCTTCTTGATGGTGCTTTTTACTGCTTAAATGCAAAAATAATCAGAGCAGCACTTACTTGTTTGAGACAGACTGGTTTGCTAGCCTCAGTTTGGAATACATGTTAAGAGCACCATACGTTGAAATCATATAACTTCATATAAAAAGTGTTATCACACACTTCACTAGGACAATATTGGCCAGCAAATTATGACATATCTTAAACAAAGAGCATTACAAAAGGGTGTGGGCAGAGGGGTACATTCTGTTACAATCACTAACTCAAAAAGAATTTTATTCCTATCCAGATCTCTGGCTTTTCTCTTAGTTGGTTTCTTCTCAAAGGGCCTCTGAACAATGCCTATGGTTGCTGTGGAATTTGGTGGTTGAAGCAAATATTGATCACTAGGCTCTGCTTCAGGCAAGGGTCTAAGAACAAAGGCAATGTGCTCCCTTGATACTCACACAATATACTGAAGCAAAGTGCCTCTCCCACTTTCACAAAGGGCCTCTTCTTTGCAACGCAAGCATCATATTTCCTGCACTTGTTTTCTACATCCTCATTGTGTTTTATCCAACAGAAATTCTCCCTTTGCTTGACAAAAGCTGTTGAAACCCCAGAAATGTTCAGCAGTTTTAAGATCATGACCTATATCGGAAAAAGAGGTTCTCTGATGTAACCATCTAGTACTTGTATTGCTCAGTCACTGGTTTCTCTCATCTAATGTACCTTTCACCTTTAAATGCCTCGTTTTCCCACAGTGACCAGAAAGCATTTTCTCTGGTGTTATGAACGGACACTACATTCCGAGGTGTACATTTCCAAACACATGCTATCCTGATATCAGGATTCTCTCTTTGGCAAGTTTTCAATTGATCTTGGGTTCATTCCTGCAAACCCATCTCCATTGTTCCAGTTGATAAACCAAGAACACGGTCACTTCTGCAAACTAGAGGAAGGGAGGCACACATTAATCCCCATGAACATTTAAGTCATTGCTCTCTTGTTTAGGTAAGAACTTTCCTTCCAACAAAGCTGCCTGGATAGTCATTTCCAGGAACTATGGTCTGCCTCACCATAATCTTCCTCCTGTACAAATAATGATGAAAATGCTCTATAGATTTAACCCTTACTAAGAGTTTCTTTCATGTAGTGGAATAATTTCTCCCAGGAACACAAACATTTGCTATAATAAGCTACCACCCTTTCATGTCCCTTGTGTTATTGTGGCAATACTTCCCCCAAACAATAAGCATCTGGTTCCAGTATAAAAAGCGCTTTGAAATATTGGCGGGCTGAGACAGTCACCAGAGCCCTTTTCAACACTGAAAATGCAACATCACACTCTGTTGACCGTTGAACTGCTTTCTCTTTTTCAGTCAGCCTACTCAGTGTTTTGCAATACTAGCACCCTGCCCCCCAAAATCTGTATTAGGAGGAGAGCCCTCTACAGTGTGAGTATTTGGGAAGGTGGTCAGTTCTGTACAGCTTCAGTTTTCATTTTCTCAGTGGAAACTCCCTCTTCATTAACTGTGTGCCCAAGATAGATTACCTCTGCTTGGAACATCTCACATTTCTTTGGGTTTAGTTTCAAATTGGCTGCCTTCAGTTTATCACAGACCCTTCTTAAATTTTTTAGTTCCTGCTGAAATGTTTTACCATACACCAGATATCACCTACATACTACAAACAGGCTGCGAGGGGCCTGCCTTTCCATTAGCCTCTGAAATATGACTAATATATTTTATAAGTCCACTCATCACTTTAAATTGCCACCAGCTTTCTCCTGCCATGAAAGCAGTTTTTCCCTGTCTTTTGGATTCACTTCCACTTGCCAGTGCATACTTTTATGATCCAGTGCGTGGAAACCCAGAATGAACCTGCTACAGCATCCAGGCTACCATCTATTTGTGGCATTAGATAAGAATCCTTTAAAGCAGTGGCTCTTAAAATATGGGGCAGGTCTCCCAAGAGAGGCATGGAAATGCATCAAGGGATCTATGTGCTTGCTTTTTAAGAACTTTGGCTGTCAGCCCCAGGTAGCTGGGGCTCATGCAGAAGAGCTGTGCACATCCGGGAAGCAGGAATAAAAGGGAAAGCCAGAGCCCCACCACCAAGCTTGGGGTCTCCTTTCCCCTTCTCAGTCCCTTAATGAGAGGCAGCCTGGGCTCGGGCCTCCCCACCCCACCTCCAACACGACACCTGGAGGTAGTAGGGCTCCAGCTATCAGCTCTGGGGTGGTGGCATTAGTGCACTAAATCTGCTGTGGAAAGTCATATTGATGAACAACATTTTACAGATTGCGTCCCTCACTTTTGTGCAGCTACTGGACCAGCCACAACTGAGTCCTCAATGAGCTCTCACCTATTGTTCCAGTTAAGAGAAGGATGACAGTGCCAGCTGGTTTCTGCGGTTAAAAGAAAGATGGCCCGGTCAGCAGCTGCTATTAAGTGATTTCCTTTAATTATCTGTAGTCCACACAAAACCTGGTGCTGCCATATTTCTCTTAATCAGATCAACAAACAAGGAGCTCTGTGGCACTTAAAGACTAACAAATATATTTATTACATGAACTTTCATGGGAGAAAATCCTACTTCATCAGAAGCTTTGAAGATGGGAGAACTTGCATCTGATGAAGTGGGATTTTCTCCCATGAAAGATGATGTAATAAATATATTTGTTAGTCTTCAAGTGCCACAAGACTTCTTGTTTGTTTTACTGAACTAGACTACCACGGCTGCCCCTTTGGACATTACGCAGAACAACAGGTGATACCCAAGCACTGGTTGAAGGCCTTCTAGATACATTATGCCTTCTAGATACATTTTCTCACTGATACATGAGGCCTCGTTGCTACTGATAATTGATGAGGTGAGCATTTAGCAGCCTGTATTTACACCTATCAATCTTGTCTTGTTCAATGTAGTAGAACCTATATACATGAGAATAATTCTTGATTCCTAACCAGAAAGTCTTCAACTCATCTGTTGTTCCTTATTTAAGTGTACAACACTGCACTGGAACTAATCCCATAGAAACTCTGGGAGTCACTTAACCCTTTCTGTGTAGTTTTCTTTCTAGCCCAATACCGAGCAGATCCACCAGCTCACAGTTTGTAACTGCAGTTCCCTTTTTACTATGTTTTGTGTGTCAGAAGCAATCAGAAATGAAGAGGAAGTGGCTCTTATTTCGGAGACACAAGAGATTTAGCAGCTAAGATTCCCCCCAAGACTCTGGGTCTCAAATCTGGTTTAAATCATTCTCCATCTTCCCTTGCTAGAAAGTTACCATAGCATGTAGCTGTTATAATGGTTTTTGTAAAAGGGGGTTGGGACAATTTGTTCACTGCAAACCAGTTGCCTGCAAAGCATGTGACTCATCTTACTCATATCTTTAAAGAGAATTTAAACAGACTGCATTGGTAATACAACTTTGCTAGCACTGCTACACAGTTATTAGTCATAATGAAATCCAAGCCAATTATTAACTCATCCACTATTTCAGCATCCCACAATTCTTTCTCAGATTTTAGAGGTCCAGTTCCAGGTTCAGTGTTTCCCATTTTTAGATAGATACCCCAGCACTAGTCACTGTCATCATTTCAGGCCAATTAGTAGTGGCGGATTATCGCATGGGCCTATGGGATCTGTGCCCAGGGGCCCACCACAATGTGGGGGGTCCTCCACCCTGCTGGCACTCGGGAGTGGGGTTGGCCAGCCCAGAGACTAGGCTTCATACTCCCACCACACCTCTGGGCCAGCTGGGAGCCAACCCAGAGGCTGGGCTCTGTGCTCCTTCCCCGTCCCTGGGCCAACAAGTCAACCCACAGGGGGGTTGGATTCTAGATTCCCAAGATAATGTACTACAGTACTTCAGAAATGTTAAGATGAATGAGGAACAACATAAGCTCTAATTTTACTGTATAGGTCTGTGTTATACAAGAACGGTACTCAAATTTCAAGCCTCATCTACGTCTGCCACCTGACTTATACTATGGCAGTCAAGGTCCTTGGCTGCACAGAGCAGATATGTAAAGAGGAGGGACACAGAAAATACAGACAAACCAGTCTAGACAAGTTTAGAATCAGCTTTAAGATGCAGCTAACATTTGAACCTTTGGCTCATAATTAACTTTTTTGGATGGTGGAGCTGTGAAGATGTGAGAACTAGCAATGGAGGCACCAAACAATCATAAGAAAGGTTACTTGAATCAACCTTAAACCTCACCCTTTCCCTTTGTTTACTAGACGGAAAGCAGCTTGAGGCAATACCTATCATTTTAGTTGTCTGTGAGTAGCAACATGAACGCTATCACACAGTATAAATAACAAAATGCTAATAGTAATAATAACCACACCAAAAATAAGTTTGTCTGAAAACCTCTTCCTGGGAGATTTCAAGACCATATTAGATAGATATAGATATAGATATAGATGGTAAGCTTCCTAGCTTCCAAACCTTGAGGGATGCTGAAAAATTCACCAATTATCCTTAGCAGGATTTTCAACCTGGGGCAAGGATAACATGAGAAAATGTTATGCACCTAGCAATTTGACTTTGATAATAATTTCCCCCATTACTTTGGAAGACACTGCTGCTGTGTTAAAAAAAACCCTTCCTCTACCCAAAAGGGAGTTTCCCCTTCCTTCTTGATCCTGCAATGAAGTCCCTATACACCTGGTTTTTGACACATTGCCTGCTGCTGTTAAAATGGACCCACTGTCATAAATTCAGCATTATAACTTTGCTACGACATTAAGCAGGATAAGATGACAGGGCTGTCAAAATAAAAGTACTTGGTGAAGCAAGCAAACATCTCTGATAATTAGCCAAAAGCATGAAAAAATAATGATAAAACCTGCAAAAGAAAAAACATGTGCAATGACACAAAGTCAATGTTCTCAGTATGGAAATCCTTCATGAGATGGCTCAGAGCAGTTAAGTCGCAGAACAGTCATGTCTGCACAAAAGGCATAACATATGGACATTTTTTGCTATTAAGTAGGCTGTGTCCATTGCACGGCCTGTACAATTGGATTTGCTTCATTTAAAATACTTTCAGTTCAGCATGACTGTCTGGGAATTCAGGACACCCAAATGCATTTTTTCGGTGGCAGGTCTAGCAGAATCATAAACATCACAAGTAACAATCAGGAGGATGCAAAATGAGATAGGAAGGTTACCTGTATTTCCAAAAATGTGGAAACTTCTAGGAGGCAACATTGCTTAGTGTATAGTAGGGGTGGTCAAACTTATGGAACTCAAGAGCCACACAGGTTGATTATTAAACCTTTGAGAGCCACACAGACATATGGCCATATACTTTTACCTACTCCAAAATTACTAAGTTTAAAATGCTTTGCACACTTTAATTTTATGGTAAAAAGAAGAGGACAAATATTGAGCCTACTAATGTCAGATTCTAATAATCACTTAAGGTTACCATGAAAATTAGGCCTATACACTAAAAACCTAGCTGCTGCACAATGTAGAAGACTGCAGGCTAGTGGAGAGTTTTTTAAAATCTGGACCATGCTGCACTTCTCCCCACCATACCAACTCTCTCCTGAACTCCTAGGCTGGGGCTGCTTTCCTAAACTGATTTGCTGACATTCTTCCAGGAACCACAATTTTTTATTCAAGAGCCACATGTGGCTCCCAAGCCGCAGTTTGGCCAAGTCTGCTGTATAAGATCTAAAGTCTGTCTCCAGCATTGGTGTTGACTGCAGGTGTCTCTATCTTGCTGTGCTTGGTTATAATTATAATGATTATTATTTACCTTTATGAAGTCCTTTGAGATTTTATAGATGAAAAGTGTAAATAAAGTATTGATTTCTTAGTTTTTGCCAGCCCTTCCTTTATCCAAGTATGACTCTATGATGTTTGGTTAGAGTGACACAGTGCATAGTAAATTAAATTAACTTGTCCATTTCAGTCCAGGCAAAATCGTCAATAGGATCCATTGACCTCCTTTTCTCTGTTGTAATGAAGTCAAGCTTGGATTTTTGCCCTCAAGACCCTGCATACTTCTGGCTCCTATCATGTTCCTTATTGCATTGAGCCCTAGTCCATCTGCTTTGTCAGTAATGCCAGATTCCACAAGCTGATTTCTGCCTTCTCCTTCAAATACCTCTACACACTCTTCCAGTCTCTCCTCTACATGTGGAACACCCTATATGAGGCCAGAGCTCAATCTATAAGATGCATCTCAAGCAACTGCCTCCTGAAGAACTATTTCTGCCATGCTTTCTACAAGAAGGCTGAGGGGATATACGATTAATCTCTATAAATACATCTGAGGGACAAAGATCAAGGAGGCAGAGGAATTATTTACATTCAGCACCAAAGTGGACACAAGAACAAATAGATATTAACCAGCCATCAGGAAGTTTAGGCTTGAAATTAAATGAAGGTTTCTAACTATGAGAGGAGTGATGTCTTGCAAGGGGAGCAGCAGGGGCAAAAACCTAGCTTGCTTCAAGACTGAGCTTGATAATTTTATGGAAGGGATGGCATAATGAGACAGCCTAATATGGAAATTAACTGATCTTTGACTACTGGCACTAAATATGCCCAGTGGCTGTAATGGGATGTTAGTTGCGATGGGTTCTGAGTTACTACAGAGAATTCTTTCTGGGTATCTGGCCAATGACTCTTGCCCACGTGTTCAGGTTTAGTTGATCACTGTATTTGTGTGTGGCTGATTGCTATAACAGTTCTCTTATAGTTTGTTTCTTTCCTTTTGTAATAAACCTTTAGTTTTACTTACTAAAGGACTGGCTGTGTGGCAGTGTGGTATTTTGGGTAAGATACAAACTTATAGGGTATGTCTACACAGACTGTTAGTTCAAATTGACTCAATTCGAACTAATCAAGTCGAACTAATTATGATTAGTTTGAATTGAGTCAATTTGAATTAACATGGCCAGATTAGGAAAACTAATTCAAAATAGCATGTCCATGAACTGGACTTGCTACTTCAAATTGGAGCAGGGGCATGATGGGAGATGTGGCAACATGGCAACCTTGTAGGGCCATGTCACCACCCAATCCCATGCCTCACTTCAAGCCCTCTGACCCGGGCACAGAGAAAAGCATCCTTTGGCCAGCTCTAGCCACCCTGCTACTAGAGCTAGACAGGGGATATTTTTCCCCATCTCTGGCTCAGAAGGCAGGAGCAAGGCAGGGGAATGTTTTCCTCCACCAGGGCTCCCTGGGGCCAGGGCACACCCCCCCACAGCAGGGGGGCTGGGAGAAGGGAATTCCCCCTGAGCTGTCAGCACAGGGGAGATGGGGGAGAAGTGATTCCCCTGGCCCACACTGACAGCTTGGGGCCAAGGGGTTTCCCCAGTCTCAAGCTGACCGCGCAGTCTGGGTGAGGGAGAAGTGATCTTCTCCGCTTCTCCCCCACTGGCCACCCGCGGGGAAGACACCCTGGGAGGCAGCTTTTGCAGCGCTGGCTGCCAGGAGGGAAGACACCCCCCAGGCAACTTTTGCAGTGCTGACCACCTGCAGGAAAGACACCACCCTGGGTGGCTTTTGCAGCACTGCAAAAGCCACCCGTGGGGGTGTCTTCCACTCCCCCCCCCACTGGCCAGCGCTGCAAAAGCCACCCACTTGGGTGTCTTCCCCGCATGCAGCCACTCGGCTGGAGCATGGGATGGGGTCTCTGCCCTCGGCTAGGGGACAGGAACCCCATTGCTCCCCACAACCCAATATGGCTGTAGGGGGTGAAGGCACCTTTGGGGCTGCTGCCCCCAGTGCTGTATGGCTGGTTTTCCTCCCAGGGTGCATGACACCATGGGAGGAAGGTCAACCCTTGTGAATTCAAACTAAATTTAGTTCGAATTCATATGTTTACACAGCATCAATTCGAACTTGAGGGTTCGAAATTGATGATCACTTTGAAGTTAGGTGAGGTTTTGTAACTCCGAAGCAACAGCTTATCCAGTCAACCTAAGGTTGAACTGGCCAAGGGCTTTGTAAACAGGTCTTTTTTTAAATTCAACCTAATGTTTATTAGGTCAAATTTAAGTGTGTGTGTAGACATACCCATACAGATGTAGTAATGTGGCTGATGCTTTGGGGTCTGGAGAACCCTTCTGGTAAAGTGCATGAAGGTTAAAGTAAGTTCTCTCTTTACTAGACCCTGTGGCTGATTAGGAGCCAGAGGCTGAAATGCAGTAAAGGGGGCTGTTTATATGTTGTTTGACTTTGGATGACCAGTGTAGGGAACCAGAAGCATTGTTTATAGCTGATGGAGAAATCTGACTTGAGGGTCACCCACAAGTCCTGGGATAATTTGCTTTCCTTTTTGCAGCCTGCCCTGATCTCAGTATTTTCAGGTGGCTATCCTAGGCGTGGGTGGGTCACACCCCTCACTTCCTCAGTTAAAATGTCAACAGTTCTCTTTGTATTTATGAGATCAACTGAAATGTGTGTGTTTGTGGTGAAGGGTTGCTCAGATCAGTATATATTTGCTACCTGTGTTCCCACCTATTTCTACCTCTCCTCCCTCCTGTAACATATCAAACAGTCATCATAAGTCCTTCATGCAACTTTGTGGAAGCTCACTAGGCTCTTCTCCCATTTTCTTTCAAAGGAGTTGTTTTCTTCCACAAGCTGCTCCATTTTTCTTCCCTGCCCCCGTTTGCTCCACTTTCTAAAGGTACACAGATACTTTATTTTCTCCCTGCTATTGCCTCTGCTGTCAGTGGTTTGCATTTGTGCATAGTGTATGTAAAATGCTACCATGTGTTTAAGTGAGTGGACAAATCTTATTTGGTAGTGGTTTTATACCCTTTTTGCGTTCATGCTATAAAGATGTAAATGATCATACAAGGGGCAATGCTGACCCAGTGCAGCTAATCCAAAGAAGCCAATCCATCTTAGTTTTTTTATTTGAAGGAGCCTGAAAATATCATTGTAACTGTGAAATCCAGTTTGTCAATTGTGCCTAGTGGACTCTTTCAGAACAGCAGGGTTTCTAATAAAAAAAAAATATCCAAACAGATGATTGAGTATCTCCCTTGGCAAGTCTCACAAAGGTAAATTTCTTGATATCAAAGAAAAAATAAAATGTTCTTCTACTGATGTGAAAACCAGGGCCACTGAGGAATTACCACTATCAGAACAAACAGGCTTGGGAGTGGTCATGTGGTATCCCAAAAGATTTCTGTTATTTGGATAAAGCTACAACACAGAGAGAGGCTTCATTCTAAACCAGACCCATCCAGCTGCCTCCCCAAACTCCATGTGGCTTCACACTGGGATGCCCCTGCACATCTCATTGAACTCTCTGGTGCATCCAGTTTCTGGATCTAGTCTGGGTATTTTAATTACGAAATCCTAATGGCTACCATATAAAACAGGATCCAAACACAGCTAAAATATTAAAATGGAAGAAGTGCATTGAATGTTCCTCTATAAAACCCTCTGTTTTATAACAACACAAATACAAAAAGAAGTTGTTGTTCAATGAATGTTATGGCTATGCATGTGTGCCTTAGACACTGGTGACTTATGCAATGTCCTTGAATTCAGCATTTATTTACCTGGTTGACATTCTCAGTATTATAGTCAGCCACTCAGTGGCTAATCACAATGATGGCCAGTGCTGGTGAATTCCCAGCTGCCAACATCAAAACTGAATGGCACTCCTGCACATGATTTGTTTGAGTAATTTTAACAGCACAGTATAAGCTACTTAATTAATTCTGAGACAAGGAACAACAACATTCACAGCTCACTGAAAGAGTAAGTATATCGGGGCGGGGGGAGGAGGTGAGTGAAAGACTGCAGAGGAAATTGCAACAGACAGATCTTTGTAAAACTACAAGGTTACACTATTTTAATACAAGGATACATCTTAGTCCCACCTCAGTGTTAAAGTTCACCAAACA
Source organism: Podocnemis expansa (assembly GCA_007922195.1). Taxonomy (NCBI): domain Eukaryota; kingdom Metazoa; phylum Chordata; order Testudines; family Podocnemididae; genus Podocnemis; species Podocnemis expansa. The sequence continues at coordinate 33,114,650 of ML681993.1, read as the reverse complement.
TTTTCAAGGTGGATTAGAAATGGAGTTTACAAAGTGTACTTTCCACCAAAACATACTGCCTATCCAAGCTCAAGTGTAGCACATCTTTAATATAGATACGTTCTTTACCAAGGTACCAAAATTCTACATTTACAAAGAGATGGACTAAGTCTAGTAAGATTTTTTTTCCCCTCTGTAACTTCTGTGATCCCATACATCCCAGGTGATCCAAACATGTTAAATTCTCAAATATTAGGCTTCAGATACAGGAGCAGATGTTGGAGTTTTTTGCAGGACTGAACTGCTACATTACACAGCTACAAAGATTTACCCACAAGGGAATCCATTTTAGAAAAAAAACAAGCTAGAATAAGATAATCAAGTATATTCAGTGGATGAAGTGAAGAATCAGAGGGAGGAGGAAATAAAAACAAGAAAAACCAAAATCTGCTGCTTTCTCAGGAGTCCAACCAATAACTGCTGCGAGAAGACAACAATAATTGTTCCTGAATTTTTTTAGGAGCTTTTTCAAAAGAATCACAATGACGTATTCCATAGAAGATGTAGTTTCCTAATATTCTCCATGATATCAAGAGTGAATTTGCATAAAAAGCTATGCCCTTGCAAAAGGCATGAAGTCTTCTGTTTAATATTTACATCTTTACCAAGTGGTAATATGGAAAACAGGCTGGAGGAAAAAGCCGGCAGTTTTGGGAATACTCTGAATTAACTGAAACCAAGCGACTGAAACCCTGTATAGAGACATACAGCCATCTACAGGCATAAAATGGAATTCAAGAAACAGCACGGGTTTCCCAGAAACTGTCTTGGTAGAAAATCATGCCTCAAATTAAATAGCTCTGCTTGACACCAGACTATTCATACTGGCCAGCATCAGAACAAACCTGTCTCTGCCAATACATGTTTCTTCTTTCCACTAACGTGCACATAGCATCCAGAAATAACTAAAAAATGGTTTTAATAGAAGCATTTTATGTATAGATATGCTGGAGTTCTCAATTTCCAACTGTGAAACTTCCCCTCCCCCATCTAATGTGCACAGCTGAATTCACAATGAATCCCTACAGACCAAAACGCAGGGAGTTCTAACAATGAAGGACAGTTAAAGGACGCCGGCAGTGCAAATTGGAGCAATGGGATGACACTGCAGGTAGCTAAATATCATATTACAGACTAAGATAGATCTGAATAGCTCCCACCTGGAAGGAGAAAAACAAAAGCCTTCCTTTGTGTTATAAGTTTCTGCAAAAATCAAACACAGCTCCCCTTTGTGGCAGACCAGGGCTTTCCTCAGGAACAGGGAGTAGATAGCAAGCTCTCCAGGCTGCCCTCAGGGAATGGCCTATTTTAAGTCTGCCTGCAAACATCTTCCACGTATGCGCTGAGCTTTCACGGAAGAATAATTTAATCTTCATTGCCATCATTAATTTTTGACGGAGGACATGGTGTGACATCCTGTTTACAGCCCACTAAATCTCTATTATGTAGCCCGTGCTTACAGAAAGAGGAACAATTTGAAGAGCTGTGTTAACTTTTATGATACATTCCAGCACCAAAATATAAAAGCATGATTAAAGTTACCTACCAAAAAATTAATAATACTGCATTAGCATTTTGCTATACTACTTCCAGAGTCGCTGGAAGGAAAATCATATCTAAATAAATAATGTAATGCAACAGCAAGTGCCACTAAAAGTGATGTCTAACATACTAGGATTTATCTTTACCCACAATATTTATTGTATTGCCCACACTTAAAATGGGAGATATACTCAGGGAGTGGTATGTGTTTGGTAGTTGGAAGTGGCCATTTTAGCAAAGCAAGCATGTTATAACAGTGTGGAGGGATCACCCTAAAGGAAAGGATTTTGCTAATATTTACTTCTACTCTGATTCCTGTATGTTCACACTCAGAGTTTTGTGAAAACATCTGAGTTTCAGCTAGTTTCATATAAGACAAAACCATGTAGAGCTATGAGGGTTTGCTACAGAAATGTAAATTATTCTAGATCACGAGTGGGGCTTGTAAACATTGTGACAAACCCAATCTGAAGCCTGAAGGCCTTGAACATTAAGGAAATTTGTTTTACTAACTGCATCTGTGTAGCTACCATACATCAGTGCAAACCTCTGCACTGACACAGAGTGCTTGCACTGCTGCAGTTTCATTCAGCCATAGGCCTGGGTGGTGTTTGCATCTGTGTGTTACCATATTAAGCTATGCCATTGTCGGCCCTGGTTTATGTCAGTGCAGCATGTCTACTGTAGACATGCCATCACAAATTTCCTTAATAGACAAGAAGGCTTATTTTTAAATTCAAATTAAGCTTGATCCCAGAGAACTTCAAGCATTTCTGAGTTTGCCAAGATCATGTCACATGGGATCGTCTCCCTAAGGTCTTGCCAAGTTCCAAAGTGGCAGCCGTGTTAGTCTAGCTCAGCAAAAAGCATGGAGTCCTGTGGCACTTAAAGACTAACAGATTTATTTATCACATGAGCATTCATGGGAGAAAATCCCACTTCATCAGACACTTTGAACTTAAGTTCCCTCATCTTCAAAGCATCTGATGAAGTGGGATTTTCTCCCATGTGATAAATAAATCTGTTAGTTTAATTGCCACAGGACTCCTTGCTTCTTTTTCTTAAGGTCTTTTTCCTCACAAGTGACAAGTACTTGTAGTTCCCTTACAGGCGCAAATTGAACCTGTAGCTTGGAAGAAGGTCTCAGAAGTCCTCATTATTTCTGCAGATGACAGGGTAAAATTTAGAAACAACAGAGAAATGGCCTAGCTTTCATTCTGTCCTCCTAAATGCTTATAAATCCAGGCTCCTTCAGCACGAGCTAAAGGCACTGGTGCCATTTCCCCATGAAACAGTCATCCTGATGGTAGTTTAAAATTATTGGTAGCTATGCAGTATTCTTTATTTAAATATTCATTTCAGAAGTTCTCATATCAAGGACGCCTTCCTTCCACATCTCCCTTTAGCAACCTCAACATTTTCTTACATGAGGAGGCCACTCAGGCATACCACTTCCATTCCCTTACTCTCAATCTAGTCCCTCAAACAGACAAAACATCAACTCTATTTCATTCCTGTCACACAGGTCACAGCTCCCTCAGCTTCCCCCACCCCATGCCATCTACCTCAAGAGGTGGTTCCTTCCTTCCTTACCATCTCACTCCCAATAGCTCCTATGCTTATTCCCCTTATAGTTGTACACTTCCCAGCTGTGCCTTGGCTCATTTCTTTGGCTCTGTGCTCATTTCCTTGGTTCTTGGCTACTCCCTCATGCAGTCCTCAGTGCCTTAACAACTCTGTTCCTCCCTGCCAGGTCCGCAGAGCATTTCCTATGATAGAGGCCAAGGCTTGGATCCCACCTCATTTCCCTCAATCACATAGGGGAGTTGAAAGGATGGTTCACACATGCCTTCAGTGGACTCTGGCACATAGCAGGAAAAACAGCTCCTTTAAAAGAACAAGGATCTCAGCTGACATCTCCTCACTGCCTTCTTTTAACGGGTATCATGGATGAAGCTGAATCAAGGAGGCAAAGCCTGCAACCCAGCTTTCTACAGACCATTGCGAAGAAGTTTGTGAACTATAGTTGAGGAACCTGTGTCCTATCTAGTCTTTAATTTTTATCTAGACTGGAAACTAAGGCAAAGAATGCTTTGTGCTCTATTTCATGGGTTGTTATTGTCAGATGCTGACTAACCAGAACATCATCTACTGCATGTCTGGCTGTCCTGAGAATAAAGGAATTTGTGGTGTACTAGAAACTTGGGATTTCATCATATGAAGCTTCAGTGCCTCTGAGAGATGAGGTTGGGGAAGGTGTTAAAACACCAAATAGCCAATCTAAAATAAATCTAATTGTCTAGGAAGTTTTCTGTATTCGATTACATCTGATTCAATATAAACCGAATGTGTGAGTGGGCAGAAGGCTATTTTTTATTGAACATAACCTTTTAGTAATTGCTTTCACTGCACCTTCTGTACCACCATGTGTAGAGTGTGTGCCATAGACTTTTCTGACAGCCTATGGATGCCTGCTTCAATAAAACCCTCTGTTTCTTTTACTTCTCCCTTGACTACTCCTAAAGAAGCTGACAGGATGATTAAACCAGCCTTTGTTTATTGCTAATGCTGAGAATTAGGCTTTTTTTGTTTGAGATAAAACATGTCAGTTTAATATCCGATATATCCTCCGTCTGGGAACTCTATCTTGTGTTTCCAGAGCAAGAGCTCAGGAATATACCAGGGCTATTTAACCACTTCATGAACCAACTGTTTTGTCAGTTAGATATTCAGACCCCATACACAAGTCTACTCTATGACACAGCAGGTATTCTATACAAAGCTACAGATCCCTTCCACTGGCCCATCTCCTCCCTTTCCTGCATATAAGAGCACGTAATCAATGGTTTGGCTAGGCTATTTCTTATAGTTAAACAAATTAAAATAAAAAACATTGAATCAACTAAGACCACCTATGTGGACACATAGGCTATGTCTAAATGAGCAAATTAGTTCAGACTAAGCAAGCTGAACTGATTTGAACCCAGTCTATACTAGCCTTTGCCTAGTTCAAACGAAAAAAAATTTTAGATCAAACTAAGCAAAGCTTAGTTTGAACTAGTTAGTTTGGCTACTTAGTCCAAACTAACTGCTTAGTTCAAGCTAATTTGCATTTTTAGTTTGAATTAGCCCATACTAGTTTGAACTAAATAAGTTCAAACTAGCAGTTAGTTTGAACTAAGTGCGTTTTTTTATTTTGAACTAACTTTTAGTTCGAACTAACGATCCTTTTTTAGTTTGAACTAAAAATAGTACAGCTAGTTTGAACTAAAAAGTTAGTTTGAACTAAAAACAGGTGCTTAGTTCGAACTAACTTTCAAACTATTTAGTTCGGACTAACTGCCATCAGTCATGTCTACACTAGAGCCTTAGATAAAATTATGGAAGGTTAAGTTGACCTATAGACTTCTGCAGCCACACTGGGCTTTTATTAAGTCAACTTAAGCACTTCCTTAAATTAACTTAATAACACCACCTCTTAAGGGCACCTTAATGCTTAAATTGACCTTATTAAGTCAATTTAAACCAATGTACACAGGGAAAGCCCTTAAGCGAACCTAGTTGGCCTCCAGCTACCCACAACACAACACTCCTCCATTGACCTAACTCCTGTCAACTGCCTGTGTCCACACTGGCAGGTGCTTTCAGTGTGGACTCTATGGGTATGTCCTTACAGGCTTCTTATTTAGAAACAACAGAGGTTGTTTCGAAATAAGAAGCAGCATGTCCACACGACACACCGTTATTTCGAAACTGTTAAACCTCGCATCTAATTGAAATAGCTGTTGTTTCAAAACAGTTGTTTCGAAACAACGGCTTTCGGACACATTGTTTCGAAACAACACCATTGTTTCAAAACAACTGTTTCGAAACAACATGTCCGAACGGCCTTGTTCCAAAATAACCATTTCGAAACAACGGCTATTTCAAAAGCAGGCTTTCCCTTAATTTGAATTAACAAACTGTTAATTCGAATTAACTTATTTTGAAACAAGGACCTTATTTCAAAATAACTCATTTCGAAATGGGTTATTTCAAAATAATGATGTATGTGTAGACATAGCCTATGGGTGTGTCCACACACCGCCCTTAAATAGAAATAATGCTAATTATTTTGATTTAAAGAAGGGTAGGTCCACACACCCTTCCCTTATATCAAAATGAGGAGCTCTCTTATTTCACTATAAGGGAAGCTCATATCAACATAATGTTTTATCTCAATATGACCATTAAATTTAAACAATTATATTGATATAATGCTGTGGGGATGCATTATTTCAAAATAACTGCTATATTGATTTAATGCAATTTGACCTGCTTCCTCCCAAGGGGCATGACAACCTGGAAGTAAGGGCCAGGGTTCATTACCCTGGCTAGGGGGTTGAGTGATGGAAGGGACCCTGCCCCCAGCTCAGGAGCCAGTCGGCAGGGAAGGAACTTCCCCCTTGTGCTTGACTCCTTAAGAGCTAGCTGGGCGGCCATGAAGGGAGCCCCGTGCACAGCTCCCGCTGCTGGCCAGGTGGTGGGGAAAAAGCACCCGGCACCCAGCTCCAGGAGTGCTCTGCCAGGTGTGGGGAGAAGGGACCCCTCTGCCTGGCTACAGGCACGCTACTGGACTGTGGGGGAAGGCATCCTGCACCTGGCTTCCGGAGCCCTGTCCAGGCAGCCAGGAATGCACCCCACACCGAGCTGCACAGCCAGGTGCAGGGTGCATCCCCGGCTGTCCAGCCAGCATGCCTAAAGCAGGAACTGGGGGTGTCTTCCCCTGGCCACCTGGCAAGCACACCTGCAGCTGGGGGCAAGCGTCCCTTCTCTCCACACCCAGATGAACACTCCTAGAGCCGGGTGCCTTCTCCTGCCACCCGGCCAGCCCTTAAAGCCAGGCATAGGGGTGTTGCCTCTTGCCTCCCATACAACTGTAGATCCTTAGGCACATGTCCTACTATTGATTACTACAGCATCCAGAAGGATGGAGCCCTGATCCAGACTGAAGCCTCTGTGTGCTACTGTAACGCAATAACAAATATTCCCTGAAAAGTTCGCATTTGCCAACTAGCACATGAAGCAAGGCATTGTAATGACTTCAAAAGACTTCAAAGAGAAACAGCTGAACTCAAATTAATATGCAAATTAAATTCTGTGAAAGCAGGATTAAATTGAGACTATGGGTTTTTTTCCCCATTACAAAAGGTAATTTGACTTCAGGCTTCCCAGGGTTTGAACCTAACAACTGCTCTGATTTTCTGTTACTGTATAACCTGATCCTGTGTTTTACACCCCCTTGCATTTATTTTCATTCCATTCTGTAAGTTCACCCACGTTCAAAGCATCTGACAAAGTGGGATTTTCTCCCATGAAAGCTCATGCAAAAAATAAATCTGTTAGTCTTTAAGTGCCACACGACTCCTTGGTTTTTTTTATTTTTATTGTAATGATGTTTTCCGTTCTCAGAATGCATGATTTGTTCATGGGATACTAGTGAAAGAGGATCATGCTTATTATCTGAAATAAACAGAACAGATGTTCAGAAGCCAAAAATACTCAGAACGTGTGAATGCTACCTATCATTATTATTCTGTTTGATATAACCACTCAAATGAATCAACCTAATGCCAAAGTCCTTATATGTCTGCTGCTTCTACATTCTTTTATACCTTTTCTGACCTATTTCCATTTTTAATTTTCCATCAGCATAACCAATTCACCTACCCACTCCCCATAAACCAGGAAACAAAAGTTTACTCTGGTGCTGTCCATTCATGGCAAGTTCCTTTTCACAGAGATGAAAAAAACCCCAGCAGCGACTTCAGGGAGTAGGTTAGTTAAATTTGCATTAAAATCCTGGAACTTTAACAAGGAATCAGTTGTCATGCAGATAGAGCATCATCTTACATCGCTTGTGTGGAAACTCAACATGAGTATGCAAACTAACCCTGAGTAACTGGCAGACAAAGATATGTGCCTCTTCATAAGCAGGGCTGAAATTCCACTGCCCATTGTGCTGTCAGAAATAGCATCCTGAAAATTCTTCTGTATGATTCAGGTAAAGTCAGCACAAATCAAAGGAATGGCCAAAGAGCCTTGGTTGTTCTAAAGCTTTCTTTTCTTTATCCTTCTGAAATAAAAAGAGACGGGGGAAACTGCACAAATGGAGAGCAGTTGGCCAAAAGGGTGGGGGAGAAACAGCTACAGGATTCCATCTTTGTATCTAGACCACGGGTCTCAAAACACACAGCTCGCAGGCCGCATACGGCCTGTGGAATCCCCACCTGCGGCCCTTAACACAGGCAGGAATTCAGGGCTTCCATACCCCTGGCCAGCTTCATAGGACCCACTCCCCTGCTGGGAGCCAGCAGCCGAGCATCAGCTGCCTGACTCCAGGGGTCCTGCTCCAGTACTTCCAGCAAAGGATGGCAATGCTTCTGGCTGCATGTCCCCTCCCCTGCTGCGGGGCCTTGGCACAGACAATTCCACTGCCGGCCAGCTGGGGAGGAGCTGGAGCCTGCTGCTGCCTGTGAGCGGGGTTGGGGGAGTCAGGCAGAGCTCTGCAGGGCCATTTCTTGGGAGTCAGGGCTATAGGGAACCCTCTCCTCTCCCTCTTCCAGTCTCTTGCAAGAGGCTCGGTGCAGGGTATGGTCCCTGCAGGTGGGGAGCCGTCTCAGAGTGGCTGCTCAGAAACTGCCTCTGCCACTTGTAAAAAGTGGCATGGACCATCTCTGCCTCTGAGCCTCTTGCAAGAGGCTGGAAGAGGGAGAGGGTTCCTGCAGCTTCTTACAAGCAGCAAGAGTCATCTTCCAGCCGCACTCAGAGACTGCTCCTGCCATTTGTAAGAAGTGGCATGGACTCTCTTTCATTTCTTCTTTCCTTCCTTTTCTCTTCCTTTTTTCTCTGTCTTCTCTCTTCCCTTCCTTCTTTCTTTCTCTCCATTTTTAAAAAAAAACTTTAGAAAAATTTTAATATAAAAGCTTTCTAAAAATTAAATTTTAATTAAAAATTCATTAATTCTATTTACAATCATTTTGAGTTCAATTAATGTTTAATTTAATTTTAATTAAACTGATGACTCTGCTGTATGAAGAGGTTTTGGTAATGCAGCCCTCGTGCTAATCTCCTAGTCCTCATGCAGCCCTCATGATGATTTGAGTTTGAGACCCTTGGTCTAAACAGCAGGAAAGCTGAGACCAAAAGATCAGGTAGCCAGAAGAGAAAAAGAGGTCGGGTCACAGGAACTAGCAATGGAGCAATGGAGAGAGCAACAAGTTGGACAACTGGAAACAGACAGGAAATAAACTGGAAAAAGACAGGAGGAAATATTTGATTTTCAAGAACAAGAAATGCAAAGACAAGCTAGCAAGTGGAGGGAATAGAGAGGATGAAAAATAGAAAGAAAGTGTTACCCTTCTGCCAGGGCAAGATGGCAGAGCAAGGGGCTGGTTTCTATATCTAGGGGTTCCAAATAATGTTACAGCACCAATTGGCTTGAGCCCCCAACCAGTTTCCTGGGAAATCTTGCACAGATCCCTGAGCATGCTAGAGGATAATGCTTCCCCACTCACAAGCATGAGTCTGAATGTAGGACATAGGACTTTTCATAGTAGCATAAAAACATACATAGATACAATATCAAAACCAGCACTGATTTGGAAAATCAGTGCAGAACAGGGTTCCCACAAAACTCAATACAGCACTCAGTCACTCCAGTATATGTGGAGAATGTCCCTCATGCCTGTTGTCCTTTGGTACTGCCTGCTGGTCACTCATGCCCTCCGCTGGCCACTTGCACCACCTGTGAGCTCTGCCTGCTGTCCGCCAGCACTGCCTGGTAGTCACTCATGCCCTCTGCTGGCCACTCACACAACCTCCTGGTCACTCACACGCTCCTCTGGCTGCTTGCTCTGTCCCCTGGTTCCACCTGCTGTCTGCCAGCACCATCTGCTGGTCACTCTTCTGTGACTGCAGCGCTAAGAGAGGGTCTCAGCCCTTAGTGATTTCAGCTCCTGACTTCAGACCACAGACTGCTCCTCTGATCAAAATAACAAAGGAAGGCTCTACAAGGAACCAATTCAAGCCTATCTTTTAACAGCAGGGCAAGAGTGAGGCAGTGCCTCAGGCATTAGCTCACTGATAGAATTAATGCTTCCCCCACCCCCTTTTCCTACCTTTACCAGGCTGAAAACACAGGGTTGGTTCCTCTTTCAAGTTCTTTGTTACTGGTGGTGACTTTTTCACCAAATACAGTAAACAGAGTTTATACAATCAAAAGGGTAGCAGACTATAAAAAGACAGTATTTCATTTTCACCTTTAGTAAAATTACAGATATTGACAGATTTCTGATCAAATCAATCCACATACAATTTACCATCATGTCTTGTACCCATATGGTGGGACTATGCTAATACCTAATTGTGCTCATGCAAATACAAAGCCCATGGAGATTAGTTCCTCCCCCCCCCCCGCACTTTTTGGCTGTTAGGCAGAAGCAGTGTCCAGCCTCTAGACCTGCCTTTCATCAACTACCCCCTCGAGATTTCGATACTGCCTATCAGAATGGTTTCTTCAAATAACATTCATGTGTATATTAAACCCCTAATATAAGATTTCCAAATTTCCATTAATCATGCAGACTTTGCGCAAGACTGTCCCTTGAGGTTTAGTATCAAACCTGAGTTCTGGAGCTTGTACATCCTGGAAGCTGTATATAGATTGTTCACCAGAAATAACCTATTCCAGGGAAATTCATCCCAGTGCAATGAAGTTCAACAAGAGGAAAGTGTCAGTGGTCTGGGATATCAGAGGAACCATCTGTGCCACAAGCAGGAATCTCCTACCTATTCTGTTGGGGATACACAGAGGCTGGAGGTCACTTTAGTTAAGGACTGTAGAAGTTTCCTGGCTGCTGACACTTGGAGTCTCCTGTAATATAGTGGCACCCACCTCTTGCAAGCACTCTGTAGTTGAATATGAGCATGCATGCTGTTTCCCTCTTCCTTGCAATGGAGTCTTCAGCGACTCGACTTTCCAGCTGTGTCAGACAGTCCTTAAGTCAAGTAAAAATCAAACCCCTTCGGAGGTACAAATTCAACAAAAGGCGTATCTCAGTGCCTGCGTTGGCAGTGTTTTCACCTGCAGACGTCTCTGGGCTCAGGTACTCAATCAATTCAGTATGGCCTTGTGAGTATCCAGATTCAAACTGTTTCTCAGCTTCTTCTGGGTTCTCTCAAATTGTCCCTACTCTTCAAACAGTCCCAGCCCTGTTGTGGGGCTGTCCCCCACAGGGCTCCCTCTCTGGCCTCAGCTCTCCAGCTGGGATTATAAAGAATTTGGATCTCCTTTTGGGAGGATACAGTCCAACTGGGGCCTATCCCAGTACTGCTTAGTTCTCAAACAAACAATCTAGTCTAGAATATGTCTCAGCTCTGCTGTTGAGCCATACTTGAGGACTGCCCTCCTTCCTCATCCTCACTGGGCTTTTTGTGTCTCAGCTGTCCTGCAGGGCTACTAAAAGAGCTCAGATTCCCTTCTTGGGCACCTTGGAGTCCAGCTAATTTCCCAATAGCTAGTAAGGGGGAACAAACCCACCCTCCATTCTAGGTCCCAGACCAGGGACCCTAAAAATAAACTGCCATCCACAATACCCCCTTTAACTATATTGCATTAGGTCTATGGTTCCCTGGGCTTCTTCCCCATGGCCCAGCCAATGTTTCACCTTTACCTCAGGGACTTATCTTGGTTGAGGTCCAGTCACTGGCCCAGAGCATCTTTTCACTCCTGACAGTCTCTACCAGCACTGCTCTGTCCAAGGTCCTGTAGATCCTTCACCCAGCCTGGAATACCATCCACACTCCTCCAACACAGAACTGAACTCTGTTTTGCATTGCAGCTCTTTTATACGAGTCTACTGGGTTCAGAATGGCTGTTCCCCACAGACCCTTTCTAATTGGCTGCATCTCAAGCCCTTGCTCTAGGGCAGCTTGGAGGACCCTTTCCTCTGCCCTTTTCTAGGGCGTGGTATGGTAGGGCCATAAGGAATCTTAAGACCTAATCTATGCTGTCACATGTTCACTTACTCAAAGCCTTAAGCAGCTAAAAAAAAAATTGCTTGGCAATTCTCTCTCTCTCACCTGTATTTACCCTGGTATAATGCAAGCTGCCTATGCAATTTTTCTCTCAACATCATTAATATGGAACAATAATCATAGGTCCTCCTACAGCCCATCCATTTCAGAAAGTGAAGACATAGATATTAAGCCTATTAATGTCAGAATACATCTTCATGGCAAGTATTAACATTATTTAAATTAGGTTTTGAATGGTTTTACCTTGATGTGATAGCTTTTGAAATGGTGCTATATTGCTCTTGACCTGCACTAGACCTGCTTTAAGCATCCTCAGTCCATTAGTCCTGGCCATAAGCTCATACTCTGAGGAATACAAACACACCATAACACAGACATAGTCTCTTTGCTTATATCCAGAAGTCTCCAGGGAACCATTGATACCATAATTACCTGAGCATGGTTCAAATATTATGGCTTTGTTTGGTAGGCAAACATGTTTCTCTCCCCTCATCCGGACACATTTGGTCATAGCTGTGTCTTTAGATGCTGCCTGTTAAGGCCTGTTCTGTTTAAAGTTGAGAATATGTTTTAAATTGTAAATGAAACTAGCAAGTGCTCATTGCTCAATGATCTCACAAAAAGAGAGTGAGAGGAAATTCCCTGATTTTGTTCTATTCAGTGAAAACAACTGTGAGGTTAATGAAAGTAACACTTGGGGAGAATGCCCAATTCTTTAAAAATATACAGTGCACCCTAAGTGATGCAACACAAATGGAATCCCACTACAACTAGAGCCTATAAATGAAATAATGCTAATCGTAAATCACATTTTTAAAAACTGTGCAAGAATCTGAGCCTACACAATAAAAGTCAGTAGGCAGCTTTATTATTGCTTTCAGTAGTCACAGTCTTACTCCATAAAAGAGTGAATGCTAATGTCATATTTGTTCTGTCGTGTATTCCTCATTTCCCTTTGAAATACAGATCTCTGATCCTAATCTATAAAGATTAATCAATAATTGATTAATTAATTAAAAGCTAGCTACCTTAGAGGCCTCCTCACTTACCCAGCTACATTCCACAGTGACAGGAAGACACTAGGTATACCATGGGTATACAAGCCCCTGGCAGAACACCTGAGGTTGAATTAAACCCTGTCTGTGTTTAGGTCCAATTATAAGGCACTGTCTTCTAGAAAGCTTTCCCCATAATGGAACATCTTTATCATTCCTGTTAGCAAAACAATTATTTGACCAATAGAATCATACTGTACACTACTATGATACAATTTTAGTTATGTTAGCCCAGACAAAAATAAATGACAAGTTCCAAAGAGGTAGGTATCCTAGTCTAGTTCAGCAAAACAAACAAGGGCCATGGCTACACTGGCAATTTAGGTCAAATTAAGGAGGCTTAATTCAACCTAAATTAGTCCCTGTCCACACTAGAGACTTTCATTAAGTCGAATTAAAAATTTCCTTAAGTCAACTTGATGAAAGCTTAATTTGAATTAATAAGAACCACCTGTTAGGTTGACCTAAGCCTTAATTCAACTCCTTAGACTTGGATGGTATAGACCTCGATTAACCCTCATTTCAACTTTATTAAGGTCGAATTAAGGGCAGTTAGGTCAAAATAACAAAGTGGACTAAGTCAACTTAGTCCACTTTGTTAATTGATAGAATCATAGGGTTGGAAGGGACCTCATGAGGTCATCTAGTTCAACCCCCTGCCAAAAAAATCAGGACCACTCCCACTAAATTATCCCAGCCAGGGTTTTGTCCAGCCAGGCCTTAAACATCCCCAAAGATGGAGATTCCACCACCTTCCTAGGTAGCTTATTCCAATGCTTTGCCACTTGCCTAGTAAAAAAGTTTTTCCTAATATCCAATCTCTACCTCCCCAGCTGCAACTTGAAACCATTGCTCCTTGTTCTGCCCTCTGTTACTACTGAGAACAGCTGAGCTCTGTCCTCCTTGGACCATCCCTTCAAGTAGTTGAAGGTTGCTATCAAATCCCCCCTCAGTCTTCTTTTCTGTAGGCTAAATAAGCCTAGTTCCTTCAGTCTTTCTTCATCGGGCTTGTGCTCCAGCCTCTTGATCATTTTTGTTACCCTCCACTGGACTCTAATTTGTCCACGTCCTTTTTGTAGAGGGGAGCCCAAAACTGGACAGAGTATTCCAGGTATGGCCTCACCAGTGCCGAATAGAGGGGAATGATCACATCCCTCGATCTGCTGGCAACACTTCTTCTGATGCAGCCCAGTATGCCATTGGCCTTTTTGGTAGCAAGAGCACACTGCTGACTCCTACCCAGCTTCCCATCCACCATGACCCCCAGGTCCTTTTCTACTGTGCTGCTACTTCGCTGATCGCTCCCCAGCCTGTAGCAGGGCATGGAGTTTTTCCAAACCAAGTGCAGGACTTTTAACTTGTCTGTGTTGAACCTCATGACATTTCTGTTGGCCCACTGCTCCAATGTGTCAAGGTCACCCTGAATCCTGTCCTTGCCCTCCAGCGTGTCTACCATTACACCCAGCTTGGTGTCATCTGTAAACTTACTGAGTGTGCAGTCTATCCCATCATCCAGATCATTAATGAAGATGTTGAACAGAACTGGCCCCAGGACCGACCCCTGGGGCACACCAGTTGTTACTGGTTGACAACTAGACATGGAGCCATTGATTCCTACATGCGGAAACCATTGATCTAGCCAGTTCTCTATCCATCTTACAGTCCACACATCCTACCCATACTTCCTTAACTTGCTGACGAGAATGCTGTGGGAAACTGTAGCAAAAGCCTTGCTAAAGTCGAGGCACATCACATCAATGGCTCTTCCCACATCCACAAATCCAGCCATCTCATCACAGAAGGTGATGAGGTTGGTCACGCACAATTTACTCTTGGTGAATCCATGCCGACTGTTCCTGATCACTATTTTCCTTCAAGTGTTTCAGGATGGATTCTTTGAGAAGTTGCTCCATGATTTTTCCAGGGATTGAGGTGATGCTGACAGGTCTGTAATTCCCTGGATCCTCCTTTTTGCCTTTCTTGAAGATAGGTGCTATATTTGCTTTTTCCCAGTCCTCTGGCACCTCCCCCATTCACCACAAGTTTTCAAAGATAATGGCCAATGGTACTGCTATCTCATCGGCCAACTCCCTCAGCACCCTCAGATGCAGTTTGTCCAGCCCCATGAACTTGTGCATATCCAGCTTCTTTAAGTAGTCCCTAACCTGACCCTCCATCACCAAGGACCTCTTCTTCTCTCCAATCTGCCATACCCAGTGTTGTGGGCTGGGAGCCAGCCCTGCCTGTGAAAACTGAAGTAAAAAAAAAACAAAAAAAAACCATTGAGCAGTTCAGCTATTTCCTCATCCTCCATCACGAGGATACCTGCCCCATTCAGTAAGGGACCTACACCATCCCTGATCCTCTTCTTGTTATTGACATACTTGTAGAACCCCTTCCTGTTATCCTTCACATCTCTTGCTAGCCACAACCCCAACTGTCTTTTGGCCTTTCTGATTTTATCCCTGCAGTCTAGAGCAATATCTTTATATGCCTCCTTAATCACCTGTCCAAGCTTCCACTTCCTGTAAGCTTCCTTTTTATGCTTTAGCTCAGTGTAGAGTTCTCTGTTAAGCCATGATGGGTGCCCTTCACATTTGCTGTTCTTTCTGCTCATCGGAATGATATCTTCCTGTGCCCTTAGCAGGGTCTCTTTAAATGCAGCCAGCTGCCTTACCCCTTCAGATCAGCCTCCCAAGGGATCCTGCCCATCAGTTCCCTGAGGGAGCCAAAATCTGCTTTTCTGAAGTCCGGGGTCTGCATTTTGCTTCTTTCCTTTTTTCCATTAATCAGCATCTTGAACTCTTATTATCTCATGGTCACTGCTGCCCAGGTTGCCATTCACTTCTACGTCCCCAATCAATTCTTATCTGTTTGTGAGCAGCAGGTCGAGAGGTGCAAGGCCCCTAGTTGATTCCTCTAGCATTTGTACCAGGAAGTTGTCCTCAACATTCTCCAAAAACTTCCTGGATTGCATGTGCACTGCTGTATTGGCCTCCCAGCGGATGTCAGGATAATTGAAGTCCCCCATGAGAACCAGGGCCTGTGATCTAGAAGCTTTTGCCAGTTGTCCATAGAATGCCTCATCTGCCTCCTCCTTCTGGTCTGGAGGTCTATAGCAGAGACCCACCACGACATCCCCCTTGTTGCCCTCTCCTCCCAACTTAACCCACAGACTTTCAACTGGCTCAGTTCCACTTCCATAATGGAGCTCTGAACAGTCATGGAGCTCTTTTACATATAGCACTACTCCTCCCCCTCTTCTTCCCTGCCTGTCCTTCCTGAACAATTTATACCCATCCATGGCAGAGCTCCAGTCATGCAAGCTATCCCACCACGTCTCTTATTCCAATTATATTAGTTCCTCGTCTGTGCCAGTACTACCAATTCTTCCTGCTTGTTTTCCAGGCTCCTCGCATTCATGTACAGGCACCTAACATACCAGGCTGATTGCCCTACTTTCCTGTGTTGATTTCAATTCTATTGCATCTACCTCCTTGTATTTTCTCCCGGCATTGTCCTGCCGCACTTACCTCAGATATTAAAGCTTCTTTAGAACATCTAACACAATTATTTGACTCCCCCCCCCCATGTTCCAACTACCTTTTCTTTTATCCCTGGTGTTACAGTCCCAGCACCCCCCAAGTTCCATCCCTTCCCCCAGGTCTTCCACATTGTCACTTACTTGTGGGCTTTGGTCTCCTTCCCCCTTCAAACCTAGTTTAAAGCCCTCCTCACTAGGTCAGCCAGTCAGTGTCTGGATATGTTCTTCCCCTTAATCGACAGATGGAGTCCATCTCTGCCTAGCAGTCCTTCTTCCTGGAACAGTATTCCACGGTCAAGGAAGCCAAAGCCCTCCTGATCACATCATCTTTCCAGCCAGGCATTCACCTCCAGGATGCATCTGTCTCTGCTCAGGCCCCTACCCTTGACCAAAAGGATCGAGGAGAACATGACCTGTGCTCCCAGAGCCCTGTAGTCACCTTTGATCTGCTGAGGATAACCTCTCGCCGTATCATTGGTTCCCTCATGGATGAGTAGCATGGGGTAGTAGTCAGAGGCATGGATGATTCTAGACAATCCCTCCATGTCTCGGATGCGGGGACCCAGCAGGCAGCATACCTCCTGAAAGGCATTGTCAGAGCAGCAGATGGGTGCCTCTGTCCCCCTCAGGAGTGATTCCCCGACCACTACAACCCTACATTTCCTCCTAGCTGTGTTGGATGTGATCCTCCCAGCCTTGGGGTGCATGGCGTCTCCACTTCCACCTCATCCATCATCTCTAGTGCTGCATAATGGTTCTTCACCATAATGGAAGGTGGGATGGGAACAGGGGTGGAGCACTGTCAGCTGCCAGAAATAACCAGCTGCCAGTGTCCTCTCTCTGCAATAGGCATCCCATCCTTCTCCAGCAGTGCGGCAGTAGTCTTCAGCACCTGGATAGCATCCTCCTCCTTGCATGTCTCCTCTTGGATGCTATCGAGGAACTTCTCCAGGGCATGGATACTCCTTAGCTTAGGCACCTCCTCCTGTAACTCTCCCACCTGCCTCTTGAGATTCCATCAGAAGACATCTGTCACATTGATTCATTTCCCAAGCCTGATCATCTGAGACAGGGGAATCCAGGCCACAGTCCCTGCAAGTCCACACCAGGATCTGGGTAGAGATATCCATGGTCAGGATGTCTGTCTAGCTACAGGCACAGGTGTAGGAGGCAGAAGGGGTGTTGGTGCAAGCAGTGTGGCTCCTCTTCACCATCATGGACTCACAAACTACTCCAACCTTCCTCTCAAACTCCCCTGTTTTCAGTCTCCTTGTTCGCAAGCTCCCCCTGGTCACTCAGCCACTGGCTTTTAAGGCATTCTCTGCCTAGGTCAGCTCTTGCCCCTTCTTAAACACACAGGGAAAGGATGATCACAAGGCTAATTGAAGCTGGTGATCAAAGCTGAGCAGGCAACAATAGTCCAAACAGCCCCCAGACAATCACAATCCCAATTCCCACAGTAACTGACAACTAACAGAAATCACCTGTAGGAAAAGACACAAAAACACAGTTAGCAATTCACTCACCCAAACTTTGCTTCTCCCTTGCTTTTTCAGCTAGAGGATCGCCTTCGCCTCCTTCTCAGGGCTTCACCAACTCCTTCCCTCTCAAACTCCCGTTTTCAGTCCCCCTGTTTGCAAGCTCAATTTAATAAGCCGAGTTTAGTTTGACTTAAAGTCAAACTTATTAGTTCAAATTAACCAAGCTGACCTAACATTTTCTAGTGTAGACATAGCCAAGGAGTCCTGTGGCATTTTTAAAGACTAACAAATTTATTTATCGCATGAGCTTTCATGGGAGAAATAGACAAGTTGTCTTATTTAAGGCAGTATCATGGTGTTCCATAACCAGCTGGAACAGCAGCTAAACTAAATATTTGTGAAAAGAAAATTGAGACACAAGGTGGCTGAGGTAATAATATCTTTTACTGGACCAACTACTGTTAGTGAAAGACATGGTTTTGAGCTTACACAGAGCTTTTCAGTTCTATGTAAAAACAACACTGACATCTAGTGGCCAGCACAAGCATAAAAAGCAACTAATGGAAACTATTTTATGGCCCTTCCATTCCATTATTTGTATTGAATTTTCAGGATTTATTGTTCAGAAAATTTTGATAACATTACAGATACTGAGGTAAATCTTGTCTACTAATCCAGAATTGGAAAGCTTAATGGCAACCCCTGAAAGTAACTAAATGAATATTGTTAGCTGAGGTCAAGAAGGGGCCCGAACCTGCCCTTGCCTTTTAGGACTAGTAAGTTATGAAAACAGAATTTCTTGCCCCTTACTTTCTGATGAGTCTTTTCCACTGCTCCTATTCTCAAAGCAGCTTGCACCTCTGATAGTAGAAGGTGGTCCATGAAAGGGGTCCCTGACGAGGTACAGGCAGAGTAGAGATTGAGAAGGTGAGAGGGAAGAAAATTGCAATAAAGTATTTCAATTTCACCATGTGTAGAAACCCGTCTGATGTGATCTGGAACCATATACAGTACAAGTTGGATAGTTGATCTGAAAGTAGAAGAGGAGATGGATCCAAGATCCTGATTGGTGTGCAATCCTTTGGCACGCCTTCAAAAGCTTTGGTTAGTATTGGAGGACTGTCTCACCTGTTGGTAACTCTGGCTACTTGAGGATTGGGGAGGCCTCCTTCTGTTATTTCTACCCTTTCTTTGATTAGGGTCCCACCTATTTTTAGGTCCTTCTTACTGTGTGTGACAGTTGCTGGAACACTGCTTCTCTTGCTTTGCAAGCTCTTCCCCAGTGAAACTTCTCTAAGTACCTGTAGACACAGAAGGTTGGCATGGCTCTTTATACAGTGTCATGGGGGTGCAACTCAAGGAAGCACTATAGCTGACACTACAGATACTACTAAGGGAACTGTGCATGCAGTTTGCACACACCTACTTGGAATCAACATGAGCAAGCACTCAGAATTTGTTCTCCTGTATGTGTGAGTAACAGCACCTTTGTTGCCTCCAACTGTTATGTCATGCCTTGGCCACAACTGGTGATAAATAACCTGACTGATTGTAGAGAGCCAAGGTGGATGAGTTAACATCTCTCACCACAAGAAATTGGTTCATTAAGAGAGAAGCTTTAGAGTTAAGAGATTTTGTTCAGGTCCAAACTGATTATACTCAGCAATGCTCCTATATCAATTCACATGGTTATTCTTTGTCCATTCATGGTAACATTCACTCTTTTGCCCACTGCGGGTAATATTAAACATGGTATACACCCAGTCCTCATCTTCTGGCTTCTCTTTCTCCTCTGTAATATGATGGACCTCTCGTGACCCACATTTTCCTTCCAATCTCTGTTATGGTGCATGTTTGCAAGGTGCCCTCACTACTAATGCACCCCTCCATTATCCTTCTATTGGCAGGAGATAAAATCATGTTTCTTCCCACATATAAAGCAGTGTTGTGTATTGGTAGGGAGGCACCTCTGTTAATTTGAAGATTCATTTACTTTGTGTGGAATGCTAGGCAACGGGTCATGATGCCTGTGACTATCTGGGTAACTTCTGCACAAATGTAACAGTAGAATTTGGTTCCATATATTTCAAAAAGAACATTATCTGTACAGTATAGTTATTACTTAAAACTAAAGTAATTTAGAAAATCTCATTTACTTTTTATGTTTTCTACATCTTAGTGAAAATGCACTCGTCTTTTTCGATTTCTGATTCTGATGCATTATCACAAGGCTGCAACATTTGGTTTACAGACAGTGCAAGGAAATGTTATAATATGGTCAACCCTGCCTCCCTTCCCGTGTGTGTGTGTGTGTGTGTGTGTGTGTGTGTGTGTGTGTGTGTGTGTGTGTGTGTAGCATGAACACATTTGTATTAGTATTAGGTTTGACGATTAATTTCAACTAATCTACATTTTGGGCCTAAACTACATGACAGCATAGATTTAATTTGATGTTTGGTTTTTTTTTTTTTTTAGCTAAAATGATAATTGATAAAACTCCAAGAATTCAAAATGCAAACTATCACATATAGCAATTTCTTGGAACTGCACATCTATATACTCTGAAAATGTGTAATTACAATACAATCTTAAAATATACTTCTGATGGTTATTCATGAAACAGATCTTGGTAGGTTTTATGTTTGAAGCAGACCACCCCAGTGATGCATATGACACAAATTATACACTTGTACAGAACAAAGACCATGATGAATGTCTCTTAATGTAGACTACATTGTGAAAAGACGAATAAAATGAAGTGAATAGTTCGTCACTATTTGTCTAAGGCACAAAAGGCCAGAGAGATTCAGATTCCTTCCTGTTAATTAGCCAACTTCCTATAGTTATTTTTCCTGACATTTATGTCTACTGAAAGTGAACAGCTAATAGAGAGTCAAGGCTTTTGAAATATCAAAAAATATATTTTTTTGCATATTTTAAATCATAATTTGCATTCTCCAAGTCCTTTAGCAAATCCTGTTTTTCACTACACACGTTTCACTACACAATGTTTAGACTACAAAGAAATCTTCTTTTTTAACATGAAAACAGCACTGTTCAGACTGACAGACTAACACTAGAAATGTGTAGGAATGAGACTAGCCAGAGGCCATGTGAAATGCAGCAATGACATTTTATTGGAAATTGTCCAGGCATTACATGAAAAAATTGATATAAGTGAAATTGAGGATAAGTGCACCTAAAAAAAAAAAAGTCATAGTATAGAGCTGATTATCCTTGATCTCGTAACACACTGTACTGCAGTTCCCTGGGATTAGTTCTGTATATACATATTGGCTAAAATTTATTTTTAACAAACTGCAAAGAACTGCCTTTTTACTTGGCATTTTTCCATCTGATACAATGAAATATTATTGAAATACCAAGTCAGATTCCATGTAATTTTATGCACAGTGTAAGAGCTTGCACCCAATTGTAATAAGAAAGATAAATACTATATTTGAATAAGTGCCACCAAATAAGAAAATCACCGTGGAAATAAAACTAAACCCTCCAGCAGTGAGCAGCAAAGCAGTGATTCTGTTGCTCTTTTTGCCTTGAAATTAACATAAAGCATTATGACACAGAAAACAGTTACACTCAACACTTGCTTTCCAATCAATCTTGTATGTGTAAAAGACACTTTGCTGAATTTGGCACTTTGCTTGATTTTTATACTGAAAACAAAACACAAAAACAAACAAAACTGCCTGGAACATAGCATAAATGAGAAGATGACATGATCCATTTCAACATTCAAGTAACAACTCAGACTTGAATTCCAAAATACATGTCTACTACACATAAGCAAACTTTGCTAATTATGACAATCAAAAGTAGCCTTTTCAAATTTGTAGGCATCTTTTTTATTGTCCCTTGGTAGACTACATACACTATAAGAAATAACCTGGGCTTACCTTCACTTGTCTAGGACAGATTTAGTCATGACAGGATAAATAAAATAAGTTTACAAGTCAGCAGTGGTAACAGAACCTAGGAAAAGCCTACGTGTAGCCTAAAAACAGTAACCTGCATGTATAACAACTCCTTTCAAATGTGTATTTTGAATTGATGCTGTAAACTGAAAGGTCCATGACATTTGAAGTCTGGCTAGCTAATCCTCTTCCTATACACTTACATGAGAGAATTTTCAGGCATGTGTTGTGTTTGCCCCTGTCATGATGTATCCGGGGATTCAGAAAGTTTAGAAATCCTAGCTCTCCACCTCATCCAGTCTCCCGTTACACTTCCCCTTCAGTCCTTCCCACCAAAAAAATGAGCAGTTTTAACTGTTGAGGGAGTCAGTATTCGACAAACAACAACAAAAGGTCTTAAAAGATTTCTTTAGCAACTGGAAAATCCTGTCTGGTTTTAAATGTGTTGCTACTCCATGTCACCTGCAGGGAATGAAGCTCGGAGCGTGGACAACCCTGCAGGCCTGTTTCCCTCCTTCAGCTAATTCTGTCAAACTCTTGGAGCGGGAGAGGCAGAAAGTGAAGGAACAGCCATTTCTGGCTCTTGCTTTTTTCTCACTTTTCAGTCCTTTGAGTTCTTTAGCCATAGCTGTGACATAATGCCAGTCAATTTCAACATCCATGTGGGAGCAACTTTCTGACTGGCACATTCCAGGCAGTGAATGGCATTATATATTTCCTTGTAAGAGCCACATAGTGACAGTCAGCTTTAGTGATTATTATATATACACGTCAGTAGAATTAATGACAGATACATGTGAGTTTACACAGAATTCCACAAAATGTGAAACATGCTGTTCTTTGGAAGAAAAAAATACATTCATCTTTTTCAAGTATTATTCTATACATTTATATAGGACACATTATCTTCATTTCACTACAAGACAAAAGATAGCACACAGAGTGAAATTTTAAATTTACTACCACCTGGGCTTTCGTTAGTTAAATTCTGATCTTTTTCTTTAAACCAACTCTAAATATACATCTATTTGTCATAATTAAATGCAGGAGTCCTTTATTTTCCATTGTGATATATGTACACTATCATAAAAAATCTATTTTGATAACCTGGGATTTGCATAAAGAGAGTGAAAAGACCCATATGCTGCTATGACTGTCCCAGCACCAGTTTTAGGCAATACCATTAATTGCTACCTTCCGAGTTCTCTTGTAGCAGCATACATATCTTTGTATTCCCCTCATATTTGAAATTATGCTGCCTGCAATTCTTGCTTATGGCTTATTTCCTTGTTTTGTTTTAGAATCTGGGTTAGAGTTTATTTCTTTCAGGAGCAGTTCACAGTCAGATAGTGCTTCTGCTGGTAGATATTTACTTATTTGCTCAACAGTCTTTTGATATACCATCTTCTCCTGTTCAAGGGCCTGGATTAAGCTCCTCATTTTGTTCTCTCGAGATAATATGTTTTCCAGCTTGGATTCCAGACTCTGAATTTTAGCATGAGCTACCTGTAAGAAGTAGTAACAGTATCACTTTACATTACCTTCTAAAAGATTTAGATCCTCTATTACCATCTGTTGTTTTAAGCACTTGCCTCCATACAATGCATGGATTTACTGTGACCTGTACAGTTTATGAACATTGTGTGATATTACAAATTTTCCATATGTATCTTTCCAGCTGCAGCCTGTTGCTTTCTCTCCTGTGTCTTTTCCATTTTGGACTAAAATTCCAAGGCAGAGTGATAGAGGGATGATAATACAGGGTTATTAAACTGGGATGGTCCTCTATCAAAATATAAATGTCCTAGACAACAGACTGGGTCCCAAAACAGGAGTGTAGCAAGGACCTTAGGCTGCCCTCAGAGCCTGGGCCTGAAGAAAATGCCAAATGCCCTCCCTGGCTAGACTGGGGAACTGCAGGACCCAGGCTCCAGAAGCAGAGTGGCAGAGCCTGGGCAGGACAGAGAAGTAGAAAAGCCCAGGCTGGGAGCTCAGTTGGGGCTGAGCTGCCAAAGGGGAAGGATGTGCCTGCCGGCAGGGAGCATGCCAGAAGAGGGCAGGTCCAGCCCTGACAACTGACCCCAGCCCTCCCTGGTGGCTAGCTCTATGGTCCACCCAGCCTCTCCAGGCCTAGCGATTGGGACAGGCTGCAGACTGGGGAGGGTGCTCCAAAGCCCACCAAACCTGTGAGCAGCTACCCTGCACAGAGGCTGACCTAGAGCCGGGGGAAGCAGAGGATCCCATGACCTACAGCCCTGCGACCTAGAGGAGCTTCCCTCAGCTGAGGATGAGCTGTCAGTGGCGTATGGACCCCAGAACCTGGAGGAGTTGCCCCTTGTCAATGAGACGGAGAAGTACCCGGACCTACCGCCCATGGACATAGAGGGTTTCAGTGGAATCCCACAGGCCGTCTATCCCGGGGATACCGAGAGATGTTACACCTTTGGAACCAGGTACCCGAACCCCAGGGTGGGAGGAAGTAGCTCAGGGAGAGCAGATTGCCGAGCATCCACCTGCACCAGCACATTGCAGTTGGCCCAGTGACTTGACTTACAATCACTGGTAGGGCTCTGGGTTGGGATGCAGTGGAGCGGGTGGGCCTGCGTCCCCCTCCTCACCCTCTCTTCCTACCCGACCACCCAGAGTGATTGACTACTATCCCTGAATAGACCTGAGGCATCTGCAGGGTCCTTGCCCTATTGGGGCCAGCTTCTAGCCCCTGCCCGGGGCTTACTGACTTTGTACCCGCCCACCCCGCCTGGGGGCCAGGGCTTATTGCCTTTATAGTTAGGACCCAGAAAGTCCTAAGAGAGGGACTTTTGTGAAGAAGGACCTGCTGCCTGGAAGGGCCTTAGACTTAAGTAATTCCCCAAGGAGACCAACAGGGGGCACCCTCCAGGCCAACCAGGTGATCCCAATCTCTACAAGGAGAATTTGTTTGCCAATGGAGGAGTGTCTGCTAATGAAGACACCTACAACAGGCAGCTTATCTGGACTGATCTGGGAGTCATAGGAACTGGAAGGAGCTGATCTACTTGGGGTCTTGAGCAGTGTACACTAACCTACACACAAGGAAGCTACTGTAGGAGTCAAATGAGTTGGTGGAACATAGACGATTCTACAAAGAAGGATGACCAACTCTGAGGGACACTGTGTTCCTGATGTTTTGTTTTGACTTTTTTCTGTATAATCTGCACACTATGAATTTCTTGTGTGATTAAATAAAGAGCAATGGTGTTACACTATCCTTATGAAGTGTCCGCAACTCCTCTATTACACTTACCATATGTCTCTTTGGAGAGGTAACCTATGAGGCCAGAATACCACACAGCTATACTTCTGGGAGATGGTATGCTTAAGTTATACCAAGAGTCTGGGAAATCAGCACTGGTTCTAGATGCTGGGCATTGAGCCAGATGCTGGTAGCTCTTAGAAGTGAGTGCTACACAGAGGATCCACATCCTGAAAATGTGCCTAGAGGTCCCAACACAGTAGGAGCACCTGAACTCTGTTCAGATTCTAGAAGCTCAAAAAATATGGGATCTGATAACTGGACTTGCTCACAGCAGTCTAGTGAGTGGCCATGAGGGGGTGCTGAAATGAATCTTACAGAGACAGGCTGTATCTTGGGAATTGCTATATTTCTTAATATTCAGCTATGTACCAAGGCTTCTTCCTCACCTGACACTGCCCAAGGAACAGCTCAGATTAATTTTAATGATCCTTTCAAAGTTGGGGGGGCAGGGAAAGCAGAGGAGGCTCAGATGAATAATTGTCAATAACAAGATGCTGGAGTGCAAAAAATAAATGTCAATGACTCATCAAATTCTGTCCACATGTAACACACAGAAAGCAAATGGGAGCTTTGCAAAATAGTACCTAAGGAAGAGACTGATGTACCCTTAGTTTTGATAGTGAAGAGTCTTCTGTGAAAAATTAAACAGGGTTCTAGAAGCCTGAGGCAGAAGTCATATTACCTTTTCCAACTGAAGACTAAGGGGCTATGTGTATACCATATAAATCAGAGACCTTCATGGAGAAAAGCAGAGGACCATCAGCAATGATGAATGTTTCTTGAAGAAATTAAGAAAGCCTAACCAGATACTGAGACTGAATGCACCCCTCTAGTCACACTTTACACACTATTGTAACAATTTTTGTACAAAATCTGTCTTGTCAGGTATTACAAGGTACTAGTGAAAACTACTGACTTATTGGTCCATGATATCACACCAAAATGCACGTACCAACATTGTATGTAAAGTTATTAACAGATGCTGAAATAATGACTCTAGCTGTTTACCTGACAAGTGTAAGGAGTGGCTAAACCCTTTTTTCCTCAGAGACGAAGGACAAGATGGCTCCAGCCAGGTGCCGAAGTTGATCAGCAAGCACCTGTCAAGTGGCCGCTCTTCACCAAAGAAAAGGGGAAGTAACAAATTGATTTATATTTTAGTGAACAACAGCATGGAACTGCTTTCACCATGAGACTCCTTGTGTCCACTCTCATAACAAGAATGAGCTTTATCTAGGGGAAACCCTCAGAAAAAAAGAGGATTACAAAGGGATACTGGAGTACAAAAGTGAGTGGCAATACACTCAAAATGTGTCTCCCTGTATCTCTCTCTTTTTCACCTAAGATGACAAAGGAAGCATCATTGGATTTCAGGAGAAAACCTAACCTGAAATTTGGTCAGCCCTATTGCTGGGAGCATGTGGTAAGGGATTCTACCTACCTTGAATCAAGTCTAGATGGTTAAGTTTTAGCATTAGAAGACTT
Source organism: Podocnemis expansa (assembly GCA_007922195.1). NCBI lineage: Eukaryota > Metazoa > Chordata > Testudines > Podocnemididae > Podocnemis > Podocnemis expansa. The sequence goes on along the minus strand of ML681993.1, from coordinate 33,088,197 downwards.
ATCTTTGTTTTTCTTGTAATCATTTCTGACTTTAACTTCTCATACTTGTAATTAAAATTTCTCTTTGTAGACAAACTTGTTTTATTCTTTAACCAAAACTAACCCAGTGTTGTGAATTGGGTGGGTAATGTCATTTTGTATAGCAAACCAGTGTATATTGTTACCTAATGGGGCAACAGACGTCTAAAATACCTGAGCTGCCCAGAAGAGAGCTGGACAGCCTAGAACACATTTGGAAAGTAAATTTGGAGCTGAGAGTGTGTTGGGGTCACTCTGCATGTGGTAACCAAGGCTGGTGGGAGCCAGAGTGTGACTGGAGTATGCTGGCAGAGTGCCATTATGCACAGACACTCAACAATGTCATCTCCCCCCTGGCAGGCTGATTGTGAGCAACCCAAGTTGGAAGTTACAACAGAGAAGTATAATGAGTCACCCAAGATTGCAGGGCAGGGATGACACAGACCCTCACTAGCCTGGACTACACTCTAGAATGTCACAGATTCTACATATAAAAAAGAAAAACATCTACAACATGACAGATCAATATAAGGAATAAGATTGTTATAGAGGAACAAGGAAGCAGATGATGGAATGTTGTAATAAGGTAAAGCAGTCAAGATATGCAAGGGAAAAACATGTCTGGAGTCTACCAAGCAGTCACCATAATAGGTATTCCATCCTTTTGGAGGACGAAGAACAGAAGCAGATTGAGAACAGGCCAAAAGACGACTAGCCCAAGCAGTGACCAAAAAGTAAGCACTAAAGGAGGACCATTACAAGGAAAGAAAGGGACGAGCGATCCTGTTTAGCAGCTCCACAAAGGGAGAGTGTGTGTGTGGAATCCTCAGGATTTTTTGTGGCCCACAAGAAAGCTCATAATAAATATCAGTGTAGGGTAGCTGGAAAAATACACATGGGAACAAAAATCAAGCACAGGAAGGTTTGATATCACTGAATCATCAGGCTTAGAAGGGACCACAAGAAGCACCTAGTGTAACATCCTGACTAGATGCAGGATTTGCATGGTTAAACCAACCAAGAAAGATGGCTTCTCGGCCTCCTTTTGTAAGTCTCCAGTGAAGAAGCTTCCACGCACCCTTTGACAGCTTGTTCCATTGTTAGATTGTTCTTACAGTTAGGATGTGAATTGATCATGAATTTCTTCAGTAACTTGAAAATGGAGACAGAACTGAAGAGAAAGTGAACTTCTGAGATCCTTCCAGTGCTATATGGAAATAAATATGTAGAACACTACTAAAGACCAATTGTCCTGGTCCCACAGAAGGAGCATATTGTACTTTATAACAATGCAAGATAATACAAATGGAAGGAAATAATCAAAATCCCAGAAAGTTTATGTGAGAAAGGAACTTGCAACAAAATCATACGTTAGAGTTGATGGGGGACATCCAGTTATATTTAAGTCTGCTAGAAGACACTGTCAGCCAAAGCCCAGCATGATATGGGCTGCACAGAGCAGGGTGGAGCTAGATATTTACAAAGTGAAGGGAATTCTGAGGGAAAAAAAGTGAAGGTGCTAGAAGAAATTATTTATGAGGAAATTAAAAGTGTTGAAGATATACACTTTAGCCAAGAGATAATTAAGCAGGTGAGGATGGACATAATCTATAGGTATTTGGAAAAAGTAAACATCAAGAAGGAAGAGGAATTAAATTGGTACAGAGGGTTTCAAATGGATGAGGGTAAACAAAAAAGATTTACAGTTATCATACAAAAACTATCAGACTGTGGAACATCTCTGAAGTTTTTAAACATATAATCATTTTCTTAAATTACTAAAAAAAAAAAAATAATCCCCTTTTGGCTAAATTGCAGGACAAACGAATACATGGTGACCCAATGATCTTTGGTTAATTTACCTGTAGCTTTTCCAACAAGTCCATATTTTGTCTCTTTAGCTGACTGTTGGCCCTCTCCAGTTTTTCTAAAGGTTCACCATCATCACAGGGATTCAAACCTTCCTGCAGTTCATCCTGTAGTACATGGTACTCTACTTCATAGGCATGAAGCTGTTTGGAAATATCCATTTCAAAAACCTTCCAGGAAAAGAAAAACACTTTTACTTACTCAGAGAGCAATTCTATTTGGTTTACTTAGTATTTTAATTGCCACCTAGCACAGACTTCATTGTCCTACCTGGAACAATATCCAGAGAGATCTATCTAGACCATTTCATGACAGCAAAACAATGATGCCAAATAAAAATACATCTGACTGGATGGTCAGGTTCTCAGACCCTGTAGAACTATTTTGTTGATGCAACCAACAGCCAGACTATGTGGGTCTTATCAGCTCTAACTCAGAAAAATAAGTGGTGAAGGAAAACATTTTCAAAGATGCAAGTGGGAGGGAAACACCTAGCTCTCACTGACTTTCAACAAGTGATGGGCAACTAATAGACATGAAGGATGTTCCACTAGTAAGGGGAGTAGCCTAAGACATGGGAGAAACAGGTTCAATTCCCTGCTCCATCACTAACTTCCTACAGGACCTTGGGCAAGCAATTTAGCATCTCTGTGCCTTAGTTCCCCATCTGTAAAAGCGGAGTGTGATGAGACGCTCCTCACTGTTCTGGGAAATGCCCCACAATCTTCAGTGTAGTTATCATCACAACTCCTCACTGAGGCAGGAAAGAACTAACATTGTTCCAATGCACCTTTGAAATGTGGCTTCACGTAAGTACGAGAGGGACAAAGGCTATGATGACACTGGCATTGCAGAAGAAAGTCTTGGAAACAGTCAGCTCAGCAGTAGCTTCAGGGTCAGATTTACACTTGCTGTTTTTCAGGTGGCAACCTGAAAACACTAAGCAACTTTAGACTGTGCACACTGATCGACTTGTATGTACTGAATAACTTCTCTCTAATTTAGAGATATGCTTCATACTTGTTAGCCCAGTGAAATTAGTGATGATACTTTAAAACTGGACCTTACTGTTATGTCTTATTTCTTTTTCTCATATATAGTTAGGCACAGTAAGCAGCATGCATACCAATTCATTGTCCAGGGGGACAGTAAGGCTCTAACACTGTAATCCAGAGTAACGAGATCAGGTATTTGAAAGCCATGTTATAGAAGCATAGTAAAGTAGAGCGGATAGGTTGTAGCATGAGTTAGCTAGTATCGTTTCCTGGAAAAATCCATTCCCCATTGGTCAGGGAACCTGCTAGCAACATCTGTGTCTAAACAGGATTATTGCCAACATAATCTTAACCATAGTGCTAACTGGATCCTAAGAACGCAACAACTTCAGCTAAGATCTTGAAGGATTTTGGAAAATTCTCCCAGTGACTCCAATAAGTTGCTCTGAGAAAAAAGGATAGTCCCAGTCCTGTATCTTAAACACAAGCCCTAAAGTCCATTTCCAGCTTTGCCACAGACTTATTGTGCCACACTGGTTGGGCTGTTTAGTACCTCTCTGCCACAGTCTGCCTTTGGTAAAATGGAAATAGTACTCTGCAGTGTGTTGGGATGATTAAGCTTAAAGTTTTTTAAGTGTTCAGATGAAGCCCACATTGATTCCTACATAAATGAGGTAAAAAAAGCCTGTTTAAATACAGCCTGTTTCGTCAGTGAAGTTCAAATTTTTCCAGTAACTTATCAGACAGATGAGATCATTTATTATAAGACTTTCTTTTGCCACTAACTCCCAGATATTTCTTGATCTGACTGAAGTACTAGAGGCCATCAAACTATAAAAATAGATATGAGCTATAGGTTACAAATAGAGCCCAGAAAACTCCTTGAATTTAATCTCATAGCAAATGAGAGGAGACCTATTGATAGTCTATGAACTGAAGTAAGTGCCTCATGACCAATGTTCCCTCTAAGAGGCACTGGCAGCTGAGCAACTCATGTTGCTCGCTGCGCTGCCGCCACCCCCCCCGTGGGCTTGCTGCGCTGCCCCCCCCC
>ML681993.1:32947568-33082755 GCA_007922195.1 Podocnemis expansa | reverse complement strand
GGGGGGGGGCTGGCAGGCTGCGAAGAGCAGCAGCAGGGGTAGGAGGGTGACAGGGAAAGGGGTGGAAAGGGTGTTGGGGAACAGGGGAACAACAGCAGGGAACTGAGTAGGGGGGCAGCAGTGAAGAGCCAGGGAGCAGCAAGAGGAGCAGGGGGGCAGCAGTGGGAAAGGGGCAGAGAAGGGGGGCAACAGTAAGGAAAGGGCAGAGCAGGGGAGCAGCAGCAGGTAGCAGTGAGGGAAGGGTGGAGTAGGAGGGGGCAATAGGAGGAGCAGAAGGAGCAGAGAGCAGCAGTGAGAAAGGGGCAGAGCAGGGGGCAGCAGGAAGAGCAGGGGGCAGCAGCAGGAAACTGAGAAGTGAGCAGGGGGGTAGCAGTGAGGAAAGGGCAGAGCAAGGGGCAGCAGGGGTGATGGAAGTGAGGAAAGGGCAGAGCAGGAGGGCAGGAGTGAGGAATGGACAGTGGGGGGGGAGGGCAAGGGAAAAGCAGCAGCAGAGATTTTGGGGTAGGGAAGCTGTCAGAAACTTCAGAGGAAGCCAGCAGCAGTGGGTGGGAGGTTAGGGGCCAAGGCCAAAAGGGGACCTCGGCTTATACCTGGGTCACCAATTTTAGCTTCTTTTTTGGGCTCAGAATTGGGGGGTCAGCTTGTGCCCAGATCGGCTTACACTTGAGTATATACAGTACATTATTTTCTTTATTTAGAAGATACCAATATTTTAGCACTAAGTTAATAAAGGCAAAAATGTATAGAAAACTTTTACTGTCATTTTACAAACACAGTGATTGTGAAGAAATGATTGTATGCTTATTGGACAAGAAAACTATTAAGACTTGTGAACTATGAAAGGCATTTGAGTATGGTTATAATGCATGTGATATTAAACATATTGGGTATATCTACACTGGAGGCTCTCAAGTCAACTTAACAAGGTCGACCTTATGAAGTCAATTGAGAGCATCCACATTTCAAACTCCTGTAGACAGCTCACGTCCATGCTGGCAGCTGCTAGGTCGACTTTTAACACTTAAGTCAACCTTATTAAGTCGACTTAAGCTAGTGTAGATGGGACATAGCCCTTAAGTCAACTTAAGTCTACACTGGCTTAAGTTGACATAAGGTAAACATAAGCAGTAAGTCGACCTAAAGAGGTCATGTTTTAAGTTGACCTAAGAAAGCTCTTAAGTCAGCTTAATGAATTCCCAATGCAGACAGAACCTTCCTTAAGTCAACCTAAGTCTCCAGTGTAGACATACCCATTAAAAGGAAATGTATAGTGCTAATTAAAAGAAATACATTTATTTTGGGAGCTGATCATTAAATGGGATACAGAATGATATTCTAAAGTAACTATTTTATCCCACTGTTCACAAGGTCATAATTCTACTTCATTATTGGAAATTGTATAATTTCATTAAAAATGCAAAAAACCCTACTCACATCTAAAACCCATAAAAATGCTTCTGTTGCCTACAATTTAAGACCCTGATCCTACAGTCTGGTCTTCATGAGCAGATTCTTGTGACGGCCAGGGAGACATCCTGGTCCTACTGAGGTCAATGCAAGTTTTGCCACTGACCTCAGCAGAGCCAGGATTTTACTCAGAGAGCATCGATGATCTCATGAGGTCCCTTCCAACCCTATGATTCTGTTCTATTCTATTCTATTCACTTAAAGGCAGCTGGGCTCTGTAGGTGTTTAGGAGTCTGTCTGAACACAAATGAGATTGCAGGACTTGGCACTAAAGCATCTTAGAGAAAAGTCTATGATGTTAATCCAGATGATGTACCATGCTATATTTATTTAAAGAACAAACAACTACGATCTTCCCTCACAAAAAGGCATCCCCTTGGATTTCAAAAGTCTACTGGGGCAACAAGACTTGATAATAATATTTTAAAACCCAAGTGGAAAATAAACCAAAGAAATTGTCTTTATAGAAGCAAAATGGTAAAAATAAACATGAATATAACTAATGAAGTATTTAAATGCCTGCCATCATTATAAATGGCACCTAAATTTCTAAACTGGTCCCAGGACAAAAATAAAACGTAATTCAGTCTATTTTTATTATAAAATCAGAAAGAGAAAAAATATTGATGTGACTTAGGAATAATTATGAAAAAACAAATGAGGATGGATAAGCTGCTACTTTGTCTAATGTGGGAACTGAAAAAATTGAGGAAGTGCAGAAAAACACAAACACTACAAAGCAACGTCGAAAGCAACTTACTGTAAGAGACATCAAAGCATGTGATATATTGTGTCCTTCTTGAAGTATCTAAATTTCTGTAGTATTTTTAGACAAACTCTCACAAAGGTTGCATAATGAAAAGTGATTTTTGAAATGAAGCAATTTGAAATTACTATTCTTAACCTATTAGTATGATGGAGGAATTGCTAACTATCAACATGATCCTATAAACACCACTACCATGAGCACCTCCACTGATGCTATTGTAGTAAACATTGGCATTGATGAGGCCCTAAAAGTCTATCTAAATAGAATAAGAAATGTATTGAAGTTAGAAACTAATGTTTGTACAGTTAAAATATTCATGAAATCAAAACTGAGTACAAATATTAAGTTACTGGAATCAATAATTATTTCAATGAAATATACAGTAAAAAAAGGAGTGCTCTGAAAACCTATCGCATCAGTTTACTCCATAATGATACAATTACAGTCTTGCTTTGGGACTTCCAAACTTTTATCTCTTGAGCTATACATACTGTACTCAAGGAATCCTATACAAAATAGATTTTAGACCTGCATCAGCACTGTTAACGAGTTGTTTCTGCTGTCCACTTGACACTTAAATTTAAAACAAGTATTTTAAAGTGGTATTACATAAGACAAAGTTTTAGCAATTATGTCCATACACACTAACAGTTTTCTGCAGCCAGTTTTTTTCCCCTCAGTTTAACAGCTTTTACTCAGACTTCGTTTAAAAAATAAATCATAAAATCAAATTGTAGCTGACAACTGGAACAAGTTGTCTGGCATTATCTATTAGTATATAAAACAAATTGCAAAATATTCCAATGCATGTTTTTCTTACATTATACATGATATTCTTCTGTTTACTACTCCAATAAAGTACCATATCTTACCAAAAACTCTGGCTACAAATCCTAATGGAAACTGAGACGCAAACAATGTGAGAAACCAAGGTGCAGCATAAAGACTGGGGCTGATTTCATTCTCTTCAAGATGATTGTAGAGGTCTCTGTGATAGTCATGGAGGAGCCTTGAAAGTTGATACATCTGAATCTATAGTAAGTTTTAAGAGAGGGGAAAAAGAAAATGTTGAACTCTTCTGAGAATTTTTCAATTTCTTTACAATGCATGCCAGCTGAAATCAACCCGAGCATAAAACGTCCATTATTGGCTTTGTGTGGATCCTCTACATTTGAGTGAATTTTAATCTCAGTGAACTATCAGACCATTTATTACTGAAGTGTCATCTAAATTCATAAAATGCTAGATTTTAAGGCCTCAAAAAACTATTATGGTCCTCTAACCCTGCCTTCCACCTAATATGTCACAGAAGCTCATCCAGAAATTCTTGCATCAAGTCCAGTTACTCCAAATTACCCTCACGGTTCCACTTTATTTCTCATTTAAATTAATGTATCTTCAGCTTTCAGCTACTGGATTTTGTTATGATTTCATTTGCTAAATGAAAAAAATCTTTGCCAAAGAAATTATCCCCCCTTATGGCTATTTACAGATGTTTTACTGGTGGGTCCATTATCAATTTCTGTGCACAGTTCATTATATATCTTGGGAAGAACGTGTACAGTGCATCTCAGTCACCTATCATATTCTCTTCTTCCAAGTGCCAATCGAATTGAAATGAATGCTATGAAAAGCTACTACTACCCAAGATTAGTGTCAAAGTTGCAAAGCAAAATGGTTAAAATACTATCTTCAAGCTACTATTCATTTGTAATAATGAAGCTCTACAGCAACTCATTTCCCTTTTTTTATTTGACAGATTATTGCCCAGAAAAACAAGTCATGTGTGACACAGAATCTCATTCCTCCAGAAGATAAAATAATGTATTGATTACCTGCCCAAATCCACTGTCAACTATGCATTACATTTAACATGAATCCATTCCTAAATGAGGAAATGGCTCATCACTTACTTCCCCAGATTTTGGGTTTTTTGTGCACTGCGACTTTTGTTCTCTCATTGACCGCATCTGAAATTATTTACATAATTAAGAAATATCTGGAAAGATCACTTCAAGGGTTAAAGAAATAGTTCAGTTTCCTCAGCTGTTTTAATCCTTGGCTTTTCTACCAATAAATACCAATTCAGATAAAAACTGTGTAGCAAACACATAAGCACTAGGAACTAGACAGGAATAAGTTCAGAAAGGCCATTATACAGCCATCAGACAGGGACTACACTCAGATACTCTACATTCAGTTTTAACCAGTAATCTTGACAATGTGTAATCAAGGAACCAAAAGAAGAATATAGAACAGCTTGGTAATGAAAAGAATCAAGGTACAATTTCAAAAGCACCTAAATAACAGCCTGAGTCCCATTTTCAAAGCTAGTTTAGGGCCTAAATTTGCAACAAGGTTTAGACGTTTCAAAGCTTAACTCTTCAGCATTGTGTCACCTAATGCAGTTAATAGCCCTGAGTTAGGCACGCATGCTCCCTGTAAAATACATGTGGATAGTTAGAGGCCTAAATTAGCATCCTCCGAAGCCAGCATGCTGAGCATAAAATTAGCCAGGAGTGAAATGCAGAGAAATGGAAGGGCCTTTGGGAGGCTCTGGCAAGATATTTATAAGTAGTGCCAAAAAATGCTGACTCACAAAGTGTTATCTGCTCTCCGCTTCCAGTCCTACCAGCCCCTCCATCCCCATGCTGGGTGCAACAAGGGAGCAACAGGCCAGGTCAAGGAGAGCAGGAACCTCCTTTCTGCCACCACTGCCGTACCGAGCAAGGGGAGGGAGGGCAAGTACATGTACTGGACCCCATGTGATAGAGACTCACAGGTTGCCTCTGGCTGCAAGTGGCTGTTTCTGCTCATGATTCTCAGCCATGAACCATTTCCTGGACTTAAGCACCTAAACCAGTTCAGCCCCCTCTCTCAGAAAACAACAAAAAAACAGAGAAACCTAACCCATCACAGACAATAAAACAATGGCTAAGGCACTTGTGGGATACCCTAATTCACATCTCTACTTTGTCTAATTCAGAGCAGGGACTTGAATCCAGGTCGTCTACACCCCAGATGGGTGATCTAATCAATGGCTTATTGTCTACAGTGGGGTTAGCCTCAGTCTCTCCTGTTAGAGCTGTCTACTTTGTATAAATAAATATTCTTTGCCCCACAGTGAGAAAGAAAAAGCAAGAGATTGACTCTATAGCCAAGTGGTTCAGGCACTCACCAGGGATGTAGTAGAGTCACATTCCAGTCCTTGCTGCAAATCAGGCAAGCAGTGACCCAAATCCATGTCTCCCAGACCCCAAATAACTATTAGACTATGAGGTAGACTGGGATAGACAGACACACACATAGCATTCAGCAACAAAAATTCTCACTTTTTATCTGTCTTTTGTGCGCAGTCCCAACCAGTAGGTATGGTCAGACAATCTCTACTGAATTGGGTCCTGCAGATCAAAGAGGTGGGGAAATGATTAGTTTGAGAATCTCACTGGGCCAGCAGCATGCACAAGAGATCAGAGCAGTTTTTTAGTGCAGCAGGCAGTGCCAGGATCTAGATGACTTTGCAAGACCTTGAGCGAAAAAACTTAGGTGGCATGGTGACTAGAGTGTCTACAAGGTTAGACAGCAGCTGAACAATGGATTTGAGAATGTCAGTGACACCTGAATGTTGATCTTAATAATGTCTAATTACCTCTCTGAATCTAGGCCTTTGGAACCTAAATCCAAATGGTTTTCAGTGAGTCACAGAATGACATAAAGAGACCTTGAGACATCTTCTAGTTCAGTCTCCTGAATTTAATACAGGAGGCGGACCTGGCATTATCAAGATGAACAGTTCTCAAACCTATTTACCATTTTGGTCCCACAGATGCAGCTCTCCGTATCTTATGTGGGCCACATCCACACACTATATTTAATACATACAAGGCCCTGAGGATATAATCTGAGTCACAGCTGTGTGCTTGGTTGGGCCACAAGGAGCCCACAGGCTGAGAACCACTAATCTAGATTATCTGTGACAGGTGTCTGTCCTACCTGCGCTTAAAAATCTTCAATGATGGAGATTCCATAATCTCTTTAGGTAATTTATTCCAGTGTTTAACTACCCTGACTGTTAGAAAGCTTTTCCTAATGTGTAACCTAAACCACCCTTGCTTCAATTTAAGATTATTGCTTTCCGTCTTACTCTCAAAAGTTAAACAATTTGTCTTCTGCCTCCTAGTAACAACCTTTTACGCACTTGAAAACTATCATGCTTCCTCCCTCTCTCCCACCATCTTCTCTTAATTAAACAAACCCATTCCCCCCCCCAATCTTCTCTCATAGGTCACAGTTTTTAGAGCTTCAATAGTTTTTGCTGCTGTTCTCTGGATTTTCTACAATTTATCCACCTCTTTCCTAAAATGTGGTGGCTGGAACTGGACACAAGACTCCAGCTGAGGTTTAACCAGCATGGAGTAAAGAAAAAAAAATATTTCTCATGTCTTGTTTACACCACTCCTGCTACTACATCCCAGAATTGTGTTGCTTCTCTTTGCAACAGTGTAACACTGTTGACTCATAAGCTTGTGATCCTCTATGGCCCTCCAGATCCCTTTTTGCAGTACTCTTTCCTAGAAAGTGATTGCTCATTTTGTTTGTGTCCAGCTGATTGTTCTTTCTTAAGTAGAGTAGTTTGGCATTTCCCCTATGTCACTTTTGAAAACAGGACTTAACCCAAGTTATTTTTGGCACTTTTGAAAATTGTATTCCTTGTTCCTTCCTTCCCAAGCAAGAGATGCATTAATCTAGAACTCCTAGAATTCCATCAGCACAAGAGTGTAATACAACAGTTAACAGTGACTTACAAATCCATCAATAATTAATTTTTATAAGAAAGAAATTCTCTTCATAGAGAATATTGTTCACATCTTAGTGAAGTGTTATGCTCTTAAACTATACAATCTTTTTAATCCTACCCCAAACCAAAAGGGATTTGTTTTTAACTACATGTTCCACTTCATTAGATTTCAATCCCCTAGTTAAATCATCCTGTATAATCTTGTTAGCTGACAAACTTGTGTATTTTTGCCTGAAAGAAGATAATCACTTAGAAGCTAGTTCTGATTATCAAAAGTAGTTTTTCTTTAACACATAGAAAACAAAGGCTAGAAAATTATATCTTCATCAACAAAAACAAAAACTGAGTATGAACATTCTTCTTATGAAACAGTTATTTATGGATATCTATGTCTGTCCAGCCAAATTGACTCCACCAAAGATCAGGTCACAGAAATTGCAGTGGAAAAAGAACTTTTCTCAGCTGAAATAGTCCTTTATTCCTTTTCACATTCTCTAAGTGTATGCCCACATGTATCTTTTAAATAAAAAAAAACACTGGTTACTTCAATTTAGGAAAGATTAGGTCCACACGACGTTTTCTTGTTTCGAAATGACGAGCTGCTCTGTCATTTCGAAACAAGAGATGTTATTTTGAAATAGCTTAAACCTACTTTAATTCGAATCGTCTGTTATTTTGAAATGGTTATTTCAAAATAACACCACTTGGACGTGTTATTTCGAAATAACCATTATTTCGAAATAACACTTTTGCCCTTCTCCTTCTGAGGATGCCTTCCTTTTTGTATATATTGGGTGGAGGCATGGCCCAGTGACGGGCCATGTTGCCACACCTCCCATGGTGCCCCTCTCCTGACTTGAAATAGCGAGTCCTGTGTCTGGACTTGCTATTTCGATTTGGAGTTTTTGCTTATTTCGATTTAAGTTCATGCGAATTAAGGATTTTATTTTGAATTAACTTATTTTGATTTAACTTAAATCAAAATAAGCATGCATGTGTGGACATAGCCTAACTGATAAGATGATTATGAGCCTGTAGTTTAAAAAATAATTTGATTAAGACTCTAAAAGAAGACATACTCCTTTTTATTAAATGGTATAATTCCCATGACTGGTGCCTGTCTGGCTCTGTCCCCCCGCCCCTCAACAAAATGGGTCCAGATACATTCGCTTAACTTTTAAAGGTATTTTACCAATGGTTGATGGTGGAAGAACAAGAAAAAACAACTTTTAAATTTTGACGGTACATTATTAGATGGACCTTGACAACAACATAAACAAGGAATCTGATGCAGAAGCGCCACTGGCCCAGGAAAAGACCTGGGGCTCGGCACACTGGGATTCGCGACTCACACCTGCAGGTGGCCCAGAGGAGGAGCTGGGGCTTGAGCCCTGTAAGCCTGGTGCCAGTGACACCCCTGGTTTGGTGGTACTTTTAAAGTATAACAAATTTCTTTATTGCTTGAAATTTCATGGGAGAAAATCCCACTTGTGTCTGATGAAGTGGAATGTCTCCAGGAAAGCTCATGAAATAAATAAACGTTAGTTTTTAAAAGTGCCACCAGACTTCTTGTTTTGCTGAACTACACTAACAAGGCCACCCCTTTGAAAATTGATAATGATATATCTGATTGTCAAGCTGCTCAGTCAGACGTTGTCTTCTTCTAGATCTGCCACTTTCAAACTTTGCTGAAGTTACCCAAATGAAATGGAAGCTGGTTCTGCATCTCTCCTACCCTCTATTTCTCAGTTCAGTCAGAAGTACCAATCTCATGCTGTTATTATTTTTGATTGCTGTGTATTTATGACCTGCTCCAACGGTCTCCATTTTAAAAAACAACAAAACAAAACAATACAACCCCACCCCCATTCACTGAGTCAGAACAGACCTTGACAAGAGAACAGTGTCACAATGTCATCAAATATAAACCTGAGTCGTTAGTCACAATTTCCATTACAGCAAGTCTCGACAAATCTATGCTTCTGGTCACTACTTTTAGTAGTCTGTTACCTTGCTCCACTACAGAAATGTAATGGAAGAGCATCTTCAGGTAACCAAAAGTAAAATTGCTAGCATCTAGCTATGAGCCAATTTTGTCCACCCCTGAATTATCATCTTATACCCTTCCCATGGAATATGAAAGAAACAACTCCCCCTTAACATCAAATTGGCCAAGTCAACATATGCAGTACAGGAGGAAGCCCAAATTGGAAATGCAAACTTTATAGTTTTTTAGGGTTTCTTTTTTTAAAGTCTGAAAATGACATCTTTCTGTCTATCACTTGGACAATTCAAACTTTAAGAAAGGAACAGGATTTTGTATTCACTACTTAAAGCAGGATTCTATGAACTAAAAATATTGTAAACTTTCAAATGCTCCTCTTTTTGATCTAGATGTAGAGACGGTTCAAGGTTAAGTAGGGCCCATATTCACCAACATGCAGACTAGATGGGTGAGCCAGGTAACATATTCAGTCAGACTAGATCCTTTCATGAGTTTCTGAAGCACTATTTGTAAGAAAAGCGTTTAAGAACTTGGCCCTAAGACTTTCAATACAACAAATCTTCTACTAGAAATATCTATTCCAGATAAGAAGATGCATCCATGAGTTGTCAGACTTGTTTGAGAGCATGCAATGTATGATCTGATACTTTTTAAATTCAATTTGTTATGTTCAATAATGAATTATTTTAATGAAAGCATACAATACCATGTGGATTCAAAGTCTACTTAGTGGAATTACTGAACCAGGTTTCAGGTTTTAAAATGCTTGTTTTAGAAATCTAGTATACTAAAGCATGAAAAGACAGCTATGGGTTTTTTAAAATCCCATAAGAAGAGAGATGACTAAACTTGGAATACTACAGTTGACATAGTTTCATTAGAGGGCTCTTTCCTAAAGAAGGACTGCATTTTTTATCTCTACACCTTTTAGGAAGTTTTAAATTTTGTAGTCCAAACTTTATATTTCTTTGAGTGAAAAGATATAACGTGAATACTAGAGAAGTACCCTGATAACAGCTTAATAATTAAGCAGTTTCCCATATTTCTCCTCACTGCATATTTACATCAGAAAAAAAGTCATTGAATTGATAATCATTTGGAATATCCATAGTCCATATCTATTTGAAAAATCCATATCCCTACCAGTTGCCTAACTGACCACTGGATGTCACTGTTCAGCTGAGATTTTATTTTGAGTGAATGCTAGTGTAAAATGCTATAGCCAAGGGTGACATTGACAGAAGTCTTCCCATATGGTACAGCTGTGATAGAGCTCAGTCTTAGCTCACAATTCCCCTGCTAAGCACTTTAGCTTCTCAACTGAAGACTCACATAGTCCTGTGGCATCTTAAAGACTAACAACTTTCTTTGGGCATAAGCTTTTGCGGGCTCCAACCCAAACTTGTTTGCAATGGAAGCAGAGAGTTCATATCTTCCCTTTCTGAAGGTGAGAGAACCACATTCTCAGTAGGTAATAAATGTACCCCATTCAGGTGGAAGCGGAAATAGAGATAATTTAGTTGAGAAAGGAGGCAAATTAAAAGAAAACTGGCCAGGGGAACACAAAATAAATGAATACTACAGAGACGATAATGAGAGTCTTGTGGCACCTTAAAGAATAACAAATTTCTTTGGGCATAAGCGTTCATGGGCTCCAACTGACTGTCAGGAGCAGGAGAGAAGGGAGACTCAAGGGAGGCAGAGGGGAGACTATAGTCTCTGGTCATAGGATTACCCAATCTCCATACATTTTGTGAACCTAAAATAAGTCATGTCTGTATGAAGTACCCAACAAGTAACAGTGTTTTTATATGGAAATGGTTTATTAAGGATTGGGTCTAGAATTTGTTGACATCTCCAGCTAAAATAATAGGATGATGGACAATGTCACTTGCAAAAAAGTATCTGGGATCATCCTGGTTTGCCCTATAGAGATATCCAAAGATGATTATATAATTGTTAATAAATTTGCCCTCACTGTCAAAACTTATGCTCAGAATATTAACATTCAGCTTTTAAGGTATTAATATAGCAACAAACCTCTGTTTTTAGAATTAAAGCAGCTAGAGACTGAGAGGCTTTTACCCAAACTCTTTCCATTTACAAGCTTCAAGTTCTGTCAGATATGCCTCCTGGAGCATGCCAACATCAACGTTCTCTTTTTCAAGCACTGAGCATACATATTTTTTTTTCTTTTAATAGTGATACTAAAACCCTTTGAATTCCAGGAACACATTTAATTATTGGAGCCCTCATTGCTAAAATATACCAGATAAATTGCTTTGTGAATAAATGAGAAATTCCAAATTTTCCTGAGCAGCATACAGCTCTTGCATAGCTAAACTGAAAAAATTATATAACTGAAGGATGGAGAGTTGCTTCCCTGTACATATCTATAGGAGTTGGAAGGAAATGCCCAGCATGAGACAGTAACAAGCAGGGGACAAGGAGGAAATAAGTGGAAAAAACATACATATTAGTATCATGCAGTGAAAAAAAGATAACTAAACAGCCCAAATATACACACTTGACTCCCAGAGTGAGGAACCTGATAACATAAATCTCAGAAAGCCTCACCATTCCTGGGGCTCCAAACATTATATCTGTAGTAATCACTTCTTATCAATACATCTTTACACATTAGTTTATAAGGAAGCACCAGTTTAAAAAGCAATGATGAAATTTATTAGATATAATCAAAGGACAGATTTTACATTGAAGTTCCTTTCCCATGAGTTACCATAACAAGAAGTAAATTGATAAAATCATAGAAAATTAAGGTTCAAAGGGAGCTCAGGGGGTCATCTAGTTCAACCCCCACCTCTAAGGAGGACCAAGTCCAACTAAATAATCCCAGGCAGGGCTCTGACAAGCTGTATCTTAAAAACCTCTAAGGATAGAGATTCCACCACCTCCCTAGGTAAACCGTTTCAGTGTTTCACCACCCTCCTAGTGAAAAAGGTACTCCTCATATCCAACCTAGACCTCACCTACCGCAGCTTGAGACCACTGCTCCTTGACTTCTCAACTGCCATTACTAACAACAGCTTGGTTCCATCTCCATGGATTTTTCCTTCAGGTAGTTGAAGGCTGCTGTCAAATCCCTCTCACTCTTCTCTTCTGCAGATTAAGTAAGTCTAGTTCAGGGGTCTCAAACTCAAATCATCATGAGGGCCACATGAAGACTGCACAGGGCTGCAAGGGGACTAGTACATTAGCCTGAGGGCCGCACCACTGACATCTTTTCATACAATGATATTCCAAATATCAGTAATAATAATGTCATTGCAGGCCTCAGGAAGTAGCTTCAGGGGCTGCATGTGGCCTGTGGGCTGTGTGTTTGGGACCCCTGGTCTAGCTCCTTCCACCTCTCCTCATAAATCATGTAATCCAGTCCATCAATCATTTTTGTTGCCCCCAACTAGACTCTCTCTGTCCACATTCATCCTATAGTGGAAGACAAAAAAGTGAACTCAATACACCAAATGTGGCTTCAATGCCAAACAGAAGGGAATAATCATTCCCTGAATCTGCTATTAATAGCCCTTTAACCCCTTCACCCCAGCTAATAAAAAAAAAATTCAAGAAACTGACATATCCATATCAACTGGCAGCCATCAGCTTGTTTGGAACAACCCTATCACATCCCAGAGAACAATACATAAATTCCATATGGATGGATATTTCTATAGATGTCTCTTCTTGCACAGGAGGGAGTTGGCAGATTTTTGAGATATTTTTCTGCCTCTTGAGGGGAACTGAATAACACTATCTTCTCTCATCAATATTGAGTATTGCCGGGTATTTAATAAAATACTTCAGGTCCATCTTCCCCATAAATTTGATTAAAAGCTCCCCTTACTGCAACCATACCTTAGGTATAATTTGAAAGAGCAACATTTTAACTGCTGATTCTTCCCATAACTTCTCTTTCTCCTTCTGAATTTCTGCAATATAAGCTCTTTTGTAGTAAAATTCAGGAATTTCACAATACCATGCTCTACACTGGATTGTAAGCCTCTTGGTGCTGGGCTACATGCTGAGTCCCGGTATGTGTTTCTATATCAAAACAAAACTCTAAAAGCAGATCCAACAATTCAGCAGTTTAGGGAAAATTCTTATGGCTTCCCTTTCCTTATTCTCTCCCAGACACCCACAATCCTGATGTTACATCATCTTGCATGGCTTTCTACATCAATTAGTTTGTATTAGAAGTCTTGACATAATACAGTTCTTCAGAATCTGTCATTTGTTCTCTTTGAAAACAGCCTCCACTTCAGAAATTGTGTTCTGATTCACTTATCTGCCTGGTTAGAACTTGTAGTGCACTCTGGATCTGAGTCACGGTGGACTGCAGAGTGGACACTAGATTTAATATCAACAGTATCTCTGGCAACCTGTTGTAGTACAGCCATGAGCTATGTTTCATTAGGCTCAGGAACCACTTTGTTTGTAGAAGTGGGGGGAGATAGATCTGTTTTTTCAATGCTTTCAGACACAGACAGGAAGGTGCAGTCCTCTAGGGAACAGTGAGGCTTTCACTAACTGGGCATATTTCTTGGTGTTAGATGGAAGATTTTAGGGAATCATGTTTGGGGATTCTCTGTTGGCTGCCTCAGAGCTCAAGCAACCTGCCTCTAATCAGTTGCAGCACCCTCCAGGGTCCTTGTTTTCACTCATTCTCTGAAAAGGGGGGGGGGTGCAAGCAGACTGATGAGGGATATCATGGTTTATATAAGGTTTTTGGGGTGGTTGGTTTTGTTTCCTTGATTCTGTTTTTTTCAGGGGAGGGAAGAAGTATGAGCAAGAAAGGGAAAGGATGTCCAAATGGAAGAGTATCAACTTTTGCGATAGGAAGTTTTCAACTCATAGCTTTTTTTTATCTACTTGAAAATGAGAAAACAGAGAAATGTTTGGCAAGGATAACTATATGCATTTTACTCACCACTACCACCTATCATCCTAGCAAACTGCAACTTTCAAAGTATTAGAACAGAGACAGCTTCTAGGATATCCTACTGCAGATTCAACTGTCAATTTGTTTTAGGAGAAAGCATCGATTTACCTGTAGTGACATCATGTCTGGCCTGTACTGTTTACGGAAGCCAAGGTCATACATGAGGAACTTCAGCATTTCAAAGGCCTGTTCCTCACTCATGTGTAGAAGCAGTACTCCAGCCACAAAGCTTATACCCTGGCAATAACCCACTTCTTTGTCCAGCAAAGAATAAGCTTTCAGGAGATTAAAGAGTGACAGCTGCCCTGCTCCCAGCTGGGTAGAGAAGTATGGGTGTGTAGGGAATGTCCTTCCTGTTGTAAATATAAAGGAAAGAGGTATTTAATTCCCAGTTCTCTTTTATGTAGAGCCAGAAACCCATAAAACTCCCCTCCTAGCTGACCAGGGTAATATCAAAAGTTTACTCAATACAACCATACCTTAGATAGTTCTAGAGAACCCATTACTGTTCTTTCCAAGCATTCTATAATTGTTATACGCTTTTTTCTTTTTAACTAAAAAGGTTCCAGAAGCTGTCTTGATTTTATTATTCTTTTCCCAAAATTCTACTATAGATATTTAAGGAGCTCATTTCAGTCTTAAGAATCCAGATTCTGCAAGAGTGTGTTACAGCAACAAAACCTAAGTCTTTAACTCAAGCTGTAGACACTCAAATCACTGTAGAAGCTTCCAGTCCAATCCGTGGGGTCAGCCCCGATGGAGGCCATCACAATGACTCACACAAGAATTTAATATTTCTATTTCAGTAGCCCCAAATTTCCAATCAGGAACAAGAATCCATTGTGCTAAATGAAATACAAATACAAAGAAAGACAGCCCCTTAAAATCTATAGGTGACATAGAAGAGGGTTGAGATGAAGAGAAGAGGAGGATCAAATATGTGCATTTCTGATTTTTAAAAGACAGAATGTAAGTGTCTCCCTTTGCAGCCATGGTACAGTATAAATAAAAGGAACAGAACTTGGAGAGATGGCTGTTTGGCAAAGACAATACTGAAGGCAGCTGAGGCAGAACATATGTCCATATAGAGTAACATCTTTGTTTCTGTACCAGCACCAAACTAAACCCCACAACTTCAACTAAAAACATTTTCCAGTCACCTTAGCAATAGGACATAAAACACTGAGTAGCTATCAGCCACTAGAAAAGTACCTAGATCTACAAGGATAGCATGCTGCTGAACTGTTAGCTGCTTCAAGAGTTCTTTGTAGGAGATGTCAGGAGGTTGCTGTTTGCTTGGCATTCTATGTCTTACGCGATGTTGTACAGCTAGAAATTGCCAAACTTCTCCCCGGCGGCTTTTTGGTACACCTAAAATTAAAGGAGAAAGAAAACAAATACCCTCAGCCGCTGAATAATTTTCAAAGATTTTAACCATAATAGTGACTTCTGTTTTACAAAGATAGTCATAATGCCTCACGTGACACCTAGATCACATACTACATACACAAATGTAGTAGACATTTATGGCGCTAACCACAACACTTGGAGGGTTTAAGTAGCAGATAGTGTATATTTTACCATAGGTGTGTTTTGTCACTATGGGATTACTTCTGTGTCAATCACAAAATTGTCAGAAATACAGGAGTGTATGCAGTACATATCTAAGCAACAAAATTACCATTGGTTGCTTAAAGAAAAGAAGTGACATAACTCTGAAAATGCTCACTTAGGCCATAAAACAAGGGGGCATGAGTTCTTGAGGGACCTCATGCACTAGGGGAGGGATTTTCCAAATCACCTCATTGATTTTGCAGCACAAGGCTAAAAGTGATCTACACTGAAGCTGGGTGTTAGCATCCCAGGCAGGGCAGACTTTTTTTTTTTTTGCATGCTAGTGAGGCTTGAGTTAGTGCACTAAAACAACAGAATGGATATTTGCAGGTCAAACCCTCAAGCCCAACTGACTCCCCGGTTCTAACCTCAGGTGGCTAGCTTGAATCTCCAATAAAGCTGCAACATCCACCTGCTGTTTTTTAACTATACTAGCCCAAGCCTCCCTAGCACATTTGTCTACCCAGGTGGGGAAACTTGCCCACTGTTATGGAATAGACATGCTCATTGAGACCTGTGCTCCCAAGTCACAGAGAAATTTCGAAATTCCATCCTAAATTGATACATTATTTGTATTTCACAAATTTTCATTTATATTGGTATTTTAAAATCAAAATATTAAGCTTTTGACAGTATGATTTATAACAATATTTGCTAACTGCAAGGTATTACTCAACCTGAATATTATTCAATCTAATCCAAAACCCAAGAGACAGAAGCCTAAATCAAATCCCACAAAGTAGTTTTAATAATACATTTCATTTATGCAAGAGTTTTGTTTGTTGGCAGTCTTTGTGCAGCTGCTTAACAATTTACTATTAAGGTGTTTTCCATTCGATTCTCTTTAGTGATTCTTCACATTTTTCTACTACATGAAATTTATTCAGCAGTGATAAGGTATCCGTTCTTTAGGAACTTTGTATTAGTTTGGAATTCTAGAGATGAAATTCATATCTGCAGTCCTCCCCTGTGTTCTTTTCCTGAAGTCTGAGAACCACAAAAAAACCCAGAACAAACCTATATATAACTCACACAGAGTATGTCTGCACTGGAGGCTCTGTTAAGACAACCTCACAAAGTCGACTTTTAGTTAACTTAAAGTCGACCTTGTTAAGCTGACTTACAGAGTCCACATCTTTCTGTTGACTGCCTGCATCCACACTGGCAGGTGCTAGGTCAACCCTTCCTGATAGCCAGGAGCTCTGGGTAGGGGCCTGGAGGCCAATTAAGTTGACTTAAGGGCTTTCCTGGTCACCACTGGATAAAGTCAACGTCATACGGTCGACTTAAGCGTTAAGTTGACCTTAAGAGATGGTGTTAAGTCAACTTAAGGAAGCACTAAGTCAACTTAATAAAAGCCCACTATGGCCGTAGGAGCCTGTATGCCAACTTAATCTTCCTTAAGTTGACCTAAGGCTCCAGTGTAGACATACCCACTGATAATATAGTCCTTTTGTCACCATGTAACAGCCAATTAATGTAGAGGTTTATGAGTCTACTACTGACTTACGCTAATGGATTTGGTCCTTGTGCTCAAACAATTCCCAGCTAGGGCACTGTGTTACAAGTGTAGCCCAGACAGGAATTCTATAATGGACATCAAGCTTCCTCAGACAAAATGTCACCCACACTGATGTGCTGTGACCCCCTCCCCTCCATCTAGTGACCCATTCACGTTCAGAGGTTTATGAGTTCAATACAGCCTTTGAGCCAGGGCTAGCTCAGAGAATTGAGACTCATGCTTTAAGATCAAGAGGCCCTTGGAAAAATCCCCACCAATGCTAACCACCCTAGAGATATCACCTTATATAGTGTAATAAAACTATGTAATCATTTACTTGATCTTTCTGCAGCATTATCCCAATATACTGTAGGCACCACCAAATCTGTATATTTTCTCATTGCATAAGAATTTAGTTGGTATTTGGAAAAAAGGGAATGGGCACATTTAAAATTTTTAATAACTGGTTTGGTGTCAGTGGAACAAGCTTACTAAAAGTAAATAATTTTAAAGACTGAACAAAAAAAGTCTCTCATATGCCCCAACCAAAAATGTATCTTACATAATAAATACCTTCTTTCAGAGTGGCATGGATATCCTCCATATCACACCTGATTTTGGCTCTGCAGTTTAATAACTTCTTATCCCAAATACCGAGGACATCTTTCTGACAGGTACCAACTTCACTGTAGTCCAATTTAACTTTTCTTGATTGGAGCTCATCTCTGCTTGCTGGAATACAGAACATAAGGAGAGAGCACATGAGAAGTCAAACATCTCAACACAGCCAAGATCAATACACAGAATCCCTCTTCTGTTACTGAACAGGACATTTTGCATCAATGGATAAATGGTAAGAGATGCATTTTAAATGAACTGTTAGGCTGTACCTCTGTAGACACATGTGACTCATATTTAAGTCACAAGCCAATATATAAGAAACAACATACAAGAAAAAAAAATCAGCCATGTTTTCTCCCTTTCCCACAACTGCTTCTGTTCTTAAGTTTACCAAAGCTTTGCTGAGTGAAATGAATATTCTGCAACAGAATCCTGATAATACTTAATATGATGATGATGGAAAGAACAAAGGATTCTGTCACTATTTCAAAGATATGCTCTTGAGTTCTGCTGATGCTGGAGAGATATTTATCAGATGTCTTTCTGTGGCTAAATGCTGACATCTCAGCAACAAAAAAAAACTACACAAAGCAGTTTATCATTATGTATACTGCACAGGAAAATAGCTTCAGTGTGAGAAATCCCATACACTTTGACTGCTCCTTCTGGAACTAGAAGAGCTTTGGTCAAGTCTCTTTAGGGAACTTCATTTATTTATTTTTTAAATGATGACATAGAGATCATCATGTGGTTCCCACCATCATCAATATTCATAGTGATCATAAAAGATCATGACAGTTTTCAACAGATGCTTCTCACAGCAATGGTGTTTTTAATTCTAACATCTTTTTTCCCTTCATACAACTGTTCAGAGGATAATGCAATGCAGGATAGTGAAAGTGATAAAAGTTTTTAATATCCCTGACCCTAAGGTAAACCACTTGCTAAATACAGCCTGATGCTCTAGCACTTGGTACTTTTCTCACTAGGCCCTACCTTATCCACATTTCTTCTGGCAACTCCTGGAGACTCTTCTAGAAGAAAAGTCAGGCATTCTGTATTTTCATGGACACTTAGTCTAACTTGTTCCAAGAGTCCCATTCCCAAGTATTCCCTGCTACTTAATAATTTGTCATTGTCATATTTTTCTGACTGACAACAGCCCAATAAACAATTATGATCATAAATTATTTGTACTGTGGCAGTGATAGGGGGCACCAGGTGCTTTGTATTAGACACTATACATTTAGGAGCATTCCTAATCTACACAGCATCAACCTAAACTTGGATATTCCACCTCGATTTTTATTTTTTTAAGAAGTTACTTTGAAGAAACAGAAAATGCTCAGAATCAAAAAAACAGCATAAAAAACAGTAATAAAAATATTTTGTCACTTCATAAGATGCTAAGAACATACAATTCCTGTATTTCTGGAAGACAGTAGGCTTGATACTGGCACCCTTGTTTACACTGGAGTGGCACCCTGCTCCACAATTTGCCCCATTGAAATCAGTGGGACTACCTGCAGAATAAGGTACTATTCAGAGAAAACAAGGGCAGCAAAATAAGACTCATCATACATTTAGTGACCTGCTACTATCTTTACCGTCTTCTGTTGTAAGATCACTAGAAATATTCTGTTTAAAAAAAGCCTCTCAAAATTAAAACAAAAAAGTATTTGCTTCACAAACCTTACCTTCTGCATAACAAATAGCTATTAGCATTCAAGTTTCCTCGATGGCACAAAAAACAGTGGGAGAGATTCTGTTAATATTTTGATTAGTACATTTAATACAACACATTAGCAGATTAAAAAATGATGAGAGCTATTTCCTAAAGGGAAGGGGGGGGGGGGAAATCACATTTTTAAAAACAAAGCTATAATAATTACTGTGATGAATATACAACTAAGAACCAAGCAGCCACTAGAAGTCTCAGCCCTTTCTGGGTTTATGTTTACATTTTATGAAGTCTACTGCAGACTGTAGTTTGGGAGACCATGCAGGCCCTGAAAGTTTCCAGAACCTATTCCTTGTGTCAGGTCATCCTGTCTCCTCTAACACTACATCACCAATGCCAAGGTTCCTTGAGAAATGCCACCTGGTAACATTAAATCTGATGTGTTTCCATCCTCAGCTGATAAAACTGTACAAGTCAGAAAATCCCATGGGTTAAAAACTGGAGTGCAGTTTCATGAGTACTCATCACTAACCTGCTATTTTCTTGTTTTCAATCACAAGACTAGACATGCATATTTAATATTAATCATTAACTATGAAAGAGGCATTATGGTTAAGCTCTTTACTCTATACACCACTTATTTCTTAACTGTTCCATCATTTATTCTTGGAGAGGTCAGATTAATTTTAATCATCTGTGACACCTCGAGTGGTACAAAGAATCTAAAGGAAAAACTAGTGCTTATTTATTAAGAACTCTTTTCTTCCCAAATTACAGACTGAAAGATTGCTTAAAAAAAAATTACTCGTCTTTTGATGAATAATCAATCAATGGATGCTCCCTACAAACCACAACAGACTTCAATTGTCTTCTTAATGACCATCATTTCTAGGCGTGGGAAGGGTAACACTCAACATGCTATGCAAGTGTTAAAGGCACACATTTGCAGGAATGTGGAAAGGCTCCTGCCACAATTTTTCCCTTCCTCTCCTCTAACATCCTCAGCATGTGCACCAAAGAAATGGAGATATGGAAGGTGGGCATGAGGTTTTCACAAATGAGAGAAGATATCTATGTTGAAAGTATATGACTGCAGCATAATGGCAGTCTCTGGAAAATTAAAGACTGCACTTGATAAAATTAAATTATCATTTGCTGTTTCTTTAGGGTAAAGGCACTTAGTGTACTGTAAATTAAATCTGTTTTGTTTTCTACAAATTCTACATTTAGGCCAGCATGTTGACTCCTACCTTTTGTATAAAAATAGTACCAGACAGTAGTACTAAGAATCTTGGCCAAAATGCTGATATATGAATAGACACTGTGTGTATGTGTGCAAGTGTGAGTGAGAAAACAGGGCCTGATTTTCCTGAAATGCCAAGCACGCATTTTCCAAAAAATGCAGCACCTTGAAGACATCTCATGTTGGGCACTCTAAAAACCGAATCATCAAAAATACTAATTGCTTTTTGAAAATTTAGGACCTTCTCTGGTAGGATCAGAAACAAATGGCAAATACACAAGAAACATTTTGTTGGAAATACTGTATGTTTTTGAGGTATAATACCCATGTGGATAGTACAATAGAAAATCATTCATGATCCCATTAAAATAAGGCATGGGGTATTCATACCAGTTTGCTATAAGATGATAGGGACATAAATCCTGCACACTGTTCTTTCATTCCAGAAGATGGTTGCTCAGGATATGTACTGTAATGATTTATACTTGGATATATATCCAAGTTTTGCTGAAACTTATTCTGACAGAAAGCATATGTTTTTAAATAGCAAAAAAGAGAGAGAAAAGAATGTACTCTTATATAGATAATGAACCTGAGGGACAGTGTGCTGCAGTATGCTCTATCTTTGCATCATCTCATGAAAAAAGTCTGTTTAATTTACAGAAGATTTTGCATCTATGCCTTGGACAATTTTGGCCATGAAACTATCACATGCCAACTGTGTCTTTTTTTAATATGCCCTACTTTTTGCATATTATAATCAATATATCAAAGAAGAATTGCAAGATTTGCATGGAACAGCAGCACTTCTGAGATTGTAAACCTCAATCTTACACCAGTTGTATTTCTTAAACTACTGCACAAATTATAGCACTGGCCCTGATTTTCAGTTGAAGTCTATGGGAGCTGCTTGTGGCCTGGGCCTCTGAAAACCAGGCCCTCTGTGTGACTAACCTTCCAGTTTCTGGTTTTCTTTTTCCATTCGAAGCAGTAGAATTTGTTGGTGGATGGCTTTCCTCCACAGACTCTGCAACTCTTCTGATCTTTTTCTCCCACCAGCTTTATCTGGGGTATCCTCATTTTGCAATATGGAAGAAAGCGGGTCCTCCTCCACAGCTGGAGCAAGAGGGGACAGTGGTAACAATTCATTCCCCTCAGGCCCATCTGCAATGAATCACATAATTATCACTTAAACTCCAGATTACATTGGCTATATGTGCCACAGAGAAGGCAGCAATTTGTACTATCCTATTCAGAAAGAATGCATTGATTATAAACTAGAATCACACTTTTCTAACAGTGGAGGCAACATTTTGAATGAAGTGTGAAGATCAATGGCTATATTGAGTATCCTTCCACAAACTTCCCTTCAAGTTATAAAGAGGCATCTTAATAGACAATGCCCACTTCATCTGCATGGTATTGTTGTTTATTGCCACTTTCTATCATTAAGCTTAATTGCCATAGTTTGCTATATGTTCCATCTTAAAAAGACGTCACTTTTTTCTTCTCTACTGACATACAGCATTTGTCCATTCATCCAGAATTGCCAAATCCAGAGAACTTGTGAAGTGAATCCATGGGCGTAGTGACTGATATTGGAACAACATTTACCTCAGCAGAATTTTGACTTTTTAGAAGGAATTTCATGCATTTATGCCTTTAGGGAGACCAGTAGCTGAATATCTAGAACTATAAAAAGGGGTGAGTGCTTAAAGTTCATGCTCTGTTCTTTTTGGGATGGACCACTGCCAAAATGTTCTTTATTAAAAAATAAACAAACATTCTTGTATTTTATATGAGCAAGTTGTGGCAACATTGGCCAACAGAGATATTTGATCACTAAAGGCAGTTCTTACAGTTTCTCTGCCTTTCATGGAAATAACAGCAAAACGAGAACACCAGTTCAAAGCAGACTCAAAGCCATCCCAATAAGACATTTCCAGATCAGGTTCAGCAATCACATTACACTGTTGTCTAAAGTTACATTTTGTTAAACATCTTTTCTTTCCAGTAGTAATAAGCAATAGAAGGTGTACAGTTTGCTTTCTTTGAAGCCCCACACACCTTGATGCTGCATTGTTGAGGGAGATTTGTTCAGGGGTGAAGCAACACGCAGAAAGATTCGCTGCCGCCAGGAAATGCGGCGGGGAGTAAGAGTGACCCCACTGGCATTTAGAGACTCGTTGCTGCAGACAGACGAAGTCCTTTTCCTTCCCTCCCCATCACTGGAGGAAAACACAGGGTGCAACAAAAATCAGCTTGAAAACAAAGTCAGTAACAGTTCATTTAGCACACCACAAAAGCAAACATGCTTATGCTGGGTCAGAGTTAGATATGCAAGGCAGATCACAATCACAGGCCACAACCTGAACACAATTCCCAAATTCCACTCCAACAGAGGATGCCGAGAAGTTCACTCCAGACAGCTGGCAGAAGGAGCATTAGTAGAGAATCACAGTGCTTAGAATAAATGTTCGGAACTAAAGCTCATCTTTTTTTCAAAATTCTCTCTGAACAACAGAGACATTCACGTGCAGGAAAATAAACTAATATTCAGTCTTCAAAAGGCTGCAATTTGTTTTCCTTTCAGCCATGAATTAATAATATGAAAGAGGAGCTGATGCAACACACCAAGGTGACAGCATACTTGAGCACAAAACCCAGCAACTCTTTTCACTGACAGGACAGATTAAAACATAAGTGGGCTCATGACCCCAAAAGATCGACTTGTTTATATCTTGAAGCAACACCCACATGCATCCTACCCTTTTCCCACTCTTCAGAGAGATAGCTCATATGAAGAACAAACAGGGAGTCCTGTAGCACTTAGACTAACAAATTTATTTATTGCACAAGCTTCGCGGGAGAAAAATCCCACTTCGTCAGATGCTTTGAAGATGGGGGAACTTACAGAATGGGAGGAAATAAACGCAGGGAAATGCAAGTCATGGGATCAGGTCACACTGTAACAGCAAATCAAAGCTGATTTTCTCCCATGAAAGCTCATGCAGTAAATAAATTTGTTAGTCTTAAGTGCCACACGATTTCTTGTTTGTTTTACTGACCTAGACTGACAGGCTGCCCCTTTGGAACTTGCTAATATGAAGAGGAAACAAAAGGGGATGACTAGACAGAGCTCCACCTCTGCTGCCTCACACTAAAGGGCACAGTCTTCATTCTCTGACAGCATTCCCAGCAGAAGCAACAGAAGCCAGGAAAGAGATAGGTCCCTGTCACAGTGACTCAGAGAAGACTGTTCTCTCCCCAGCTGGCCAGTAGGAATAATTTCCAAAGGGATAGCTGTGTTAGTCTAGTCCAGCAAAAAAAGCAAGGAGTCGTGTGGCACTTTAATCTGTTAGTCTTTAAGTGCCACACAACTCCTTGTTTTTTTTTCCAGTAGGAATAAGGCAAATGAACCTGTTTGGGCATATAACAGTTATGGAAGAAGAGGTGGTAAAGATCAAGGAGGAACCAGAAATTAGAAGAAAACTTTCCCTGAGAGCAACTGATTTCATAATTGCCACTATGGTCGTTAAACACCTCCCTCTAAAGCCTCTGGCAACGGCCATTACTGGAGACAAGGGATGAAATGTTTAAAATCACTTAAGCCACTTAGGTACTCAAGTGCTGTTGATTTTCAACACTGGAAGATTTTATCCAGGATATCAAACAGGAGAAATCAATGGTTGAATACATGATGGCAATGAATATATCCAGTGTATATCCCTAAAAAAATATTGGCTGACTCCTTTGCAACTGACCCATCCCTATGCTCCTTCCAGGACTCAGTACATGCCAGTTACACTACATCTTCGTTTGCTGAAGGCCAATGTACAAGTCAAAACAGTTCTTCACAAATCTTAAGTATTTAGGCAGAATATGCTTGGACAAAGGACTTGCAGTAACAGCAGATAAATTCAAAAGCACCTACCATCCTCAAATGTACTCAAGACAACCCTTGACCACAGAGGTGAGAGTACACTTCTGAAACAGCTTACTGGAATGTTCCAAGGATGCAGCTGTGTTAGTCTAGTTCAGCAAAACAAGCAAGGAATCCTGTGTTAAAGACTAACAAATTCTCCAGAGCATCTGAAGAAGTGGGATTTTCTGCCACAAAAGCTCATGTAATAAATAAATGAGTTAGTCTTTAAGTGCCATGGGATTCCTTGCTTGTTAGCTCACTGGAACACATTCAGTAGAGGAGGAAAAAATAGACTGGAGCATTCATCCTGAAGAAGTGATGGGTTTTCAGTTCAATATAGAAGTCCTCTGAAAGGACAATGCCAGAAATTTGCCTCTGCTTGCCAGAGGATTACCACATACTCCATTACTCAGAGCAGGAGCTGCAACAGAACCCCAGTCTTTGATATGTTTCCCTAAAGAAGGCAAGTGGTACTCCTGGGAGTTTCACAAAAGTACATCTGAATAGGACTGAGGGTACCATAAAGTCTGCAGTACATTTACAGTTCGTGACTCACACTGCAATCTGGGGAAAGAGGACGAGCAAAGTCTCAGTCTATACCAATATAAATCAAAGGGGTGTATTTTAGTGATTTACAAAACTAGCAAGGGAGTATCACAGGTAGTGATCACTGCACACTTAACCTGGGGATGACAAACTTGTCAGGAAGACAGACTGAAAGTGCCAGTTGAGGCATATTGCAAGGCTGTAATTTTATCATGATATCCTGTCAGGACATTACAGAACATTGCACCTGCAGATGCAGACTGTTGCAGGAAAGTCCTAAATGAACAAGAAGATTTCAAGCCCCTATAGAGTGGCAAGATGTCCCACTTTTATAGGGATGGTCCTGACATCTGGGGCTTCTTCTTATATAAACATCTATTATCTTCTGTCCCCACCAAGCTGCTATCCTAATTTTTCACACTTCCTTCCTTTATACCCCTGGTGACAAAGTGGGATTTTTTCCCATGAAAGCTCATGCAATAAATATATTTGTTAGTCTGTATGTGCCACTGAACTCTTTGTTTCTTTGTATGTAAATTAGGTTACTCCTCCATGGATGCTGCTGCTGGGCTTGCTGGCTCTACGAAAAGGGAGAGCTGACGGGCCAGGAAGTGCTTGCTAATATTTAGGAAGTGAGTCTGTAATGGAATGTTAGAACAAGCCGCCAATTGTAATCAGTGTCTCTGACCTTTCATCAACTGCTTTAAAAGAAAAGAAGAAGAAAGCAAGCATGCAAGTGAGCTAGACCATGTCATATTAAAGCTACAGTTATGTTAGCTATGTTGCCCCAAGCAAGGTCAGAAATATGTACCTTCATCAGAGCCAGTTTTGGTCTTTGGAAAACTTCAGTTTACTGAAGTTTAAACAGAATGATTATGTGGTTTATCATCTTAGCGAGGGGACTAAATTAAGTCTGTATGTACTCTATCTACCCTATTCTTTATTTTACTAGTCAGTTCAAGGACTGCAGATTCAGCAGAGATTTGTTACCAGCTGGACAATTCTTGGATCACATATTGTAAATTGAACAACAATCCACTGTAAAAGCTAGATTTGGCTTTTGAATTAGCTAGTGTTATGTCCCAACAAAATCATACTGAAAAAATCCAAGTATTTATCTTTCAGTGGCCCAATAGTTGCTTTACACGCTTTTCTATGGGTAATAAAAAGAATAACATTTCTATTAGACAGCAGCTCCAGAGAGTGTCATGTCAATATCCGTTGAAATAACATGATAAAATAAGTCTGAAAATCACAAGATATAACTGCAGAAGACACTATTCATTATGGGTCAAAATTTGATCACTTTATGACAGAGTCAAAGGGACAATTCACATAGGTAACGTGATAGGACATGGGTTTATAAATTAATTTTTTAAAGATGAGTTACTAGGGATGGAAACTATGACAACTACACATGTTTATTCAAATCATAGAATCATAGAATCATAGGGTTGGAAGGGACCCCACGAGGTCATCTAGTCCAACCCCCTGCCAAAAAAAGCAGGACCACTCCCATTAGATCATCCCACTCAGGGTTTTGTCCAGCTGGGACTTGAACACCTCCAGAGATGGAGATTCCACCACCTCCCTAGGCAACTTATTCCAATGCTTCACCACTTGCCTAGTAAGGAAGTTTTTCCTAATATCCAGCCTGGACCGCCCCAGCTGTAACTTGAAGCCATTGCTTCTCGTTCTGCCCTCTGTTACTACCGAGAACAGTCGAGCTCCCTCCTCCTTGGAGCAACCCTTCAAGTAGTTGAAGGTTGCTATCAAATCCCCCCTCAGTCTTCTCTTCTGCAGGCTAAATAAGCCTAGTTCCTTCAGTCTTTCTTCATAGGGCTTGTGCTCCAGCCCTTTGATCATTTTGGTTGCCCTCCTCTGGACTCTCTCTAATTTGTCCATGTCCTTTTTGTAGTGGGGAGCCCAAAACTGGACACAGTATTCCAGATGTGGCCTCACTAGTGCAGAATAGAGGGGAATGATCACATCCCTTGATCTGCTGGTAACACTTCTTCTGATGCAGCCCAGTATGCCATTGGCCTTTTTGGCAGCAAGAGCACACTGCTGACTCATATCCAGCTTCCCATCCACCATGACTCCCAGGTCCTTTTCTCCAGTGCTGCTATTTAGCTGATCACTCCCCAGCCTGTAGCAGTACATGGGGTTTTTTCGTCCCAAGTGCAGGATTTTACACTTATCCTTGTTGAACCTCATGAGATTCCTCTTGGCCCACTGCTCCAGTTTGTCTAGGTCTCCCTGAATCCTGTCTCTGCCCTCTAGGGTGTCTACCGTTCCCCCCAGTTTGGTATCATCTGCAAACTTACTAAGTGTGCAATCTATCCCATCATCCAGATCATTAATGAAAACATTGAACAGAACTGGCCCCAGGACCGACCCCTGGGGCACACCACTTGTTACTGCCTGCCAACTTGACATGGAGCCATTGATTCCTATATTTACAGCTTGATTAGAACATAAAGTTAAATCATTACATACGTAACAAAAATGTACCCCAAAGAGCCATTACTCTAGATCAAGCCCTCAGAGAGGGGATGCAGTTCTGGGGCAAACAACTGAGAAGAAAAGTGAAATACCACAAAATATTTTATTTATAGAATTAAAGGGCAGTGAAAACATTAGAGGTGGGAAGGTAGCTACCACACATTTTAATCTATGATTTAATACAGCACCCTCCGACTATCAGTATTTACAGTGAGATGACTTACTTGTGGTCCACTGGGAGCACACACGACAACCATTATGCACTTAAGTCACACATCCTTGGACACTTAGGATAACACTGATAATTAATGCATTATCTACTGAAATTCCCCTGTAATTCCGAATGACTATCTAGTTCCTCATTTCCTTTTTCAAAAACAATTGACCTACTGTAGAGGTTGTGGGTGTCAGAGACTTTGAAGTGAACAATGGGATACAAATGGCTATTAAAAAGTGCAGATTTTTTGGGGTTCAGGGGGGTGAAATAAAGTAAAAAACAACAAAATAGAATGCCATAGAATTTCACAAAATTCTACTTGGATAATTAGCTCAGAGGGGCAAGCAGAACTTAAAAAGTAAGATCTTTTCTGAAAGGCATGTAAATATGTATTATAAGGCAACAGGAAAAGTAAGTACATAACTCCGATTAACATTAATGTTATTTATAAGCTCTATGACAAAGATGAACAGATATAACCAGAAGCTGGCCAACCTGGATGCAGAAATGATCATATCAGCACTATTACACATTCTACACCTTCAAGTATGTGGTGACAGATTTCTACATAACTGTCCTAGACATTTCTTATAGCCATCAACTCTGTATCTAGGCTTAATGAGCTGGAATCTGCTCTCAGCTACACCAGCAAAAAAACAGATTAGTTAACTTCAGAGGAGTCACTTCAGAAGTGTACTAGCCAGAATTAAGCAATGGACTTTAATTATAGCAAGAGAGACGTTTAGGCTGGACATCAGGAAGAAAATCCTAGCAGTCAGGGTGATTAACCACTGCAATAAGTTGCCTAGGGAGGTTGTGAAATCTCCATCATTAGAAATTTTTAAGAGCAGCTTAGACAAACACCTGTCAGGATGGCATAGATCAGTGGTCCCCCACTTGTGGCCGAGGGATCAAAAGTGACCTGCCAGGGCTTTCAAAGCATCCCATGGCTCCTCTCCTGCTGGTTGGATGCAGTGAAAGCGGGGTAAAAGACAGAGGCAGGCTCCTTGCCACAGCCGAGGGGATGGAAGATCAGTGCTCCCTCTACCTGGCTGTAACAGGGAGCACAGCAAAGTGTTCCACATAGATCCATAGGGGCTGGGGTCCTTAATTGGGCCAGACGTAGTGAAGACTGATCTTCTGTCTCTCTGGTTGCAGAAGAGAGTCACTGCCTAGGAATCCAGATGGAGCACACAAGGTTACAGGACAGGTGCGTTTTCCCTACTGCAGCCAGGGGGATGGAAGACCAGCAAGGAGGCAGCCTCTTTTCTGAACACTTTCTATCTCGCTGAAGGGGTAAGGGTTGTACTGGCGGAGACTGGTGGCCCTTCAGAATTTTTACAACCCTATCTGTGGCGCTTGAGCCAAAAACCACTGGTTTAGATGGCACTTGGCCCTGCCATGAGTGCAGCTGACTGGACTCAATGACCTCTCATGGTCCCTTCCAGTTCTATGGTCCTGTTTTAGTACTAGGTTAAACAGATTCATGCTTAAGGTCAGAATGATCAACACCATATAGTCACCCCCTCTGAACTCAGTGGACAGTCAAAGATTAACTCCCAGCTCCTGTCAGAAGGAGCAGCTGTCCAGGCATGCACAGAGATGCTAATGGCAGCATGGCTCCAGAGACTGTGCTCCCTTGGGAATACCAAACACCAGCCACCAGCACTGAGAACTGAATCACCAGTTTTTGCAGCACCCAGGTCTAGGAAGCATTATCTTTGCCTCCGTGATCCACCAAACCCTTTGTCTGCCTGATGAAAACATCTGAAGGAGTTGTCAGAGACTTTATCATAGGAAGGTGCCATTGGGCCTTACAGGATGCACATTTTTACAAGCTAGAAAGCTTTGCCAGATTCTAACATCCCTCACTGAAGAAACACTAAGTGTGACCACTGTAGTCCTAATTTTAGATTATTCTTTGTCAGTAAGTATCTGTTAAGAAGAAATGCTGAACAGGACACAACAGAAAAAAGACCCGTAGCATATTTCAGCATGAATTGAAAATGGTTTTTTTGTTTGTTTTTTTTGAGAAGAGAGATTTTACAAGGGCTTCATGAGCTATGGAATTCCTTCATCTTCCCACGCCCCTCACCTTTTCTTGGTTCCATCATAACACATGGATCAGTGAAACCTAAAACTGCAGCTGTACACTGTACAATAATTTATACCCTATCCACAATTTGGCATTCAGAGAAATATACAAGCAATTAAAATACACTTCATTTTGAAACATAAAAAGGTAATGTCTGACAGTGTAAAATATTAAACAGCCAAACAAGTAGAATCACTTGAAAAGGAAGGACTGAGGAGTACTGCAAACAGCTGATCTAAAACCTTGTCTGTTGTTGTGGCACTGAACAGTTTTCTTGTTAAGAATTCAGCATGCATTCTTACAGCAAATATTCCATACTTAAAGATCTCAACTTGGAAATGACACAAAAGCAAAGACATCCCCAAAAATGTAACTGACTACAGTAAAATACAAATATTTTGACTCCTTCTGCTCCCAAAAAGCAACTTCAATCATTTCTGGATTTTTCTTATA
Organism: Podocnemis expansa; assembly: GCA_007922195.1. Classification (NCBI taxonomy): domain Eukaryota; kingdom Metazoa; phylum Chordata; order Testudines; family Podocnemididae; genus Podocnemis; species Podocnemis expansa. The sequence goes on along the minus strand of ML681993.1, from coordinate 33,052,358 downwards.
ATGATCCTTTTTGTCTCTAGAAAGCACAAACAAGGTTTCTGGCACAGTGAAGCATATTTGTAAGTGTTTAACCATTGCCTGCTAAGACATATTTCCAAAAAGCGTTTTGGCAAACTACAATTACATTTAATTAAAATGCACACATCAGTAAGTCTGCTGCTGCTTCTCATTCAAAGCTACATGGTAGACAGTACATGCTAGACAGCTTCTTGAGGCAGCTGTTACATATTATACACTTTATAATTTACTACTTATTTTCACTTAACTGCATATGCAAACTGTTCTTTGCTTATCTAAAGCTTACTTTCAAAACAAATCTTTTAGGTGCCCTCCCAAGTTTGCTCTTCCAAAAAGTAAAATCACGTTGAATTGAAATACTTATCTGAAATTTTTGTACTTGAACCCCTTCCTTTTGACTGACCCAGAAGTAACTCTTGCTGTTCATGCCCAGATTTGCATTTTCTTCAATTTGCTTTCGCTTCAACTTCTCCTTTTCTTTGATGGAACTCAATAGCAGTCAGGCAAACACAGAACCTGCTTTGCAGTATGAAAACTAAAGAGACAAACAATCCCAAATCCAGTACAAAATGATCACATGGAATTTCAATTCTTGGGACTTGGGCTGGCATACAACTATATACAAGGTTAGGAAATAAAGTATTACCCCTCTGGGAGATAAGGAAAGATGGTTCCCACCAGGTTAAATCTCTCTTTTGCTTCTATTTGCTGTCAGTTATCTGTATTCTGAAAGATGATTTTTCCACTGTTTTGTGCATTGCTCCTAAACCTTTGCTTTTCTTAGCTGCTAGAGCAATAATACTTTACTGTTAGCAATGAAATATTTTAAAGATTCGGAAAGCACATGAAACTAGCATTTTTGTAAACACTGGTAACTCACTGGTAGCCAGTCAAAGTACACCACAAGTCAAACAGAATGATTCAACCGGCACATAGTTTAAACTGGTGAGCTCTAAACTGGATCTAGCTTATTTCCTTGTTGTGAGGGCCATGTAATTATTCAGTATAGAAAAACACAGGAGTTAAGGTGTAACTGGGGGAAACCTCCTAAATTGGTGGGACCACCTCACACTGGTGTGGGACCCTCCTCACACACCCCAACCCCCCCAAAAAGCCTGCTCCCCAGCTACTGCCCCCAATACCTGTCCCCCACCACAGCTACTGCCCCCAACACACCTACCCCCATCAGATCCCTTTCCCCATGTTCTTTTTTGCCCCAATCCCTATTCCCTAAGCTGCCTGCCCCCCATTCTAGCCCTCCTAACCCCCCAAGCCCATCATCCCAACCCCTTCTCCCCTCTCCACACACACCCTCCCTGTCCCCACACTTTCCCCGCCAGCTGCCCGACCGCCCCAACCCCCTTACATGGCTGAAGAGCTGGGCAGGGGGGCAGGGGACTGTGGCACTGGCCAGCCAGCCGGCCGGCAAAAAGGAACCCAGGCCGCAGGCTGGGGCCTGGCCACGTGCATAGTCAGGCCCCAGCTGGAAGGGGCAGAAATACGCAGGCTCCAGGGAAGGGATGGAGGAGTGGCCAGGCTGGCCGCAGCTTGCAGCCCCTCCCTTCCTCTGGCCTAGAGGGGATGTGCTGGAACGCGGGTTCCAGTGCACCCTTCTATTTTTAGGGGGCCCAAGAACTCAGCAATCCAGCGCATCCCCCTTTGGGGGGGGCAAAATGCAGCATTCTGGGGTGTTCCCCTATTTTTAGGGGGCCTGGAAAGCTGGCTCCCTAAAAATAGTGGGCCCCAGAATGGTGTTCCAGGGCATTCCCCCTTATTTTAACCCCTAGAAAAAAACCAAGAATCCATATCAATATCCTAGCCACCAGAAGCAACCCTACAACTCAAAGATTCTTTAGATGAAGGAAACAAGACTCAAGCAAAGAACCAGATTTTGCTTTCAAGCTTCAAAGGGGCTATTTGAAAGTGGCAATCAATTAAAAACACACACACTCTCAATCACTCTCCCTATCGAATTCTGTGAGCTTCTACTCACTACCAACATCCACTGACTATGGCAGAGTTGTGGGAGTCCATTATCACTCAGGAATTGGCTCTATAAAGTGAATATACCTGTTAAAGGACAAACCTGTAAATAATGTCGAAAGCCTCAGAAGTCTTACTCAGCTTTCTTACGAAATCAAGTGAAAGCATGCCAGAATAAGATATGAATGTGGACTAAACAATTTGTCCTACTGACAATGTTTTAAAGGTATTCAGGTGCCCATTGAGATTTTCAAAAGCCTGGCTGGCGTTAGGTGTCAAGGTACTTTTGAAAAAATCTCAACAGATGGCACCTTGTGAGATTTTCAGAAGGTGCCTAAATACCTCTGAAAATCTAACAAACAGTGAGATACCTTCGCACTGAACAGGCATTGCACAGCTAAGGGAAGGTATGTTTGTTGTGGGAATCAAACATTTGGTCTCTAATGCCTCAGTACATTTTTTTTTTTTTAATAATGGCATTGCAATGAAACTGTGAAAAAATAAAATACTCAGAGGTTCACATCTATATATCTTTAATCTCACTTTGGTACCACTTAAAATAGTTGTACAGCTTAAGCAGGGCTGCTTTTTACTCAATGGTTGTAGTTTAACCAGTGTTCACAGTCTTTGAATAAACCCATTTGACTACTTAATCAAGATTAAGATTAGCTCTGTGGACCCCAAAATGTCACACTCATTTTGGCCAACAAGATTTGCAGCAGAACTCCCAATAAAATAAAATACTATATATAGTTTACAAACACCCTCAAAATTGCACAAGGGGAACAAGATTAGTAGAAGTTTCCCAGTAACATCTACTTTAACCACTTGTGAAGATGTCTCCAAAAGTTCCAAAAAGAGCAGCAGAGGATATTGTATATTCTTCATATGCAAAAACATGTTGTGGGCCAAGATACATGTGTAAAACCCCCACAGATCTCTGCAAGGATCTTGCTAAAACATTTGGAGAAAGAAACAAGTATTTTCAAGTTATAATTAAGGGCTTTAGATTTTGTTTTAAAAATCTATAACTTTTTGTCTTTTGAAGAATTGCTGTATTACACAACTGGTTTTCATTTAATATGACATTTCCAGCCCTCCCTGGGGGAAAACCAAAACCAAAACCAAAACAAAAAACAGAAGACTGTGCCTTGATTGGGTCCCATAGCAAAAGCTGTTTGCAGGAGGGAAAAAAAAACCCAAACCAAACAAAAACAAAAATCAAACTATAAACAAAGATGTGAACTTCCTCTTTCATCCTTCAACCTGATGATGTGATAGATTCAGTAACACATTTGAAGTATGAATCAGACAAAAATTTAAGATAGAAGGAGGTCATCACTTGGAAGATGCACTTAATGTTCTTTAAAATAAGACAAATTATGTGAATTGGAATGTTTGGGTGACTGTTGTTTATACCATATCTACTTTATCATCACTCAGTTTCAACTGTATAGACATTGTATTCTCTTTTTCACAAACATACACTACAGATCAAAAAGGAAAGGATTAGAAAGAACAGGATGTGAAATGTTTTGCAGAGCTCAAAGTTATTCAGATGAAGTACAACAGAACAAAATTGTCTAATAAAATCTGTACATTTCTTCCCCTTTATCTTTTTGGGTAGATACACAGATCTTTTTCCTATCTAATCTAAGAGATCAAACCTATTGCTAGAAATAACTATATTAATTTCATTTAAAAATGCCATTCTACAGTACACAATATCCTTATCTAATATAGTCTTCAGTGTGGTGTTTTAGAAAACAGAGGGCCACATTCTTATCCAACACACTGATGTAAATCTGAAATAATACCATTGATTTCACTGGAGATTTTTGCACTGGCATTACTGAGATTAGACTCTGACTCTCTGCATAACAACAAAATAAAAAATGACTTCTGGCAGTTACCCTATCTCATTCTATGAAGAATTAGTATTCTTCCTCCCCAGCTGCTGGAAACACGTGTGTATCCTTAGCAACCTACGCAGGCCTAATGTTAATATTTAAATGGCCCTGGCTTTCTGCCTAAGAAGTAATAAACAAATACTTCCAATTTGTGGTAAAATTCTGGGATCCGTGAAGACTTTTTAGCATTAACCAAATGTAGATAGAACATAAAACACTGCTGACATCCACCAGCAAATGAAGTTATAATTCCCAAATTAATCAATGCAATGAAATAAAAGTGGGATTTTATATCTTATAAGAGGGCACTTTCTTTACCTTATAAGAGGGCACTTTACCTTTAAATTACCCTGACCAATATATTATCAGAAAACTCCTCTGTGCCACAATAAATCAAGGTAAAATGATGGCATTATACACTGTATTGTGAAGCTCTAATGAGAAACGGGGGCTCTCTATGCTAGGAACTGGATAGAGAGGCAACCAGATAGCATCCCTGCCCTAGAGAGTTTATAAACTAACTCAAATGAGTGATTCCAATTTCATTAGAAAGCAAGTGGCAGGGCCATTTCCTTCAGATAACCCAAAAACTTTAAAAGCAACTTCCACTAACACATCCCGTGACTGGACATCTGCATGTAAACATTCTGTCTGCAGACTGACAAACTTCAAACCTGGATTTGATGGGAGAGGGTGGGGGAATCTTAAGACACCAACTGCCAGACATTGGTGCCTGCACAGCAGAGGAAGGTGGAGGACAGGCAGGAAGGAGACACCCTATTGTGGGGAATCAACAGAAGTTGCCACAGTCTGCAGGGTGACAGGAAAGAAGTCAACAAGCAGTGGAGTGTACACAGGGCAATTGGAAGAGAGGGGGTTGGGAAAAGAAAGGATTCAGTTTAAAAAAAAAAAAAAGAAGAAGAAGGTAGAAGAATCACAGTGCATGGCCAGCATCTCAGTCACTACAGTCCAATTCAGGAAATCACTTAAAAATTTGCTTAAATGCTTGTATGAATGGAGGCCTATGGTTACAAGCTTACGGTTTTGTCTGTTTAGGTACTTGTATGGTCTTTTTCACCATTGGATCAGAAAGCCCTTCCAAAAGCATCCTTTTTCTCCTCCTTTAGATTGTAAACTCTTCAGGATCAGGAGAAGTTTGAGAAGCATCTAGCAGTGAGTGATTTCATTAATTACTGAATGAAACCATCAGTAACAAAAAGATGCTCCCTTCCTATCATATATTAAGGCTGAATGTTAGCAAGGGACTAGCATACGACTCATGGCTCTCTCCTTTTGTAAAGGTTTACAAAATAATTCATGCTGGTGGTTAGCCAAACACCATGACACTTTCCATGCTGTCCCACATATAGCACAAAAAGGAGCAGTTAGTTGGTGAAATGATCACAAAAAGCTTTATGAACTGAACTAGTATTACAAATCAGTGCAATAATTTTTCAGTGCTACCATAATGTAATTATGTGGTTACCCCCTGGGAATCAGACATGCCTTTTTTAATTTAATGAGCATTTCTATACTCAGTTCATCAATTCAGCTCAAATATTTGGAAAACCTGTTAAAAACATTAAGATAGGAAGCAACATGTTTCAAACACCAGAATGCCATTTAATTAACAACTCCATGTCATGAGCCAGTTGCACTGAAGAATGCTCTACTGCAGGCATCAGACACTGCTCTCACCTCTCAGAAAAGTCATCTTCTGGCTGCTGGAGGAGTCTGCCTGAGCTCTGGTAAAAGCTCTTCAGGAAAGAAGGGGCGGAGAAAGATCTCTCACTGTGAGGCTGTCGAACTATAGGCACAGGACTGAGTGCAAGCAATAAGACAAAATAAGAAATGCTTCCAAGTGTGTTGGATAATTAAAATACTTAAAATTGTTATTGATACAGGGCCAGATGCTGCCTTGATTTACATCAGTTGTACACCCAATAAAGTCAATAGACTTTAACAGGGTGGGGGCGGGGGGGGGGGCAAAAATTGGCCAAACAAATTAATCAAATTATTGCATTGTAATTAAATTAAAGAGACACCAGAATGAAGTTGAAAGCACAGGCTACAAGAAAAGATCTATTATTTTTTAGTCTTGTTTAAACTTAACAAGACAAATACCAGTGTTGGTAATGTGCTTCAGTGGTTCTAACTTTATAGCAAAACTTGCACTGATAAATTAAAAACCACTCAAGGAAGATTAGAGTGCAAATGAACCAAGAAAATGAATACATTATAAGAAAGTTTAAGAAGAAAACATTCTCAGCATATTTAAAGGTGTAACCCTCAAGAAAATTCAAGTGTAAGGTTACTGTAGAAATTGCTACTTAATCACTCAACATCAACTTAAAAATTTTTTGGAAAACTGAAATCCTACATACAGTACATTTTACAAGAAAGACAATTCAATTATGAAGGAAACAAAAATCTTATTTGATGACATATTAGAATAATTTCAATTGTTTTATACATGTATTTCTAGCTGATCACTCATCCTGTGAGAGAACAAAAAACAACGCAAGATCAAGTTGTTGTGAAGCTTTTGTTTTGACTGGAATCTTGCTGATCATGCAGCTTACATCATTGACTTCTTAAAGACTGTTGCAAAGTGGTAAGGTCAGCAAGTCTTTAAACACTAATCGCTAAGACATCCTGTTTGCACATACCCCATCATCCTGGTCAGTGAACAAAATACTAAAGTGATCTGCTAAACACAGGCATAATATTCTGATGAACTGATTTCAAAAATCTCCCCTCCCTCCACCTCTATATGAAACAGAATAAATGTGGTAGGTAAAATAGTCATTTGTGGCATTAACCTTGTTAATTTCACATTTTAATAGGCGTACTGAATGGAAAAAAGAATTGCTAGAGTTTCACCCAATATGATTTTTTTAAATACATTGCTAAAATATAGGCATGCATAAAACGTAGTGGCCACCTCAGTAGTTAGGCAAAGAATGTCACCAGGTAAGAAAATTAGAGTCTGGGTCCTGAGCAAGCAATATTTGAGCTTGTACATTCCCACCTGGATGCAGGAAAATAAAGGAGAGAAGAGAATTATGATAGCGCCTTCCGACCAAAAGGAACCATGATTGTGTCTGATGGGAGCAGCATCCCAGCTAGGCAGGCTGGAGCAAAACGTCTCCACATTAAAAGAAAAGGAGTTTAAAAGGGAGACATTGGGGAAAGGGGACTATGCAGCTTAAATAGCAAAGGAGTCTCACAGTGTGGTGGTACTAGTGCTGAATTCCTACAGCTCTTTCCTCAAGAGATTTACCTGATCTGGTGGTAGACAATGGAAGGCACTAGAGCAGCATTTCTCAGCCGGTGTTCTGTGTGGCTCAGACATAGTGCAGGTTTCCATGATCCAGTTAGTGGGGATGGAGAAGGAGCAATTTAATGCCCCAACCACAGCAAAGCTTCCAGGCACCCGGTAGCAGATGGTGACGCACACCTGGAAGCTTTGCTGTGACTGGGGCATTTTAAATCTCCCGCCGCTATTACCAGCTTTTTTGAGAATGTTTTCATCAGGTGTTTGACATAAAGTAGTTAATACCTTTAGGTGTTCCCCAGTCCACTAACCATTAAGAAACACTGCTCTAGAGTTTCCAGCTGTATTGTTACTGTGAAGCTCAACTGACAGGAATCACCCTCCCCCTCATCCCCACCCGGGCCCCAAATTCTCTAGTGCAGACAGCTAAGAAGGTTAAATGTTTTGCCAGGACCACGGAAATGAGAACTGGCACCCAGTTCCACGTTCAGTCCACAAGACTATGGTGCCTCTTTGGGTAGTTAATTATTGTCTGTGCAGCAACAAGGACTTTAGCTATGGACAAACTTTCTGAATAGAATTATTTAGAAAAATCTAAACAGTGCACAAGCAGCCTATGTGAACATCAACAACTGTGGCTTAAATGCACAGAAGTAATGTATATAATGTGTTTAATTCTATTTTTTTTTTTTAATCCAAAGAACACCAGAAATGCTTGCACAGATTTCAGTGGCCAAACTCACCTGCTATGTTCTACAGAATTCTGTCTCTGAAGAGGAGACTTAACACTGTGGGACCTTCCATCCTGGAAAGTAATCCTCTTCTTGGCACTGGATGGTAGATGACTGAAAGTGTGTGCGCGCCTTCTAAACTGAGGAGAATCAGAGTCCTCTTCAGGAAATGGCTGCCAGGCTGAAGACACGGGGGAAGCTGGAGGAGTGGCCGGAGGAGAATCCCCTGGTGAACAGTCCTGAAAGGAAATTAGAGAGGAGTGAGACCTTCCCCTCTTCACAGTCTAACTGGTAACATAACTGAACAAATCCTCCAGCTCATCACAGGCCTGCAATGACTAAAAAGCCTCTCCCCTTCTTGGTCATGGCCTATTGTATGCTAATTATCAGCTGCACCACCAATACCAGACATCCTTTGTTAATTAGGTCTGAAATAGCAGTGTCCTTTTTAAAACAACAGAGGGTGTACACAACACATTCATAGAGGACCTGTCATTCATCTCTTGAATACCTTCTGGCTGCTAAAAAATTGCCACTACTGGACTTCTAGCTCTTTCAGGGAAAGAAAAAAAAAAAAAAAAAAAAAAAGAGGTATGGAAAATGATCATGGCCAAAGCTGGCTTTTACTAGCTTCCTCGACATATCATGAACATATTTCCTGTGCTGTCAAAGTAATATCCTGGAAAAGCAACTATTATTACACAGCCAGATTCCATGTAACAGCAGCAGGAAAGTCAAATAATAAAAGCTGTTATGTATCCTCCTCCTCCTGGGAAAACCCATCACTCAGTCAAATGTGTGTGAGGTAAAAGGCACTAAAAACAGGAAATAAAATGAAAGTGAACAAAACTGGTGTTACACATGGGGTTTTCAACTAGTCTAAAAAAAAAAAATCAAGCTTCTTCTATTCAGTAATCACTTGTGTTTCAACACCTTTCTTTAGGTACATATTTTAACAAGGACCACTATTAACTAGTTTTAAGACCACAGTTTGGACCTGGTAAAAAGCAAGCTTTTTTCTTGAAAAAAGCAATAGTGTTTTTGTTCTATGATTTTTATTAAGTTTAAACAGTCCCCTCAAAAATCATGAGCCAGAGGTAGCTGGGAAATTCCCTGGTTTAATTTGATCATAAAAGCAAGTTAAGTAAAGTTTAAAAAATAAACAGCCAGCATAAATTACAAAGAATGAGATTTTCTTTAAGTTTCAGTTTTAACAACGAGTTTTAGAAAACTGAAATAAGATACATACACTGGCCAGGGAGGATTACCCTCCACTCAAGACATATCTTACTTGAATTACTAAATACATATGCGGTTTTTTGTGGCCATCTCAAAATCGAAGTATAAAATTAATGTAGTACTCAGCATTAGCAACAGTATACGGGTACATTCCAGCTTAACTTTGTTCAATACCTTGTCAGAAGCAAGGCTGTTGCACCGTTCAAAGCTGTCCATGCTGCCCAAGCGGCCTCGCATTCTGCTAGCTCCCTGCAGAAATGAGAGAGTTTCACTTAAATTCCTCATTTTGTTTAACAGGAGTCTAGAAGAAGTAGCTGTGATGCTCAAGTAAATGGAGGCGTCATAAATGCTAAGTGCTATATATGAAAGTCTACATAATAACTGCTTGTGCTACATACCATTATCATCTACAGGCAAGCTATTCTTTTCTTTCAGGACTGTGTTCACACAGTGATTTTTTCAAGTAGGATGGGATGTAAAGGTTTAAATATTAAATAAAGATACTTGCCAGAAAAAACATGAAATTTTATCTTAATTTTGGTGGCACTCACTGATTAGCAAATAGAAATGGAAAAGTCTAGGATTTTTATACTTAAAAAAAAAAAAAAAAAAAAACCAACCACATATTCCAATCCAGCATAGTGGTACACAGAGCATCTCACTAATGCACAGATCCATCATCTCACAGTTATAGTAAAATCTGCAGTTCATCAAGCCCTCTCACCACTATGGAAAGTTATCAGTGGTCCCTTTTCCTGCAGTAAAGAAAGGGACGATTTTGAAGTATAAAAATCTGTTGCACATAAAAAGAGACTTGCCTGCTTGCACACCAAGGGTTTTGTTCTTATTTATTAAAAAAACAAGAAAGAAAAAGCTACCTTTCTGGCAGAAGAAAGGAAGAATTTCTGTATTTGAAATGCTATTCCCCGAAGGGAAAAATAAAACAAAATTTAGTAAGAGGCCCTGATTGCTATAAGGTTCAAAAAGGGAGATGCTCCAAAAACGGACATACCTATGCTTCATCTCCCTGAAGGCAGTATGTGTAGTGATTAGCAACTTAATTTAAGCATTCAAAAAATCACAAAAAGTTGTTTTGAAATTTAAATAAAATGCAATAAAACACACTTGCCAGAAATGAAATACAGTATTTTTATTGGGTTCCAGTCCATTCTAGCCCACAGAATCTCCCACCTAGCCATTAAGATCTTTCTGTGACCTGTCTCCTACTTCCTGCCCTGATGCCTTTCCAAAATCATCTTATTGGAGATTAAAACATTCTATATTTTCCTCAAATTTATCAGACTTAATTTGTTCCCCATCCTCTCACATCCTTACCGAAGTAGATTCTTCTCATCCAAGGCTTCCTTCTGCAACCCAAGCCCAACAACCCTCTGGAATAACAAAGGGGTTATGTAGTTCATCTCCTCTCTACAAGAAGACCGAACATATCTAGATGATCCCTGAGAAGTATTTGTCTAGTTTCTTCTCAAAAATTATGTGGCTTCCACAATCTTCTTAGGCAATTTGTTTCAGCATTCAAGTACCCTAATATAATCCAATTTTTTTTATTATCTAACCTCAATCCCCCTTGCTGCAAATTAAATCAATCAATTACTTTTTGTCCTACCTTTGGTGAACATGCAGAACCAATCACTGTCCTCTTTATGACACCATCTTTTACTTCTTTGGAAACATATACCCTCTTCAGCTTTCTGAGCTCTCAACTAAACATGCCTAATTATTTCATTCTTTTCCCTAAGACATGTTTTCTAAGTCTCTTATTGTTGTGACTCTCCTCTGGACTCTCTCCAATTTGGTTGAATTTTTCTTACAGTGCCAAGCTAAGCACTGGACACAGTTCTCCAGATGAGGCCTATCAGGCTGACCAACTTCATTTCATTGCTTGTTTGTACTCCCCCATCTGAGTTGACTATATTTGTCTTTTGCTTCACCTTATATTGCAAGATCCTTGGAACTCTTTTTGTTATAGCTCCTAGAACAACAGGTCCTGACCACTGACTAGACCCAGAGCTGCCATGGTAATACAAACAGTAATAATAATTTCATTGAAACTGTTCATTGACTTAAGGCACAGTAGCAATTCTTGCTGTATTCACAACAATAGGCAATGTTTTACAATGTTAACAATATTAAGAATTGTTTCATTTTATTTTTTCGCTGATCAGAGTTCTAATCCTGAAAACCAGCATCAATGCCTTGGATTGACCCTCTGCATTCTAAAGCCTGTTGCCAACAGAAAAAAATGCTGGCAGTGATGAGTCTCTCTTCACTGGCATATTACGCACCAGAAATACTGCAAATTAATACATTATTTTAGTTTAGGGGAGGGTCATGCTATGCTTCTGATATTCAAAAAAAAGTGACTATTGTAAATATTACATTTTTGAACCAGAAAGAAACCTTTGATTTCTTTGTCTGGTATATGCACCAAGAACAAACTTCACAAACTGTGTTTATGAAGTTTGAGTTCACACACAGGTTGTATTTATTTTTCTGGTATATATAGCTATGGAGCCACAGCTCATTTTCAGTGCAGTCCTGGCAAATATAAGAACATTTCAACAAAGTAAGCAAATGAAAAAGAAACATATTTTTGGCATTTTTATTTTAAATAAAGCAAATAGGCTTCTTGTTCACAGTTAAACTGTAAACCTTCTATTAAAATTAGTGAGTAGTTATTCAAGAATTCCCTCTGAGTGCCACTGGATAAGCAGCTTTTCACAGTTCTGCCCTTGTGTTGCTTCAGTGTTTTGTAATTATATATTTCTCTTACTTAATCCATTATGACAGAGGCTTTATAAGTGCATATTTTAAAAAAATGAACAAACATGAAAAATTCACAAGTACAATAGGAGGACGAAGGAGGATATATTCTATGGATTTCTTGATTCTTCTTTCATGGTGTACTAGTCAAATATGTGAACAGATTTTCATAACTGTAGTTTTGAGACAACAAACATAGCAACTTTCTGAACAGAACTCTGAATTTCTTTTAGTGATAACTGCAGCAATGTCTTATGTTATCCTGGATCAACTTTATTGAATTTGGTTCAATATTTTTGGAGTTCATTGCATTAAAAGTGAAAATGTTTATGCACTATTGTGGAACTGTAGGAAAGATCCCTGAACTGTACAAAGGGTAGACATCATCAAGCTGCTTGTTCTAAGCTGAATGAATGTGAAACCACAAGGAAATGCTTTGAGTGAGATTTTGAAGGATTGCTTTTGCCATATTAAGACTGGATTGATCTCTGGTAAGCTTATTTGCATGCATATAGGTTGTTTTATTGTTCTGAGTACTTTTTCTCTGTAGAGCTCTTACTGTAGGAATAAAATAGGCTTCTGCTGGCAATCATTCTATTCTTAGTGAACAGAAAGGGAGATAAACTTGCTTAGCAGACTGTCTTTTGCTGGGAATGACACAGTGAAGGCAGGGAACCATTTAGCCTGTGATCTCTCTACCCAAGAGACCTGACAGCCAGGAAAGCTGCAAGTCTGAAAGTAGATGAGGGTGAAAATGTGCACTTGGTCTGAATTATGACAGTTTTCTTTCCTGGTTATAAAATACATGAATCTTGTTATCAGTAAAACTTTTAAGTAAAGAAGACAAATGATGTAATTAGTATCTACATCATGGTACAGGGAAATGACTTGGATCAGCATTAGGGCCAGATTGTGTACAACACTGTACAAAACACAGAGATAGAGTCCCATCCCAGAGGGCTTACAATCCAACATGAAATGAGCAGCAGTCTTTTAAAAGGGAGATGGGGGGGGGATGACAAAATGATAAGTTACAATGTATAATTACAGATACAATTTTTTTTTAAATAATTTGTATTATAGTTGTGCCTCACAGCCCCAGTTCTCGATCAGGGCCCGTTGCATGAGGCACTGTACATACAAAACAACGAATCCCTATTCCAGATCTAATTAGACGCAATATCCTTATCAATCTATTAAGATACTACTTTTCTAATTCTTGCATTAATGGGGCAGTCAAAGGAAGAGCAAGGAAAGGATTTTCTGTAGGCCAGTTCCTACTTTCTTTTCCAAGAATCTCTCTGACATATTGACGGATTTTAATCTATTGTAGTTACAAACATGAAACATTCTTCACACCTAAAAATTGAAATATATTTTAGGCATATAGTATAGTCATCATATCAATGAATAAATGGACAAGACAAGACAAACATAGTAAGTCCCTCTTTTTAAGTAATGCAAATTACCATATGTATTATTCTATCCAACCATAGACTACAGAAAATTCATTGTGCTATATACCATGCAGGACACTGCCTTATGTCACAATGACCCTGCTCAAAAGACACACATCATATTCCAGAGGGTGAAATAAGCCACCACGGAGAAAAATAATCTTTCTTACAGAGCAATTCTTACAGGTTTTTCTGTATCTTCAGTAGGCCACTTATAAGACACTTGTACCAGAGTGGTGGAAAGAATTTCTCAATTTATGAGCTACAAAATGTTAATATACCACATAGTTCACTTAATTATGCAATAAAGACTATGTTTCATAATATTTAATGGGTCACTCCTAGATTCACACTCCATCCCCCAGATGTGGCTGCTCAATAGCAGCATCACCTAGTGAAGCACTGAATTACCAGAGCCCAGGAAACAGGCATATGCTTTTTGCACAGGAAAAATAAAAATACAAACTAATTCTATGATCTGCGCTCTGAATCATTTAAGATCAGGGTTGGAAGGAACCTCACAAAGTCATCTATTCCAACCCCCTGCTCATAGCAGGACCAACCCCAACTAAGTCATCCCAGATAGGGCTTTCTCAAGCTGCACCTAAAAAACCTCCAGTGACAGAAATTCCACCACTTCCCTAGGTAATCCATTCCAGTTCTTCACCACCTTCCTAGTGAAAAAGATTCTCTTAATATTCAACCTAGAGCTTGCCACTGAAACTGGTGACCACTGCTCCAAGTTCTATCACCTAATACCAATGAAGACAGCCTAGTTTCATCCTCCCTGTAATCTCCTTTCAGGTAGTTAAAAACTGCTATCAAATCCCTCCTCATTCCCCTCTTCTGCAGACTAAACAAGCCTACTTCTCTCAGCTTCTCTTCATAACTCATGTTCTCCAACCCTCTAATCATATTTGTTGCCCTCTGCTTGACTTGTTCCAATTTGTATACATATTTTCTGTAGAGGTGGGAACCAAAACTGGATGTGTACTCCAAATGAGGCCTCACCAGTGCCAAACAGAGGAGAATAATCGTCTCTCTCAATCTGCTGGCAATAGTCTTACTAATGCAGTCCAATACAGGTACACCAGAACCTTCCTGCAGTAAGGGCACACTGTCCACTATAATCCCCAAGTCCTTTTCTGCCAAACTGTTGCCTGGTCAATCATTCTCCAGTCTGTAGTAGTGTATGGATTCTTCCATCCTAAGTGCAGGACTCTGCACTTGTCCTTACTGAACCTCATCAGATTTATTTTGACCCAATCCTCTAATTATATAGGTCACACTGTATTCTATCCCTGCCCTCCAGCATATCTACCACTCTCCTAGCTTAGTGTCATTTGCAATTTTTGAGGGTGCAATCTACCCAATCCTCCAGATCATTAATAAAGATGATGAACAAAACTAGCCCCAGCACTGACTCTTGACACACACTTGTTTCCAGCTGCCAAATAGACATAGAGCTATTGGTCAGTCCATTGAACCCAAGGACCTAGTGAACTTTTTATCAATTCATCCAACCCATACTTCTTTAAAGTGCTGATCAGAATGCTATGGGAGACCACATCAAAAATTTGCTAAAGTCGAGGTATATCAAGTTCACTGCATTCCCCTTCATCCACAATCAGTCATCTCATCACAGAAGGCAGTAAGATTGGTCAGACATGATTTGACATTGGTCAGTCCATGCAAACCAATCACTTTCTCCTCTTTCAAGTGCCTCAAAAGGCAAGTGCACAAGGCATTGCTATTTCTGTCACTATTTTTAACTGCTGAAATTACTCAGATCTTCCAAGTGTCATTGTCCCATACTCAGGTTGTGGCTTCTAGGCTGTCACAACTGATACTTACATTTTTATGAAGTATAGTCAGATTAACCTAATCCAAGAATTGATTGTAAGTATGGTCCTAATTCAACAAGGTCTTTCAATCCATATGCTTAAAGTTCACAGCTAAAGTACCTTGTTGAATGGATACCTAAGTTTTTTCCATTTGTCATTAAATTAATTCTACTGACCTTGGCAATACATTTAGGTATATTATCATCAGCACAACAATAATGATGACTTGCTCTTATGATCTATCATAATTTACAGATCTCAGTACAATAACTCCTAAACCTTTCTCCACTGTTCCTCTTCATAACTTATCACTCTTCTCCTAGCCTGCCTGCCATCCTTCAGTTTCAACACTTTCAGTAGTTGGAGATTAAACAGGATTTTAGAATTGCATCTTATGGAGGCTGGGGGAACAGGAGAGAAATACTACCATGGTATACCTTTTAGAATTATTCAGCTTTTCCAATTGTTACTTTGTTTTAATTCCACACTACATCTTGGTTAACACCAATAATAAAGTGAGATGCCATTCATCATTATTTGGATACCACTTATTATACACAAAATGGCCTTACCTGTAATACTTCATAGTATTTTTTACTGGTCATGACAGAATGCTAGCAGTAGTACTCTGATTACTTAAGTAACTTGTGCCACAGAAAAGTGCAAGCTTAACTGGCGGCAATTAATGTGTTATGGTGAGACTGTTGACACAAAGGGAAAATGATTGGGCTAAGGAGGCAATTAGCTCAATAAGGGACTATGGGAAGCAGTGAGAGTGAAACGTGTGGTAGAGAAACCTGGGTGGAAGTCCTCTCTTAATACATGTACGTATCATGTCTGCGATGGTAATAGATTAAAGCTACCCATCAGGGAATGAAACTGATTATGCACAGGTTGTGAGTAAGAGAGAACCCAGAGGCAGTGTGACATTGACTTCAGGAGCTACAAGCTGCAGAGTTCAAGTATTTCTTTCACAAGGGAGATTTCCAATGTATGACACATGATGATGTCTTATCACTGCTCCTTCAGAAGGGACTGACCACACTCACTTAAGGAATGCTCTCACAGTTCATGGCAACTGCACCTGTACTTCCTTTCTACATCTATCAAAGGCAACCATTCCCAGGCTTCCAGCTTGGCAGCTGTTGCCTTTTTAGGTTAAGACTCTGTTTCACCGCCTTCTGAATAGGGTATTTCTAGGTTTCACAGTTCGCTGCCTTCACTATTATTCCCAGAAAAGATAGGCTACCTAAACTTGTTTGCTGTCACTGCAGAGACAACTAACTGTTTTAAGTTACCAAGCAATTGTTCTTAAGTAAGCACTTTATTCTTAAAGTAAAAAGTGCTATGAGAGAAAACATACTACAAAACAGCAAAAGAACCTGCATGCATGCTAATAAGAGCATCCCAAACTCTCATGTGCTCTGGCAAGAACAGCCCTTCCAAACACCACCCAAGGAGTTTCCTTGTCTCTTGGAGTCCATCATAACTTCAGCTGAGAAAAAGCCCCAGCTTATGGGGCCCCTGCAATTCTTCCTTAAGAATTAGGGCCCTCCATGGACTAGGGATTTTTTTCATCTGCTGGATCACAAGACAACTCCAAGTCTGTTTAAAATCAGGCTACTTGTTCAAAAATCCTTGCTTTGTCAGTCGGTTCCTGGAGAATTCAGTCTGAACTAGTATATTCCAACCTTTACAAAGGAAGTCCTCAAAGAGACGTTAACCAGAGCAAGTACATTAGCATTCCTCTCCTTGTACAGGAGTTGCAAAAAATTACACAGTAACGCATACACAATTACATTTTTAATACAATGGATCCCAAAAAATATTAACCTTAATTCACCAAGGTTTAACCTAATTTAATAAAGTTTATCCTGCAATATACTGGGCAAATGTTATGGTATTTTGTCAGGCTGTCACAATAATAATTCAAAATTTTGATTAAACTATAATTTATTGCATCTCAAAACATTTGTTAACCCTGCAAGTTTCACTTTGTTCACCCTCTGAGAACTGAGTCTATTGTCAGAAAGGGTGTCTTCCTACTTCTGTGCTTCTCCTGAATTTAACATCAACATAATCCGGCCAAATTAAGCCCATAGGAAGCAATTAGCTTCCATACACATTATCTTAGCTTGTCTATTTTTTAGTATAAATCTGAAGCCTTGTTAAATATGAAACAACCACTGTATAACCTTATCTTAATGATATCTGGAATTGCTGTTGACAATGAGCTGTTAATCTTACCCTTGAGAAGATATTTTCCAGAGAGCTAGTCAAGGATTTCTTGGCTTTGTTTTTCAGAACGTCGAGTTTAAACCTGCCACCACTGGCAGTGTTTTCTGGAATTGCACTGGTTGGAATGTTCTGTTGAAGTAAGCAAGAACATTTCTTAGCTTTGGGAGTACTCTGGGAAATGGAAGACCACTGAAAACTAAAACTAAACCTCACCACACAACAAGCAAGGCACATTTTGCCTAACAAATCTAGCCTATAGGACATCAACTACTTGGCTCCTTTATAATTATTATAATTATTTATTTTTAAAAAGGATGCATACAGTCTAAAAAAGTAACATTCTATACATCCTCCCCTGCACTGAAACTATTTACTATGCTCAGCTTTGTAAAGAGAGGGGGGTTTTTTTTGTTTGTTTTTTTAAGTATTGCTTATACTGTACAACAATCAAACAGAAATAACCTGTTTTTTTCCAGACACAGGAAAAAAAAACAGAAAAGCAAAACAAAACACAAATTTTAACAACTTTGATCAAACATACCAAAGTGAATCAAAAACAGTATGGTTATGGAAAACTGATAAGATGACTTCTCTTATTCACAATACAAAAAGTTTAGCTCTCATGCTGTACAATACAGCCCAGTAGTTTTCAAACCCTTTTTCTTGGAACCCAAGGGGGGGGGGGGGAAATCATGTATGCCCATGACCCAACAATTACATCTTTGAGCAATCCATTGCAGTCTTTCAGCAGCAGCAGTGGGGGGCGCCATGACCCAATATCTGAGGGTCTGCAACTCAGTACTGGGTCTCAACCTGTAATTTGAAAACCACTGCTCTAGCTCCATTGTGCTAGTATTATTTAAGATCATATCTGACTAAAAAGAATAAAAGTATTTAGGTTTACCAATGGTGCCTCGCCAATGTGGACATGTGTCTTCTGCTTAGCTTCACACAACTGTCGCAGATGCAAGATCACAAGCTCATTTTCTTCCTGATCACTGACTGGCTTCATTTTCTGTCAAGAAAAGCAAGTAAGAAAGAATATCTTTCAGTACAACTTGATTTGATTTGTGACTAGAAGTTCTATTAATAAAGTATTCTTGGAAAGTAATATATTTCTGATGCTCCAGTTGCCAGGAATTTATAGTAATGCATTACATATACAATATTAATGTTATTAAACAATCACTCAATAATAATTTATACTAAAGTTTACGTAGCACCATACAATAGGGGTGCCTTGCACTGTACATGGAAAAAAAGTTTATAGGCAATATTTTAAGAAGTGCCTAAGTGGTTCAGGAGCAAAAATCTGATGTTCAAAAGGTGTTGGGTGCTTCTGAAGACACCACTGAGGTGCCTATCTGAACCTTTAGCTCAGATTTTAGAAGTATTTAGTCATTGCTCTAATCAATGCTACAATGCCTAATTGACTTTAGAGCTTAAGTCAATGGGACATAGACTTCTAAGTGCCAAAGTCAATTTTGAAAATGAGATTTAGGCTCCTAAGTCAGTTACTTGCATGTTGTCAAGTCAGTCTAGTTCAGCAAAACAAGCAGAGAGTTCTGTGGCACTTAATGACTAATAAATGTATTTGTTGCAGGAGCTTTCCTGGGAAAAGTAAGATTTTTCTCTCATTACAACAGGGAATTTGACCTCACTCTCCTCTTTGTGCTGTCTTCCAGTGTTCGAATCTGAACAACTACTTTGATTTGATGTTACAGTGTGACCTAATCCCATGATTTACGCTTCCCTGCATATGTTTTCCTATCATTCTGTAAGTTCCCTCATCTTCAAAGCATCTGACAAAGTGGGACATTCCTCCCACAAAAGCTCATGCGATAAATACAGCTAGTCCTCACTTAGTGACCTACTCGTTTAGTGACCCCTCAGAGTTATGACCGGCTCTCTGATGAGTTGGTATTATGGCGATGTACGAGAACTCGCATCAACTCTCTCAGATTACCTATATTTACAGTACACTATGCAAACTAAGTTCAGTACATTAGAGCTTAAAACATTTAAAATATATATGAAAAATGTTATAAATGATGCAAAGGTGACATTAAAACTATCTACCGATGGTTGAAAAACCCACTACCAGTAAAGTACATTATGCCTGAAATACCGGTAAGGGCTGCTCCTCGTTTAGTGACCAATTCGTTTATCAACCGGGTTTCAGGAACGGAACCCGGTCACTAAGTGAGGACTACCTGTAAATCTGTTAGTCTTTTAAGTGCCACAGTACTCTCTGCTTGTTTTAAATCAATTAGGCACTGTAGCACAGAGTGGAGTAGTTACTTAACATGTCTAAAATGAGAATCTTACCCCTACTTCAATAAGTGCCAAAATACTCAACACACTATACTGTAAACACTGCATTGCACTAATTCTTCATCTGCTCATGAAATATACTTGCATATATGATGAACCTCCGGTGTTAATACTCATATGTAAATAATTCTAATAGAAATTTGTATTATTGTATTATTTTATCTTATACTAAAGATGCCTTATTTTATATCTGGGTTTTTTCTACCATCCACACCACTTCATTATCTGAATGTTTCATTTACATAACTTAACTAAGTTCCACATCACTCCAAAAGACAGAACTATTCTCTTCCCCATTTTACACATGAGGAACAGAAGCACAAAAAAGATTAAATAACTTTGCCCATGGTCACATTAGATGTCTGTGGCAAAGTTGGGAACTGAACTGTTCCTATACTAGAATATTCTCAAATCACTGTAAGGCTGGAGCATGCTATCATGGTGGAATATTTTGACAAATGAATTAATGTGGATGATTCAATACCATGCAGAAAGCCACACAGAAGCAAAAGAAAGAATGTGGGTGTTTCCCAACTGAACATGAAAATCTTTGTGCATGTGTGCACACACATCCACAAGCACACATAGATTAGCAGAATCTGAAGGAAATCACAACCTCTGTAGATATGGGAGGGACACAAGAACTGTGTTGATTTCATTACCTGAACACGTTCAAAAATGTCTGCTTGCTCATTATCAGTAAGTGATGACAGGTGCCTTTGAATGACAAGTTTGGCTCTCGGTGGGTAAAGACCTTCAAGGAAAAAAAATTAAACAGATGTTTTGAGAACTAGTAAAGCTAAATTCATTTGCCAAACTATTCCAAGGTTCCTACATATATCGCCATAAAACTACACAAATACAATACACTTTTAAAATAAATGGAAGATGAGATATTAAAAAAAGATTCTCAGTTAAAAAGCTATTAACATTTTTACAGTTTTCTTTTCACAGACTGTTGAAGTAGAAAACCAAGATATGTCATCTATGCAAAATATTAAGCTTGGAATTCAGAACCTTATTATAACAACGGGCAGGATATCCCATATGGAGGAGCTCTGAATAGAACATCACAGCTCTAGAATTCAGTATGGAAATGCAGAGCTGTCCCCCATCCTCTCCCAATGCTCCTCAACTTGCCCCTGACCCCATCTGCTCTTTTCTGTTCAAGTCAGGCTGCTTCTTTCTTCTCCTCAATGCTTTTTGTGTGCCAGAAGAGGGATCACTCAATGTACAGGAGAAACAGTCGGCCTATTAAATTCCTGGGCCAAAGCAACTTCAGCTGCTGGGAGTCAAGGCCAGATCAATACAGGTGCTATAGGGGTGGAAGCCCTAGGGTCCAGCCCCCACGTCCCCTGCATGATCTGGCCCTCACCACCGGGCACAGTGCTGCTATGCCGGCGGGGTATGGGCAGCAACTGGGGGGCCCTGACAACACTGGGGGGACCAGGGCCCTGTGGCTAGAGACTGGGATTCATGTTCCTGCCCTGCCCCGGGATGGTTGGTTTGCCTTCAGGGACAGGGTGGGCTGTCACAAGCTTGCTCCCCTCCAGGGGCAGAAATGGTTCATGTGCCGTGTGGCCTCCCATGCAGGGGCTGTACCAGAGGCTACATCCCATGCCAGACAGCTCTATCCCTGGAGCAGACCAACTACAGCAGGACCGGAGTGGGAGCACTGCCGATAGTGGGCTCTGGCCCCAGAGCCCCTCAAGCGCTGGCCCACCAGCAGGCTGCTGTAGTGGGGCACTGGGGCCCCAGCCTGAGGGGCCCACAGTGGTGGGTAGCCCAGAGCCCCTTAATCTGACTCTGCTGGGAGTAGCCACTTTAGTAAAAGGTCCAGTTCAATCCCAGGGCAGTCTATACTCTATGAAAGCAGTCACTCTCTAAGGTTTATAACTTAGCCAAATTTCAATGGATTTTCATGAGGCCGGGGGGGGGGGGGCCAACCACAAGATGACGCCCTTTGCCAAGGAATAAAAGCACTAGAGACTTTTACCTTAAAAAAGATTTAAAAAAAAAATATCTTGGCAAGAACAGCACATTTCCCCCCAACTTCATTCTCAAACCACTGAACCAATTTGTTTGACATTTTCTACAAATGTTTAGATTGACACATATATCTGGCACAGAGGATTTCAAGCTGAGCAGTTAATGTTTTGCAGAGTTATAAGAAACTGAACTTGTGCCTTATAACAAAAAGTGTTAGGCAACCTTAACTACAGAAGTTATTGCTAGCTCTGCTTATAATAAATCTTTTGGCAATGTCATACTCTTCAATTCTATCTGAAGCCCACCAGCCTCAAAGAATGAACGAACACATGCATGCTCAAAATATTTACAATTACTTAGGGGAAGATTTTCAGAAGCAACTGATGATTTTGGTGCTTAACTTGATATACATATTAGAAGGGCCACGATTTACAGATGGTCAGCATTCTGCACTTTATATAACATTGGGCTCCTTGAATGCATCTAGGTTGGGCTACCCAAAACACTAAAGCTCCAAACTCATAAATCACTTTTGAAAGTCTTAGACCTAGTCTACACTGAGAGCTCAGGTCGAGCTTAGTCAACCGTCCAGGGTATGCATCTACACTCAGATGGCTATAAAGCTGAACTAACTACCACCATAAATTAGTGTGGTAACACCACCTCCACAGGAGGCATAGTGTTTTGTTCAATTTTAATAATGCAATTTAACATCAGTGTAGACAGAGAGCAGTTTAATTCAATGTTACTGGCTTCTGGAATCTATCCCAGAATTCCCTTTTCTTGCAATTCTGTCTTTCCTGGTATGCTGCATCTTGGCCACATCATCAGCAAATAGTAACTCCCTTGCCTACAGCCCCAGGAAGATTTGAATTCCATTTCCTACTTTGGCAACATGGAGAGTTTTTCACTGGAGCAGGCAGTGGTGTCTGAGTGCAGGAGACGTGCCCCAGCTCAGAGCTGTCCAAAGATCTTAGATCTGATCAGCCTGTGCAGTTAGGAGTCAGCGCTCAATTAGCTCCAAAGCAGTGAAAGGAATTGTAACACGTATGAAAAAATTTCATGTGGTATGCTCAAGAGAGGCTACAACAGGGACACGCAGCAGTGCTACATTAAGATCAAAGAGTTTCAGCAGGTGTATCAGAGGACTAAGGAGGCAAACAGTCATTCTGGGTCCACACCAATGGTGTGCTGTAATATTAGGAGTTGGATGCAATTCTTGCTCATGACCCAAGTACGTAACATTGATACCTCGGAAGACTCCAGGACATACGAGGATAACTATGAGGACAAGGAGGATTTGGAGGAGGAGGAAAATGATGTTCGGGAGAGTGGGGTATCAGTTCTCCCATTTTCTCACCCATGATGCAGGGGAAGGCACATCGTTGAGCGCTTGATCTATGCTCATTTCACAGTTGCATTCCATTAAGAGCCACCAGAGGTGGAAACAGCCATCAGGGTACACACAGTCTTTGGGATAGAGATGCTGGGGGTGGGGGAGCAGAAAACAGGACAGCAGCAGAGAGATGGAGTTGGGGGGAGGGAACAGGCCAGTGGCACGGAGCCAGCAGGAGAAGGCATAGTCACAGGGGGTGGGGGAATCATTCCAGCCATAGAGTACAGGGGATGGAGAGGAGATCTAAGGGAGCCAACTGGTGGCCTGGAGTGGCGGGGGGGATGGGACGCAGAGCTATAGGGGGTTGGGGAATAGTTGTGAGGGGGTGGAGGTTAAGGGGGCCTCAAAGATATATCCCACAGCACACATTTCATCCTCCCTGGCCTAGCGTGACTACTCAAACAGAATGTTTATGTGCAAGCGAATGCTTTGGTTATCGTCCTGGGAGATGTATGAAACTTTTTCAGACAAGTACTCATGAATCCTTGCAAGAAAGTTCCTGGGGAGCCCTGCCTTCTCCCCTCTAGCATAGAAGGAAACTCTGCCCCACCACTCACTTATTAAAGCAGCAGGCACGACTGCAGCATGCAGCAGGGTGGCATAGGGCAGTATTTCCCAACCAGTGTGCCACTGCACACAGGTGTGCCATCAGCCCTGAGCAGGTGGGCCATGGAATTTTTTGAAAAACTACTCAAAGAGCTCTGGATTGGCTCATGAATATTCATGAGTTCATTTGGAAACTATATGGTGGTGTGCCTCAAATTAATTAAAGGTAGCAAGGTCTGCCACCATAAAGAAATTGTTGGGAACCACTGGCATAGGGGCCAGGTCTGCTCCCTACTGCTCACAGCACTTATTCCCGTTTAGCCAGTGAGAGCTTCAGGAGACTGATGGTGAACATGGTCATCTAGAGAAGATGGTACAAAGAGAGTCACCAAACAAGGCATCCGCTTCCCATCCCTCCACCTCCCCTTCCTTACATTGTAGTTCTCCACCATGCTCCATCTCCTGTTTTAATTGATTAGGTGTGGGTCACCAAATTTACCATTGCACGAAAGGTGGGGTTAACATCAATGGCAAGAGGTTAAGCCATCTCAAGTTTGCAGATGACATAATGCTGATTGTCAAAAATATCATCCAGCTTCAGAGAGCGCATGAAGAATTGGATGCAAAAAGTAGTGAAGTTGGACTAAAAATGAACCAGTCGAAAATGAAATAAATGCAATCAGATGTCCTACCAAGAACCCAATTAACTCTCAGAGAAGAGCAGATCAAAGAAGTCAACAGATATGATTATTCGGGTCAGAAAGCCAACGTGAGTCATGAACTGAAAGGCGAACTGCCGCAAAGAAGAAAATCTGGATGGTTCGCATTCAGTGGTGTTAGGGATATCCTCCAAGGAAAGATCAGCAAAACAACTTGTGTGAATCTCCAACTCAACCATGCTTCCAGAAATCCTATCCAGCAGCGAAACATGGTCACTCACGAAGACTGAGGAACAACAACCATCTGTCACACAGAGGGGGATAGAAATAATAATTGTGGGTATTTCACTCCGTGATCACGTCCCCAACAAAACAATTAGGCAGCAGTCAGAAGGGTGAGATACTGCGGTTGAAAGCAGGCTCAGCAAAATCTGGTGGGCAGGATAGGTTGCCCAACTCAGCAACAATCAATGGACTGCAGCTGTATCTGAGCGGTATCCACAAGAACTGAAGTGGCAACGAAGCTGGCCTTCAAAGAGATGGGATGATTAACTGACAAGCAGATATGGACAAATGTGGCAAAGGATGGCCAGAACGAGAGAAAAGTGGAATATGTGTTATGATCGGCACAGTCAACTGATGAAGGACCAATCAGTCATGGTATCAAGGTGTGAAAGGCAATCTGAGCTGTGTGACTGAGCACAGTGCTGAGTTTGCTTCAGAAGTATGGTTTGGACACGTGGGGGGGGGGGGGGGGGAGTTCTGGGAGAAATATCTGATGCTTTGCATTACAGTGGTGCACCTAACAATGAGCACTGTGCTTTTTGCTAATTACAGGAGATTCATTGACTTTGGGACAGTCCATTCCTGCAGAGCACCTTAGCTGGATTAGGAAGAGGAAGCATAAATTGTGGGGTGAGATGTTTTCAGAGTTCATGTGCTCATCTGCGGCAAAAGATATGGAGCTCAGCACATGGTGACTCTCCCTCTCCAAGAAACTGAAGTTCAACAAGGAGAAATTATTCAGGTCTGGAAGTCGACACTGAGATGCTGGATCAATTAACTACCCTAAAATCCTCATTATCCTTGTTTAAATTAATATTAATCTCATATTTTATTAACATTCTAGTTCATATAATAGAAGAAAAATGAAGCACTAAAAACAGTCAACTTCATGAGAAAATCATCAGCAAGACTAGAAGAGAAGAAACAAAGTCTAAACCTCAGTCCCATCAATACCATCCCCCTTCATTCACCACCACTCTTACAACCTTCTTTGGAAAGTATCAGCTCCAAATGTGTTCAGAACCCTATGTTGAGCATAAAAGAAGAGAGAGAGCAGGAGTAAAGATTGAACCAATATTTGAGAAAAAAATGTTAAATTTACAGCAAGAGCTTCGAGGGATTGGTAAGCAAATATTATTGTGGCAGCCATTGTTTTTCTGCATTATCAACCTTTTATCACAGTGTTGAGAATCCCCCCCCCCCCCCCCCAACAGATTTAAGCAAGAAGGCAGTGCATATGCTAGGTTTTAATTAAACTAAGAACTGATTCACTATGGTGCTTCTGTAGTGAAAACAGAAAATCTTGTATATAATTTGAAATAACCTGAGTTTCTACCTTCAATTCTTTCACAGAGCTTATGTAATGAGTGCATAGGACAGGCCTCACACAATTTAATCTGAGTCTTGGCATTCTGTAGGGCAGCAGCAGTGCTAAAGGCCTGTTTCAGGGTAAGCATGATCTCATCAACCTAGAAGGAAAAGAAAAATGAACATAATTGTGAAAAGTCTGTTTTATAAGTATAAAAGTGAAAATATATCACATAAATCAGATCAGATGTTTAAGTCATTCCATGATTGAGTGCTTTTTATTAGGAATGTTGCTTCCTGTTTATACTAAATAGACCAATTAATCATAAAAGTTCAGTAGACTAGTGGCCCAAAAAACTAGGTTTTACTCCTAATTTACTATGGATTTCAAGAGAATTTTAGACAAGAGATGTTGATTTCAATGGGAGGTGTCTAGTGGGATTTTCAGAAAAAACCTGCATTGCTATCTACATCTTTAAGTGCCCAAACACCTTTTAAAGTCTGGATCCCAGGCGCTTCTTTTGGGGGGGAGGGGGATAACCACACTAGTCTGTAGATTGCTGTAGTCAATTGTGAGAATTTAGTGTTCTGTATCTGAAATGTTACACATCCAGAGCTTTCACTGAAAAATAAATCACTTCTGGGGGGGGGGGGGACAAAACAAAAAACAAAAAACAACAATCAAAGAAAATCTGGCCCTAAGTAAGTAACTGAATCTCTTATCAAGCCCAGAGTTTACAATTTTTTACCTTCCAGTAGCAGCAAAGAGCATATTATGATCTCCACTTCTGCAGATTTGTTCTAAGTAGTTTACATTTTAAGCTTCATTGGGTACATACTTGCAAAAGTGATCCTAAAATGGCCTTATTGCCCCTTCTCACAGAAGAAATCATGCACAGCTTTATAGTTCCAAAGTGGTAGCCATGTTAAACTAGTTCAGCAAAACAAGCTAGGAGTCCTGTGGCACTTTTAAAGACTAACAAATTTATTTATCACATGAGCTTTCATGGTAGAAAAATCTCACTTCGGTAGATAAAGTGGGATTTTCTTTCACAAAAGCTCATATTTTAAATAAATTTGTTAGTCTTTAAAAGTGCCACAGGACTCCTAGCTTGTTTTTCTAAAATATTTTCATTATCTTTAAAGAAGTCTCTCAGACCAAAATGCTTTCAATCGTTTGCTGCAGTTGTATCCTATCCACATGTCAGAAATTTTAGGGACCAGCCTATTTATTCTCTTGCTCCCTCACTCACCTGGATCAATTAAAGTATTTGAAAGATAAGCTGTAAGTGTTTTGGTGGTTTTTTTTCTTTTTTTGGTAACCAATGAACAACTCATTCTTACATGTTGTATTCCAGACTCTAGTCAGTGCCTGGCTCTCTCCTCTCACACCATCACAAACACAGCAATGCAATGTATCCAAACACCGGAGCACTGGAAAGAACCAATCTTCATTTTGAATGGGAAAGAGGTAGAGGTGATAGTTGTCTTCTCAGATGGGATAAATATTCAAATGTATTCTTATCCTTTGCAGACAGACTTCTCAGAGTCTCCTCCCCTCCTTGTGTATTTTAAGAACACTACTATAAAAGCAAATCAGCTCACTTTGTTGTTTCAGTCTAGTAAAAGAAGATTGTGTTGAAATGCACTGTTCAATTCTTAGAGGGCTTTCAGATATTGTTCTTTAGATCCAGTTGTTTGCTGCCATCTACCACTTTTCTGTGAAGCGTGTTTGTGAGGAATGATATGTGGCTACATGTTTCTGTCAACAAGCAGTCTGTTAACATTTAAAGTAGCTGAAGTGCTACTAGGTTTAGAAAAATGTTCTGTTGACCATCAGGTCTCCACTGCAATTGTTCAAGAAAAGCTTTGTGTGAAGTTGGAAACCTGAATTAGTTAGTTTCTATATCCTGAATAAGTCAGTTTCTGTGTCCTGTTGAGTATCATTTAACATAGTTAAATTAAAAAAAATTGATTAATGTTACTGGTAGTTTCTGAGTAGGTTTTCACTTTTCATAATTCAATTTATTCTTGTCCTATCACTGTAAGATTTCAGAGGCCTGTGCTTACATTCCACAACCACAACAGCAAAGAGATGTTTCCTTCCCATGGCCTCTGCCCACTTAGCTACTTACTTGAGAGTAATATTATTGCTCATAAAGCATGTGAGGGAGTTTAAGAGGAGGGTTTTATTTATTTGTAAACCACTTCTCTTCCTTTAGGTCACCTGTGAATTATCAGAGATCCAATTAACTGAAAGGTCAGATGAAGGCATATTTTCCTCTAAACAACATTCAGCTTGTCAGTCAATACATTCTCGCTCTCTCCTCAAACTTTAACAATGGACCAGATCCCTAACTGGTATAAAGCAGCACAGTCCCATGCACAGTTCCCCAATAAAGCTATGCTGATATTTACCAGCTGAAGATCTAGCTCTATATTGTTTGAAGCACTGATAAGAATGCTTAGCCCCAAAACAATTGCTGAAGTCCTCCTTAATCTTTAAGGCTATGTTCACACACAGAGGGCTTGTTTTGAAACAAGACGTTTCGGAACAAGCTGTTTCGAAATAAAGGGTTATTTTGAAACACCTTATTTCGAAAGACAAAAAAAGTGTTTTCGAAATAAGGGAGCGAAATAGCATGTCCACAGTGTGAACATGCTATTTCGCTTGGGGAGGGGACTGCAGGCACTCGTGGGGTGAAGCGCAGCCCGGCGCCTCACCCCGCTGGCTTAAAGCCCGGGCTGCCCCCAAACCCCGCTGCAGAGTCGGGGGCGCCCGCCTGGAGCCCGCCGCTGGGGCTGCCCCCAAACCCCACCGTGGGGTCGGGGGCGCCCAGCTCAGCCCGCCGCTGCAGGGGCCTCTGTTGTTGCGAAATAAGAATGCTGTGTGAACACACCCTAAATAACTAGGCATTCTTTAGTTCTCTGAAATGAGTTAGTGCTGCTCTAAATTGCGTCTGTTAGACATTTATCATCAAAAATTTGAATTTCAACAAAATATGATTGACAAAAATAATTTTTACAGACAGCTATAGAGCTGGTTGAATTTTTTTTTTTGATTTTTGAAGTTTTTTAAATTTAAAGTAAAATAAATATTGAAAAACTTTTCAGGGATTTTTTCTTTGTTTCCTTCTCAGCTCTAATTATGCTTCATTAAGAAAATCAGTGCATCTCTTCTATACATTCATGGCATTTTACCTTTCATCTTGAAGCACTAATAAAAGTTAGAGAGCCATCAGTTAATATGGTTTCTTTCTATATGCCCTGAAGAAAAGAGCTCTGTGCAGCTCAAAAGATCACCTCTTTCACCAACAGAGGTTGGTCCAGTAAAAATTATCATCTCACTCGTCTCTCTAGCTGTAAGAAAACGTAGTGAGGACCTTCCTTTATACACATCTTATCTAACAATTTAAGTATACTGTGTCTTATAACCTTAATGCCTAACTGACTGTCACATCCAGGTTATATCACACATTTCAGCTGTCCATTTTGCTCAACAATTATAGACCCAATTTTTCTGCTTCATATCTGAGGTTCTTTTCTGGAACAAAAAGGCCAGTGATTAGCTTTGGAAAATGGGAGGATGTGGGTAACACAGAGAAGGAACATCAGTTAGGACCAAAAGGCATGGACTTGAAGTCAGTACATCTAAATTCTGTTTCCAGCTCTGATATTAACTCAGTCCCAATTCACAAAGGATCTCAAGTACATGCCTTGATGCATACAAATGTGCAAGTTACTCATGGTCAAATATTCCTGGCCTTTACCCTGCAACTGTAACACAACCACTTGTGCACTCACATACATACACTGATAAACATCTGGGTCTTAAAATTCTAAAAGCAACTGGACACATCTGACTGCGAAGGGTAGCGACATGGACTTGTACCAGCATCAAAAGGGGCAGCCGTGTTAGTCTGATTCAGTAAAAGAAGCAAGAAGTCCTGTGGCACTTGAAAACTAACAGATTTATCTCTCACATGAGCTTTCATGGGAGATCTTCACAGTGTTTGACGAAGTGGGCTTTTCTCCCATGAAAGCTCATGTGAGAAATAAATCTTTTAGTCTTTAAGTGTCACAGCACTACTTGCTTCTTCTGTTGTACCAGTATGTAGCAGTGCATTAATACTCGAAGGCAAAGACTGTATCGCTGAACCTCAGTTTACCAATGTGCAAGAGGGAACAACTCTTATCTACTTCATATGGCTGAAGAGATTTAGGGAATATTAAGTGTTTTGAGCTCCTCTAATGAAAGAGGCTACAGCAGTGTGAAAAACTGAGAGCTTCTCTACATTTTTAATAGCACAGCTGCACCCATGAAGTTGTGCCACCATAGTGCTTAGTGTAAAAAGCATCTTCACTGATGGGATTTTCCCATCAGCACAGATACTTCACCTCCTCGAGAGGCAGTAGCTATATCACTGGGAGAACAGTTTACATGAGGAGTTAGCCATATATCTACAACTGCTTGCCACTATGGATTTTCTGCATCCATGGGCAATAAGTTGGTAGTTTAGACCAAGCCTGACAGTCACTGTTCATCTTAATTACTTACCAAAGATTCACTTGCACACTGGAACACATAGCAAACATACTGGCTTATCCCAGATTCAACAGATTCCCGACAAATAAAACCAAAGTGGTCAACATGTTGTATACCCTGAAAATTTTGAAAAATAAAATTATTAGTGAAGTATTGAATTTAAATTACTTCTTAAAATCATTTCAGAAACACAGTGGCTATTGAATTTCAATATTTGCCAACAGTGATCACCACTTTCCCCCGAGTGAGAATTTCTCCTGACTAAAACAGCCATATTGTCGCTGCTATTAAAAATAATAATGGCAGCCATCATGTATCAAAGCAAGTGCAATATTCCTTTAAATCATAGGCCTTCTTACAGACACAAAACAAATAAACCAAACCAACCCAACTCAGCCAAACAAACAAAAACCTTAAAGCTATAGTTCTCTTGGTTTTAATTAGTTCAGATCAGCCCTTATCTTCTCACGTTAACACCATTCTAGCACTGGAATGTAATTCAGACCATTTCCCCCATGGCACCTCAGGACCTTCAATTCATTAAGTAAGAAAGGACAGATTTTACACATACAAAAAAGGGCCACCATTCTCATATTTATTTACTTTGGTTAAACTCACCTATTCACCTAAATCAAGTCCCTAGCAGACCAGTTCTCAGATACAGCACAAGCTGTTTTAAGACATATCTACAAAGAATTATAGCAAAAATCTATCACTGATTTCTGAATTTTCTCATTTCTGTGCATAGGGAAAGCTGTATGGGGAAAGTGAGATGACACTTGTGTCACTGCATCTGAAAATAGTACAGCAAGTTTGTCTATTAACAGTACTTCCCACACCGTTCTCTTACAGGGCATCTTGACTTTGTCATGCCAACAGGACACATGATGATTGTTTATTGTTCTGGGTTACCCACAAGGTCAGTGATGCTTAACAAAAAACCTACACAGCCGTCTCATACAGACATACAGCTCTATAAAACAATATAATTTGTATTTGTTACTCCATCAATTGTGCAGATTTGGCAAGTGCATTTTCTGGCCTGAAATGAACCACTCTAGCATACTCATACCACAGAAAAGAAATACATTTCCTAGGGCAGAAGTAAAATAACCCTGAAAAGACTTTGGATAGATTACTGCTTCTTTACATTTTAATCAGTTTTAGACTCCTAACGGTAAACATCCCAAGCTCATTAGCTAATAAATCCACAATAAAAGGAATGACTAACACATAGTGTGTAATAGTGAATAAATGCCAAATAACCTGAACAAATTAATATTTCATTTCTATTGACTATAAGAATTCTCCAGGGTGGCTGGGTTGGGGGGTTTTTTTTGTTTGTTTGTTTTGTGGGTTTTTTTAAACCAACCCTTTTTTCTAATATAACACCAATGTTTTGGAAAAACAGAACATTTTGCTTGCACCTATTAAGTTTAGTTTTCAACAGGGCTTTTACTCTTTCCCACCCACTCAAGTTATGTTCTAATGAAAGAGTACATAAACATCAATACAAAAAATAATCTGAAGTAATTTATTGCTTACAGACGGCCAGTTTAGAAGAAGTTGTAGCTGGGGAGAAGTAATGTTTTTTACTGGACCAACTTCTGTTGGTGAGGGAAAGGTACCCAGACTGTCACAGCTAAATACAAGATTGAACAGATAGTTTAGCATAAAGCAGTGAGCACAATCTAAATGTACACTCCCAGTGTCTTTCAAAAGCACTGTGCAGCTTTCCTTTGAGGATGGAGGGATGGACTAATTAATAAACTTCCACTGACCAGATTTCTGCAAGGAGCAAGATGGTACAATTCTGGGGTGTGCTGCTAAAAAGTGGTAGGGATTTGGCTGACACCTCCATTGCTGGTACATGAAAAACATTCATGCAACTCATATGGACATGTGGCTCCATTAGCTGTTGTGCTGGACAATAAGGTTCAGAGGGGCTTCCTGTTTGTCACCAGCTGACCACTGAGAGAGGCAGACCCAGCTAGATAGTTAAAGGGGCCCTCCAGGCTATACCCCTTTGTTGCATTGTATCACAATAGATCCTTTTTACAAAGTGATCTCTCTCTATCCACTTTATCAGACTTCATCCCCACATAAAACCAGTACAACACTTTCAAACAATAAACTTGGGAGTTGCATTCAGAACTTTGTTAGACACCAAAAAAATCAGTCTTAATAAATACAGCAATTTTATGTCTTATTACAATCTGTAACCCACTAAGGCCCCCTTTTTGACTATGGTGGTGTTAATGGGTTACTTCATTTTGAATAGTACCTTAGAATATGTGCTAACTACTTATGCTCAGCTATCTTGTGATGCTGTCGGGGTTTAGGCAATTGTTTATGATTATCTTCCATACTAATATTTCATATTTGCAATAATCCATATGTGATATGCCATGTTTGGTACCAACAGAAGGGTGTAGTCTACTAAGAATGATTCTATGGTTTATGTATGTGTCATATCTGTATTAGATGTTAGGAATATGTTTGTTCTATTTGTGTTCCAAATTATTTGATTTGGAGACACTCCCCAGAATGGATGCCAGCAACCATTCCATTGTCTCTTTAACGGCCCATTAGAGAAGCTCTCATGTATAGTGGGCCCAGGGAAAAACCTGCTGAGCTACTTTGACTTGCCCATGTGATTCAACTCCATTTTGATTTGGCAAAGACTCTGCACAGCATAGGGAAGGACAGAAGTGATAAAAGGCAGCAGCCTCAACTCCATTTTGTCTTTAGTATCCAATCTGCAACAAACACCCTCTGCTGGAGCTATTCTGCTGCAATTGAACAAAGGACTGAGACCTATCGAGGTGCTGGGTGTATACCAGAGGAATTGGACTAATCTGCAAACTACAAATTCTTCAAGGACTTGCTGTCTATGAACTCTAAATCATCTGTATGTATCTGATTACTTTGACTCTAACATATCTCATATTTTGTTCTTTTCTTTTTATATTAAACTTTTAGTAGTAATTACTACAGAATTGGCTGGCAACATGGTATTTTGGGTAAGATCCAAGCCTATATTGTTCTGGGTAATGTGGCTGGCCCTTTGGGATCAGGAGAACCTATTTCTTTAAGAGACCCATTGGCTACGTGGGGACTGGAAGAGCTGATGTGCAATAAAGGGGAAGCTACTGAAATTGAATTTATTTGCAAATTCAGTTGCATTGCTTCAGTTCTTAACAGCGACGCTGGATTTTTCTCTCATTACAACAGGTGATTTGACCTCATCTCACTCTGTATGCTGTTCCCCAGAGCTCGAATCTTTTCAATTGTTTTGATTTACTGTTACAGTGTGACCTGTTCCCATGATTTACACTTATCTGCATTTATTTCCCCCCATACTGTAAGTTCCCCCATCTTCAAAGCGTCTGACGAAGTGGCACTTTCTCCCAGGAAAACTCATGCAATAAATATATTTGTTAGTCTTTAAGTGCTGCAGGACTCCTTGTTTGTTTGTTTTACTAAATTAGACTAAATGGATGCCCCTTTGGATCATGTATTTTGTTATGCTTTGTGATGACTGGTGTGGGGATTCAGAAGCATGCTCTGTTACTGACTGGGAGACAGGTTAAGTGTCACCTGTCAGTGTTTAGTGGGTTTGGCCCCTGGTTTTGCAGCTTGCCCTGATTTTTGCATATGCAGGAAGTTATCCCAGGAGGCTTGGGTCACATATCTGACCCCGTATCTAGCTGTGATACTTTGAGTAAGAAGAGCTCTCTTTATCTCCAAGGCTTGTGTGTGTGTCTCACCAACAGAAATTGGCCCAATAACAGACATTACCTACCCCTGTTGTCTCAATTAAAAAGAAAGTAAGAACACAGTGGACTGTCTGAGATACTGGGCAAATTCCTTTCATACTTTTAAGTATCAGTCATTTCTTCACCAGTGTTTCTCTCCTGAGCTACGTATGGGTTCACCTGCTGTCTACCAGGACGTCTATGAAAACTAGCAGCTGACACTCATGACCCCGTAAACTAAGTTTTTAGACACAAGGCACCCATAGGTTCTCTCCTTTCCCACATCTTATGTGCCTGCCTGGTCTGTATATGCTACAAATATTATTAACTCATCTTATCAGTTGAGTGGGTAGGCCAGATTTCTCAATTCTTCTTGCAGTCTCCTTTTCCCTCCACTGGAAACAAGACTTAATGCTAATCACATTTGAATTTGCACACTAGGTATCCATGAAATACAGATACAACAGAGGATTCCGAAAGGTGTTATTTCAAAATCTGTCAAGAGAGCTTTTAGATCAGATGGTGATCTAAAAACCACCAGGAAATGCATTTTGAGACCTTTAAAACATAGTGTTAGGTGACTGCTCTAGCACTGACATGCATGCACACAGCTGTGGGATGTGGAAATGGGAAATGTGGCAAGAGAAGGGCAAAGAAAACTTGCTGGTTTAGGGAATAACACTTGGACAAGAAGGAGATCAGTTTTTGTGTGAATACTTGTGGCGGTAAAGGAGAAATGCAAAGTGTCTCCTCACCTTGTTTATTTCAGTTTCTAAAAATTCACTCAGTCATGCACATTGGGGGTTTGTATAATAGCTTTTGTGCCAAAGTCCATTAACTTTTCAATTTTACATTTGCTTCTATTTTCTAAAATCTCCGAATGAGACAGACCACCACCTTCACTTCAGAGTTAGCCCAGCACTGGGAGAGGTACATGTGGCCCCAAGGCACCAGAAGAGCTGAGTGCTCTGACTCCTGAAAGTGCCTCACTGAAACGCGATAGCCTCATCTCCAAGCACCTCCAAACTGGAGATTTCAGGCTACTGCCAACATTAAACCCAGTGGTCTATTTGCTTGAATTAGCAGAACTCACATCTAGCAAAAGTAAAGTTTGACTAGAGATATTTCTGTAATTCACAGGATTTCACTAGTTCCTTAGATTGTGAGTTCTTTGAAGCAGGGATTATACTTTCCTTTTTGTTTGTCGTATTCCAAGCACTTTGTGGGTGTCAACATAAAAGAAAGAAAGAAAGTGGAATTCAGAGGCACAGAATTTCTATACTTTGAACAACATTCTTTGTCTTTTCTATTGCAAAGAATGAGAATCCACACTGTAGTATACAATGATAGCAACTAACTGATTAGTCATATTTTAAAATCCATCTTCCTCCTGTGTAGTCATCAAAACTACACTGCACTTTGAAACTTAACTGCAGCATGTGTTCTTCACATTCAAAATATGATTTACTTCAAACATCTCTTTATAGATTACCTTTAACATTTACCAGTTACTAATGCATGGGGCAGAGGAGACACTGAAAGTTGCCTTCTCATGTTCCAAAGGGGCAGCCTTGTGGTACTTAAAGACTAACAGATTTATTTATCGCATGAGCTTTACTGGGAGAAAATCCCACTTCATCAAACTCTTCAAAGAGGAGGTGCAGTCGTCATTATGGATATACTGGATTACAACCAGGAGGTTGTAATAAACGACTATCCAACACAACATTCTACAAACCTCTTTTCTCTGACCCCACTGAAGAATACCATAAATAATTACAACACTTATTCAAGAAACTACCTAAGGCAGCACAGGAACAAATAAAGGCAGACATACCACCAGAATCCCAACCAGGAATATTCTACCTAAAATCTATAAAAAAGGAAACCCTGGACAGCCCATCATCTGAAGCATTGGCACTCTTACAGCAGGCCTACCTGGCTATGTCAACTCCCTCGTCAGACCCTATGTTATCAACATCCCTAGCTATCTTACCACAGATTTCCTGAGGAAAATACAATCCACCGGTGAGCTTCCTGAAAACACCATCCTGGCCACTATGGATGTAGAAGCTCTTTACGTCAACATCCCACACAAGGATGGATTACAAGCTATTAGAAGAACAATCCCAAATGATGCTACAGCACACCTCGTGGCTGGACTTTGTGCTCACTCACAACCATTTCAGATTTGAGGACAATTTATACCTCCAAGTCAGTGGCACTGCTATGGATACCCACATGGCCCACAATATGCCAGCATTTTTATGGGTGACTTAGAACAACCTTTCCTCAAGTCTCATCCCAAAGCTCCTCTGCTCTACTTATGCTACAGTGATGACATCATCATCTGGACCCATGGCAGGGATGCTCTTGAAGATTTCCACAGAGATTTCAACAATTTCCACTCAATCAAATTGAGCCTGGAACACTCCATAGAGGAGATCCACTTTCTGGACACTACAGTACAAATTAGGGATGGACACATCAACACCACTCTATACCGAAAACCTACCGATTGGTACAGTTATCTACATCCCTTGAGCTTCCATCCTAAACACATCACACACTCCATTGTCTACAGCCAAGCCCTAAGACATAACCACATTTGCTCTGATACCTCAGACAGAGACAGACATCTTCAGGATCTCTATCAAGCTTTCTTAAAGCTACGGTACCCATCGGAAGAAGTAAAAAAAAAAAAAAAAAACAGATTGACAGGCCCAGGTGGGTACCCCACAGTCAACTACTACAGGAAAGGCCCAAAAAACAAAAACAATAGAATGCCACTGGTCACCACATACAACCCTCAAGTCAGACCTCTACAACAGATCATTAAGGACCTCCAGCCTATTTTAAAAGATGACTACTCACTCTGTCTAGCCTGGGGAGACAGACAACTCCCCAACCTTAAACAGATGCTCACCAGCAACTACAGACCTAACAAAAGAAACATTAAAGCAGGCGCATATCCCTGCAACAAACCACACTGCCAACTCTGTCCACACATCTGCACTAAAGACACCGGCATAGGACCTAATCAAGCCAGCTACAAAGGATCCTTCACCTGCTCATCCACTAATGTGATGTGTGCCAGAAATACCTCCACATTTTATACATTGGACAAACAGGATATTCTCTACTCAGAAGAATATATGCACACAAAAGTAACATCAGAAATCACACCACCACAAAAAACAATTGCTGAGCACTTCCATCTTCCTAATCTCTCCATTGATGATTTATTAATGATGGCCCTCAAGAAAGTCAATGGGACATCAACACTTGAAAGAGAAACAGCAGAAATTCAAATAATATGTAGATTAGATTGTGAAAGCAGGCCTGAATCGTGAGTATGGGTTCTTTTCATATTATAACTGGTAATTTGACTTTACCCTCCATGTGCTGCTTCCTAGAGTTTGAATCCTTATAAATGCTCTGATGTGCTGTTTCAGTATGACCTGATCCCATGTCTTACACTCCCCTGCATTTATGCTCATCCAATTCTGTAAGTTCCCCCTCTTCAAAGCATCTGACGAGTGGCATTTTCTCCCATGAAAGCTCATGCTATAAATAAATCTGTTAGTCTTTAAGTGCCACAAGACTCCTTGGTTTTTGTTTTGTTTTTTTTTGGTCTTCTCATGTATTTATTTGGGTTCTACAGAGAAAGCCAAAAGCTAGTTATACAGGTGTTAACTAAAATTAAGAAATAATTGTTTGAAAAGAGAGGTATGATAGACACCACTATATTTAAGAATATTCTGTACCATGTTTTTATTTAATCTTCTATAGCTAACAAAATTTTTGATTTCCTCTTTCTGCTGCCCATTGACTAAAAAAAGACATCACAGCACATTCATGTCCAAAAAGCCTCTTTCCCAGATGTACTACGAACTACTCAGTAAATTTGTACCTGAGAACATGAGGAGATATCTTTAAAATTCTTTTCAAGCACAACGGATTTGGTGTCAGGGCTGATGAGGTTAATTTCGAATCGTCCAACCTTGAAAACAAAATTTAAAATCAGATTGTTTTAAGGTACAAAATAATAATATACCAAATGATGTTCAGTAACTGAGCAGATTCTGCCACTTTTGCTTTAGCTAATCATGTTGAGTAGCAGCTTATTCAGAGAACAAAGGTGGCAGAACTTTGCATTTACAGAATAAGGAAAATGGAGTAAGAAATGCATAAAATTTCAACAAAAACAAGATACTCTTTTTTCTTTTTTAAGTTATAGAAAACAGACACTTCTTATGAAAATTTTTATTCCATCAAAGCCTGTTTTTTATTTGGCCTTAATTAAAGCCTTATTAGACCACAAACACCGAGCCAGAGGAATTTTTAAAAATAAAACATCAGTTTGGGGCTTCAGTTTTTTGCTACTGCTGTTTATTTTAAATAAAAGGTAACATGCTTAATCTCTCTTTTTTTTTTTTAATTCTCAGTGAGAATGGATTATTCATTGCAGTTAATTTCTCTTCTGCCTTCTCATGAACTGCTCCTTAAGAACACCTGAATATAGCCTATGAAGTTTAAGCTGTTTTTCAGCAAAGCCCCTTTTCACCACTACAAGATGGGCTGTGGATTTCTAAGTGGCAATATATTTCCTCATATTAATTAGTGCTTCTGAAGAGGATGCAAGTCTGTTGTCTGAAGTGGGGGAAAGAAAACCCCTAAGCATTTAGTTGCCTATCAGTTAAAAAAAAAAGTGGATGATCACCTGTTCCGATATAATAATTTTCTTTTGTTTCCTCCACATTTATGCTCTGAAATCTTAAATGCACTAAGGGAGGGGAGGAAATGACTGAAAAGTTTCACAATGACAACACTGATCTGATCTTAAAAAGAAAAATTTTTCAACAGACTTTCTGCAAGACAGATTTCTTCTACTCTGAAAGGAGAAACTTTTTAGTATCACAATTTCCCATAAAAAGAGAATGGGACAAACTGCATATTATTTTTCACAGTTTTAACTAGTAGCTCATTTTTGTGATAGAAAAAAGAGATTTTGTTCACTCTATTGTTAAAGTATTATGGATAGAAAAATCAGTTCACAAAAGCCTGAATACTAACTCCAGGGAGTAGAGCTAGCATTGCATCAGATTCTATGGCAAAATATGCTGTTCTCTTAATTTGACGACATAAGCGTAATATATAACAGATAAGCAATTACATTACCTTCAAAGTTCACCATAACTGATGCAATTTTAAACTTCAGCTCTCCCAAAATACCTGGGATACAAATTATTCAATATCCTTTAGAGAGAGTTTTCAAGTATGGGTTTGTGTAGTACAAAGCAGAATGGCAATATTTTTTACTTTAGCAAAAACTGCCTGCATAAGAAGTTTCAATATGCTTCTGTATTATTAAGGGTGCAAGTCAAGCTCTCCTAATTCTATTGCAAATGTGAAATTGAAGGTACTGCTGTGGCACCTACCTGAAACAACATTGTTCTGTTCTTCTCAGAGTCTGAGGGCTGAACGTGACTGGGTGCACTTGCATGTCTCCTGCGTGGCTGTATTTTCAAGTTGGTATCATGAACCCTTCTTTGCATAACTGCAGTGACACTGCTACACCGGGAACGGAATTCCTGCTGCTCATCAAATCCAGAATCTTCCAAAATTCGCTCAGGGAAAGAGACACGGGGGCCAGCCAGGTTGGTCTGGTTTCCAATTGTAAAGATCCCAGTTTGCCCAATGGTGCTCACAGCATCTAGCTCCTCAAATGGACTATCTGTTGGAGAAGTTGGCACATCTCCCTCATACAAGGTTAAGTCTGAGGTGGAATCTGTGCTCCGCTGCTCACTCAACAGTTTCAGGCGCTGGCGCTCATGTAGGCTGAATTTTTCAATACAATCATCAATTAGACTGGAGGGGGCTTTCTTATGGGCCACTGTTACCTTTCCACAGTACAAAACCTCATACTTTTGGGAATTGTAGAAGGCATCTTCACTATCTTTACCAGGTTTGGCATCCTCTTTCAGGGCTGCTTTGGACACTTGTCTTATGCTGCTGATAACATCAGGAACCTACGTGAAAATCAAAAACCATCATGAAAAAAAGCCAAAAATTAAAAACTAATGCACAGATGTCAAACATGCAAGGCCTCGAAAAACAGATTAGAATTCAACTCTGAGTAATAGAACATCAGAGAAAATTGTCCAAATTCCATTTTCGGAGCAACACTGTCAGTTCATAGAAATAGTGGGCCAAATTCACAATTTACACAACATACTAACTTCACTAGATTTGCAATTTTTTAAAATCTGAAAATCCTGATTTTTCCATCAATTAGTGAAACTCGGTAGCTTTATGGACTAGATTGATTTTTTTTTTCATTATTATCTAAATTTTTTTTGAGTCCTTCAATTTCCATTTTGGCCTCAAATGCAATACAATTAAAGCATGCCAGTGGAATTCTTAGAGGTGCCTAACTGTGGAGCTTGCTTCCTATTCTGTGCAGAATGACCAACCAGTTACAACTTTTAATACTATACTAAAAGGTGTCTCATCA
This sequence comes from Podocnemis expansa, assembly GCA_007922195.1. Lineage (NCBI taxonomy): Eukaryota > Metazoa > Chordata > Testudines > Podocnemididae > Podocnemis > Podocnemis expansa. The sequence goes on along the minus strand of ML681993.1, from coordinate 33,011,539 downwards.
CTTTTGTAATTTTTTCCCTAGATTATTGATTACTGTAAAAGCCCTATGATGATACCTTTAATATCAGGTTTCAGATAACAAAACATCAATCTAACTCTTGCTGTTCGATAAATACCAGCTCTTAAAAATCACGTTTTAACTGCAGAGTAGGCAGGGGGTAGTGGTGAGGGGCTAAATTAAGCAAGATGATAATCAGAAAGAAAGATTACAGGATCATAACTCTCATCTAACTTTATAAAGCCTCTCAAAAGTACCATGAAATTTAAATATGTTTCCAAGCTCAAGAGGACTTAAGGTAGACAAATGAATTGAAGTGGTTAAACTATTAAGTAAATGGAATATTTTCCCTGCTTACTTTTACTGGGGCTGTGTAGCTTATTTAGAAATCACGGAAATGAACTTCCTGTGACTAGGTCTCAACTGACTTTTCAAATTGCTTTGAGATGAACATTTCTTCATACTCCAAACTACATTTATTTTAGCTACTTAAAAGTACTATGTTGACAACATTACTAAATTACTTTTCAGTAATACTTTCCAGTCCATAAACAAAAACAGTAGATAAACCAGTATAAAATTTTCAGGGCTATAAGTATGACCTAACATTGACCCCAGGATCAATTTAGAGGGTTGAACTTTGTGTAGTATAACAATGTAAACCTCTGATTTTTCAACATATTTCATAAATAAAGTGGCTGAAACCAATACAAAAGCCTGTAAAACAAACAAGCTGTCTGGAGAAAAGAAAAGGAGGTCATCAATATTCAAACAGGCCTTAATATAACTAAGATACCCTCTTTGATGGGTATCTTGTGAAATTGCAAATCCTGTGAAACATTGTATGTTAACTGGAAGCAGAAGCGTTGCTGCCCCGGGAAAGGACCCTGGGCACTGGTCCAGGCCCCGCCCCCTACCCAGAGGCCACGCCCCTGGCTGCAGGCCATGCCCCGGGCCAGGTGCAGCTGGGCCCTGGATCAACAGCCGGGGCCGGGGCCGGGAGCAGCAGCCATGGCTGCGGGTGGCTAGGCCCCGGATCTCAGGCCCGATTGGGCCGGAGACTGGGAAGAGTGGGGCCCCACCAGACCTGGAGCACAGGCCCTATGTGCCTGGCACCAGCGACGCCCATGACTGCAAGTAAATTGAAAAGCTGTTTGTTGAGAAACTGCAAGCTTCACGAAATACCAGGTACAATGGTACATTGCACAGAAATGGAGACTGAAAAATTAGCTTGCTTAGATGTGTTTTAACGGAGACAGAGCATTATCTGTTCACTAATACAAAAATGTCCTCATGTCTAAATTGGAAACATGGATTTTGAATATTTTATGCATCTAAATACTGCTGTAATAAAGGGACATCAGCAAAAGGGTATAGGGAGTAGCTTCAGTGACAGATGTGCCAGACCCTAAAATGTTCACAGCTGTAGCTGTCAGCATGAGTCCAGGGACAAGACAGGCACACACAAATTCAGTTGATGGCTTTTAGTCTTGCTTAGTTAATGTAAGAGTAGTACATTGAATGAAGCCCTGCAAGCTCCAAAAGAATATAGGGTAGGCATGCTGTATTCTGCTTCATTTATTTACTTTTCTAATTGGCATAAAGCTGGATGCAAGATCATCATTATTTGGAATTACTGACAGGTTATTTGGGGATAATTGCTAAATGCCATTCTTCAAAGTCTGGAAAACAAGATTCAGGAGGCAGAAGTCTGAATGAGAACAAAAGTGATATCTTGGGAACCTGTGACAAAGCAAAATATACAAGGAGTTCTGTGGCACTTTTAAACACTAAAAAAAATTGTTTATTGCATGCGCTCCCATGGGGGAAAATCCTATTTTGTCAGACACTTGAAGATGGAGAAGCACAGATGAATGGAAAGAAAATAAATTCAGGGAAGTGCAAGTCATAGGATTGGGTCAGACTGTTAACAGCACATCAGTGCAGTTGTTTAGATTTGAACAGTGGAGAACAGCATATAAGAGGGGTGTGAAGGAAAAAGAAAAGCAAAATTACCTGTTGTAATGGGGGGGGGGGCAAATGGAAGGTGACAAAGGAGTGGGTAAAGAAACTGTCCCTAAGAGCTGGGGCAGGAGGCTGTATTCCTTCAGTTAGTATGTGAGATGGGAGGAGCAGAAAGATGACACTAATCAAGGTGGGAGGAAGGGAACAGATGTCCACAGTAAGAACAAAAGGCATCTGAAACTTAGAAAAAATAGTGGTTTAGAGATCAAGTTAAAGACATTGTACTGCACATTACCACATGTGCAGGTCTCAAAAAGTACACAGTGAAATTTAAAATGAGCATGTTTCACACCAAGGAGGTCACGCTGCCTCTGATCAGTGACAGCGAATACAAGATTCTGACTTCAACAGACAAAATATCTTTAAATTAAAAGAGAAGAGCCCTTTTAGATGTTAGTATCTGCAAAGATTTTAATATTTGTATTAATTTGTATATAATAGATCCAATGTATCATCAAGTCAAGCTGGACGCAGTTACTAACATTAGAGTAAGGAGAGGGGAGCTGAAGTGTTTTCAGTATGCTGATGATACTCAGCCCTACCTCTCCCACGGTCTGCATGAGACAGCAACTTGAAAACAGGTAAATTGGCTGAAGTTCAGCCCAGACCAGGCTGATGTGACGTTTGGCAGCTCTGAAGGACAACCAGAGGAAGTGACAAATTAGTTAGGAGCACTGTTGTGAGGAAGCCTGACTGCCTCCTGTAAGGCAGGGTTCACTTACGATTTACAGCTCATATTAGAGCATAGGCTGCTGATGAATTCACAGTAGCAAGTGTGAAAAGCACCTTCTTCTCACCCTTCCTGCACCTGGCAAGGCAAGTATGATCTTCCTGCCTGATATGGATCTTGCAGACTACTGCAATGCACCATCAGGCTGCACCTCGGAGTCACATAGAAACTAAAGGTAGCACAGAATGTATGCTATGGGAAGGAACATCGGATACCATTACTTCATGTTTGCCAGAGGCCAGATTTATTAACATTTTGGACATGCGCCAAACAGATCTTTGTTCTTGAGTACCAGGGGTAGAAGTAGGTTGAGAGAGTAGTTAGATATAGGGCTATTCAGGCCTTTTTAACATGGAGGGTAAAATGTCACTTTTGTACAGAAAGTTTTATAAAAGGTGTATATATCAACTGATGTTTATGCTGTATAACAGGGGTCTTAAATAGATGGCCCGTTGGCCGCATGCAGTCTCTAAAACTACTTCCTGCACCCCACAACACCATTATTGTTACTGATATTTGCAATATTGTTGTATGGAAAGGTTTCAGTGGCACAGCCCTTGGGCTAACATCCTCATGTGGCCCTGTTGCTAGTCCTCATGCAGCCCTTGTGGTGATTTGAGTTTGAGACCCCTGCTGTATAATGAGGTTCTGAAGTTTCTCAGAGCTTTGGATAAGTGTTTAAATAATATTAAACCAAAAGTTAGGAATATCTGAGTGCTTTAGAGAGAGATACACTTTCATGCTGGAATCCTTACTTAACGCCTCTTAACTAATAGCTATTGTATTAGATGAAAGTATGTGTTCACTTTAAAAACAAATATGCTGAGCAAAAATACATATTAAACCTTACATAGCAGGACCTGCAGTAAGCTCAGCATAGCATTTGTGGAAATTTTAGTTTAGATGGTTACCATCATCATCATCAAGGATATAACAATTTTGTTAGTAGTTTTTTGAAGTGGTGGAACTGATATAGTTTAAACTTTAGATACTGCCAGTTTTGACAAATTATGCATGCTGAGGAAAAGGAAACAGCACAAAAGAAAGCCATTGTTACAGATCTAGAATGGGACAAATATCTCCATGGCAACATTGGATCATCTCATCAAGAAGAGAATTGAGCCCTAGCAGACTATTCTCCCTTCACAAATCACAGCCACATTCACTGAGTGGAAGAAAGGATCTAAAGTACAATACAGTATACAAGAGAACTAGGAGAAGTTTCCAGTGTCCACCAAAAATTAATAGTTTATTTAGAAACTAAGGATCAAAAAGCAAAAATTAAGATTCATTACAAATTGGGTTTTTAGACTTCACTATGATATACAGTGAAGCTGTAATATCTTATTTAGTTAATTTCTAATTTTATCGCTGTTCTCACGATGTGTAGAAGACTTACAATCTTATATTACTGTCTAGTTTAACATACTAAATATCTTCTGTTGCTATTAGATCTGTTGATGCCATGAAACAAGTTTCTTAAACTTTAGAGACAGCTTTTAATTACATACACACACACAGCTTGACAAGTATGTCAGATATATTTTGTATGTACCATTGTTGTAGTTATCAAAGTCCCACAATATTAAAGACAAAATGGGTATGTGGCGTGAGGTACTGGATCAAAAATTGGTCCAGGAAAAGATATTTTCCCACCAATCTTGTCTCATATATATTTTGACAATACAACAGAACCAGAAAGAATAAAACACCACACACTGGTATTCAAAGAATGACACCTTTGGGTTTGGATCCCCAGTTGAATAGCTGAGGCATTAAAGGTACACTGAAGTAAATTAACAAAGCTTTTAATGAATGGGAGGGAGGGTACTTTGTAACGGATTTCTGATTTGAATAAAGTAAAGAAAGTTTCTCTCACTACACAAGCTGAAAGTAATTTCTCTGCATTTCCTCCGAAAAAACTTATACTATATTGCAGCCAGTCACAAGGCTTCGAGACCAGTGGTTTTCAACCTTAGGTTTGGGACCCAGTACTGGGTTGCAGACCCTCAGGTACTGGGTCGCGGCACCCCCTGCTGCCAAAAGATTGGAATGAATTGCTTAAAGATGTAATTGGTTGTGGGCATAAAAGATATTTTTTCAACTTGGTCCCATGAAAAAAGTTTGAAAACCACTATTCTAGACAGTAATTGGTGGTGCTTCAAAAATCAAGCATTTCCTGATTTAGTACTGGAACCATACAGACTGCATAGGATTTGAACAACCACATTATCTTTTTTTTTTTCTTTTGTATGAAAACTACATGTTCTGTTTACAATTAATACGAACATAGAAAGGTTTCTGACATCTACTGACTGAGGAAAATGTCAAAAATTATATTTTAATGAACTTCTACAGAGATTATATTTATAAAACACTTACGAGAGTTTCTTTATGAGGCTTTCAACCTCTAAAAATTAGTCAGATTGAAAGTGCACAAAATAATTTAAAAAGACAGAGAGAGAGAGAGAAAGAGGGTTAGTAAAAAGAAACAAGGAATGAATCCATATAATCTGCTGAAGCTGGAGAACTCCCAAAAGAATAACTGGCAATGATATGAATTTCTTTTGATTATGTTCATATACATAACCTACTGTGCAGAAGTAAGCAAAGATTTATGTTCACATGTATAGTCTGCTCTGCAGAAGCAGATGAAATAGATCTAAAAATCTACTCAATTACATTGATGCAACAGAACAGAAAAGATTGATGTGCTAAATTCTGTAACATGATCCCATACAAATTACGCAGAAATAAGAAAAACAATTTTATTATTTACAAGCTAAATTTTCATTTCAAATTTGAATCTGCATGCAACTAACTAGAGCTAAGCAAATAATTTGTTTTCAGTTTTTTTTATGGCAAAACCCAAAAAAACTGAAGAAAGTTTGGTTCATTTAGAATCCAAACTATTTTTTTCATTTCTCATCAAAACAAAGCAAAAAGAAAGAAACCCTAATTGTTTGGGATGATTTAATATTTGTTATAAAAATGCCATTTCTATTAAACACTTTGTTTAAAAATAATATTTTTAATCCATGTCAAAGCAAACATTCTGACACCTCCAAAATTCCAAGGGGTTTTTTTCCCCAGCCAAAACGATTTACCAAATAGCCCAAATCCGCCAACAATTTCAGTTCCCTCTGTGACCCCTTAGTTCCAAATGGTGCTCAAGGGTTTACAGAAATCCCCTGTGACTGACATCTACCTAGTATTAGCCAAAGGGTGTCATGTAAGGTCTTTATTGAGAGCCTACACCCCCCCTGCTCATCATAAAATGTTATTTTAGAAATTATGCAGCTACATCATGTTCCGAAAGTACAAGAGAGACAGGGCGGGCGTGGTATTATCTTTCAGTGGACCAACTTCTATAGGTGTAAGAGACAAACTTTTGAGCTTCACAGAGCTCTTCTTTGTGGAGCTTTAAAAAGTTAGAAAAACAAATAATGCCCTAAACTAAAACATTAGGATCAACAAAACTACAACATTGCCCACGTACTCTTGAAGCACTTAAGTTAAGCTAGGTCACCAAAAGGTGATAAACAGGTTTTGGTCAGGCAGGCAGTAGTAGATACTTATCTCCCTGGCTGGTTATTGTGTATTGTGTGCCTTATTGTGTGTCTACGTGTATATGGAGCCACCGGCTGATCAAGACTGCAGAGCTGACAGATCACAAAATCTGCAGGAAGAACACACAGCAGGGAGGGTGTCCTGTTTATGACTAAGATCAAAAGATTAGTCTGGAATATCAGGACAATGCAAAAAGTCACATGGTATCCTTTGACTAGGGGACAAGGTATCATATCAACATGCTTGTTTTATGAGCAGAAGGTCATAGAAAGCCGGGCTGCTAAATGTTGGGAGAAAGACTATAGGTGAGCTAAAGTTAATCAGACAGTGAAGTATCTGTCTTGTTAGTTAAATCTAGGCTCTAGAAAGTGTGCTATGATTTTATGTAACATTTTTTCCAATATTTTTTCTTGTTACTTCTCAAGCCCTATTCTTTGTTAATTAAAGAACTGCCTGTTTTCACTATGAACAAATCTAAGTGTTGTGAATTTAGCAAAGCAGTAATCATGAGACAAAACGGTAAGATGGGGATGCTGTTCCTTTAGGAATAGTGGCTCTGTGAATTCTCAGAACATCCAGTGGACCAGGAGCTGGACATGCCAGGGAAATAATTAGAGGACTTGGGGGCTGGTGTGTGCCAATCACTAACCTGCAGAAAGATAACAGAGCCTGCGTAGGCTGAGAGGAAAGTGCTTGCATAGCCTATGAAGTCCAGGCTATGACTTCCTCATGCTAAGAACAGGAGTTAGCAAAGTGTCACACAACCTTGGGAACCCCCCTGAAAAATCAACCCCAGCCCTCAAAATGCATCACCAGAGTCTTCCATGGATTTCAGTGAGCCAATCTATTAACCTGGGAGATGCTCACTTACTCTAATGATGACACCAGTACAAAGCTTTAAGTCAGGTGTGTCAAATGTGGCTTGCAAACCTCTTCCACTTGGCCCACAACTGCTCTGCAAGACCACACTTTCCCCCTAACAGACAGGGAGAAAGAGAAAGAAAGTGCGGACTTGCATATCTAGAGGTCCAGGATGCCACAAGAGCATCAGGTCTCGTCGAGCACTGGGTATGTGAAACTGTGTTCTGTGAGGCCACATTCTCTCACTGTGAGAGAGAGGTATCGTGGAGCACATCGCGCATAAACAATGCTCCACAATGCCATGACAGTACCCTAGTATTTTGATTTATGGTATTTCAAGTGGGCCATACGTACATTTACCATAAGTCAAATCTGGCCTGCCATAGCAAATGAGTTTGGCGCCCCTGCAGTAAGAAAACTGACAACATTCTTCACTTCCTAGCAAAGCCAGAAACATTTCCAGTAATCATCAACTTTGAGCTTCCATATCAGGCTAGTAACTCACCAGTTTCCAGTAAAGAATCTGTATTTACAATACAAAGAACAATTTCCTTTGACTACTTCACCTGCACTTGTAGGAAGTAAGGGATATCCTTCAAAATTCATCAGCACATGGACCTGCACTGGTACTAAACAAATAAGATGTCTACTAGGAGGGAAACAAAATGTAGATAAAGAATGCTAAGAAGCATATGCAGATTCTTACAGAAACATTCTTCATCTTTATAACTGCATTGCCTAATGACCTTTAAAGTAAGTTATCTACCTCTACCAAATAGAGTATGTTAACATCTGCCAACATTTTAAAAATTACCTTATGTACAACTATGAGACAAGTCTTCACTTGTCAGAAGTTGGGATGATCCTCTAAATGTTAAAGATTTATAGAAGTTAATGGTTGAATTATTAGAAACATATTAGATGACCACCAACACAGGGAAGTATAATTTCTTCTGAAACCACTGAAACAGATAGTAAGTGATATTAATCAAAGTCAGCGATCTAGATTTTAAACAAAGAAAAAGACATAAAAGGTGAACTTGAAAGAGGCGCAAAACCACATGGGTTGCAGTAAGTGGGGGGGGGGGCCCACAATCTTAGAAAATTCTTGCAAAACAGCCTGCAGTATTAGAACATGAACAAAAATATTTGAGCGGGGCAGTTATTTCTGACTAGACTGGCCTTTCCTCAAACACAAACTTTTAATGTTTGTTGAGTAGCTGTCAGAAGCAAAGGAAAAATAAAATTAATGATAATATGCTGTTATTCAATCTGTGATGGAACACCAAAGGCTAAGTGATCTCACTGAAAATTGTGATAATCTAGTTGTAGCCTTCAATCAATGACTATCATTCCTAAAGTTACACAATAAAGAGTCTCTCAATTGGAGTTTAAGTTGATATAAAAGAAATTTTAGCTAGTACATTTAAACTGAGCTTGCAAAATTCAAAAATTACTTCAAGCCAGTCTGCATAAAGATTTTTTAAAGAGAGAAATATGGGCTTTTAAATGGCTTTTAGTTGTAAAAAAAATTTAGCCATGTCATCATATAATTTTATTTCATTTTGCTTCTTTCATTCAAGACAAATTCTAAAATAACATTATAGCATTACTGTAAAATCAGTTTGAGACCTGATCAACAAGCAAGACGAAACGAAGAGTTATATATATGCAGGGGAGAAGGGCTATGCCTGTAGAACCATTTTGAAAAGAAAAGAGAATGGCTAAAACATAAAAACATTAAAGTCATTCTCTGTAGAAGAGGACTCCTACACCTAGTATGAAGATTTTGAGAATGGACAGAGAATTCATGTGTCATGGTGTCTGGATTTAGGGGACCATTTATGATATTGTTCCATACCAATATTTCAAAATTGCATTAATCCATATGTTATGTCATCCTGGGTACCAATAGAAAGGACATTATTTGGTAAGAATAACTACATTGTTTGTTTCCCAAGGGGCAGCCGTGTTAGTCTGTGTAGAGCAAAAACAACACAAGTCCTGTGGCACTTTAAAGACTAACAGAAATCTGTTAGTCTTTAAAGGTGCCACAGCACTCTCATTCTTTTTGCTACATTGTTTTCATGTAGGTGTCATATCTATATGAAGAGTTATGAATATGCTTGTTATATCTGTATTTCAACTTGTGATGTCATTCTGGGAAATACCCCAGACAGGATCTATAGCAACTGTCCCCTTAATGGCCCACTAAGGGAACCGCAGGTGCAAAGGGCCTAGGAAGAGATCTGAATGAGTCATCAGGACTATGTGCCTCTGATCTCCATTTTGTTTCTGTAAATCTTTACACAGAGCTTGGAATAATAAAGTATGTATAAAAACAGCTGTGCCCACCTCCATTTTGTCTTTTACTCTGTCCAGCTTTCAGCCAACACCTACCTCTGGATCTATTCATCTTCAGCTGAAACTATGGAAAAAAGGGCTGAGACCCATCCAGATACTAGATGTACACCCAAGGAACTATACAACCCTGCAAACTACAAATTCTCTTAAGGACTTGAATTAAATGGACTTTTAATCATTGTATGTGTGTGATTTGCTTTAATCCCTTAATATTTCTCATAGGTTGTTTCCTTCACAAAATAAACTTTTAGTTTTAGTTATTAAAGGATTGGCTGGTAACGTGGTAATTTGGGTAAGATCCAAATCTATACTGCTTTGCATAATGTGATTGGTCCTTTGGGATCAAGAGAATCTTTTTGGTAAAAAGCTTAGAGTTTTAAGTAATATCTCTCTTTAGTGACCCAGTGGCTATTTGGGAACGAGTGACTAAAACGCAGTAAAGGGGCTGTTTGTATTTTACTGTGGCTCCTTGATGTCCAGTGTGTATATGTGGCGGTGGGGTGAGGGGAGATGGGGATCAGAAGCATAGTTTGTGACTGGCTGGGGAAGTTTATGTTCAGATAACATTACCAGTACTGGAAGAATTTGCTCTCTTTTTGCAGCCTGCCCTGATACTTCCATTTTCAGGTAATTATCCCAGGAAACTCAGATAATACCATGGATAATTAATGGAACTGGAGTAAAGAATAAAGAGAGATTGACGTCAAGTTACTGGAAAGTCTTAAGAAGGAACACTAAAATATTCTGAGATGGTTGTGCAGTCCAATGACACTGAAGCAAGAAGCATTTGTAGTCAGCATTCTGTAGCAAATACCAGTCTAAGTGAATATTCAAACATTTAATACACAGTAGTTAACACTGAGCTCACAACTTTAATACTGAGCTCACAGTTCTTTAATAATTTATAGGGAAGCACACACTATTTCAGGCAATCTGGTCACCTTGTTTAGTCACGCTCCCTTGGTTCTATCAGGGATAGGAAGGCTGCAAGGGCAGAATCTCGAGAGCTTGGTGAACCAGTATGCCACAGTGCAATGGAAACAATCTCCAGTCAGTGTCATTTCTTCTTGACTTTTAGCAAGCAGAACTGGGCTTTTAGCAGGAAGACTGAAAGGCTGAAAAAAAAGATTGACTCAGACAACTGTTCACATTCTAAGTGAATGAACTCTTCCTAGAACAGTCGTGTTTCAGATAGTTACTTCGTAATATCTTATCTAGGAAAGCATGAAATGCCAACCTCACTAGATTTTAGAGCCTTTCTTTCACTAATCTAGGCAGTGAGCTTTCTTCATTAAGACTACCAAATGGTGATTAGTAAATGCCACAAACAAGCGATCCTCAAATTAGTGCTCTTCTTTAAAAAGTTTTTTCCAAAGTCAGACAGCCCTCATTAAACCAATGAAGATATACCATTATGGTATTTTTCTCTTCTGTGATCTGAATCAGTTTTAGGGATATGTTTCAGGTGTTCAAAAGCCAAGGACTCCAAGAACCTAGCTGGTACAAGAGAGATTATTAACGGTGGCTGATAAAAGTGGAACTCAAGCATGCCTTCAATTTACAGCTCTGACACTGCCCAGAAACCTCCTTAAAAGAAGAGCAAGACTTTGTGATCTGATTTAGTTACACAATTATACAGACGCACACTAACACACACACTGCAAGACAGTGAACATATAGTCAAGCAGAAGGACAGACCAACAGTACTTAACTAATTGGGTTTCTAATACCTTACCCCTTTACCATAGTCTGCATAGACCATGTGTATTCTAGTATCTGTTTCTCTTACAAGTCTCTGGAATTTGGATCTGGTCCAACACAATTCTTAGAGGAGTGTATTCCTATGCCGTGAAAACACGGAATGTACTTCACAGGCAAATGAAATATTATTCACATAGTCTAGCTACCTCCTCTGAGAAAGTTACAAAAAGACCAATTGGGTTTAACAGTTAAACCACATTGCACATTGTAATGCTGTTAGACAGTATTAGTTTCAGAATATTAGGAAGAAAAGGCGGGTAAAGTAATATCTTTTATTGAACCAGCATCTGTTGGTGAGAGAGAGATGTTTGAGCTTAGATGTCTTTTTCAGGTCTGGGCACAGAAAAGCTCTGTGTAAACTCAAAAAACTTGTCTCTCTCACCACCAGCAGCTGCTCCAATACTGCCTCACCCAACTTGTATCACTAATGCTTTACATTATATCAACTAACACCATATAAATCTTCAACTGTTAGCTAACCCAACAGGAAAACAAAAATCAAAAAAAGAGATAAAGGAAATCAGGTTAAGTCTAAGAAATAAAGGGAGCATAAAGATTCAGAATCTGCAGAAGGAATATGATGCATTTAACACCCAAGGTCTATATATTTTTTCAATGCTAAATAACATAGGTTCTTTCTACTCATTAATCAGCATAAACTTTAGGCCCTTCACAAGATTCCCCTTCCAAAAACATACTCCTGAGACTACTACTCTTAAAGGTCACAGACCAGTTTGTGTTCTTGGGGGGAAAAATCCCCCACTATCCTATGCTGAAGTGAAGGTTTGTATGTAATACATCAGACAAGAGAAGAAGCTGTCTAGTTGTAACACAAGTGACATCAACAACATCAATGCATTGGCCATATTAGATGAATAAACACCTGATTAGAAGAGTTTAGTATTAGCAGTTTCATGAAAACAATGAAGGGGCTAGCAAGCGACAGAATGAGTTGTCATGGCCCTCTGCTGTATCAGATAGCGAAAGTTTCACTATCAAGAGTGAAACTTAAAATTTTCCCCATGACCATTTCTCCAGCAGTCTTTTCTTCTTTTCAAGTGATTAACAAGTTTATATCCACTCATCAGCCTATTTAGTATTTACTGTAAAAAACAAAAATATGCTTTCTGTTGTTTTTATTGGGATCCACAATCCATTTCACAACCTATCACGGCATTTCCAATTAAACAGCACATCTCTCAGCACCTGTAACATTAGTTATCCCAGGATCTTCCTATCCAGCATGTGGATGATTCAGAGAAGATTCAGCATGCATTAGTATCATGGATACCTGATTTAAGACTGCCTGATAGTGAAACATACCTTGTATCTTTAGATAGTATCTGTTTTGAAACTAATCATGGTAAGGGGAATTTTTTTTCCTCATCACTAAGTAGAACAAAGATCAATTCATTACACAAATTGCCTTAGTATGCATTATTGATTATGAAAGGATAATTTTTTACTCTTTTTACCTATCATGGTCATGGAATCATTAATGGACAAAATCAGCACCTTATGACGCAGGTATTGAATTTTAGCAAGAACTTGCCAAATTTTCAGTTCTCTAACAAGCTACATTTTCACCTCACAAAGGAGTACTGTGCTGAAGACTGATCTTATCAGCCATGCTGGAATACAGTACATTTTCAACAGTCACTTGATTTCAACCACACACTGCTGTTGCAATCTTTTGAAAAACAGCCAATACCTTCTTCAAAGATAAGCAGCAACTGTGATTATCTTCCATGTCCTGACTGTCAGAATACTTGTGTGTACAGTATGTTGCCATACTTTTCCACCCAGTCAGCAGCAATTTTGTTGTTTTTAACAGATTCCCAGTGGGGAAAAAAGAAAAAAAAAAAAATCAAATTTCATCCGTTTTTCCCTCTAAAAAAGTAAACCAAATAAATGAGTATGCAAATAATTCCAGTTGAACTTCATCTCCACCTTTGCTACAGTAAGCTGTGCAAAGTAAATTGAATTCCCAGGAAAAATTCTGCAGTCCTGGTGCCTGACGCAGCTATCAGACTGACCAATCTGTAGGACCAAAAGGACACTTTTGATATTAATTGAGCCGGTAAGTGGCTTGTCCAGATTCATTCGTGAGGCAGGCACTTACAGATTCACAGTCAGACAAGTACATATTTCATTAGATGTTACTGGAAAAGACATTAAAAGAATAAAAATTTCCAAGCTCACTGATGATGATTGAGCCTTGGAGTTTAAACTAGCATCAGATTAATTTTTGTCCATTGCCTTGAAATATGAAGCACTCTAAGTGCAGGAAAGTAATAAAATCAGTACTGGTATATCATTTTGAATGTCTGGGAAGAACCTATGAGAAAAGCTCATACATTTGGCTTCACTACAACCATGACCATTGACTTTATAGCTTTATAACAGTATTGGGAATTTCTGGAACTCTCTTTGTTCTATTCATTGACTGCTTTCGGATCAGATGAGCACAGACCAAAACTTGTCAGACCATTTGGCACAGCTCAATTAGACAGGTGCTGGACTACAGTTGAACTGTTCCTCATTAAAGAGCATATGGTTTAGGTGTCTGTCAGGATAGGTGAAGACTATTACGAAACATTTTTCAGCATGGAACTGGGGCTAAAAAAAACCCGAGAAAAGAGCAAGCTTTACAGAACTTATGGGTAAAAGTGTTACACTTAATAGGGATTATGATATTGTTTTAAAAAACCTTTACATCAAAACCTAAACACTGACAAGATTCATGCAACATGCTACATTCTGTTGCCTCCAACCAGCATTTCTATTTGCTGCTTCTTCTGCACCTACCATACAATGATACGAAATGGAAATTGCAAGCACCCTGTGATGTTAAAAGAGGCAGAACATTGTGATATTATTTCAACTGTAAAAAGATAAAATTCTAGTAAATTAGTGAGAAAGAAGTCTTCTCTCAGAGGGAGAGTGGCCTGGAATACAGCCTTTCTAAAGTTTTTGTTAATTCCTAACTGCATTCATTATTTGTGGTGGCATCCCGATTGGTTGGGTTAAGAGTTTCCCATGAAGATGCGTAAGCTTTACCACACAGATTCTTTCCTAGTAAAATTCATGATGCTGAATTCCCACACTGAGAAAGTTCCATGTTAGAAATAGTCTGATAACTCGGTCTATCTAGAAATATCCAAGTTTTGTAGATGTCTAGATTATTATTTAAATATTGCATTATTTTCTGAGCATTATTTCTCACATATAATATATAAAATCTGACAATGACATGAGATGCTATGGAAAGCCACTACATTTCTTTTATCTGATTTATAAATATTCTGTTCTTTCCATTCATCCTCTAGGAAAGTAAGCAACATGATCAGACATGTAAGTACAGAAATAATGTCTCAAAAACAGAAGAGTTTTTTTCTAAACAATGCTTATTTTTATTTTATAACCATTAATAAACCTTACTCTGAAGTTCTTGATATTTCACAGTAAAGGACATTTAAGCTAAATATCACCCAGGCTAATGGAAAACAAAGTTGACAGATGTTTTAACAAATATAATTTAAAAAAAAATCTCACACACAGAGCAGAGAAACAGAAGAAGATACCCGATGGAGGGAACAATCTTTCACCACCAAATGAAGGAACTATGGATTTTGAGATCTATTTTCTTTTAAGTTATTCAGGTTTCTTTTTAAAGTTTTAACATGCTGTGACAAGATAGCAAAACACTGCATTAGTAGTTGAAGGATTAAAGTAAAAACTCCAGACAACCCCACCCAGCAACCCCTGAAGATCATGCTTGAGGTATAAGTGTACTTAAAAGACACCCAGACAACTCCAAAAGTGGCCTGCCCTGCCCTAGGAGCTGCTGAGGAAGAACGCAGAAGTTGCTCTACTGAGAAGAGAGGAACCAATCTGCTTGAACCATAGACTGACTAAAGGGACTGTGTTTGCTTTATGTCAGTGGTTCCCAACCTTTTTCTCTACATGGACCCCTACATCATCATCATCATCAAAAACTTTTGCGGACCACTACACTGCACTCCATGGCTCTGAACCCCTTATCGCACTCCCCTTTCCTGTACTCCCTGACCCTCAGCCCCTTACCACGCCCCTGTCCTCTGCTGTATACGCTTTTCCCGTGCCCCCTCGTCTCCCCAATAGACCAGATGCAGTCCAGCCCTGTACTCCCCGGCCCCAAGTCCCTTACTACACCCCTCTTCCCCATGCCTCAGCACTCCTCAGCCCTGAGTACCTTACCCCACACCCCTGTCCTCTGCTGTATACTTTTCCTGCCCTGCTTTGTCTCCCCCACAGACTACATGAAGTGCCCTCATGGCCCACCAATGGTTCGCAGACCAAAGGTTGGGAATCTCTGCTTTACATCACTTTAGTCACAGACTGAAAAGCTTGAACTACAGAGTGGAGGGTAGGAAGTGCTCCAGGAAGGACTGTCTTAAAGTGATGCTAGATGCCTGAACTTAGTTACCCTCACATGACCCTAGCTGGGATCCTGATGCAACAGGAGGACCCAGGCTAACCTACCACTTTCTAACCGCTAGACTAGACATCACCTCTGGGAAGTGCCAAGCATGATACATGCTGCCAATGTTTTCTGAGTATGGGGTAAAGGTTATAGGACAATTAACTACAACCAGGAGGACAAAAAGCAATACAAAGATATTTTATAAGCACATAGTCCCTCCTTAGGAAGTCGACTGAGCAATTGCCAGATAGACAAATCCAGGACAGAAGTTTTGGTAAGAACCAAAATACAACCCAGTTAATGTTAATCAATATCACCATGACAAAACTATGGAGGGCAGAGAAGACTTTCTGAATTAAGCAGTTCTCAGCACAGGAAACTGATCTGAAACTATGATTCATGCAGTCAACATCAGTTCAATAAAATAAGCTTTAAAGTTGAGAAGCACTGAAAGATATTATGGTTTAGTGGGAGTGGTCAGGGGGTTGGACTAGATGACCTATGAGGTCCCTTCCAGCCCTATGATTCTACGATATGGAAGAATTTTTAAAAGGCATGTAATATTTAGATATTGGCTTGTCACAGAATTTAAACAGCTCCAGTCCCTCCAAATCAAATAAAGGATTAGAGACGGTGAACTTTATGTAGGGGAAGACCCAAATGTTTATGAAATAAAATTACTGAAAAGATGAAAATCTAGCAAGTCACATGCTGATGAAATTCTCCTATGGTCAAGCCAGAACTACTCAGGCACTAAAGAAAATCAAAGCAGACAATGGAGGACAGGTTTCATGCTTCAGAATGCAAAGGATGTGAAAAAGCAAGACTGAGAAGCACTGACATAAAGGGAAAACCAAAAATACTACATGGGTTGGTTTCTCCTTCCTCCACCAAAATCCTCCTGAATGAACATCACCTTTATATTAATAGAATTTACCTTTAAACATGCAAGAGCTTTTTATTTGTAGATCATCAGAAACAAATCCTGATGATCAGGCATGACTCAAAGGTACCACCCGGCAACTTCTCCAAAGTTTTAATGGGATTAACTTTGAGGAATTTTAACATTTGTGGATAAAAATTCTTATCTATGTAGTTGGATATAATATGGTTCTCTGGTTTGGCAGCTTTCACTGAGTTATGTTAATGCTCATATATACATTGATTGAGTTGGCACAGTATGTGACTTAATATTTTATAATATTTACTTGTAGTTTTTAAATTGATACTAGGGATGTAAAAGGTTTAAAATATTTAACCAATTAACAGTAATCAGCTGCTTTAATGTTTTAAACAGCTGGCTCACATTTAAACTGGGGCAGGGGCAGAAGAGCTATATCTGGGCTGGCTCCCTACCATCAAGAGTAGGGGGTAGTCCCAGCTCGGCTCAACTTCCCATGAGCCGCAGAAAGATGCGGAACCCAGCATGGGGAGGGAGATAGAGAGGAAGGCAAGTCACAGCTAGGCTTGGCTTCCCATACCAGTGAGAAAGGGGGATGGGGAGCAACCAGTCATTCCCAGCTGGGAGTCCAGCACATGGGGATGGATAAGTTTTGCAAGGCTATTTTTTGCACAAGCATTTACAAAAGATGTCATTGCCAGGTTTTCGCCACTGAAGAACAAACAAACAAACAATCTAAAACTATGGCCATGAAATGAACTAGATGCTGCTCTTGAAAAACTGCCCTTAAACACTTGTTTGAAAAATGGTATTACAGTATCTAAAGATTTTGAGATTGATGTCATAGTGAACATTGGAAAGATCTGGCTCACATTTTACAAGAGGCTCCTTTCATCACTCCTTTAAGAACAAAGCTACATTTATAGTTTCATTGCTTATCTGAACCCTACCCTACTTTTCTAGCAAAACAAGCATTGCTGCTGTTTGATAAAGAACCCGTCACTAAAACAATTAAGTTTTCACCAGTGCTGTGAACATGTCAAGTGAACATCTTTAAACCCTTCAGGCACAAATGGGTATACAAGTAGATTATTTTATTTTATTTTTTTAAAGAACCTAATACATGCTGGTTAAACTGAAAATGAGTGAAGAGAAAACAAAAAGAATGCACAGAGTTGAGAAGATAACAGCATATTTCTTGCCTCTCTAATCAGGGACAACCATATGTAAACAAGCTCTTCTGCTCCCTATGCATGACAAATATTATTGTGTATCTAATGATTTTCTAATAACTTCAGTAAGAAATATTTATAAGTTTATCATAGCAGGGTAGCAACTTACTAATGTTATGTACTATAGCATCTTCACTGCACTGTGTCAATTGGAGATGCCCTCTGATCAAAATAGCCCCACTCCTTTTGGGAAAGTGGATTTATGGTGTCGACCAGAGAGCACTTCTGAGTGAGTCTCGACGACCTGCTCAAATCAATCCTGTAGCACTGCCCTCAAGGCAGTGTAGATGTACCCTATGTAACTTCAGGAGCCCAGGTCCCATTTTCAAAAGGAAACCTTATATTTCACTGAGACCATGAGACTTGTAAGCAGTTTGGCTCCTAAGTCCCACTAGCTCAGTGAGATGAAATTTTTCAAAGGCTTATATCCCTTTTGAAAACAGGAACTAGATTTTTTTTGAAAATTGTAAACATATCTTTTCTCCTTGAAAATACCTATGTGCCCTCACTTATAAAGCCAATGTTTTTCTAACTATTATGCATTCTTTTCAAGTATTATTTAATTAATCTAATCTTCATTTTTAGAGAAGAATGAGACCATTTTAGCAAGCAAACTCTGAAAATAAAGTCCAGAGTATTCACATTCCTCACCTCATCCAGTCTGGTCTTAATAGACCAGAATAGACAGAGACTATACCCGTGTCATTGGTCTACAGTGAAGGACAAAGACCAAGAGTCCATATGGCTTTCTTTTCTGTTTTTGATATGGCTGACCATCAGATACTGACAGGCCTGTCACCAGACTAGATGACTAAAATACACTGTTTGGTTTAACCCATAAAGTGCTACCCTCAAAGAACATTAACTAATTCAGAATGCAACAGTCTGAGAGCTACTAAGCAATGCCTCTTGCACTGCTACTTATCCCTTCTGAACAGCATGGTATTGCTGAGGTTGCTTGTTTCTAGGTATTCTGCAATGCTGGTTTTGCCTTATGGCTTGGATCCTGACTACTTCTGACATTTTATGCTGACATTTGTGATTGTTAGAGGTGCCTGGACCAACTGTAGCCTCCATATTTAAACAGTCTGGGATTGAGGTTTTATTCTGCAACTTCTCCAAAACTGGCTAGGAAAATCTTCTCCCCAACCCCTTGCCCAACACATCTGGCTCCATTAATCTTCAGTATGTAGTAAACAGATAGATTTGAAGTAAGAATTTTACCAAGAAAGCTGCTTAGAGCTTAATGAGGTTTTGTACTAGTTATTTTATTACATTAGTTCATAAGGGGTTTTTTTGTTATTTTGTGTGTTCTAAAAGACAGCTTGATATGCATATTTATGAATAGACATTACATATATTGCATACATATCCAGATTTTTATCCTTTGATGAAGAGCAACAAAATTGATTTATTCATCATTTTCAAAAGTAGTATATTCATGGATATAAATTAGCAATTTCTTTCCTCGCTAAAAAATGAATGCCTAAACAGACTTTAAAAATTAAGTATAATCAACACATCCTTCTGCAGGTCTTTTCCTAATGGATGTTCTATTTGGAAGTTTGAAGAAGGAGAAGAGAATGGAGTATTCTTCTCCTTTTGGGAGAAAGCGTTGCTTGTTGGGAATGTGGGTGGGAGAAGGAAAGATGTACAAGCAGCCCAGTACTCTTATAATGGGCAAAAGTAGCTTTTTGAACTAGCCTGTAAAGTCCTACTGTACATGTTAAACCAGCATTGAGTGATCTCTGAAGTGCAATACACAAAGGGGTGTGCATACCAATCACAGATATTAGATTTGTGTAAAAGGACCCTTGCTCAAACCCAGACCCTAGCTGGATTATTAATAGTCTGCCAGCGGGGCCATGACTGGAGCACCAAAACCCAAAAGTTTAAACCTCTCAAGCACAGATTTTATTAAAAGGAGACATTTTACTTCTTCAGAAGGAATTCTCTATTTTAAGCAGGCTGGCCTGAGTAATGTGGGCTTTGCCCAAGTCTCTCTCATATTTCCACTCACACAAGAGATCAGAAAAGGGCTCAAGATTTTACTAAGATTGTGACAACTGAAGTACAGTTCTAAGTTACAGGGAAAGGTTCATTTGCTAAGCAATGTTTCAGGGGGGCATCTGTGTTACTCTAGTTCAGCAAAAGAAGCAAGGAGTCTTGTGGCACTTAAAGACTAACAGATTTATTTATCACATGAGCTTTCATGAGAGAAAAATCGAAGCATCTGATGAAGTGGGATTTTCTCCCACGAAAGCTCATGTGATAAATAAATCTGTTAAGTCTTTAAGTGCCACAGGACTCCTTGCTTCTCTTGCTAAGCAAGAAATTCAGCTACTACTTTGAATCACAAAGTTCCAAAGGGGCAGCCAAGTTAGTCTAGTAAAGCAAAAAAAGCAAGGAGTCTTGTGGCCCTTAAAGACTAACAGACTAGTTATGCACCAAATAAATCCATAAGTCTTATGGGACACAAGACTCCTTGCTTTTTTCTAATCACAAAGACATTTTAAACTAACTCTTACCACTCTCCCCTCCAGCTAAGCTTTTAAGAGTTCTAGGCCTCAGAATCTTTCTTGTCCTACAAGTTCTCTATCATACAGTCTTGCCAGGGAACATACTTTAACTTCTAAATTTTAAAGTTATTGATTTTTTTCCAGAGATTCTCCGTTCATATTTCATTAATTTACTGTTAAAACATATACTTGCTTTACCACAGCAAACCAATCAATTACAGACATACCACTAAAAACATCCAGTCTATAGAATCATAGAAGATTAGGATTGGAAGAGGCCTCAGGAGGTCACCTAATCCAACCAACTGCTCAAAGCAGGACCAACTCCAACTAAATCATCTCAATGAGGTTTTTGCCAAGCTGCATCATATTAAAAAACCTAAGAATGGAGATTCCACTCCTTCTCTAGGTCAGCAATATTCAAAGGGGGCCGGTGTGAGATGAATCACTGGGGGTTGGCGTGGAGCAGGAGACAGAGCTGATCCAGCTCCACACTCTCATGATACACAAGGAACTGCTACCACTGCCACCCCCTTCCTATAGCAGCAGCCACCCCCGGACACTGCCAGGCATGCTCCCTGCACTAGACTTGCAGCTGCTGCCCCCACTCCCAGCACCGCTGCCAGTGCTTGCTGCTCCCTGCTGCTGCTAATCCCTGCATTGCTGCTGCCACGCTCCCTGCTTCCTGGGTTATGGACCTTTTCTTCCTGAAGGGAGGGAGGGCTCAGGAAAAGAGAGGGGCACGACTGTTAAGGCCTACAGTGCAAGAAGCACCCCTCTAACAATCACGATCCCCTACCCCCAGAAAAGGGCAGACCCTACAGAATGGGAACTGCTCCCCCATTTTTTTCTTAAAAGGGCTTCTCCACTTCAGAAGGGGTGTGTGGTTTGGGGAAAGATGGGAGTCATGATAGTCGGATGGAAGTCCACAAGGGGCCTCCATTTAAAAAAAAAAAAAAAAAGGTTTGCAAACCATTAGGTTGCCCATTCCTGAGCTTCACCACCCTCTTAGTGAAAAAAGCTTTTCCTAATATCCAGTCTAGACACTTGAAACCATTGCTCCTATTTCTGTTATCTAATACCACCAAGAACAGCCTAACTCCATCCTCCCTGGAACTCCCTTTCAGGTAATTAAAGGCTGCTATCAGCCTTTTCTCATAAATCGTATACTCCAGGCCCCTAAGAATGTTTGTTGTACTCCTTGGGGCTCCCTCCAATTAGTTCAAATCCTTTCTGTAATGGGGCACTAAAAACTGGACATAATACTCCAAATGCACCTTGCCCAGATCCAAAGAGAGGGGAATAATTACTTCCCTTGAATCAGACCCTTCACCCCAAATGATTTTTTAATAAATAAACATTAAGTTTTTCCATATCCAAGGAGACATCAAACAACTTACCAGTTTGTATTCTGTTAAAAAGGCAAGTAATTATTTCTCAATATGACATTATATGCAGGTTTATTCTATAATATGCAATTAGTTCTACTCCATATAATCAAATTCTAACAGACTTTTGCTTTTTTCCCCTGTTGTCTTCCCTCTGCCCAATATATTTGATTGCGCTTGTTTTCTCTGGTCAGATATTCTACTTTAAAATAAAGATAACAGAAGAATTAAACAGCAGTGGATTATTTTCTTACATTTCACCCACCAGTTAAATTGCTTTGTGCCAAACAATTTAACTTACATTTGGTTGCATGTCAAGGTTTCCTGAACACTAGAATTCTTGCCAGGTTTCAATAGCTCAGACAAGATGGCTCTCAAGTCCAGTTTAGGATTTATAATAATCTTACAGGAGTTTACAAATCACTCACAAGAGATTATATTTTAAAAAAAAACAACAAATACTCAAGAAGTCAGATATGTGGGTCCAGAGATATGCCATATCTCAGAGATTTCAGTGAGGCAGAAAGCGAACATCAAACTCAACATGTTTTTTTGCAAGCCTGACAATTTGTGCACAAACTACTCAAAACACTGGAGCTGAGAGTCAAAACAGTAACTGGAAAGAGGGCAATAAAACGTGCAGTTTCCAGAAAAGATTCACTGTACGACGGCCCCTGATGTATCTGCTAGATCAATGGTTTTCAAACTTAGGCTCAGGACGCAGTACTGGGTCACAGAGCAACAGGCACTGGGTCATGGCAGCCTCTGCTGCTGACACCAAAAGAGTGGAATACATTGCTCAAAGATGTAATTGCTTGTTTGTGGGCATAAGCAATTTTTTTCAACTGGGTCCTGAGAACAAAAGTTTGAAAACCACTGTGCTAGTTGATATTTTCTCCCTGAATGCTTTGAAGATTTTTAAAAATCTTACCCTAAGGACTATTTTCAACAGAGTAAGTGATAGAGGGATGGGGAAGAAGAGTGAGCAGGGTGGGACCTCAGGGAGAGAAGGGTGGGGAAGCGGGGCAGAAGTGTTCTGTTGTCAGCAATTAGAAACTTGGCAATGGCTATACACTGCCCAGTGGCTCTTCTCCTTTCCTCTACCCATCACAAAGGTGTACTAATGGATGCTGAATGAGAGAGAGAGAGATGGGGAGTACCACATGTTCAGCGTTCAAGGACAAAAACAGAGCAAAAGCAATGCAACTTTCTTTCTTTCCTCGACAAATCATGTCCTCTTTCATCACGCACTTCCACAAAGTGGAGTTCTCCAAGTTCCTAGACGTTACCTTAAACATACATCCTATATTACCTTTCCAATTCATACGCTACCGTAACTCTGTAGTGAACACTTCTGAATGTGTTCCAAAAGGGTAGCTGTGTTAGTCTAGTATGGCAAAAACAAACAAGGAGTCTGGTGGCACTTTTAAAGACTAACAAATGTTGATTGGACTATTAAAAAGACTATGGGTGTTTACATAGGTTTGAATAGTTCTTGTGATATAAACAGCACTCATTTGGCCTGGCATTATATACAAAAAAGGAGCAAGAATTCTAGATTTGGCAATTGCTTTTTAGGGGTGGGTTATGGGTCAAATTCCCAATGGGAAACTGTTTCTAGAACAGGAGATATTAATATGTATGCTGCTTTATCTCCAAGCCATAGTTTCTCTGCTGAAGCTGGTATTCCTTTTATGTTTTTAAATTATTCTGCTTGTTGTCTTTTTCAAGTAATGCGTAGTGCATTTTCTGTTTCAATGAGCTTTCACTTTGAGAAAAATAAAAATTAATCCTACACCTCTCTCTCTCCTCCTCTCTCAGAAAAAAAAATATTTAAATATAGGTGGCTGAAACTTGGCTATTGGGACTCTGGTGGACATCAGCAGGAGATATTTTCCTGTTTATACCTAGGTTATGACCTCCAATTCTGCAAGACAATTCCTAGCACATTTATCATCAATCCTGGTGCAACAATAGAGAATCCATGTTGCAGTGGTGCCTTTCACATCCTCCACAACATAAATTCAAGTTCATTTTCAAGGAAATTCTGCAGGCCCATCAGAATTTTCAAATTCTAACCTTTTAGTTAGTTCTATCTTATCTCTTGAGATCAGAGGAAATACAGCTGCCTAAGACTAATAAACAAAAGCCTGGTCTCATCTCATAAAGTACTGGAAGTATCTGTTCTGTAACAATGCATATCTTTAATTTCTCAAGTGAGGAAAAAAAGGTTGCTAGTGTTGCACTTTAGTCTTATAAGGCTATTCAAATGAGCAATACTCAATATTTCAGTAACTGAAGACCACATCTCCCGCTATTTCACCACATCCTCTTTCCCAGCTCCCTTTCTTTCTGTTCTTAAGCCCACAGAGAGTAAAGCAGTTACTTCGTTGCACCTATAGTCCTATTAACCTGCCCCTTAACCCAAGTATTCAAATGGCAACACCATTCAAATGATTAAGGAAGCTCAGGGCAAAAGAACTGTATTTAAATTTGTGTTAAAGCCTGTTAAAAAGCATAATATTAACCCTGTGTTTTTGTGGGACTGATTTTTTTTGTTTTAAACTTAAACACATTTCCAGTAGTGTCTGGATATGCAAACACTGCAGCATTATGCTAGAGCAGTGGTTCCTCAACTGTGGGGACATCCCTCAACAGGGTGCAGAAAAATAATTGGGAGGTGGGGAGGCACAGCAGGGTCCAGGCCAGTAACCACAGGGGCAGACACGCACCACTAAGCCTCACTCTGCCTACATCCAGGTCCATTCGGGCCCCGCCTTTGACCCCCAGGTCTACCCTCATCCACCGCTACAGCTCCAGCCTGGGCTGGGCCCCGACCTCACTCCTAGCTGCAGCCCAGCCTGGGATGTGACCCCAATCAAAGCTCCCAGGGGTGGGGCACTGACCAGGTAAGAGGGAAGGTGTGGGCCCATAAAGTTCGGGGACCATTGTGCTAGTGTATAAAACAGACAACAGCATGAAAAGATCACTCTAATTTCCATGCGTGAGCCAAGTGAGATCCAAAATTCAAACAAGGAGGATGAATTGTGAAAAGATGGTCATATTTTAAAATACTGACCTTACGTAAAATAAAATAATACCAAAAGGGCTGTTATTAGATATTCCTACTATAAAAGTGCTCAGAGCCTCTCCCCCCATCATTCAAATAGGGTTGGGAGGCTTTGCCTGTACACAGTCCCGATCCTGAATAGTTTATAATCCAAGTTCCAACTCCACAGATGATGGAGCCTTGCATTGGTGCAGTGCCCTTCTGGAGCAACTGGGTAGGTCTCTGGGCACAGCACAAGGGTCTGTCCACATGGAGACTGCTAGGGGATCAGTGCCTAAAATACCAGTAAGGGTGAGGAGAGAAGTAGACAAAATGCATACAGTTTCAGGTATACATACAGAAGCATTACTTATTTTAGCAACTTCAATTGAGATGTACGGGTCTCTTCCAACCAAAGTAGTGTACAAAAAGGAGCAATAGTGCTCCTTCACTTGAAATTCTCTCTTATAATTGTAGATTTAATACAGATGAACAAAGACAATGCACATTTTCCCAAACAAGATTACATACCACTGCAAAATGTTGACAGGAAACCCTGACTGGAGACAATCTGCAGTCTGCTACAAAATAAAAATCACTGTGGACATCCTTATGAATAGAAGGTTCAAGCAAAGACCACTGAGTTTCTTAGCAATGGGGCTCTGCCATGTTAGTTTCAGAATTAAACATCCAGCATGGTATCTTCTAAAGAACTTGGCTCAAGGTTAAACCATGTTAAAGATAACATGCTTTAAACATGATCTGCCCTTGTCTATAATTGGCAAAGTGTATTGGACAGCAGGTTAGTTAATGCACATTAAGATTTTCTGACAAGACAGGTTTCCTAGTGTAAGACATCACCTCTGAAGGTCACATTCACAAACAAAGTGGGTTAGAGTGACCAGATGTCCCAATTTTATACAGACAATCCCAATATTGGGGGCTTTTTCTTATATAGATATCCATTATCTTCCCCCAAATACCCATCTCAGATTTTCACACTTGCTATCTGGTCACCTTAAATGGGCTGGATATTTATGTTTTAAATGAAAGAGATCCTGGAACACAAGATACCACCACTTCCACAAGGAAGCAAGAGAGCATAAATCAACAGAAACCAGTCCAGCTCAGCTTGTGTGTACAAGACACCCAGTATTTATTTTCATATTTTCTGACTTCTCTAAGCATTCTACTTGTAAATGGCATGTTTTGTTAATGTGTCTATAAAAATACACACTTCCTGCCACTGGTAATGTTTTAAAGACCGTTATATTACATCACAAACTGAAACAACTGCTAGAAAAAATTTCTTAATTATTTTCTTCTTCTTTGGCTTTCAAAACAACTGCAAAGATTAAAAGCAGTAAATGTTTGAGTAATAGTGACCATAAAGCTTGTATACTACTCAACACAATAATTCTTAATCTTTGCAACGTTAGTAAACCATGTTTTTCCACCTATATCATGACCAGTTGAGAGACAGCTGGGCACAAAGCTCCAATAGAAAGAGTGAAATTAAACAAAATACCTGCACTGGACTTACATAATCACCTTCCAATGAAGGTACAAAAACCAGAAACATGGTGGAAAAATCCAAGTGGTTCATAAGACATTAATGGACTAATACACCAAGATTCAAAGTCAGAAATCTCAGATTCATACGTGAAAGAAGTGCTGTAAATGCAAAATGGCTGTTTAGAGGCAAATTGCCTTATTCATACATCAACATTTTTGTAGGGTGGCTCAGAGGTGTTGGTCTGTCCTGCTTGCCACATTAGAGCAATTGTTAAGATGTTAAAATGGGCATCACTATATTTGTTTAAAATAGATCTGTTTAACTGTAAAAAGAGTCAAATTCTTGTGTTTTTGATGGAATCTGAACAAAAGCCAAGGTCATAAGGCATATGAATCAAGTAATGTAATCTACTGTGGAGGAAGATGAGTAAGCACCTATCTTTATACTAGTGAATAGAAAGCTGTTAAATACTTGGAGTCCACAAAGCAACAGTAAGTCCAGAGGAGACTAAGAAAATGCTGCAGATACCCAAGAAAGCCACCAAGAAACACATCACAAACCCTGCAAGAGGATTTTTTAATAAATGTATCTCAAGTTGACCTACTGTTTTGAACACAGGCCTGGACTGTCATACAAAACTAGATTGCAAGCATTTCAGAAAGCCAGACATTTTAAGAATACAATTAGCTGTTACCAGCTTGTTGAAACCATCTTTTCCAAACAAATTGGATATACCTATCTATTCCTCTCACATGCCCCTTCATTAAGGACAGAATATTCAGGAAGTAGCTTCTACTTTTGCGTGCCCAACATAAAACATATGGCAAGACAAGTATTAAGGGGAGGCATCACTCTGTGCCAACTCCCAGGGACACCAAATCAACATCTTGGTGGGGTAGGAGGCCAAACAATGCGAGAGTAGGAGAGTGTTTACCTTATGCCACCTTTTTTTTTTTTTTTTTTTTTTTTGCTCAACTATTTGGGGCAGGGAAAAGGTGCTGAAAAAGAAGTTTCCCCCCAGGTAGCAAAACACATACAGCTTACCCTGCACCACAGCCCTAATTTTCAGGCAGATTACCCAAAATTCCAACTGAAATCAATGGGAGCAGTGTGAGTTCAAGGTTGCTGAAAGTCAAGCCCAAACACTGTGGACTTGACACTAAAAAAGTAAACGGTCCAGTCAGAATCAGAGACCATTTTTGAGAAACTTTATGTAAATCAAGAGACCGACGTTTCACCCAAATTACGGGTGAAGTTTATTAACAAGCCTGTAATGAGCTGCACATGCACCCACAATTGGAGCTTTGTATAAATAATGTACTGAAGTTGAGGGAAAAAAGGTAATGTTTACCAGTCTGGTTTAATAAATAACCAACCTACACAGAATTGAAAACCTGATCTAAAATCCACTGAAATTAACAGAAAGACTGCTATTACTTTAAATTAACTCTAAAGCAGCCCTGAGTCGTTAAATCCAATCTACGTATTCCCAGTGGTGTGGAACAGGTAACCAAGATGACGTTAAGACAGCTTTCGTTATTTATAATATGACAGTCTCCTCCAAAGTATTTTGTATTATGTTCCCTGTCTGCCTCAACATTAAATATCCCTACATTGCTGTTTACTTGCTGGGATGGAAAGAACCTGTTTTATTTCTTTTACAATGTGTATTATATATAAGATTGTGCCTTTGACCTCTAAGAGTGTTGCTCTAAATTTAAATCGGATATTACACACACGCATGCACACACACACACACACACACATAAAGGTATTGTTTCCCCTCTAGCACAGGCCTTTAGGTGTAACAGCATTCTAGTGATAAAGCAGTGCAGTCAAAGTAGGCATCTGTGGCATGCTGCACCCCTCACAAACCCCAGTAATGTGATCTTTGTATCTTTCCTGTTCCCTCTTAAAATGTGTCTGTGAATGGTCTAATGCAAAAGTATGTCACTTAGGATGCTTTTGGAAGGCTCCTGGTACTCTCAGCATCACTGTTATGGAAGCATGCTTCCTGTAATATCACAGATGGGTACAGATGTGAAACTTTGCCTGGTCACATTCCCAAATGTATCTCACATGGCTCTAGCAGAGGGAAGACAAACAGTTGTGTCACACATGCAGAAGAGGCTTGCATAAAAGAACAATGCAGCTTAAGCACCTGGGCTCAAGAAGCAAAGATCAAGACTCAAAGAATCTTCAAGAAAGGCAAAAAGGAGGATCCAGGGAATTACAGACCTGACAGCCTTACCTCAATCCCTGCAAAAATCATGGAGCAGATTCTGAAAGAATCCGTCCTGAAACACCTGAAGGAAAATACAGTGATCAGGAACAGTCAGCATGGATTCACCAAGGGTAAATCGTGCCTGACCAACCTCATCGCCTTCTATGATGACATGACTGGATTTGTGGATGTGGGAAGAGCTGTTGATGTGATATACCTTGACTTCAGCAAGGCTTTTGATACGATTTCCCACAGCATTCTCATCAGCAAGTTAAGGAAGTGTGGGTTGGATATATGGACTGTAAGGTGGATAGAGAACTGGCTACATCAATGATTTCCACGTGTAGGAATCAATGCCTCCGTGTCTAGTTGGCAACCAGTAACGAGTGGTGTGCCCCAGGGGTCAGTCCTGGGGCCAGTGCTATTCAATATTTTCATTAATGATCTGGATGATGGGATTTATTGCACACTCAGTAAGTTTGTGGATGACACCAAGCCAGGGGGAACGGTAGACACGCTGGAGGGCAGGGAGAAGATTCAGGAAGACCTTGACAAATTGGAGCAGTGGGCCAATAGAAATCTCATGAGGTTCAACAAGGACAAGTGCAAAGTCCTGCACTTGGGACTGAAAAACCCCATGCACTGCTACAGGCTGGGGAGCGATCAGCTAAGTAGCAGCACCATAGAAAGGGACCTGGGCGTCCTGATGGATGGGAAGCTGGATATGAGTCAGCAGTGTGCTCTTGCTGCCAAAAAGGCCAATGGCATACTGGGCTGCATCAGAAGAAGCATTGCCAGCAGATCGAGGGATGTGATCATTCCCCTCTGTTTGGCACTGGTGAGGCCGCATCTGGAATACTGTGTCCAGTTTTGGGCTCCCCACCAATGTTCCCTCTAAGCTGCGCCAGTGAGCAGTAGCGCAGCTGCCGCTGCTCACTGGCACAGCAAGCCCTAACCCCAGCACAGGTCCAGCAGCCACAAGCCATGCCTGGCCCTGGAAACATTTCTCCTGGGTGCCAGGAAGCCTGGGGTGGGGCTGGCAGGGAGCAGAAGCGGAAGCAGAGGAGCCGGGCGATCGGGGCTGGCAGGGGGCTGGGTTGGGGACAGACTAGAAGCAGGGGTAAGCTCATGCCACGCGGAGGGGAGGGGAGTGTTGATGTGTAAGGAAAAGGAAAGAATACATTTCAAGTCATTGCTGCCACAGAGGTCAGTGATTCCCAATGTTTTCTCTGCCATTGCAGTGGCACTCCTTGCTACCTTTAATTCATTTGAGGCACACTGCCATATAGTTTCCAAATGAAGCCATATATTTTCATGAGCCAATCCAGAGCTCTTTGAGTAGTTTTTCAAAAAATTCTGTGGCACGCCTGTGTGCTGTGGCACACTGGTTGGGAAACAGTGGGATAGGCAGACAACACACAACTTCCACCCAAGATTCAGAATAAACACAGAAAACTGTGTAGAACCTTATGCTACTTTATTAACACACAGCATTTTTACAGCACTTTCCATCCCAGGATCTCTCAATGGCTCACTATACTAGGTATTCACACATGCTTGGTTCTGTGGTATCCAAGAGACACACCCCACCTTGTGCTTACATTTAAGTGAATGGCCCTGACAATACATTATAGGCAAACTGCATGTCCTCCCATTTTGATATCTTTACCAAGTGGCATAAACAATGGCTTTAGGAGGAGGTGTCCCCTCCATGTATTTTTAGCACAGCTCTGTTTTCAGTTGGAAGCTGGTAAAGGAAAGTTCAAAGCTTGCAGACAAGAACACCACAAAACTGGTAGATGGGGATTGTAGCAGAAAGAGAAGGCAGCCTGATCTAACTTTTTAAGTAAAGTGGAAAAACTGTCATTGACCTTAATTAACATCAACTCAAGTAATATATAGGCCTAAATCAGGGTGACTTCATTTAGCTCAGTGAGTGAGATCTAGTCAGAATTGGCACATTCATAAGGAATCTGTAAAAAAAATAGATTCTTGGCTATTTGGTGATCATCAGCTCTTATCTGTGTAATTTCTCACACATTTGCTTATATATTTTCCTATCTTCTAAAGGTGAGCTGAGATTACAGACAACCAAAAAATCAGAAGCCGTCCCACAAAGCAGCTTCACAAATTCATAACACAAAATGACAAAGCGTACAGCCAACAGTTTGGTGCAAGACAATTGCAGTGATGTCAAGAAATATAAAAGTATTGGAAGTTTTAAGATGGCATGGCTAAATGAATTAATTGCAACTGAGACTATGGAATCTGGAGAGGTGCAGCATGTCAAATTGGGTCAGCTATTTTCTTACTCTGAGGACAATGGCGTATTATGCTTGTCATGTGCAGAAGCCAAGACAAGCTGTGATTTTGCTAAAGGAAAGACATGGAGTTCATAGAAGATTGACTGTTTGAAGAGGCATCTCAATCAGAAAATCTATACAATGTTCCCTCTCTAAGCTAGTGATGCAACTGAGCAAGTTATGGATGCACTTGGGGAGCCGATAGGCAGTGGGCTCAGGGGCCCAGCCTGGGCCCGGGAACTTGCTCAGCTGCATCCATAAGTTGCTCAGCTGCATCACCGGCTTAGAGAGGGAACATTGCTCCCCACTACAAAATGGATGTGGACAAATTAGAAAGAGTCCAGTGGAGGGCAACAAAAATGATCAAGGGGCTGGAGCACAAGCCCTGTGAAGAAAGACTGAAGGAACTAGGCTTATTTAGCCTGCAGAAGAGAAGACTGAGGGGGAATTTGATAGCAACCTTCAACTACCTGAAGGGATGTTCCAAGGAGGATGGAGCTTGGCTGTTCTCAGTAGTAACAGAGGATAGAACAAGGAGCAGTGGTTTCAAGTTGCAGCTGGGGAGGTCGAGGCTGGATATTAGGAAAAACTTTCTTACTAGGAGGGTGGTAAAGCATTGGAATGGGCTACCTAGGGAGGTGGTGGAATCTCCCTCTTTGGAGATGTTTAAGGCCCAGCCGGATAAAACTCTAGCTGGAATAATTTAGTGGGAGTGGTCCTGCTTTTTTGGCAGGGGGTTGGACTAGATGACCTCATGAGGTCCCTTCCAACCCTTTGATCCTATAATCTCCTGACTGCAGGAGAGTCTGAGGGGGTTTGAAACAAGAAAGAGACATTTAGAACTGGATAGGACTTTTTGCTAGATACCATCTTCAAAGTAACTCAAGGACTGACACTAGCCACAGAGCAAGGTTTGGCCGAAGATCATAGACAAGCCTGTGAGTAAGCTGAACATAGACTATAAGAGTGATAGTTTAGAATGTGATATTTTCTTATTTCATTGTGATATCTCCTTAACTGAATTATATGATTTTATATTAATTTGACTTGTATTCACTTAAAATCATATTGTAATCAATAAACTTATTTTATCTGAAACAACAAATCTTAGAGAGAGAGAGAGAGAGAGAAAATGTGTGTGTATGTGCATGCATGGGCATGCACATGTGAAAGACCTGACTGAAAACAAAGCTGGTGCATATCAATTTCTTTGTTAAATTGACAGACAAGTGTAAACAAGCTTGCAAGGCCCAGTGGGGGCACACTGAACCTTACAAGACAGAAGTTCCCAGGACAGTATCTGGGACAAGGGGTGTTTGCTGGGGGACCATCCTATGCATGGCTAGTAAGAAAGCTCTTCCACTGGGTGAAGGTCCAATTACACACAGGAGGCTGGATGTGAGCTGACTCAAGAGTGAGGGTTCACACAGCAAGCAAGGGTAAGTCAGGGTCCTAGAATGGAGAATTGGGGTGACACAGCTGCACACCAGCCCAGATTGCTGGAGGGGAACCTCACACCATCAGTCTCTTTTTAAAGGTCATCTTCTTTAAGCCTTCTAAAATAGATGTGTTGAGTCATATTCCTCTCAAATCTCATATGCATCAGAAGAGGGCAGGGTAGGATCACTGATCCAAATATGAGGTCAGTTGAGCTAGGTATGTCAGAGATGCAAGCCTCCCACCCATCCCCCATACCAGATATTTTTCAAGAGTGTCTAGATCAGGGGTCTCAAACACATGGCCCATGGGCCTCATGCAGCCCCTAACGCTATTTCCTGCAGCCCGCAATGACACTATCATTGCTGATATTTGCAATATCATTGTATGGAAAGGTTTCAGTGGTGCAGCCCTCAGGCTAATGTACTAATCCTCATGCAGCCCTGCACTGGTCCTCATGAAGCCATCATGCTGATTTGAGTTTGAGACCCCTGGTCTAGATCATGTTCTTCTCCCCCCTACCCCAATTTGCCAGCACTTGAGATGGAAATATTGGTGTGATGAGGGTGTACATGGTTTCAATCTGTCAAGTTTTATCCAAGGTAGTGCATGACCCTCACTTGGAGGAGAAGACCCAATCTGAGAGTGGTACAGTATTTAAGAACATGTTCATTTCTTTGCTTCCACACATATAGAGTCTACAAGTATTACACTGTGCATACACCAAAAAGGAAAAAACATGAGAGGGTTTCTATACAGCCTCACTCTCTTACCATTATATTTTATGGGGAAACTTACTGTGAACTCATTAGAAGAGTCTTGCTGGTGACAACCAAAATTTGTTATATTAGGCGTAGAGGAGATAAAGTACTTTGTGGAGATAGGGAGAGGCTAGAGGGCAGGGGACAGGAGTTCTATCTGCAAAGGGGACGGAAAATGAGGATAGGTAATAACCAATCCGAGGCTTGTCTGTTTCAGTAAAAGTCTTTATTTTACTAGCCCCTGAAGGAAAGGGGAGAAGTGACCATTTCTTGGCCTCAGGGCAGATTAATGTGGTGTTTCTAAAGGTTTGGAACTGACAGCACAGATAACTCGAGTGAGAAATGTGTGCTGTGTTGCCAGCAGGGGTGTCACTGGTGCCGGGCTTACGGGGCTCAAGCCCTGAGTCTGCCATGGTGGCAGCTGCAGCAGCAGTGCAATTAAAGCTCCCAAGCCCCAAATCCAAGTGCCTGAGCCCCGCATCTTCTTCTGGGCCAGGGATGCTCCTGGTTGCCAGTGTGTGGATACTGTGCAATTCCTGTATCACAAGACTGCAGAAATTTGTGGGAAAGTAGATAACATACCATGGCATGATCATTGTAGACTTCAGGCTGATTTAGGAGGAGAGAGGTGGCCTGCACTGGCATCAGGTTTTGCCTACTCCACAGTGTCTTAACTGGTAACTTAAGAGGTTGTGATCTAGCAGACGGGCTGATTTCACTCAGACAGAAATGAACTGGGCCTTATTCCAAATGAACACCTCATATGGTGTATGAGAGCAGATTTGGATTATAAGAGAGAGATTTGTATCCAAAGGTTCCTTCTAATTTGGCTGAGCACCTGAATTATTGCAGCAGAAACAACATGAAAGCTATTAAGTGTTGGAGGAATGTTATCAGGAAGTTGGAGAGTTCATGGCTGACCAGAAATTGTATACTGTATGGCACAGACACCTCGTGGATTCCCAGAAATGGGGTACATCTGTTGGACAAGGCTCAGTAGAGCTTTCTATCAATCAGTATTTTGAAACAAAAACAAAGCCCAACCATAAACTCCAGCCTCCAACCATTCCAAAACACAACCAGGAATGTCAGTCCACTGAAACAGTCTTCTTTTGCTCTAGGCCCTTCATGTGAGTTGTGGTATGGAAAGCAGGTGTAATAACAGAAACCACAGTTGGCCAGAAAACAAAGGCCTGGTGAAATTCAGTAGTAGTTGATGGAAATTACACAAAATAGGCAGAGTAGCCTGTGTGACTCCTATCAACTTCCTGACTCCCTTTTAGTGCACCATCTTTACTGAGCTGTACCGATGAGAAATGTACTCCTGTTGATGCAGTGCTACATCATTTGAGGGGCTGGTTTTATTAAGCTGACTTCAGGATTGACTGAGCACATTTGTGACTGTGCAGTCAATCCTGGAAAACAAAATATTTATATTGATCTTATGGTGGCTAATTTGCTGCCACCAGTTTAGACATATGTAAAGACTGTATTACACTATGCTTGTGGCAAAGGAGAGAGGTAGCTGGGTACTGCAGTCTGGAGGGGCCGGGGTGGAAAAGGGAACACAATGAACTCGTTAGGGGGATGGCTGGAAAAGTGTGCCAAAGCAGACCGCATGGACCCACCTGATAAGGAAGAAGGCATGTGGGTTGGCTGGCCAGGTATCCATATTGTAGGACATACTATGTACAACTGCCTATAGGACTATTACTAAAAGGACTAAACACTACACATTTTCCTTTTTTTTTTTAAATGAACTGAGAAATTCGTTAATGCAGAGTTAAAGTTGTTTGATGGTATGTCATCCTCTTGCAGAACAGTGACTAGAGCCACACTTCTGAAAACAAGGAGAAGCCCAGTTAAGGCTGTTCATGCAACCTTAACTATGGGGCTAGTAAAAGTAAAGGTACGTATGTTAATGGGGCATATTAGGGGATTGCTGAAAGAGGCCAGAGCTCAGGTTTTAGATGAAGTTTGAGTACTGCTCAATTCAACACTCTGCAAGGCAAAAACATAGTATGTAGCATCCTCCACTCCGTGTTAATAATTTAAAATTCAGTAGTAAAAAAAAACCTAAACTTTTGTGATGATAGAATACAAGTTGGCTTTTATTCTAAACAGCCTTCATTGCTGCTTGCCGAGACAGCCTGATATGTAATTTTTGCCCACTTCCACTTGCTTCCATATGATTAAGTTACAAACCCAGCTGACATTTTATGAGCTAAACAGAATTTATAAATGTAATTTATGCTCTGTTATTTGAGCACATCTGGCACCCTTCCCAACTGACTTTAATATTCGATAGAGCAAAGAAGTTTGCAGAAAAAACAAAGATATTAGAATTGCTAGTTGACTTCTATTAATCAGTTTTATACACAAACCTGCAAAGACATCACAAATATTTCATGCAAAAGACCTAAAATCTGTTGTGCTTTTTCAATACCAGAATTCCTCCACTGAACATTAAGCTTTCCTTATGACAGCAACAAAGGGATGGGGACAAGAGGGGAAAAGAAAAATCAAGGAAAAGCAGCATGCTGAGCCCTGCAAATAGTGTAGTGGCTAGCACCTCTGCTTAACATGCAGAAGGTCCTGGGTTCAATTCCCAGGGGGTTGGACTCGATGATCTCACGAGGTCCCTTCCAGCCCTATGATTTGATTGATTGATTGATATAAGCTCTCAGATGGACACTACTAGACAGGATTTTGATTTTAGCCAGTTTTAGTACTACTTAAGGTAAAAAACTCAGCCATTTTCCTAGACATCATGCTTACAGAATTAATGGCTCACAAAGCTATGACAGACAACCAGAACAGATGATCTGAGCTGACACAAACACCACAATTTCCCATCTATAGAACAAAAGAAGTCTGCGCTACATGGAACAGTTGGTTCTATTCCATATGATCAGTCACCAACTTTGAAAAGGACTAGAATAGAATCATAGGGTCGGAAGGGAGCAGAGGTGCTAGCCACTACACTATAGCTAAAGTCATATTTACAGTTTCCTGAAGCATCACATGATATTATGTGTTGTGATGAGTCTTTCCTGTGTCATTAGCAAGCCTACTGTACACACAAAATCTGTGTTACAGGAGTATTAAAGATGCAAAGTAAAGTATTCCTAAATTAGGAAGTGCCAGAATTAGGGAAGCAATCATTTACTTAAAGACTGTCTCATACTGCATAAACACAAGCAAACCTTCATTCTGGCATTTCCTGATTTACGAGAGCTTGATTTGGTCCCAGTTCAAGTCTCCTTGAGTAGACAGTGCAAGTTTCTCTGTGATCAGATTGATGGAGGATTTGATGGTTCTTTCTGACCTCCAAAACTATGACTCCTCCACCCCAGCCCATCCCCTTGACTAGCCAGTCCCAATTACATCCACCCAAAGGCTTATTGGCTCAATTTATTCCTTCCCACCCCACTATGCTCCACTTCATTTCTTGTTCTCTCTGCACTGAAGAAAAAAAAAAAAAAAAATCAGGCAGCTTCCTTCTCCTCATTACCTGGGCCTGGCGGGCAGTGAAGGCTTTGAGAACACAGCAGAGAAATTTCCCTGCTCTCTGTTTCAGTGCTTTGTCCCAGCCCACAACAACCCAGAGCTTCCACTGCATGAAAAGTATATGCTCTAGTCTGGGCTCGAGCAACTCAGAACCCTCTGAGATTTAAGCTGGAGAATTTCAGCAAGTCGCCATTAAGCATGTGCAAACAGATTCTTCAAAGGCTTAGAGCTTAGCCAGAGGTGGGCACTTTTTCTTGGAGATGGAAAAAGCAAGCCCCTGATGCAAAGACATTCTTGCCAAATTTCTATTCCCTCCTCCACAGCCTTAAAGACAAAGTTGTCAGAGTTTAGCATGGGTAGGGAATGTATTTTTCCACTAGCCTTATTCTCAGAATTAGCTATGCCACTTTGTCTCAAAATTCTCCAAAAATGTTCAACCTGACCCAGCATTTACAATTTCAGCTCAAAGTTAGTGATACTAAAAGCAACTGAAACCAGGGTCATCTAATTAGAAGCATCTGTCCACTTTAATAACAATAACTTAGAATATGAGGATTTTATGGCAATTATTTAGGAAAACAAAATGGTTACTAGCAACTGTTTAATGTAAATATATTACAATGTATTTCAACATAAATCATTCGCTCACAAATGACAGAGAAGCCATGAAGACCTATTTCAGGTCAATGCAGATGTCATGTCACAAGACAAACAAACAGAAAAAAATTCCAGCAATTTATGAATTTGTAGCAAAACCCCCCACATTTAACACAAATGTAACAGTTTCAATATGAACCGTTTTTTAGCAATACATTTGTGTAAATTTAGTGGTCAGCAAAACGGCCAGACTTACAGTCCTGAAGTTTTAATTCTTCTATTTGTCTAGCACCTGCGGCTGAGCCAGACATGCCAACAGCCTCTGGTGTTATTTCAACACTTCTTCAAGTGCAAACTGGAACCAGAATTGTAGAGATAAGCAAACATGAAAGAAGCAAGAAGCACTCCAACCTTCAAACTACAAGTGTTTTTTTTTACAGCCCAGATACCTGTCTACTCAAAACTAGACTAAAGTCACCAGCCTCAGTTTACATATAGGTACAATCTGAAGGCCATTGGAAGGTTTTTCAGCCACTAGCAACTTATGCTCTGTTTTCATAAAATGAAACCTTGTATATTCCATTATCAATCCAGAGGTCCTCCACCTTCTTCATTTCACCAACCTTTTCAACCAGACAACCAGTCTGTGACTTCTTGGTCCTCTAAATATTTCCATCTATTTCTGCTAAGCTCATCACACTAGTATTGTAACACTTAAGTTCCTGAAGACGACCAGGAAGGGCTATGTGGACCACAGATGGAGAACTACTCTCCTAACTGAAGTAGCAACTCAATAAAAGATGTT
This sequence comes from Podocnemis expansa, assembly GCA_007922195.1. NCBI lineage: Eukaryota > Metazoa > Chordata > Testudines > Podocnemididae > Podocnemis > Podocnemis expansa. The sequence continues at coordinate 32,973,524 of ML681993.1, read as the reverse complement.
ATGAAGCAGATTAAATTTGCTCTATTATACCACAACAGCCAGAAGTTATTCAAAGCCAGCTAACTCATATGCAAATCTTCCAATCCCATAATTATTTAACAAACAAAACATAGCTAAAAGTTCACAATATTTCTGCAACAAATTACTTGGTTCTTTGACTGAAAGAACATGCATTCAGAAGAATAATAAGTTTGATGCATTACTTTTCACTGATTTAACACTTCCCTATACTGACTCCCAAGAAATGAATTATGTCAATGGAAAGTGGGGAAGCCAGTTAACTTTCCCCATCAATAATTTTATAACTAAACAAAATCCATACCTTAAAAAACTAAAACTTTGCATTATGGAAAAAGCTCTGTCACAAAATACGAGCAAAGCTTCCACAACACATTATGTGCAAACAGCCTTAACTGATTTAGAAATACACAAAATGTTCTTAACTCTTTGTATTTATATACACAGATTTAGACTCTTCCAAAATACAGTCTTTCAGTAAGTATTGTTATGACAGGAGTCACCAGATGATGCTGTTTAAAAATATTCTGACTTTTTTTAAAGCAAGTTTTTAGTCTTTGAAGAAAACTGTGTTGTTCATTTGCTGATGCAGTTTCTTTGAGGGAGCTGTGCAAGAAGAAAAGGAATTTGCTCTTGGCATCAAGCTCTTTAACAAGAGAGTCAATTCTTCCAGCAGTGACAGATCCTCAGGAAGCGACAGTGTGTTTGGTCTGAGATCTTGGAAAGTGAATTATATGCATGCTGTTAGTAACCACCTCTTTTCAAGGACTGATATACATATTGTAAAATAAGCTGCACTGAGAATATATCCAGATTCTTGGTCATCCACTTCTCTTCTAAAAAGGAAGCTTATCACCAAGACAATTTGACACTGCTACTGCTCAGCCATAAGCAAATATATTAAAGTCAGAGATATGTGTTCAGAAATAATTATACAAACTAACTGGACACTTCGCAAGAGGCACTATTTCAGAAAAAGCTGTATACACACTGACAGATTCTGCCATTACAGAATTACTTGCCAGATTTTGCTCTTGAAAGTTACCATGAGTTGAGAGAACAACTGTCTTGCAGTTCTATGATGTATTATTGCTGCCTCAGTGATTCACATTCTGGCGCAGATCTCTTTGGAACTGCCAAAAGAAAAATCAAAACAAAAAAGAAAAAAAGGTCTTGCTCATGAAGCAGTAGTGCTGAGGTAAGTATTCAGCAACTTGGCTTCAAGTCCAAGAGGCATCAAAGAACAGAATAACCTTGCAAGAATAAGTCTTAAGCAGCCATATTCCACTTCTCATACTGTAGATTTAATCTAGCAACATGCTTAACAAACTGAATATTTGGGGCAGTAAAATTAAACTAGTGCACCAGCTATTCAATAAAATAATTCTATGTAAAATCCTACAGTGATGAGTCATGCACAGTGTCCTGCAAAGCCTGACAGTAAGTATGCAAACATTTAGGTGAGAAATGCAGGTTTCGGAATACATTACTAGTTCACAATAAATGCTGCAATCATACAAGAGGTCAAGTCAGAAAGTTGAGTCACACAGAATAATGGTGTTTTTTTTTATTAATCGGTCCTGCTAAGGAAAATTCTATCCTTTCTCCCTGAACTGGAATATTTTGCTAAGGAATCTCTAAGTGGTTAAGCAAAACTAACAAGGAGTCTTGTGGTACTTTTAAAGACTAACAAATCTATTTATCACAAGAGATTTCATGATGAAGTGGGATTTTCTCCCACAAAAGCTCATGCAGTAACTAAATTTATTAGTCTTTAAAAGTGCCACAAGATTCTCTCTTTGTTTTGCTGAACTAGACTAACACAGCTACCCTTCTCCTACTTGTCAGAGTGGTTAAGGCTTTATTGCAAAGGGACTGCAGAATTATTTTCAAAGAGATCATTAGAGTGGCCCCAAGGCAGAACTAAAACAAGCCACACAAAGGGCAGGGTCTAGGACCTAATACCGGTCCTTCACTCTCAGAAGTACAGGAGGAGCCCATATGGCTTATCTCAAGAAAGAATGAAAGCCCCATGAATTGTTCAGCAATGCCCTAACCCAGAGCTGCCACCTTTAAAATGACTTGCAACCAGTTCCTTGAGGCCCTGCCACCTTCTCTAGCTTAAAAAAAGGATGAAAGTCCCATGAATTGTTCAGTAGTGCCTCTTTCTTCTTGCAATTAAGAACAAAACTCACCAAAGGTGGCTTGCTGTAGCAGGGTCCTTTAAGTCTGGGGGACAGTTAAAAAATAAAGTGAGAATGGAAAGGTGAATCCCTAGGGAGCAGAGCCAGAAAGCTATGGGGGGGGGGGGAGAACACCTCAAATAAGTCCATTACACAGGCGATTCTCATTCAGCATTCAGTGATTTTTCACATATCAAAGAAAAAAATATATACCCCTATCCAATGACTGCCATTGTAAACTAAGAAAATCCATAACTTCTGAAAGTTATTCTGTCCTGTGTTTCCCCAAAGTTGCTCCCTTGGTGCTGGAAGAGAGCAGTACTCATTGGGAAATGCGTCTCTGCTGTACATAGACACTGAAAGCTAACACTACACGTGCATAACTTGCAAAGGAAAAATAAACAGCAGACAACAGTTTGAAATCCATCACCAAAGTACTTGCTTTGACAAAGAATTTCCTGGCCAACTGCCAAGTCACTGCCAACTTTTCTTCTTTTATTTATTTTTTAAATACAATCTAAAATAACTATTTTAGCTCCTACTGGTCAGGGAGGTAAAGGACTATTTCTAGCTGTGCTATAAACAATGAAATCTACAATTCTATACTAAGAGTAGTATTCGACTCTGAAATTCACTCAGTTTTCACCATGAAATTTAATAGATTTTGTGAGGTTATGGACAGAGAGGGCTCATAAGCCTTATTGTCTGGCTCTGTGATAAGGAAAATGAGAGATAGTGCATGTGGTTTAATAAGGCCATAACTTTGAGAACATGCTGTAATGTTCTCATCTCCTTTCTTGTTCTCTAGATGACATATTGTCAATAAAGCTTTGTTCGCCTAATTGAATTAAAAAACAGACTTTTCTATACAATACAGAATAAAAAAAATACAGAGCTAAACAACACAAGGCTGCAGTGATCAGCAATATCTGTTAACTATTCTCTGTTCTTTACACTTGCATTGAAATGGTGAAATGGTGCAGTTTTATTATACAAGGATTGAGATCATTTACTTTGTTTTTCTGCACTTCTATATTTAAGGTTTAGAGTTATGGAACGCTAATACATAATCTTAATAATTTATTTGAAATTTTCTTATTTTTACTCTGACAGTAGTAGGAAAGAAAGCTTTTATAATTTTCATCAATATTTTTATTATTTTGTACAAGGATTTCTCATTATTCAGTCATTATGAACCGAGGTAAAATATGAGTATACTTCACGACCCAAGTTTACCTGTCAGGCCCTTTATAACCATCTCTGTTTATACACCCACAATTTGTTCATTTTAATATTTTAGAATACTCAGAGTGGTGAACAGATTTTGCATCAAAAACACCAAGAGTCCTGTGGCACCTTACAGACTAACAGATTTCTTCAGGCATAAGCTTTCGTGGGCTCCAACCCACTTAATCAGACACAACCATAGGTTGGAGCCCACGAAAGCTTATGCCCGAAGAAATCTGTTGTCTATAAGGAGCCACAGGACTCATTGTTTTTGCTGTATGCAGATAAACATGGCTACCCCTCTGGAAACTTCTTTGTAGCAAAGTGCCACTACAGTCTATAGCTAGAAAGTGTGTTTATTGGTCTTCAGTACTGTAGTTTCATTTGTCCAGGAATGTCTCTCTTTTGAGAGATTAGTCCTAGTGAGGGGAAACTTAAAATAAAATAAAATGGTGAGCACAACAGATACATAAGCAGTACCAGGAACATCCTTCAGCCCTTTTAACTCTGCAGCTCAGAGAATTAGGAAATCAGGCTGTGTGGTCCAATGGACAGGACACCCGATGAACTGATGGCACCTGGATTCTATTTTGGAGCCTGCTGCAGCTGTGGAATCGTGGACAAGTCACTACACTTCTTTATTTTGCAACTTCTTTCACACTTTGTTTAGATTGCAAGCTCTTCAAGGCAGAACCACTCTTACTATGTGTTTGTACAATACCAAGCACAGTGAGGCCCTACCCCAGAGTTGTCATCTTTAAAATGACTTGCAACTAAACCCTGATGCCCTGCCACCTTTCTAACTCTGTTCTCACACCTGCATGCCACTGCAAGCTGAGTGAACAGTGTCGCCACAGAGGTGGCAGCAATTATGCTGCCTCCTTCCTTACACTTAAGATGGTCACAGATTTAGGAAAAAATAAAGAAAATGAGAGCTGGCAAATGGCACCCAGACACACAAACCAAAACCCAGACCACCTGGATGAAAATTGGCCAGGTGGCAACTCCATCTAACCTCATACATCTAGGCCCTGCTGCAATAATATTAATATCAAAAATGACATACCGAGTAAGAATACACAGTATAACTTTTTCGCAAAAATAAACTGAAGCTTACAAGTGAGCACAGAAAGCATGTAACTCAGTGAAAAAAAAAAACTGACTAACAAATATATAGCTACCTGTAGTAGTGAAAAATTAGCCTTTTTTAGGAAGAAATTTAGCATGGATAACGATTTGTGCTTTTAGATGTTGAAGTCTTAGTTTGATTAAATCATTTACAATATCATTACATTACATGTTACTTCAGAATAAAGAAAATTAAGTAAATTTAATTTGTTTATTTGCATGTAAACATCTGGAATTACATAACCGTGCTGTTTAGACCTTGTAACACAAATGAAAGACTTGGTGTTTTAGTTCTGAAATGGATTCATACCATATATATTTACACATAAGCAGAGATTTTTATGCCTGAAAATTGCCTTTAAAACAGGAACTTGGCTTATACGCGAGTCAGACAGCAGCTCCAGCCCAGGAGTTTTACATCTTCAACCCTGAGCACGTGCTGAGGATGCTCAGGGCGGGAACTCCAGCATGTGGCCAGAGCAGCCATGTTGGGAGTCAGCCCAAGCCAGGGTTAAAGCAAGGAGCACGATCCTGGCATGTGGAACAGCCAAGTAAGATGGCCCTGAGTGGAGTCAGCCGGGGGAGGCCAGCATCAGGGGATTGGGGGGACGAGGGGTGTCAGGAAGGCTGTGAAAAGCAGTGGCAGGGGCTGGGGCAGTGTCGAAGGAAGCAGCGGCAGTGCCCAAGAGCTGTGGGGGTGTTGGGGAGGCCAGGGGAAAAAAGTGGCAGGGACCAGGGCAAGCCAGCAGCGCAGGGTAGGGGAGCCAGGGGCCCCGAGGCCATTGGTGAACCTCAGCTTATATATAGGTCACCCATTTTTGCCTAATTTTGGGGCTCAGAACTGAGGGGTCACTTTACGCGTGGATTGGCTTATCCACAAGCATATGCAGTAGTTTTCTTGTATACTTTGGAAATAAGCAGATGAAAAGCAGGTAGCACAAAGGCTATACAAGGAAACTGCATTTTAATACTAATCCTGATCTGAAATACTGTCTCTAGTAAGAAAGGAAATAATCCCTCAAGAGGAGCCAACTCAAAGACACTGAAATATCCTGAAGGAAAACAGGGAGTAAGGATTTTTGGTTTGCTTTTAACCTTCTTTTTACATTACAATGTTTTCATATTGCATTACTGTAAAATTTTTGTTAGATCTTCAACTTTCCAAACACATAAGATACACTTCCTAACAGTTCAATTTTTCATGCAATATTTATTTTTCTGTTTTCCTCTCCCTCTCCATTTTTCATTTTCAGTGAGTTGTACTATAAATAAAGTCTACAGTACAGCTCCTGGACCTCTTTTAGCAGCCTTAACTAATCTTTTCCTGTACTCCAATTTCCACTGTATTACTAAAGGGGCCTAGACCTAGAGCGTAGCATAGAAGAGGACACCTGGCCCTTAGAGTTCACTAAAAATACAGACAGATTAGAGATGCTCACAGAAAGTTTGTGGCAGTATTTCACAAGTAGTCTGACCTCTAGATTGCCTATGCACAGGCTCCTTCAGGTTGACTGTGCCCAATTTCAGGGAGAACATAAAATTATGGTATAAATCAGTACACGGTATGGAAAGATTGTAGCAGGAAGAAGAGAATAAACAGGAGATGGCAAAAAAGGGGAACATGCATTATTTTAATTTTTCTTGTTGGTTATTTTTTTCTTGCTACAACTCCACCCCCTGAATGGAATTTACACCAATGAGTAATTTACACTACCATTTACATCAATGAACTTCAATTTGGATTCTATGCCCTGCCTCTAAAAGGAGGGCCAAACTCTTAAGTGCAACATTTATCTGAGTGAAGCTAAGGAAGTTTTCAAAGGTTAATGAGGTATGGAGAGCAAGCTAGTTAAATACTGTGGAGACTCTTTTTGGAATAAACTGAGAAAGTATTACGGTATTTGTCATTAAAGGAGAGAGACATAAAACAAACACACACCACAACCACAAGAAAATGACTTGTTTCTTCAGAAGAAAAAGAAGTCAATATCAAGTCTTTAAATGCCCAGAATTAATATTTCATATTGGTTGTAGTCCTACTATCAAATAGATATGAACATGCCCCTCTGGGAACATTAAAAATGTATGGTGTGGAATCTGATATACCAGCTGGCATAGACATGATCACAGCCAAGTGTTTTGCTTCACCACAACACAATCATACATTTATCATAATTGCAAGAATACCTCTTTGCAAAACTAGACCTCTGTTTGCCACTTCCAAAGTCATAAGGGACCCCCTTGCAAATAGAACAAAATCATTGGGGGGGGGACAATAAAACAATAGAAAATGGGTTCACATTCTTTTTATTGACAACAACCATTACTATTAGCATCTTGCAAATTTTGCTTAATCTGTGCAAAGAAGACCATTGGGGGTTGGACTTGATGATCTCACGAGGTCCCTTCCAGCCCTATGATTTGATTGATTGATTGATTGATTTACATAGATACAAACAAAAGTAGGACTCATCTCCCCTGTTCACCTAAACACTGTGCTTTTTGGCAAGGACAAGGGCAAATACACAGTAGTGTGTTTGAAGGGGGTAGATAATCTTTTAGGGTATATTTACAAGAACTTTAGATTTGTAAAATTTAGTAAAATGAGGTTTTAACTAAAGAGAAAGAGGATTTAACTACTGCAAGTGTTCCCAAGAAAGAGCAGCAGTATTGGGCCCACTGGTTCTAATTTACACATGGTATCTGGTCCTCATGATTTCAGAGTCAACTGTGAACACACTGTGGCAATGAAGAAAACTAAAACTGTATATCTGATAAAACCCTTCCCACTTGCAGTAAATTGGGTAGCCTGTGGCAGAAGCATTTTTATGACAAAGGTTTACTGTTACACAGTAAAGTTACTGGCCTTAGAACTGGAAATCCAGTTTTTTCCATCTTTTTTATGACAGATACAATAGCACTGAAATGAAAACTCATATCTGCATACTATGTTGAACTGAAAATAAAGTAAAATATTTCAGTGAGAAAACAGGATAATTTAAGTTGTTTCTAATGCAAATAACTTGCCATCAACTATGAAAAATAAAAGCAAGTGAAAACAAACAGAAAAAGACTGCTGATTAAATGAGAAACACACAATATATAGGCCTCAGAGTGGGGAAAAAAATCAGGAAAGGGTTAGATATAGAAGTCTGCCTCCCATTACTCATGGGAGTAGTCCCACTGTATTCAATGATGAATAACAAAGTATTTGCAATATTCTAAATCACTTTGGTGGATGATTTTCTGATGAAAGCAAGCTAGGCACCTGCGTGAATTACTAATAGAACACAACCTAAACCAGTAGCGTTGTCATTCAAATAACTAAGAGATGTATACACACACTGCCTAAAGTATTGCATAGAGTATTATTCACACTCCAATTCAGAGAAGAATTTGCAAAAGCCCTGTGCCCGCATGGTTTTTAACTTTTAAAAGATAAGCTTTCTAAATACAGATTAACTTTTTACTCAGAATTTGTTATTTCATCTGTTGTGAAATGGAACTACAATTGCTTTGCTGAAAGGACTGCAAAATGGTTTGTAGATTAATCACTGCATTTCAGCATAAAATTCAATGCTCTTTTCTGATTTCTTACATCACTATTACCTCAGACTCATAAGCAAAACCCCGTATTTTTCATACAATAGGGCTCCTAGAGTTACTTCCCAGTTCCTCCTCCTCCCCCTCCACCCCCCATCCAAAGACAGTATAATATTACAATGGTGCCCAAATTAGTGCACTGGTCTTTTCATCAGTTTTACTACGCAGTCTTCAACTGTACAGCCCTAAAGACGCCCAAGCAAGGCTGTAACTGGCAAAGCCCCAAGTGCCAAATTGAGCGGTTCCATTTGAACACGCGATTTGAGGGAAGCGTTTCATGCTACTTTCTCCAGGCACATCCCAGGCACCAAGATACACAGTTCTGGTACTGCATCCAAGTATCCTTGAAGATGACAGAATGCCAGGCCTCAAGGACTAAGAACGTAAAGAAAAAGAATTATCAACAGATAATGATTTATCAGTGGTTCTGATTCTCCTGTGGATATATAACAGGTTCCAAATAGTTAAAAAGCTTCAAAAAGAAAATGAAACAGACCATTTATGACTGTACTTTGCCAATTCCAGAAACTAAACGTTAAACTGAATAACGTCCTAATGTCCTTTGCCTAGTATATAAAGCATTAAGAGAGCTTGCTAGTTAAGAGGTTTTTTTAAGAATGAAAGGATAAAACAACAGGAAAGAACAGACAATATAGGACAGATTATGAAGAAGGCAGGAGACATTTGCATTAATTTTACAAATGTTACGTTGCTATACATGAACTACTGTGCTGTAACTGGCTCTATGGGTTAATCACAGCTGGAGCTCTCCCCAGATATGAAGCAATGACTGGCACCTTGTCTAGATTAAAAATAAGATGATATAAAATATGCTGAATTACAGCCACTACTATAATTACAGTGGTGGCTGATGTTCCCACTGCATTCTTTGGGTGGATGAAATCCATCCCTATCAACCTAAGGGGCAGTGTCAAGAGCTGAGAGCATGGGGAGCTCCTGTCTCCCTGTGGGTTGCTCCCCACTCCCAGCTGGGTGCATATACATGGGGACTTCTTCCCTCCTCACCTCACAGCCAGGAGCCAAACTCCGGCTGCGCACATCCCACCTTGCAACTGGGAGCTGGGCTCCAACTGCCCTGAACTTGCAGCAGCCGGGATTTGCCCTTTCCCAGCCAGGAAAAGGAACCGGATGCCCCAATTTTCTTGTCAATTTCACTGCTCCAGGAATGTCAAGGCTCTAGAAGTGTGCACCAATGGTTGCTGAACTTGCTACTTGAAAGCTGTTGAAAGAGAGCAAGCTGTACGCAGCTTCTAATACACAGCCCATGAAAGGTTCCTAGACTTTTTGGCATGTCTCATCTAAAACTCAGAATTAGTATGCCATCTTTCGCAGCAATTTTAATTATAGTGTGGTTATACATGATTTTAATTCCAATAGTACACTTTAAAATAACCCACATGCCTATCTGATTGTGACTCTCAAACAGCGTATCTTACACAAAGCAGTTTTTTAACCCCTGTTCTTTGACATAACCATGCCAGATGCGAAGTCATAGTGCAAGAAGGCTAACAGAACATTTACAGATATATTGCTCAGAAAATTAAAAGTAGTAAGCAGCTAACAGACTTGTAAAAACATGATGGCTGAGCTTAAAGACAATATAAGCTTTATATTTACATTTCAGTGTTGTGAGGGAACCACAGGACTACCCATAGAAACATTAGTACTACTGATCATTAGGAAAGCAACCAGCCAACTGGGTTGTCCCTCTGAATTACTTTTCACAGCATCTTAAAGCATCATCCATTTTCACATCTTGATTTGGAGTCTTCTCATTGCCAATCTGTAGCTGCTGCTCTCATCGCATCAGACAACAGCACTAGTAGAAAAAACTTGAGGAGCATGCTCAATGCAACTGCTCATTTAATTTCCAGAAGCTTCTGGAACTGGGCAGCCAAATCCACCCAGCAACATAACCCATCCTCAAGAAAACCCTTAAAGAGAGAGCTCCTTTAATTAAGCATAGAAGTCTCCATTTGTATTTCCATAGACCCTCATAAAATCATGATTCCAAGTGTGGTTTTCACTGCAATTGTAATACAAGTATTAATTATTTAATAGGATGTTCTGGTCACAGAGAAGTAGTCTCAGTTTACCATTCAGGACAGCATCTACAACAATTCATGATATACCCATCAAAGAGACACAAGGTACGTGGTACCACTGCCATGTAGTAACAGCATGCCAAGGAGTTCTTGACTTTACATCTTCAACCCCTCTGGTGCCTGATGCCTGTGAAATTCCTTGACATCCTCTCTTTTTCATTACTGGAAAGACAGATTTCAATTTCCATTTATCTCTAAGTCTTACAATAGACATTTTGATGAAGGCTTCACACACCACACTAGTAAACAATTGTTACCATGGCTCAGAGGTTTAAGGGGGGAGGCAAGTACTTCATGAACTAGGTAGCATTACGTTGTTTTCACATTTGTTTCTTATAGCACAAACACATATGCTAAATTTGAAGGTCTGGCTTTAATGAAGACACTGACTATGTGTTTTTAGAATCTGAGATTGAAGCTGACTGATCAGCTTTAGAAACAAAGATTTTATCTGCACTCAGTTATTAAAGTGAGCATTGTCTAAACTAGGGGTGGCCAAACTTAGGGAACTCAAGAGCCACACAAGTTGATTACTAAACCTTCATGAGCCACACTGAGGCATATAGTCATATACTTCTACCTACTCCAAGATTACTAAATTTAAAATTCATTGCACAGTTTAATTTTATCATAAAAAGAGGGCAAATATTGATCCTACTAATGTCAGATTCCAATTGTTACTTAAGGTTACCATGAAACCTAGGCCTACAGTAAAAATGCTGCCGCTTCTCCCCGCTGTTTCCAACCATGCCACTGCTGCTTCCGCCCACCGTGCTCTTCTGTGAGCCGCACTTTTTCCTTCAAGAGCCACATGTGGCTCGTGAGCCGCAGTTTGGCCACACCTGGTCTAAACCCCTTGTAGGTTTTATTTCCCCATGAGATAAGGTTCAAGGAGTCAGGGGACCCTAGTTCTACTCCCAGCTCTGGTGTTGACCCTGTGACTATGGGCAGAAATTTGGTAGTTTGTCTAAAAGGGATTACATCTGCAATCTTTAATCTCCTCAGAACCTTTGTCACTGAGAACTATTCTTTTAAGTGCTATCTGAAAACAAAGGAAGAATCATTCCAACTTTTTTAGTTGCTGTATATCCTGATGAACACATTATTAAACATTTCAATGCACACGTACTACAGATATTCTTTTTTGCCCAGCTATATAGATCATTGACGGAATTCCACAACAATTATTTCTGACTTCACTGCATGCTTTAGCATACACTGTGCTAAGTCATGAAACAAGCATTAGCATTTGAACAATGAGTTTCTCTGTAGAGGCAGGGACTGAAATTTGAGGTGGACTTGTACATACCATTTGTTTTCACACACAGACCCCTCCCACATTTTCTGCATATTTAAGTTACCCACAGAGGACTCCAACAGCAAAGAATGGTTCCTATGCTGCTGGGTTTATATGCTGGCCTAATCTATATGGGGAAATTTGATTAGAAAAGCTATTACAGAATACTCCCCCTTTGGATACTCTATTCCAGAATAAAATCACTTTATTCCCAAATAATTACTCCCATTTTGTGAGCAATTATTCTGGAACAGTGTCTCTACAGGATGCCATATGAGTAACTATTCCAGAATAGCTCATGTCAAAATAGCTATTCAATCAATTTATCCACCTTAACAAGACTAAGGACCCACCAGCAGCCCTAGTTGAACAATATTATGACTGAAAAACAGAAATAAAGAGAAAGGAACAGAAACAGATAGGGACAGGGAAAGGATAGTCTTGTGGCTAAAATCTATGTCTTGTGTCCAGAAAAATCAGGGTTCTAATTTGTCTTTCAGTCACAGATTCTCTTTAGGAACTTGGGGAAATATTTTCCTCAGTATTTCTATGCCTCTCACATGTGTTGGCAGGCTAATATTAATTCTTCACAAAAAAAGTCCTTTAGGAACTTTGCATGGAATGTGGCACACAGCTACTCAAAATACTGAAACTTCTTAAAGGAGTGGGAAAGATCTCCTAATTTTCTAGTGGTAGCCCATAACCATAACAGAGTTTGATTCTGAGAAAAGGAAAGTTGTGAGAGTTCTGCAGAGACAATACAACTGGCTACTACTGAGGTAAAAACAAGCTGATTATACTTCCAGCTAGCTTGAGGAGTTGCTGAAGGAATAGCACAGACAGGTTCTGCAGGGAATAGCTTCCAATGCACTCCTCTTAAGGAGAGGTAATCATGATGCAGGAAAAAAAAGAGGGAAAAGTAATAGATCCTGGAAGTAACCACTATAATGAAAGAGAATTAAAGCATGAATAACTGCTCCCAAACAAATATGTGGACGAATGCAAAAACAAGAAGAGGTTTAAAAGATATAGAGAATGGCTAAAGAGAAAAACAGACCATTAAAAAAAACAAATGTTTGAAGGGAAGTCTTTTAGTCACTAACCTTCTTAATGATTGGGAATAGCTGACTTTTCTTCAAAAAAAAAAAAAATCTGGTGAAGGGAAGGGAAAATCCTTCTCATATGAAAAAAAAAGTTACAAGATGAATTATAAGCAGTATTCAATAGGCAGCTGTTTTGCACTTCATGTTTTTATTTAAAACTACATGAAGGGAAAAAGTACAAAGCTTTGAAGCTCTAACACTAGAGTTAAAACTACCTTGATGTTTTATTTATTTTGGCAAGCACTTCACAGCTAACAAAATTAGGCTTTGGATACTTTTTCTGTTGCATTTTTTCCTCCTTTGGTTTGAGGAGTGGGGGATTGCACCTGTGTGAGAGTAGAAGACAAGTCACACCAAAGTGGTGGTGGTCTTTATCAGCTGTAGTTGATAAAGGAGAAGGTAATTAACAAGAACAGTTCCAGAGCTTTTTTGCCAACTAGAACTCTTTATATTAAATTATTGGTCAGTTAAGAGGACTACCAGAAACTTGCAAGTTTTCTCACAGTATTTATGATCCGTAGTAGTTTTCCAGCTATCATGCTTAACTACAAGCTACCAGAACAAGGAAAGATTTAAAACTTACTTTAGGGGAAGCTCTTCTTCTGTTTCTGGTTATAAACTGAAATATAGCATAAGCTTCCATTTTAGACATGAAGAAAAAGAAAGGTAGACAAGCTCCTATCTAAGGAAGTTTACTTTTAAAGAGCATGCCCAGTAGCTTCTCCATGGTCTTCTGGAGGAACACTGGGTGTGGGCAGATCCAAAAGAGGTGGAGCTAGGGTCCTATATATAGAGAGCACCAGGCAGCAAATCCCACCTTGAAATGTAAGGATAGTAGAGGAATTGATGTTTTGGTTAAAGGAAGATCCATGGGGTTGTTTAGCTATTAATTTTCTTCCCTGTATACTGTGTATCTTTTATATTTAGCTTTCTAGATATTAGTGTTTACACCAGATATAACTGGTCTCTAACTACTTGATCTGATCTGCAAGTTTCTCATTCAGTGTATTTAGTCTTCATGTGTGTCTACAGAAACACAAAACTACTGTCACTGGATTTTGTAGCACTTTCCTTCTAGATGTTGGCTGACTGCAAATGAGAGAACTGACTTTGCTCCTTCAGAGCTTGTGCAAATGTTGTCTAGTGCCTTGATGCAGTAAACTACACAATTCCTTGACCCTTAACTCAGCATGAAGTAATTTACAGGATCAGGACCCCTTATTGTCCCTAAAGATAGCCTAAATCTAGTGCTAGGAGTGAAGACCAAAATCCAAGTCACTACCCCAAAAATATAAACATTAAATCTTACTACCTTTAAGAATGAGCATGTCTAAATTCTGAATACTACTTGCTCATCTGAAATAACCGATGTTCATGCTCTGGTCCTTTATGACTTGGCTTTACTTTATCACCTTACACAAACCGCCTCCAGCTTCTATTGTCAACATAAGAATTCAAGTGTCTCAGCTGGTTAGACTGCTCTGAAAACGCTTCCATTGACAATGAGTTTAACTTTTTATGTATGTTAGCAAAGATTTTGTTTGGCCTTTTTATCTAGTTCCTTATGAGATTTGATTTGTAATAGTCCGTACATGGTCATGTTAGTTCTATGCTCTGCTCTGTTTTGGCTCCAGGCTTTTTAAACAGGGCTCTCTTATAGTCTTAAATTTTTGCGTGTATATGACTGAACTGAAGAATTACTTCCCTAAATGTACTTTGAATTACTGTTCATTGCTTTGATATGATTTTGTTAGTATTGTTAAAGCACTGTCTTCTGCCTGTAATAACTACACCATGTAAACTTACGAGTGATAATGCAAAGACCCCAACAGCTTTTCACAGAATCATAGAAGATTAGAGTTAGAAGGGACCTCAGGCCTACTCCAACCCCCTGCTCAAAGCAGGGCCAATCCCAACTAAATCACCCCAGTCACAGCTTTATCAAGCTAGACCGTAAAAGCCTCCATGTCAAGTTAAAATATTTCTAGTTAGTTGTTTTTGACCCAAAATGTTGGAATGTTTTTCACAGGATTGTTTAGACAAACTGATTTAATCTTCACCTTAACAAATAACATCCCAGTGATGCAAACGGTTAGGCACATGCTCAACTTTACTACTATGAGTGGTTGCAATGATTTCAATACTGTCATCTTCACTTCCATCTCAGGAAATAGATGATACCTGATTTATACATATGTTTGTGTTGTCACCTTACAGAAATTTTAATAGAAAAATGTGGCTTGGAAAAATTGTGCTACTATGGAGGAAGACTAGTAAATTTGTGTGTGTATGTGTGTGTGTGTATAGATATATAAAGCAAATTGTGTTGAAGTAGGCCTTTTTTTTTTAAAGAAAAATAATACCGAACACTATTGATTTGATTTTTCAGAATAGTTGACCACAACAAATTCTCTCTTAGTTAATGGAAACTGGTGCAATTCTGCAGGACCCCCCCCCCCCCAAAAACTATTTTGTTTTCCTAAAAGAGTTTATTCTAATATTCAGCAACCAATGGAAAGATCTGAATCACTTTCACTCAACATGGCAGGCTACAGGTTTGACACTTCAAATACCAACTCAGGTTTCCATATCTTACAAAAATTCTCCAAATAAGAATTGCTGTTCTGAGGAAGGCTTTTTGCTACCTTCCGTTATTTTTGCTCCACTTAGTTACTGTTCTTCCAACTACTGAAAGATCTGTCTTTAGGTCAGACTCCTGAAATGAACTTGTGACTCCTAGGAACCCTTATCCGAATTGGCAAAAAATTTTCTGTAACAGGGCTCTACAACCTGTGGCTCTGGAGCCACAGGAGACTCTTTGACTGCCTCCCTGGGGTTCTGGGCTCCAAACCCCACACTGTGACCAGGGGACCTTGTGGGTGTCCCAGGCTCCCCACTACCACTGGGAGACCCTGCCGGAGGCCCATTCCTGATTCCAGGCTCCCTCCCCTGGCCTTGGCACCCTGCGGCAGGCATCCTGGCTCAGCTCCACACAACCCCCACCAGGAGGCTACACCCTTTGCAGCTCTCAAAACACTTGGTTATTGAAGGAATTGTTTAAAATGGCTCTTATCTTTTGCCTTGCCGACCTCTATTCTATAACAAGAGTTCTTATTAGGTCTGACAAGCTCATACATACAACACATCGCTTTCACATTATTTATCCATAAAAAAGGTCTTTCTAAAATCCTAAATGAAAGCCAGGATCATGCTGGTCGTTAAAATCAGTGCATGACGTATATGTAGAGATGCTATTTAAGAAGTTGTGCATATGTACAATCCATTTAAATGTCTAAAAATAGAACATGTGTAGAGAGAGGTGTACTGGGCTGAACCCCTCCCTCCAGGGCAATTTTTGAACTAATCAGTAAATAGTAGGGCTGCTGCTTACCGCTTAATGGTTTCCATACCTAGGTGGGATGCCCTTAGTGTTAATCTGCAGGACAATCTCAGGGTTGGCCTAAACCCAGTGAAGAGTGTTTGAGTGACTGAAAGGATGCCAGTATCAGGGAGCTGATATCCAGCTACCACAAGAAAATCTCCATCTCACTCTGGAGATAGAGTGCAATAAGGTGACTCAGTTTTGGGCTCCTGGGAAAACAGCTCTGTATGACCCAATCTACAGCCACATTGGCTTCACTCAGTGCTTACTACACTAAATACAACCTTAATAATTCAAGTAAAAGAAAATCAATCACATTGCTGCTGCGTTTTAAAGGTCCTGTTTCCAATACTAACTCCTAACTGCTAGTTTAAATGACCTCTGAAATTAAAATGACAAACTATGAAGATGTAGCTCACAGAAAATTTCCTAGAAATGTAATGAAAAATCTTGGGACACTTTCTAGCAATTACATTTAATCAGGGGTTAAAGTGAGCCAGAATGCCCTGGAGCTGCCCACAAATCTGACAGGCTAGCGTTCTGGGGCCCAGACTCCAGAATCTAGAAAAATTGGGCCCACACATGCATGAGGGGGCCCGGACAACACAGGAAGGGAACACAGAGATTAGGAAGGTTTCAGGGCCCCTCAAATTATACTTTAACCACTGGATTTAATAGTGTACTGAACAGCCCCTTGTCGGAACTAGTAGGTGTCTTGCCACACCACACCATAGATAAAGCACCAATTTAAATTTTAAAAAAAAGAGAGAGAGAGAGAGAGATTTCACCATTGCTGACGAAAAGCATGAGTATGAAGAGCTGAATTTACTAGTCAATTACTCTTAAGTTATATTCTGAAAATGGTTCCGTAGAAAAGGCAGCCTGAAGTCTGGTCTACATTTGCCATGGTTTTCAATGGCAGTCGAAGGATGATATGCAAGCTACATAAAATAATGTGTGTATCTCCCTTCGACTGCGTAGCACTTACTGAAGCGGCTCCACTGTGCTGAGTAAAGGGAAATGCCCTCCCTTTGACTCAGAGCTTTTCTTTTTCAGTGGGTGGACTTCCAGATCATTCGAGCAGGTCCTCACTGAATTTGCTGCCGTGAGTGTACACTTGGCCTGAGTTTCAGTTGCCGTAATTTTCAATATGGAATATACTCTCCTACTATGTCAGAATGCTATTTCTAATTGCCGTAGGTGGCACTAGGCAATTGGAGGCCCTAGGCAAAGTGCGATCATGGGGCCTCTTTGGCCCCCACTGCTGTCCTCACTATGGCCCCTGTCCTCCCTGCAGCCTTAACTGTGGCCCCCCCATCCCAAATCCCTGCTTCTAGCACCCCTCTTTGTGGCCCCAGCTTTCCACCACCCCCCGTCTGAGGGAAAGCCCAGTGTAATCTAGCGCTCCCGGGGTGGGGCCATGGACCGCCAGTGCCAGAGGCTGCACCACCCGCCCTCCTCCTGCTCTGCTGGAGAGGCAGAGCAGCACTTCCCACCTACGCCCAGCTGGCCGTGCCTCCCCAAGGGGCAAAGAGGGCTGGCACGCAACTGCAGCAGTGGCCCACTCTGAAGAGTTCAGGCTGCTTTGCCCCCAACTACCCCAGGGCTGAACAGAGGCTGTCTTTCCCCCAAGCCCTGGATGGGCCCCTTCAGCCCTGAAGTGCCTGGATCGAAGCAGCCTGAATTCTTCGGAGTGGGCTGGCCCTCTCCGCCCCCTGGGGAGACGCAGCCAGCTGGGGGTAAATGGGGAGTGCTGCTCTGCTCCTTCAGTGGAGCAGAGAGGAGGGAGGGCAGGTGGCACAGCCTCTGGCCCTGGCAGTTCGTGGCCCCCACTCCCCTACTGCCCTGGGAGTTGTAGATTAGATGAAGCAGGCAACCGCTATGGGGCCCCTTAATTCTCGAGGCCCTAGGCAGCCACCTGCTTCACCTACCCCAAAAGTATGGTTAGCAGATACCAAAGCATGAAGAGGAGGACAAGGAAGTATGAAAAGGAGGACGTTGGAAGAAATGTGGAGGAAATGTGGTATTAACATAACATTCTTTTGTTTTTAGGGGCCCCTGGAACACTTCCCTGTAAAAATGGGGTGTTCCAGGACATTCCAGCATACTTTAATCCCTGTAAGTAAAAAACCAGACGAAGTCATGTATTTTTAAAATGCCTGCCGGATGGAGGATGTGAAAGCAAAAACGAGGACATGTCCTCCTTTTGCCTGACAACTGGTAACCCTACCCAAAAGCCACCTCTGCTAATTGCTATTCCCGCAAACTCAACCTAGAATTTAAATCAAGCTATGTTGTTCCTGCATTTTACATTTTATTAGAAAGAAAATGCTGCACGCAAATTTCTGCTTTCATATATAACTGTATTCTGTCTTTAGTTGCATGCTTATTTTTTTTAGTACTGCAGCATTTAGGAGCCTTTTAATGGTCCAAGACAGCATTGTCACAGGTGCTGTAGGACCAAAATTCAACAGTCCCTGCCACAAAGAGCTTACAATCTAAGTATACAATAACAGACAAATGAATAAAGACAGATGAGTAGTATGGGGAAATAAGACAATACTGGTAAACATAATCGGCTGTGATATCAGGCCCCCAACCATTGTCAATTTTTTTAGTAAGTATCACATGGTAAAACACAGGTTTGAAGGAGGATACTTGCAGCCATTTATAGGGTGAACCTCCTAATCATTTGGGATAATGTGAGAGAAAGCATAAGGTTCTTATCTGAAAATTTATTAAGGATTAGCAAAGCTGGCATTATGAGCTAATCACAGGTGATTACTGACTGCTTGACAATGAAAAAGAGATGATTAGGAGATTGGGGATAGACCATGAAAGATATTTGAAAAGTGAAGGCAAACATCTTATGCTGATGTGATATAGAACATGTCAGAGTACAGCTAGGTGTTGCTCTATGAATTCACCTGATTCTACTGATCTGTAAGGGAGAACAGATTCCAGTTCACTCTTCATAGCTTTGTTGGCTTTTCAGTGCTAATTGGATTAAAATTAAAATGAAAAATAAAGCAAAAATTGCTTTTAGTCACTGTGAATACACTTGGAGCAGATCAGTTGATTGAAATGGTGCCATTTTTTACCATGATCACTTCCTCCAAAGCAAAACCATGTTTTCAAATTCCCATGCATTCCTTCAGCTAGGTTCCTGAATGTTCAGTGGTTGTGAGTTGAGGCATTGGGACACAACTGAAACCAAACTGTTACTATCTGTATCTTGTAGTTGTTGTTCAAGAGCTGATCATGGTGACCTTAACTTTCATCTGTGAGAAAATACAGTAATGAGGTAAGGCCTGAAATGGAACTCCTGGGCCCAAGATTTAAAATATTTTATTGACTGAATGTTAAAAAGAAACAGACAATCATGGTGTTAGATAAAGAGAGTAATTGGGCATCCAGGTTCAGAGTACAGTTCATTTGGGAACGAACAGGTTATGGTATGGGTGGCAAGTACAACCAGTACATGATCTACAACAGTGGTTCCCAACCTGTGGTCCATGGGAGCACGGGAGAGAGAGAGAGAATCACTGCAGGTAAATGTACTGTGATGAGTGCAGCATGTTTGTGAATCAGCACAATAAATTATTAGAAATAGCTACATTTTCAATACTTCTTGGCATATGTTTGATTCCCATCAGCCACTGGCTATGGTAAAAATATTTTACATGGTTTGCTTCCATGGTGGTTTGCAAAAACTTTCAATGATGATGTAGTGGTCCACATAAAGGAAGAAGTTGGGAACCACTGATCTACAGCATCCTAGATGGGGGAAGCCAAGAGACTATGGATCTAAGTTACAAGAGGTCAGAGATTCAGGATAAATGTCTCAGTATGCATTATGGAAGGGACACAGAGTGTGGCATAGGAGGAGCACATATGTTATAGAGTGTGTTATCCCAAAATGTGTTCAGGTAGTATGGTTCAAGAGTCCATTACAAGATATGTTCTTGTACATGAGGAGGGAGGTCAGTGGAGCCCCATGGCAGTGGTCGTGCTTATGCCTGCTGGTGCTGTGTCCGATGATATATTCTATATTCAGATTTCTCTCAAATTCTGCTTCCCCATTTGGTAAAACAGGGAGCAGAATTTCCTTTGTGTTCACCTACATTATTTTTAAAGCACTTCAGGATCCTTAGGTCTGGTGTACACTAGAAAATAAAGTTGGCTAACTACATCATTTGGGGGTATGACAAATCCACACCCTAAACCAGCTATTACTTCTAAACCTCTATTAGACATTGCTAAACTGATGGGAGAATTTTTCTATCAACATCATTACCACCTTTTATAGAGGCTGATTACCTACATTGAAGGGAGAATCCCTTCTGTCAGCATCATTAGCGCCTAGGCTGCAACGGCACTGGCGTGCCACTGTAACATTTTAAGTGTAGACAGACCCTTAAATAAAAGTGCTTTGGTACAAAAGTAATGTTTTAAGCTTGTGGTTTAAATAGTTGATTTATATATTGCAGCATGTCTATGAAGTTTTGCATATCTGTCAATAATACAACATACTACAAATTACAACATCCTGGTCAGGTTACCGCTATAACAATGAACTTGTTGAGAGAATGCATTCCTTTGACATTGATAATTGCTTGGAAAAGCTATATAATCTCCCTAGCTCCATTGTCTGAATCTGGCCCTGGTTGGTGAAGACAAAGTAATTCCCTTCTGTTGCCCCTTCAGTCCCCTACAACGCAACAAGCTAGTCTCAGGCCACATCTACACTAGAAAATTATTCCACAATAAGTCTTTGTGCTATAATAAACATGTTGCATTTATAGCATAATTCTGCCTTCACATTGTGCTCCTTAAAACGCAAAGGAGCATCCACACTATTCTTTACATTTTTGCAAGAAAGAGCATTGAATTGTGGGCACCTACCCCACCATGCCATTCATCAGCTTTAACTGCTAGGAACCCTGGGTAGAAGGGAGGAATCCTGAGCAGTGGAGGTAAATTTACAAGTTCCCCTGGGATGCTGTGTTTTCTTGTCATCATTCGCTCTAGCTGCTAGTAACTTGCACCCCTTTTCAACCTTGCCCCAGCAAAAAATTCAAAAGTTCCCAGGATTGACAGGAGGGAGGCTAGTTGTGTCAGAGCTGCTGCATCCACGTAGAAGACCACAGTGTTCAGGCTTGGAATTCTGGGACATTTCCAGAGGCCACTTATTGCAGAAAAGAATTCCGTCAGCCTTCACACACACTTTATAGCAAAAGAGCTGTTCTGCAAGAGGTGTCACGACTCTCGCACAGGTGGTGTTCTTGTTCTGCTATAACAGGGCACTTGTAATGCAATGAGGAACGTTCAGGTGTGTATGGTGGGCTTGTATTTCTGCAATAAAACAACTTAATCTGCAACGCTCTAGTATATACAAGGCCTCAGTCAAGTTTCTTGTGGATAAATATTTACATCATATTTACTCATTCCTCTACCTCAGGAGTCTCAAACACATGGCCCATGGGCCACATGCAGCCCTTAAAGCTATTTCCTGAGGCCTGCAACATCACTATTGTTACCAGTATTTGCAATATTGTTGCATGAAAAGGTTTCAGTGGTGCAGCCCTTGGGCTAATGTACTAGTCCTCATGCAGCCCTCATGCTGATTTGAGTTTGAGACCCCTGGTCTACCTCTTAGTCTCAAGTTAGAGGCCAAAGAGTGAATAAAGTCAGACATCTGAACTTCCCATTCTCTTTCCATGTCAGCCCTTAGGTACTTTGGGATAATAGAGGAACGCTGGTATAGTTGCTGCCATTCTACCAATTCTGTAGATGGACAGACAGCATTTCAATCTAAAATGATCAGCAACATTTTACAAACACAGAGTTTATTTAAAAAGTAAGGTCTTGTACTTAATGGATATCTACCTCTCAGCATTTTTTTTTATTAAAAGTGATAAGTACGGAGGAAAATAAGCATTCTCCTTATTTTGTGCATGTTTTGAAGGTAACTAGTAAAATGTGTATCTCCTTTATTTGAACTTTGATAAATTACATTTTACATTGCGTTATAAAATATGTATTAGCTCACTAGTTTTGAAAGCCACTTTTAAAATATTTCTTAGTCTAGTATAAGAAACAAAAGTATTTGGGTAAATTCCTGTGAACAAATAGTCTACACAGTTCCAGGGACTGAATGGGGAGAAAGCTTTTCACAATTTTAACTGGCAAAAATGCTGAAATCATGCATTCATAGGAAAGTCTCCCAGCTTTTTCAGCAAACTAGATGTGTTTAGTTTTCACTGAACAATCAGCCAAAAATTCACTGTAGGGATTCATTTCCCTTAATTGTCAGTGTAAGTATAGTTTTCTGGTATTCCTCCAGGAACAAATATCAACATGATAGTGCTGATATATTTGATGTCATCTTGCAGCTGTATGCAGGAACTTAAGTTGGAGCACACAACTAAATACAGAAGTAGGTTGAGTATAAATAACTTGAATGGAATTATTTTATCAGAACCACTTTACATGTTAAGTTTGTCCCTGTTTGTGTTACTTTGATTTTTAAAAGTCTTCAGGCAATCCTTACATTATTTAACCTAGGTATTATTTAGTTTGGAAGATGTTCTGATGGTTCTTGAACTTCTGGAATGATAAGGGAAAGCTAAGCAAATAAGAAAGTAAGAGATTCATACCTGATGCAAGAACCTGCACCAGTTTAACTAAAATAATTTTTTTTTAAAAAAGATTCTGTTAAACTACTTGTTATTTGAAGGGCCCTTCCCTCAGCAGTGTCTTGAGTACAATTAGCAGAGCCAGCCACACCTAATGCATGGATATATTGCTTTATTGCATTAATATAATAAGCCATTCACCACATCAGCATTGCAAAGTATACATTACCCACAAGCACCAAGCAGACAGACAAGGATCAAATGCTCACACCTCTTCTTGTACAGGACAGCCCCTGACCCTGTTTCTGGTACCTGAGGGCCCATAGCAAGCATTGTTTCAGCATGGGGAAAGCCCTGGGCATCCCACAGGGACTGGGGTCCCAGCTAAGGCTGCTGCCCGAGCAGGCACCCCAAATTCTCATAAATTTAACATCTACCATCCCTTCTAAAGGTGGATGCGTTCCCAGTGTGGCTCTAGCAGAAAACCTCCTATTTTATAAACACTTTAAGGTTAGCTAGTTTCCAGCTTACTCTGCAGCTGCAAAGGCTTTAAGCCAGTTTAACACTAGTTCAATCCAGAGCAGAAGTGATCTTTAATGAATTTGTGCAGGGCCAACCAGGGGTTACCCCCAAAACTACTGCAACTCTATGACCTAAATTTTGATTTTTTTAAAGAACAGATTTCACTTTAACACAAAAAAAAAAGGGGGGGGGAATAGGAAGTCTTATTTGAAGATCCTTCAGTGGAGGTGGGGGAAAGCTAACATATATAACATGAGATGCTGAAAGCTCTGCCAGGCAAGCCCAGACATGGAAATATTAAGAATTTTAAGACCATCTTACTTTGAAGACAAAAATGAGCCTATGTTTTCTTCTTAAAATCTTTTGCATGTCAACTTTAAGTCAGACATCTAGAGAAAACTTGAAAATAACCTAACTGATGTTTTTCCATGACCAACTAATTATAAGCATTTTAATTTCCTATAAATTTATTTTAAAACATCTGTCAGAACTGTCTGTGAATAGATTTGCAGGGCTCCTTGATAATTCTGGTATTTAGGCATATTTGAGAGAGAGAGAGAGAGAGAGGAAAACCATAAATTATATACATGAATTTCTCTACATATTGCTAATAAGAAAAAGGCAGGCCAAATTTTGTCCTCCAGTAGTATTAAAAGTCTTATAAAGCAGACAGACAGACATGAAGTAAATATATGTTACTTAGGATTGTGGCAGCTAATTTTTGCAGCAATGACAGGAAGCAGTTCCATTTTAATCCTTTATCACAGACTTACAATTTGGCGACAGGGAAGAAAGTCTGAGCTGAGACTTTTCTTTTTCATGCTTTCCTTGACTGTGAATTCTTTTTCCATAATCAAATTGCCTAACTTGAAATTACTGCTTATAAAATAGTTTTGCCTATTTAAAAAACTATGGTTTTATGCTGATTACTCCTACAGCTTTTTAAAATTTCATTTTCTGTACATGGTTCTCAATGCTTTTGACTTCTGAAGAAATACGGCTTGGAAATAAATGTTTGAAATTTAGCTACATATGATCAGATATTGCCCAGAAGGGAAGCTAGGTCTAAAGAGAATGGAGAACTATGAAATTTTTTGAAAATACAGGTATCCCTCTCAAGTTATGGCCAATAAAAATACTGAAGCTGATTCAGGTAGCACAGAGTCTGTTCAGGAAAAAGACTCGTTTCAAGCAAAAGAACCTTCATCCCGGGGAAGGCAGAATTCTCCTAGGAGAGGATGTTAATTCAGGCTGGAATAAGGAAGGGTTCAAATAGATAAAGAAAGATTATGCATTATCAGAAACTCTTTGTTTTTTTAAAGCTTTGCAAATGCCTAGATGATAAGTCAGAATCAACTGTTTTTCCAAGTAAACACTGAATGAACTTGAAGACCATGGTGGAATATGTATGCAAGAGCAAACCTTAATGTGAAATATGAACACAAAATAGAAGAGGTGCTTTTATGTCTATTACGTTAGTGAGCAAGGCTATGTATATTTAGCCATATCAAAGTATCCTTATGTGTACCTGACAGCCATCTATTCTGCTGTTGCAAGGCCCATTGGCAGCATACCATGTCACGGGATGCACTAGGTTATGATCTGTGTAACTTTCCTCCTCACTTTTGCCATGTAATTGTATGGTTTGATGCCAATTATGCCATGCAGTGTTCCTTTATAAATGTCATAACACAGGCTACGTGATTACTATGGGATCATGTTTCTTGCAACATCCTGTGTGTAGATGTGAAGCATTGTTGCATAACTCAAATCCTCAGAACTCCCTCTCTCTGAGGCTGGAGAATCCATGACAAAGGAAATGCAAATTTAGCTGCCCAGCTCAGGTAGAAGTAAAGAGAATCACACAACAGTAGGAAGAGGGAGGGGCTGAAGGGGATGAAAAAAGGAATGCAAACACTCTGAGGGGCGATGCTGGCATTTTGCTAGACTAACACTATCTTTGAAGTAGCTACAGAGTCTACCAGTACTGCAGCAGGGTCTAGTCTGGCTGAAAACCACTAAACAGTCAGGCTCAGGGGGTAAGAAAGATGACAACAAGCTGAAGTCTGAGCCTAGATAGTGTTATAGGTTTAGTATGCAATTTATTTCCTTTATTTTAGATTGTGGCAGCTTCTAACTCCTTTATTAAATGATTGTGTATTGATTTGCTGTATACTCAGTCATATTCTGATCAATAAACTAGTATTTATTTTATCTAAACCTGCGTGGACTTTAGAGGGTATGAGTGAGGGAGGCTAGGCATGATCCATTTCAGCGTTCAATGAGCAGATGTGAGTATATAATTGAAAGGATCCCAATTCCTGTAAGACAGAAGTTCCCACTGTGGTATCTGGGGCTGCTCACTTGGGGACCATCACCTGAAGGACCAGGTGACATACACTCACTGCCTGGGACTGATTGCACTCAGGAGGCTGGCAGGGACCAACTCAAGAGTGAGTAGTTACCTGGCAAAGCAGGGTAAGTCAGGATTCAGGAGCAGAGACTGGAGGGTCACAGTGGCCAGTGGCGTCGCTGGCATTGGGCACCCCAGGGCACGTGGCCCAGGTCCCAACGCCAGTGCCCCAGATCTCCGGCCCAATCGGGCTGGGGATCTGGGGCCTGATCCCCGGCGGGCCGTGGCCTTGGCAGCCGCGTCTACAGACAGGGATCCGGGGCCCAGCTGGCCGCCCAGCAGGACCCGCCCCCTGGCCAGGGATAGGCCGCGCCAC
>ML681993.1:32907726-32947468 GCA_007922195.1 Podocnemis expansa | reverse complement strand
CAGGCCCCAAATCCCCAGCTGGGGATCCGGGGCCCAGCTGGCCACCCGCAGCTGCGGCGGCCTCGTCCCCAGCCAGGGATCCAGGGCCCGGCCAGCCAGCCGGCCGGCCACGGCAGCCCCGTCCCCCACTGGGGATCTGGGGCCTGGCCACAGCTGTGGCAGCCCCGCCCCCGGCCGGGGATCTGGGGCTGTGGCCACTTCGGGCCAGGCCAGGCTGGGCTGGGCTGTGCTGCACCACACCGTGGCCTAGCTGCCGGCGGCGGCATGGCCTCCCCCTGCCCCTATCCCAGGCCAGGGGGCATGGCCTTCTGGCTGGGGGTGGGGCCTGCCCTCTGGGGGCGGGGGCTGGGCCCGTGCCCCGGGTCCCTCCCCGCCCCAGCGACACCCCTGACAGTGGCACACCAGATCAGATTCAGGGAGCAGCACGGTCACATACCATATTAATGAGCAGTAAAAAATTAAATTCAAATGACCTGAATTATCAAATTGTACCCTTGCTAACCAGTCATATGGTGTGATCTTTTTGCTTGTGTTGGGGGGTGGAAAGAGGAAGAGTTTCCCCTTTCACACAAGAAAATGATAAACTTGGAAGCTTTCCAGCCAGTTCTATTTATTACTGTTACCATTCTCCATCTTCCTCCCTTTCTCTTACCTTTATTTAATGCAAGGGCATCCAACCTTTTTGGGTGAGGGGCCACATTGCTATTCTTTTCTCAGTTGAGGCACTGGTAGGAAAATTTTTGATAGATAAGATCTAGAAATGGATCTTATTAATAAACTTTAATAAAATAATTAGTGTGATATTTGGTATTGCTTTTGCTTGCACTGTGTACAGAGGAGAAGGGGGCAGGGGTGCCTGTGTGAGGGAGCAAGGCAGAGTGTGGGGAAGAAGGCAGGACAGGGAAGCATGGCAGAAGAGGGGAGGTAAAGAAGGTTGAGCAGAGACTGTGGGGAGCAGAGCAGCTAGGTGGCAGGACTCAACTACTTCCCGACAGGGACCCCACCAGCTCTGCTCTCCTCACTCCCTGCCAAGCACTGCTCAGGGAAAGGAAAGTAGTGCTGAGGAGTGGGAGAAGAGAACAGAGTCAGACAGAGACAGGACAGAAACCCTGGCAGTTCTGCAGGGGTCACAGGTTATGGCATTGGGCATCTCTGTACCAGAAACATTGTTGGGCAGCAACCTCTACAGAAGAGTTTTTGCCACTAAAGTCAGGGCAAGGACAGGGGTGTGGGAGGAGAGCAGAATTGGGGGCAGGGGTGTCGCTGCCCCGGGGAGGAACCCGGGGCACTGGCCCAGGCCCCGCCCCCAGCCCCATCCCCTGGCCAGGGACAAGGCCGGAAGCCGCTGCATGCCACCACGGGCGGCTGGTTGCCACATCCCCAGCCGGCTGGGGATGGGGATGGAAGGGGCCGTGGGCAGCTGGGCCCCGCATCCCCAGCCGGGATCAGGGCCAGGGCCAGGAGCAGCCTCCGCAGCCACAGGTGACTGGGCCCTGCATCCCCGGCTGGGGACGGGGCGAGGAACAGCCTCCGTGGCCAAGCCCCGGATCCCCAGCTGCGGATTGGGCTGCCGCAGCCGCGGGTGGCTAGGCCCTGGATCTCCAGCCCAATCGGGCCAGAGACTGGGAGAGGCGGGCCCCACCAGACCCGGGGCATGTGCCTTGGGTGCCCAACACCAGCAACGCCCCTGATTGGGGGGATGTCCAAATCAGGGTTTTAAACTGCTCAGGGTGCTCTCCCTTTACCCACCCCCTGCTCACTTGAAAGGGGCTGAATTCAGCCCCTGAACAGCTCTCTGGCCATGCCACGCCTCCCTGTAGCTGCACTGTGCACAGGGTGGCAAACTGACAAGGGCCCTGGCCAGCCACAGCTCCCTGGCTCTTGCAGCAGCACTCTGCAGGCTGAATGAAAGCAGTTGGCTGGCCCAAGTCTGGTCCCCAGGCTGCAGGTTAGATAAGCCTGATTTAATGCATCTTATTTTAATTTCATTGAGTCTTTTGCTTGAACTGGCTCTGTGCTATCTGAATCAGCTTCAGCATTTTTACTGCTCACAATTTGAGGGAGATACCATATTTTCAAAAAATTTCATGACCCTCATCCTGACTGGGAAAGTAGTGAGATATCAGATGCAAATGCAAAAAAAATTAACCTTTGCACTTTTTTCTGGTACACATGAAGTAGTATTACAATAAATGGCTTTTTGTAAGTTTATCATCTTTAGGTTTCCTGATTAATGGATATTTAAACTTTCAACCATAACAATGCCGTTCTTCCTCCCTTTCTGCCCCCCCCCTCTCTTTTCAGAACACTACAGTTTGCAAGATACTCCTGGAAATTCCACTGAGATTCTCATTAATGAGTGAGCAGTCATATTTGAATCACTTTTTCCAGTATTTCTCATGCAACAAACTATTATAGCTGATAACACTGCTACTTACATAGAATCTTACCGTTTTAACCCTGACAAGTTATGCTTGATGAGTCTCCTCACCTGTGCTGGACCTTAGTAACTTCATTAGTGCTGTGTGTGTATACAGGAGTTCACTTACATGAAGTTCTTAGCAAGATCAAAGGCTAAATAGTAGGTGATTTAAACAACAAATGCGCTGTTTATACTTGAAAGAACTTTTGTTCTAGAGATGTTCCATCCTCAGCTTACCATTTTAAAACATCCTTATCTATTCATCACCTTAACTGGTAATTGTTACCAGGCAACAATGGTAGAAGAGGGGAAATAATTTTTTTTTTAAAGAAACAAGTTTTCTCATCAAATCATTGTGATGAAGCAGATTAAATTTTCAAACTTAAAAAAAAGATTTTAAACACAAATGCATTTTTTCAAATATTTCTCTTCCTGTAGAAGGCTTTATGTGACAAGATTTGGTCCACAGCAGGTTTTTACAGCTGATTCAGCTATCCTTACAAATAGAAATAAAAAAAACCATGCTGGGAAGCTCTTCAGGATAAAAAGAATTTTTATAAGCAGGTGAATACATTACCATGCAGAATTCAAGTGAACTTCAGTCCCCCCCATAAAAACACTGAACAATTAATGGATTTTCCATTCCACAGTAACTTCCCTAAAGATGCAGTTCTGTAGTTCATTTCTCACTTACAGGCTTCTTAGACCAGTGACAAGGGTAGGACCAAGAAAGAGCTCAAATGGAAGCTGCTTAATGAAAAGAAGAAGAAAGGTGAATGAGGCTTTAAAGAATACTGATTAAATTGCTCCAACTTTCTTCTTACATGTTCTAAGTCTTTATTAGTAACAAAAGTACATAGTCCTTTTCTTTCAAGTACATAGTTTATTCAAATTTGGTGCCACAGAAACCAGTTACTACAATATCCAACAGAAATGATTATTAAAAAAAACTGCACAACTACATAGATTCTGAAACTGGACATCTGAAAGCAATTTTTTTAAATATTTATTGATGACGATAAGCACATAGCTGTCTAAGAAGTCGCCTACAACAGGGCCGTAACTAGTGATATGGCTCCTAGGGCAAGCAGACCCAAAGGTGCCCCCGTTACACCTGGGCCCTAATCCGGGGCCCATCCATCCCCCTCCCCCAGGGGCCAGAGCCAGGCAGGGAACCACTCCCCCTCCAAGGCCAGAGCAGGGCGGGTGGAGCCAGGCAGGTTTTCCCTTTCGCCTGCCACAACCAGAGCCCCATGGAGATCACCTTCCCTGGCTCCCTGAGGAATGTGCCTTTAAGGCACGTTCCTCTTCAGGGCCAGGAAAGGGTCTGGTGCCCTTTCAAACTAGCACCTGAGGCATGGCTCCTTTCACCCCACCGTAGTTACAGCCCTGGTCTAAGAACCACAAGAGTCAAGAACCCTCACTTCTGGGCCAGGACTCTATGCTGGTAGAGTCTGGCTAATAGTCAGGGACCAAAATCAGCCTAAGATCTTCACTCTCCCTCTTCCAAAAACTCCAGGGTAAATTCCTGCAAGACAAGCTGTTGCTGCTGGGCAGACTACAGAGAAATCCTAAAGGGTGGAGGGGGTTGTTTGCAGGCAGTTTAAATCCTGCTGAAAAGGAATTTGAGACTTACTTGATCCCCTCTTCTTAGGGCTGAGAACAGTTTTTCCTTTATCATGAGACTAGTGGATTTTGGGAACCGTTTTCCTTTAGTTCTGATGAGGAAATTCTGGGACTGTAGTATCAAACACATAACTTCTTTTGTTTTCTCTATTGGTTTGCTTAAGAGTCTTCTCATATGCAGAGCTATTCTTTCACATGGACTAATACATCAAGTAAAGAGGAAAGAATAGTATTTTTTACTTAATAAATTACAGATACTGGCAGTTAGTACAGAATAACTGAAGACATTAATATACTAAGAAGTCTATCAAAATACTGCTCTTCCATGGAAGATTCTATTCCCTTGTCCCAACCTGATCTCAAATGACAGCTTCTAGTGAGGAATCACAGCAGTCAGTTTTAGAAATACAGAAGCTTGTTGGGCAGTTTAGTGTAATCTGAAATACA
Source organism: Podocnemis expansa (assembly GCA_007922195.1). Taxonomy (NCBI): domain Eukaryota; kingdom Metazoa; phylum Chordata; order Testudines; family Podocnemididae; genus Podocnemis; species Podocnemis expansa. The sequence goes on along the minus strand of ML681993.1, from coordinate 32,942,973 downwards.
GAAGTCTGAAGGTTTCCCTATCCTGAAAGTGTTTCATAATTTGGGACATTCTGGAAACACATGATTATGTATTTTATCAACTAAAAAAAGCAACCAATTCTTGACCAATTGATTCTCTATGGTCTATTCCTTAGATTAATATCTGAAATACAATTTCAATAATCTGCTCTGTAGAAAAGAAGCTTGCTGTTGACCCTGCCAGCAGGTTCAAAAATTTGGTGATCCTGGGGGGCAATTACTGCACCAGTGGGGTACAGGATAATCTTTATTAAAACAGGTATGGGAGTAGGGTGAGTGGTGGGGTGTATTTGTGGTGTTGTCATAGTGTTTTTAGTGAAGTGTTGTGAGGTGCTTAACTTTGTGGAGTGGGACAGGTTGGGGGACAAGGAGAATTCTCAATTAACCTGATCTACAGTTACAAACTTACTCTCTATAACTGAAAAGGTGCTCTAATACTGTATAAGGAAGGGGGGGGTGCAATACAAACAGTGTGTGGCAGTGGCAGAGGAGAGTGGAAGCAGGCGGGGGGAGCAGGAATTTGAAGGTTAGTACAAAGGGGTTCAAAGGAGAGGAGGACGAGCGAGCTGGGGACGCAGGTCGGGGCTCAGGAGACACATGGAGGTGGGGGTAGGGAAACAGAGGCACATGCGAGGGTTTGGGGCACATGCGAGGGTTTGGGGCAACAGGGGAGGCAGGGGGCTGAGTAAAAGTTCAGGGGTTTGAGAGGGAGGCAGGGGGCTGAATGGCAGGGAAGGGAGCAGCGGCGGAAGAAAGGGGAAGAGGGAAAGGAGAAGAAAAAGGGAAAAAGAGGGGCAGGAGCGGAGCCGTGGGAAGCAGGCGGCAGCCACGAAAAGCCGGCAGGAGTCAGGGCAGCCGCGGAAAGTGGCAGGGCCGCGGCAGCTGGGGGGGCAGCCGTGGGAAGCGGCGGAGCCAGTGGGGGGGTTCAGTAGCGAGCAGGGAGCCGGGGGGGAGCCAGCAGGGAGGCAAAGGGGATCAGCAAGCAGCTGCGGGGGGGGGGGGGGGGGCAACGGGGGAGCCAGCAGCAGCGGCAAGCAGCTGCAAGGGGGGGTGCGGCAGCAGGGGAGCCGGCAGCAGCGGTGAGTGGCTGCGGGGGAGGGGGTGCGGCAGCGGGGGAGCTGGCAGAAGTGGAAGCGGGGAACGGAGGTGGAAAGGGGCAGCAGCTAAGGGGGGGCTGCAGGGAGCCGGCAGGGAAGCAAACGATGGGCACAGGCAGCGGGAGCAGCGGAGGAGGCAAAGAGAGTCAGGGCACAGGTGGGAAACACAGAAATAAGGAGGGGACAAGGAAAGCTTAAAGAGAAAAAAAAAGTTTTTTTCAAGTTGGGGGAGTAACACAGGGGAGGCAAAAGCAAACAACAAAAACAACTCTAAAGGTTACAGACTAAAGGAAACAAATCTTCCCATCTAACTTAATACTTCTAAGGCTACCAATTAACCCAATACAATGTTGCAATTCATAATGACACTTTTAAAACAAGTTCAAATCAATTCAGAGGAAAGAGATACACCAAGTGATACAGAGTAGCAGCGAACAACTAGAGACACAGGAGCTCCTTTAAACAACACAGAGTGAAGTAGCAAGTACAAAAAGGAAAAGGAGAAGGTAAAAGGCACAAATAAGCCTGCAGAGCTGAGAGAAAACAGTGTCAGAGCAGCAGCAAAAGAACAAAGTAACTTTAACCTTTAAAGAAAGTTGCCGGGCAGGCTCTTACCACTCCTAGCAGCAGCAGCATTACAGGAAGGAGAGAGAGAGACTTGTACTCGGGCCAGCAGTTTAAACGTGGTAAGCTCGGGGAAGAACTCGTGAGTAGAGGAGGTCAGCGTCTGGGTGATCAGGCCACGCAAGATGTTGGGAACCATCCTGCCTGAGCCCCCCAAAACCTGAGTATTTAAGCTCGTGTTTCCCACCAGTTCCCTGATTACAGGGAACGTGGGGAACAAAGGCAATGTGAGTCATACATTCAGTGTCACAAAAGGACCTTGCAGTCAGGTAGTGCCCACCTACGCCAAGCCTAAGAGAAACAATGGGGTGACAACGGCCATCTAGTTAAGTAGAGGGGGCCATCTAGTTAAGTTTAAGGGGCTGCTCCCCTTAACATTCCTTACATAAGTGATGGCCCGGGAGGGGCGGCCATCAAATCAACTCAGTGAGTCACAAATAGCTGTGCGAGAACTGAGAAGATGCACAAATTTCGTTTTACTGCAAGAATTTCTCTATCTACTGCTATAATGGAAATGTTTAGCATATTGCTTTTCTAATCCTGGAATAATGCAATCTCAAATAACATGGGATACAAAAACTAAACATGCCACATCTACCTGATATAACTGCACGTGTTCAACTACACACAAGGCTGGTGTTTCCCTAAAACTAGAATGACTAAGATTCATGCTCTACTATACTAATCTCCAGGATACTCTGCACCACTTAGGCATACCCGATGAAAGGGAAATTGAAGTTCAGTTTCACCTCTGAATGTTGGTTTGGTTAGTTTATATTTGACTTTTTTAAGCCTCATTCAATGTTGTAATTGTAGACGTTTGTAAATCACTTCTCTGAAAGAGCCAAATAGCTTAATTATGGCTGTTGAGTAAATCATGTTTGTTTTTGAAAAGCGCAACTCTAAAATGGATTGTGGTATATCATCTAATGTGTACTTCAGGAGTTGGCTGTGTATACATTAACAGACCTCTGTTTCCCATTCTCTTTGTTTCAACCTTTAGTAACGAGGGAATTTTAATCTGCACTGTTTTAGACAAATGGATTATTCATGCTTTCAAACTAAACTCTAAATATTGCATTAGAAATCCTCCAAATAATTCAAAGCTAGCAAGTGGATATGGACCATTTTATCTATTTGTAATTCAAATTCTGCCCTTGTTAATAGTAACTGAAAGCTGTTAGAATCTGACTGTTCTGTACTTTGTGTGGAAATAGTGACTAGTCTCACACTTGATAGCAAAAACAACGAGAGTCCTCTGGCACCTTATATACTAACAGATTTCTTTGGGCATAAGCTTTTGTGAGCTCCAACCTCCTTTGTCAGATGCATGAAGTGGAAACTATAGTTGAGAGGCAGGCGCGCGCGCACACACACACACACACACACACCCCCACCCACCCCATAATGGAGGAGGGCAAGTGTTAGCAAAGTCAGTTCAGAGAGCAGATGGAGCTCATTCATGCCAGTTGATCAAGGGGAGAGAATGTGTAAACAGGGACAATCACTTTTTGTAATGTGTTAATCATTGCAAGCCCCTACTCAGACCCAGTCTGTGTCAAATTTGCATATTAGCTCCAATCTTGCAGTTTCATCCTGAAGTCTGTTTTTGAAGGTTTGTTGTTGTTGTTGAAGTATTGCAACTTTCAAGTCTGCTACTGAGTGTCCATGGAGATTGAAGTATTCTCCTACTGGTTTAGGGATATTGCCATTTCTGATGTCTGATTTGTGTCCATTTATCCTTTCGCACAAGGACAGTTTGTTTTGGCGAATGTACATGGCAGAGGGACACTGCTGGTACATGATAATGTATGCCACATTAGTGGATGTGCAGTTGAATGAGCTCCTGATGGTGTGGCTGATGTGGTTGGGGTCTGTGATGGTATCACTGGAGTCAATGTGCAAGCAGAGTTGGCAATGGGGTTTGTTGCAAGGATAAGTTCCTGAATTAACACGATACCATACATGTACTCACTTCAAATGCTGCTGGCATTTTCAGTAGGACAATAACAATGTGCAGATAAATATATTGCCCTCTCACCTTCACAGGTGATCACTCAAAGAACTGAAATATTTTTTACAAGTTTACACTGGAAAATTTGTATGGCTGCTATCTACATCAGCCTATGTTGTGCATAGATGTAGGCTTTAAGAGCTGACATACCAGTTCCTATGACAAGAAATAAATTTCACTTTTTAAAAATACATACATACATTTATATGCACACAGCTACTTTTTAGTGTATATTTAGGCTGAATTCCAGACTTGCTTTATACTTAAAATACAGTCAACAGAATCTCTTCCTTCCTGATCCTCTGATCACAGCATGGGAAACTTTCCTAGTCATACTGGAAGAATTTAAAAAGAAAACTTGCAATGTATTTACAATAATTATCACTATAACTCCTAATAATTTTCACAACAGCACTATGATTAAGTCCATTTATCATGTAAAATTCCATTAACTATCATTATTCAAAGGGTTTTTTATTTTTATTTGTTAATTTATTTTTTGCACACTTGCCCTGCATGTGAAACTACTATTAGCAAAGCATCTTAGAGATCCACTGTCTAGTAAGTCTGACAGCTTGTAAAATTCAACAGTTCTACTGTCTCAGAATAAAAACATGTACAGGGATGCTTGCACATGGCTTTACACACTGAGCACATCTTCCTACCCCTGAACATGAACATGAATACTGATGACCCTTGCACTTGGAGCTCATTGCTAAATTCACACAGCTTACTTTCCTTTCAGAGCTGAACTTTTAACTAGGGCCTGCAACAAGGCTGTTAAGAAGAGCTCACCCACTTCATATGCTCGGAACAAATGTTCCAAATACTTTGCCCTTTGATTCATACTCTTAGGCCACATCTTGAATTACAACCTCACTAGGAATGACCAAAAGATACAAGATGTTGAAACTTTTTCTATAACGTGGAAAACCTGCCCAACAAGTTCCTTGGCCATCTATTACTTGTTCAGGACAGGGTAGGAGGCACTTTGAATGATAGCAGCAGACAGAACTTTACCTTTGCCCTCAGAGGATACGGTCTCACCTGGTACAATAGCCTCCTTTCTGACAGTCTCTCCTATTCATGTGAACAATTATTCTTCCCAGTCAGTCTTCATGGTCTGTCACTCCAGGTGCCTTGCTGTCTGCAGAGGCTATAAACTGTCTTGTTTGAAACCCATCAGTATTAAACATGAGGTGGTCACTGCTTGAGGTGTCTTCAGAGACCATGAAGCCTTTGCCTAGAAGAGTATTACTGGAAACAATCAATACTTTTAAATAATGACATGGGAGCAGAGTTATCTGCTCAATGCTTAAAGAAGACAAAGAAACTTGTTCCTCTGGTTCCTGCGTGGGATCTTCTACATAATCCTGACATGCATCAGTAAGTAACATAAAGGAACTCTTAGCTTCCCCTCAATCCCCCCACATTTAGGTGGGGTGTGTTTCAGTTGTCTGTTCTCTATGTTGTCTGTTGGTTCCACAACAAAATCTAATCATGGACAAGTGAAACTTGGCAGCTGTGAATCTCTGGTATGGAAAGGTTTTGTGAAAAAACAATGTGGCTTTTATTCCACTGCCTCGCCTCCCCTTTTTTTGGTTTATCTTAGAAATAAGCAACTCTGAAAGAGGTATACGGAAACATTTAACCCCCTACCTCTTCTTTATCCAAAGAACACATTTATGTATTTACATATATTGCTTTCCCAACCTTCGGCACACATAACTATTCCTCTTGGTTTTGGCAAAAGGTAAATTTCCACTTGGCTTTCCTTTATTTTGCAAACCCAGGCTACAGAAGAAAAGCCAAAGAGATAAAGCCTACTTTCTTCTAATATGTAAAGCTGTAATTAATTAAATGCCGCATCCTAATTTTTTTCCACAGGACCCTGGCCTCATTCAGGAAACAGAACGGATTATGCTCACTTAGCCTATTCAGTAGTTTGGTTTTGTTCAGCGTGAGCCACCAAGCCTTATTCACTGCACACTACTCACATCCTGCTCTGAAAGTAAAGAATTAATTCTCACGTGCTTTTCACTAATTACTGTGTAATCAAACAAGTCATAAACATGAACTCCTGTGAGATGGTATGATCCCTCTTTTACAGATGGAAAGCTGAGGCACAAAGATTATGGTCAAAATTATCCCCTAATTTTGGGTAAACAATCTGAGAAAAATAGCACCTGATTTTTTAGAACGCATAGCATTATATAGCACGTAATCTGTCTAAACACTAAAGTACAGTTCCCACTGACTTCAGTCCCAGTTATGAGTACTCTGCCTTTCTGCAAATCAAGCACCAGGAAAGTGAGGCAAACAAGTAGGGACTACCTGTGAAAATTTTGATTTCAAATGACTTGCCTACCTTCCCAAATGAAATCTTTGGCAGAGGCAGGGATAGAATTCAACTCGCCAGGGCAGCATTCAACTGCATTAATAATTAGATCATCTTTTTTTCTCCTACATTCCCCTGGCTCAGTCACTACACATCTTCTACAAGCTATTGAGAGGTCCCTACTCAGTGTCTCCTACCAATTCCAAATTTATCCTATGGCCTTCACTCCTATCTGTTTTTCATTTGCAGTCATCAGAAATCATATGTAGTCTGTCTGTCCCTATCAGCTGAGTGCTCATGACTTAAGTTTTGGGCAAACGTAAACCTGCTTGCCCTCACTATTATAAACAGTACATACTTTCTCCAAGCTGTTGGCAATTCTCTGCTATATGTTCCCTTTCAGTTCCCGGATTTATTTTTCCCTTTGAGCTTCACTTCTGTCCTGTTTTTTCAACTGTTGTCCCCGGTATTACATATGGCTTGGGTTCAGTATAGCCCCTTCCATTCATTTGAGGGCGAGGTCCTTCAGCTTTGGGCAGTCTTAGGCCTGCTGTCTTCTGGCAACCACAGTAAGTGCACATCTTCTACAACAAATGAAGGAGCAGTCCTAGAGAGACAGTCCTCTTTCACTACAGAACCCTCAGCACAAATCAATCCTGTGTATTGAAGCAGGGGTCCTGTGCAGAAAATGTGATTAGTAATAGTTGGATCATAATGCACATGTGCAAAGGGACTTATAATTACAACTATTTCTTAATTTGAGTACCTGACATTGCAACAGCAATGATCTTTTAAAAAGTGTGTAAATTTAGTTGTAGAATATAGAGGAAGTGGAAAACAAGAAAGAAATTTGCTCTAGTTAAAGTTCCATTTCTATGCATGTTATGTATTTTGACACTTCCTTTCCTTATTGTAAAACAAAGAGAAATTTTTCAGCAAAAATGATCCTGACAGTGCGTGGTATAACCACCATGAACAAAATCAAAATACAGAACATTTATCTCAAAAGCTACTAAGAAGCAGTACAATATCAGTGTACACAAAGACACATTTCATAATGAAGGGCCCAATGCAAGATCAGGCCAAATTAGATGACTGACCACTGTATGCAAGTCAGTGATTCACTACCAGGAATGAGCAAGGTGTTCATAACACTGGATAAAGCATCAATTAACAGCATCTCTTTGGAATATTTTTCATAATTAGCTGAATTCAGGCACTGTACAATTAAGTGAAATATTTTCATTTAGTTTGGAAAAGATTCAAGATTGGTCCCCCATAAACCTAGCTTCAGAACAGCAGACAAATGGAAAAACCCAAGTAAATAGAGATTAATCTCCCTGTTGATGCCCAAAAAGTATTTGTCTAAAGGAGTTAAAAGTGGTACTTGCATGTCCTGTGCTTTGTAAGACTGATCTAATAAGAGTAAGCTCATGTGGAAGTCCATCTTTTAAAAATTATCCCTCTGAGCACAATTCTGCAAGCCTTATTCACATTTGAGTAACCCCACTGACATCAGTGGGAGTAGTTGCACTAGTAAGGTTTGACAGATTAGGCCCTCGGCCACTACATATGAATTGCTGCAAGCAAGATGATACTTCAGTCAGTCACCATGGCAGCTGAGCACTTCACAATACTCAATGGATTTTATCATCACATTCCTATTAGACAAAACCACCTATCCTAAATAGGGAATAGAACAGATCTGGCAAATCATCCAATGTAACACACACAGTCTGCGGCCACAATGACAATTGAAATTCCTGTCTATTACGTGCACCAGGGTGTAGATCCAAAAAGGGACTTGAGTTTTGCAACAGGTATCTAATCTTTCATATTTCTAAGTCATTCTGCTCTGAAATTCCCAGAGACGCATATACATGATTGAGTTAGTGTTTGTATCTTGAAAGGTAAATCTAATCAGGAAAAACTGAGGTCATCTTTTTCCATCAAATCCTGTGTACAAAAAACAGACTTGGAAAAATAAATATATGCTCTTACAACTTGGATTTCTATATCTTTAAAGGTCTAAGTTGCTTCCATGCAATCATTATCTTGGTCAGTATGGGGCTTGTTTTGGGCTAAAGCTAGATGTTTTCTCTCCTATCAGCTGATGAACTAACCTGGTGTCTCATTAGAATTGGGACTTGAAGTGGGACAAACTAGTAGCCTACGCAATTAGATGATGCAGAATGACTGAGGGGGAGATGACGTGGATGAAATGGCAGAAGTGTTATCTATTCCTTCTGTATTCATAAGGTAGGCATCTTGGGGGATCAGCTACCAAATCACAATTATTGGACCAGGGCAAGTGGCTGGCCTCTTGTATGTCAGGACCTGTGAAACTGAAATAACTTACACATGTTTGGCTTATTACTGTGGATCAAAAAAAGAGACTTCCCTAAACTTAAATTATATGCTGCTTTTAACAACCACCACCACCAAAAACACCACCATTTAGACTGCTTTAGCTAAGTAAAAAACTAGAGCATTTATACATAAAATCTTCCTGTTGAATATTTGTGAGAAATCTGGAGAAAACATCTCTAAAATGCCTCATTTTAGACAGGCAGCTTCACCTGTGGATTCCCTTCTGAGAGCTTCAAAAGGGCAGCTGTGTTAGTCTAGATCAGTAAAACAAAAGAGGAGTCCTATGGCATTTAAAGATTAACAAATTTATTTATTGCATGAGCTTTTGTGGCAGAAAATCCAACTTTGTCAGACGCTTTGAAAAATTATGTTCCCAACTTCCTTTTATAGCTGTAGCAAGGTGAGCACTTGCAGGTCTTTGATAACAGTTCACAGATACTTTCTTAGGTGGACAATATTAACATACATTGTCCTTTGAAGTAAAACCTTCCCCTCTTGCACATCACAGGTAATTAGCTGCATCAGCATCATTAGACGGTCTACCCTGGTACATCAGAAGTCCCTCTAGCCATTAATGTTCCCTTTTGACCTCTTCAAATAGAACAATAGTAACAGATAGGGAAGCAGTTCATTTATCTTGCTAACCTCTAACAAGATCGGGGTTAACACAGGGTGGAAGGTGCTGGAACGGCATTCCAGGAACCCTAAAAATAGAAAATGGAGCAGGAATAAAATAAATTAGTGGACCCTGGAACGCAATATTCTGGTTCCATTTTCTATTTTTAAGGGCCCTGGAACGCTGAGCCCCTAAAAATAGTAGGCCTCGGAACGCCGTTCCAGCACACTCCAGCAGGGATGGGGAGAGCGGAGTGGCGCCAGCCGCCCAGGTCCCCTGCGCATGTGTGGACTGTGTTAGATGCAGAAGCCTCAAAGCGCAGCCTGCAGGGAGGGGAATTAGGGGAGATTCTTCACCACCCCAGCACACGGCTGCCGGTGAGTGTCGGGGCAGCCTGGCTGCACTTCCCTTTGGAAGCGGGAAGCTCATGCTGGAGGGTGAGGGGAGCCTGTCCCACTGCAGGGCACCCGAGCTGGGGTTGGGTATTGGGGGCAGGGTGTGGATTTTGGGGGTAAGTATTGGGGACTGAGGGAATACTGGGGACAGCAGAGTGGATATTGGGGGCAGTACCTGGGGCAGAGGCAGGCATTTGAGGGGGCAGTTGCTGGGATGGGTGAAGGGGGCTTGGACACACATGAAAGGGATCCAGACCTGCATGAAAGGGGCCTGGAAACTTAGGATGGTTCCAGGGCACCCAAAATATACTTTAATCCCTGAACAAGATGAATACAAACATCATGAGGAAAACATCTAACACACATGTGTATTAAAGTCCTAGCCTACTTGTAACACTACTATTGTATTTTCCTATAATATGTTTTTAATAGCTAAATTTAGGTCATGTATTTTACAAGATGGCTTGGTTTGTCAGGTCTGGCATGACAGAACTACCTAAGGAGAAGATGAAAAAACAGGCTCTGTTACAAGATTCATTCCAGAGCACAGGCAACAGAGAAGGCCCTGAGGGTGCTTACATTGCATAGCACTAGATATGCACCCTGTGCCCTGCACAAGATGCCACGTGCATTCTGATGATCACTTTTATTGACTATCTACAACTCCAGACACAAAGACAATGCTGTGTCTACAGTGTAGTGCCCATGGGGACATCCCTCAAAGAAGAAAATATAGCTGCCAATGAAGAGTCTGAGTGCAAGCTGTTAAAGCCTTATTTCAACAGAGAAGCTGTTAATAAGACACCATAAATGAATTTAATACAGACACCATAGATGAATTTAATACAGAAGATTATGTATTTTAAATAATGCTAGATCAGGGGTTGGCAATGGGCACGAGCTGGCGCCAGAGGCCACCCACCAGTGGCGGTGGGAGCCAGCCCCAGCCCTGAACCAGAGACCTTACCCCCACCCACTTTTGGCTCCACTTTCAGCACCTGCTGAGGGTGCAGTGGGAAGGACTGGCATGGGGGCCAGCAAAGGTTGCTGACCCCTGTGCTAGATAAAGAATGTAATTTGGATTGTATGTTTAAAAAAACATGAGAGTTCACCTAAGGAGATCTATGCCATGATTTAGTAGTCTTCTGCTATGTTAAAGTAAACAGAAATAAAGATCAGAACACTTAAGAATAAGTATTCTGAGTTTGTAGAAAGTTCACCAGAAGAGAAAAAAAGAAAAGCTTAATTTCAGCTGTTTTTAAATGAGCAAGACAAACTAAAATGTCTTCTGAAATAAAGTCTCAGGCCTTGACATTGAAAGTCAAATCAAACTGGCTTTTTAATGTCAAGGAACAAGTCTGCACATCTAGACTGTGTTTGCTTTAGGGTATGTAGCCTATCCAATTAAGCTATCCAAAGATTACAAGTATAGTTATCTTAGTTTGCTTTTTCACAGCAGTTCAATGAAGGCTCTGGGAAGCAAAACAAAACAAACTAGATAACCAAGGAAACTGCCAGATGGCTCAATTACATTCATGCAATAACTGGTACTTTTAGCAGCTCCTAAGTAATTTATTACTGGCTCAGTATCAGTGTTTGCCAATTGCAGTAAAGTAGTTGTTCACATTACAGTGCATTCCTCCTCTGCAGAAAGTGGCTTATCATGTTTATTCCCAATGAAGTAAAATATTTTACTTACTTTCTCTCTAGAGCAAAAGCAAAATGGAAGTCACCATTGTTGTTTCCCCTTGATAATACAGTATAAACTCCTGTGTGGAGGAAAACTAAATTCCACTTTGCATAATGTTAACTTATAAGTTAAGTTTAAAAATTACTTAATAAGTAAGGTCACGAGACTGCTTAAACAAACAGTGGTACAGCCTCACAAATACCCCTTTAAAAAAGAAGTATATTGGGCCTTGAATATTAAGAGATTAATACGTTGACAGAGCATCTTTTCTATTGAAACTGAAATTCACCACCACTATGTGCTTAAGCTTTTTACACACTATTTAGTAAACACATACTTCAACTACCATTCAATTCAATATACAGCTACTTCCAAATCTCAAGGAAAAAGCAAGGTCCATACTAAGAAAAGGAAAGAGGGAAGCAGTTTATAGTTTCAAGATTATCCTCCCTAAACTGGGAAGTCCTACATTAGGAATTTGCTAAATGTTATCTTGATGCTCTCAAATAAGCCTTGCTACATGATCATAGTTGTGTCCACTCTGACTCTCATTGTCCTAGGTGTGTCACAGATATGATTACAGTGTTGCCAAATCATTTTAAATCACATCCTCTGACATTTTTTTCTTTAAGATGCAGGTTCTCACATCATGTGACCATAAGACTCTTATATTTCATTCTTGAAGACAATTCTATCCTCAGTGGTTATAGGGAAAAAACCTGACTCACAACTGAATGGTTGGGGTTCATAATACTGCATGAAATAAGAAGAGTCCATGCCCAAACAAGCATACAATATTTGAGACAAAAGCAGTAGATGGATGAACTAGGTGTGTGTGTTGGGGGGAAGAGTACAAAAGGAAGATGAGAAACAAAATATTTTTACACAATAAGCAGTCATATTTGGTACACACTCCTGAAAAACGAGACTGAAAAAGATTCAAAGTGTTCCACTAATCTGCAGACATACCAGAAGAAAGCTAAAATCCCTACAACCACACAAATGTCTAACGTGACCTCTGGTATCCCAAGACTCATGGCCTGTATTTCCACCTGTAAGAAACATCTTGAGGGTGTTGGTAAAAAAGCCTACAGTGGTTAATCAATTTCTCAACAACTGCAAGCATGTTTGGATGGAGGTTTGCCTTTATAAAATACAAAGAATAGCAATTTGTGGTCTTCAGCCTTCTTCACTTTCCAGTCATTTAAAAACATGTAGCTCTCATTCTCCTTAATACCAAATTCTCCATAATACAAATCATTGCATCAATTGTCCCATAACAATATGAACTTTATAAGCATCCAGAAAATCCATTTTCTCTTCTTCCTTCTGCTTGACACACTCATTGAGTTCTTCATGTTTGTGGGTTTTGCGGACTGTTTGAAATTCTCAGCCCAGTGCTTCCTGTTACCTTTACAGTGATGTTTTTGTCAGCTTTCAGGTGTTTGGTTTCATCATATTTTCTCATGGCTAGAGATGAGTAACCAGATACAGCATTCCACTGAAAATGTCTTTGCCATGTGTACCAACTGCTCTGCTTGGAAACTGAGCAGGCATATCTGCATTCCAACACCACTGGAAGGCAGATCTGTGCATTTCGGTCCTCTGCTCAGCTTCCAAAAACATTCAGTGGAATGCACGGATTCAATCAATCAGGAAACTTGCATATCTTTGATATCAAATTGCTTACTAAGTAGAGTATCACAGAAGTTGGTAGGTGGTTTGAAATTTTTAAATAGGCATACTATTAGAACAAAAGGCTCCAGGTTATTACTTTATTAAAACAGAGTCAGCATATCCTATTCCATGACACAGGAGGCTATTCTAGGATTAATAAATGATATACAGGCTGACAGAATATGCCTGAATAGCCCACCCTCCTAGTAACTGGTGATCTTGATGAAAAGTGGTAATTGGATTCTGACCTCATTTGAATGGCCTTCTAGAGAGAGAGCACAGTACAGGCTGGGAAGTCCTTAGAGGAACCTAATGAACAACTAAACTTCAGTAATAGGCTTGTATTATATTTTTGTATAGTTTCATCCTGAACAGCCAAAAAGAAACCCCATCCCACAAGCAGGGTAAGTTTTGATTTACTACAACTTGTGTGAACAGTCTTTGGAATGAGATGCAGAATCCCCATAAACATAGTACACCAAAGTAAATTTAGCTTCTCACTCCTGTATCAAGAAAAGATGAAACTCAAACTCTGGCTCCAACACAGTGTGATCATAAAGGTGGCAGTGATTTTTATTTAGAGTAAATGGTGTATAATACAGATTTAGATTCCAATTACTGATGAAAGAGAAGTGTTTGCATAACTAAAAAGCATGGACCAGCCATTCAGTGCAATTTAGGAAGTCCTGGGGGTTCTGGTTTCATACAGACTCTAGAACTTCTCACATTCAGTAACCTAATCCTGTTTAAATGCATCAAAGCTGATACAGACACACAGCAAAATTATCACTGACAGGGTCCAAACCTGTAGCAAATTCAATACCAGAAAGCACACTGGCAAAGGAGGTAAATGAATATGTACCATGCTGAGCATATTTACACAAGCTGCACTATTATATTTCCATGAGGAAGACAGCTAACTGTTTCTGGGATCCAGCTGAACCTTCTGAGTTCTTTGCAATGCTAAGAAAGGATTTTGGTACTGACCAAGTGATTACCAAAATGTGTAGTTTTCACCTGATGGTAAACTGTCTATTTAAGCAGAGTGCAAAAAAAAAAGCATGATGTTGATGGTTTTTGCTGCAGCAGGATTAATCACATAAAATCAGTTTTAAAAGGGTTCTTCAAATTTATCTAAACAAATTAAACAAAATGCCCAAATATCATCAGAAAAACATGTGGGTGAAAAGTCAAACTTTAAACAGGGTGGTTGGGGTTATGTTCAGCAATTTCAAAATGGGATTCTTTGGGATGCATAATGTATTGTTGTATTGCCTTGTTCTGGGATGTGAGAAGTAACAGCCCAGATCTATGCAGCCTGTTGGAGGTTTGCTTTTTCAGAGAGGGCCGAGTATCCACCCTTTGAAAAAAAATCGGGCCCCTTTAATGCATCAAGGTGGGTACCCAAACTAAGGCACCCAGAGTCCCAGTCACTTTTGAAACAAAACTTAAGCCTGAACATCAGGAAGGTAGGTTTGTGGCACTAGAGCTGGCGTATCATCAAAAATGCTAAAAAGAACAAGTATGAAGGAAAAGAGTTTAAGCATGGGATTTATATATTGGAGAGAGGGGCTGATCTCAGATTTAGCATTAAACACATTTCTTAATACATATTAGACCAATACTTCTCACTACATGCAGATTCCCTAACAAGAGGGTATTTTATACAACATACTACTGTATTAAATCTGTCTCTGTGAACACCCTAATGAGAGAGATCACAAATATATTCCACTGTAGAATGCTGGAGACTTCAGCATCCCACTGACTTCAATGAAGAATAGAAGTAAAAGGGTGAGATGGTAGTGATGTAGATGAAGTGCTGAACTGGAGCTGAACACATTCAGGCAAACATTTATTTTCACTGAGCAATACCAGAATCATACGTATTCACTCTTCTGGGCAGGAGTCCACATTTCTCAATACTCCCAACTACAGTACAGAAATATTTCTAAATAGGAAAAATTTGGTTTGCCTTACTCTGTCCTGTTCTGGCCCCCTCCTCCCCCGGTTACCTATAGAATTGTTCTTACACTTCACAACAGTTCACTTTTCTAGAGCACCTCTCAACAAGAGATATCAAAGCACTTCAACTTGTTTGCCTATCTCAGAATTCTATAAAATGTGGTAATTACTCTACCTACCTCCAGACAGGGAAACTGAAGCACACAGGGTATGCCTACACTGGAAATTTAGGTCAAATTAAGGAGGTTTAATTCGAACTAAATTAGTCCTTGTCTACACAAGACTTTCATTAAGTCAGATTAAGAAATTCCTTAATTTGACCTAATGAAAGCTTAATTTGAATTAATAAGAACCACCTGTTAATTTGAACAAAGCCTTAAGTCAACTCAGTTCAAACCAAGGACACTGTAAACCTGGATTAACCCTTAATTCAACTTTATTAAGATTGAATTAAGGGCAGTTAAGGTTGAATTAATGAAGTGGACTGAATAAACTTAACTTTAAGTCAACTTAGTCCACTTTGTTAATTCAACTTCATACGGTCAAGTTTAGTTTGAATTGAAGTCGAACTTATTAGTTTGAATTAACAAATTTGACCTTATCTTTTCTAGTGTGTAAACAGCCACAGAGACTAAGGGTATGTCTATACTGATGGTGGCAAAAATCGCCGCCATCAAAGTGATCTTCTGGGTGCGATTCAGCAGTAAGCATGAACCCACTGAATCACTTTGGAAGTTGTCATAGCACCTCCAACCCTGGAACTGGAGTTGCTGTAAGTCGACCTCAAGCCATTTGCGGTTGGCTTACCCTAGTATGTACTGGCGGATCAGTGAGTCATTGGCAGATATGCCAGGAGTTTTGTTTGCCTTGAGTATCTGCCACCAACTACCGCTGAAAAGTTTCGTAAGTATAGACTAGGGCTCAGTACCAGGATGTAAATCCAGTTCTTCTGAACCCCCAACCCGTGTCTGAACAACTAAGGCTCTGTATCTCAATCATTTTAAGTAAGTTTCCTCAGAGGGGCATCATTTTACCACACAGTCACTGTACATATGTGCAAATTCCATTTGTATGTTTTCATGAAGAAAGAAAAAGAAAGAAAGAAAGAAAGCATTATGTGCTGCACCTAGTGAAAGCACCAGTTAACTCTATTTTGGCACAGTTTACTCAATGTGACTGTACAGTAGCCAAACTCTAGCCTCTATTTATAGTATGTGGGTTCACTTCACAGGACTCAGTCCTGCAGTCTTTCTGGAGGCGAAGCTGAATGACTCTCATTGACGTTTTGACTGCAAAAATCAGCCCAACTGTGTTTTTATAAAGCCAGAAATGTTAAAGAAATCTATCTTTTTAAAAAACAAAAAGTCTTGTCCATAAACCTAAACCAAGAGGTAAAATCCTACTATAGTAATATAAAAGTTTAGATGTAACTGACAGAGCAACACTTTCTCCTGCAATGCTGAAAACGATTTATAACCCAGACCCTATATTATTAGGTCCCTCGATACAGGACTGAACCATAGACCACTATCTACCAGGCCCAGATTATCCCAGGGGCTTTATGACCTTAAGCCCTGGGCCCTGGCCGAAAGGGCTCCAGTCCCTAAAACCCCTACGATAATCTGGTGACCCTACCCTGCTCAGCAGTACTGGCTGGAGTGGGTGCACACTCTGTCTCCAGGGCCCCCTCCCCAACAACAAGGGGGGGATGGGGGGCCCTGCAGTGGGGAGGCACATAGTGCTCCAGACTGGTTAATCCAGCCCTGCTATCTAAGTCAGTTGTTCTCAATCTTTTGCAGCTCACAACACGCTTGGAGGCATATCATGACCTTACAGGACACACCAGCCCACATCCCAGGCCCAAATCTAGCTACCTCCCCAGCTAGCCACAACACTTACTGCTGTGTGGCGACACAGTGGTTGGGAACCACTGATCTAAGACCCTGTCTACACTAGGAGTGCTCCACGGGTATACAGACACTAGAACACTACAAAGCTAAACTGCTCCTAGCATGATAGAGCCTCGCCAGCACAGCTGCACTTTAAGCTGGTACCAATAACAATGAATATAAAAGTTACCTCTCAGACTGTGTCTACACTTCTGGTGGCGTGCAGAATCCAGGTACTACACATCACAACGAAAATCTCCAGCAGCAGGAAAAGACTGGCAGTTGCCCAATCGCAGCATATCTGCCCGTTCCTGGAGCCTTTTACTGTGGCAGGGAAAAAACGCTCTGACAGCATGGAAGAAATGGGAGCTATGTTGCCTAAAAAAAAAAAAAAACCCAACGTACGTCTGGGACTGGGAGGCATAGCTTAGGCATGTAAAAAACCACACAGTTATATATCTTGGAGATTCAAGTGTGTAGGTCTCTGCTTGCCTAGACCACCTCTCACTGCCTACACTGCCATTTATACCTGTGTTAGCAGGTCATCCAGCATCCATAATCTAGACAAAGGCTCTGATTCCTCACAATCATGTGCACGGATGGACCCCAGTGCCTGCCTGGAGCCATGTGTATTTCAACACACCTCCACATGGGTATTGAGATCTGCCTGCACAAATCAGTTTTCAGGCCCTGTATCAGTGTGTTACTCAAATGTCACATGAAAACTGCTGTAGCTGGAGTTTTGCATCCATATTTTTGTCTTTTCTCACTCTAGCAGTAGATGGATCAAAACAAGAAGGCAACATTAAACACATGTAACTATTGTTCCTATGATCTAAAGGGGTAGCCGTGTCAGTCTAGTTCAGTAAAACAAATAAACAAGGTGTCCTTTGGCACTTAAACACTAACAAATTGTTTTTTCTAAGAGCTTCCACAGGAGAAAAATCTGACAAAGTGTGATCTTCTCCCACAAAAGCTCATGCAAAAAATAAATTTGTTAGTCTAAGTGCCACAGGACTCTTTTTTTTTTTTTAATTGTTCCTACGTAACAAATACAGTAAAACAACTTAGGAACGGAGATTGATTGTACCTATAAAATGTTCGTATCTCTGAAAAAAGAGTTAGGGTTGTTCTTTTGAAGTCTGCCAGCGAACACTGACTTAATAGAGCTTTGAAACTTTTCTATGCTGAAGAAACATACTGTATTTGCCTTTGCATGTCTGTGCGTTGTCTGCTATTGCCTGATTACGTACTTTCAGTTACAAATGAGGTGCGTTGATCAGTCAGTAATTAACTCTAGTATTCGTAACTGAGATTTTACTGTATAGTTCTTGTTTCAATCTCTCCTTTTGTTTAAGCATCTCATAAATTTAAGTAATCCAATGCAAGAAGTGAGCTGTAAGAGAGCATTCATTACTCATATTTTTAAACTTACAGTTTCTCGCTGTTATTACATGTTTATTGTAGCTTAAAAAAAAACACCACAGACCACTAACTATTCCCAGAGAGTTCCTGGACAATTTTTTCTCCCTAAAAAAAAATGTACATAACAGGAAACCTCAAATCAGCATTACTGACTATATAAAGTACAACTAACATGAGCATTTAAAAAAAGAGCAAATATTTATTAAAATCCTACTGCAAACAGTTATGAACTACTTTGAAAAACATCATGAGTATACACCAGGGACTAGAGGTTCTACTTCCCAGGAAATGTTTTTAGGTGCTTTACAGATCACTCTTTATACAACATGGCTTTAAAAATTTGTGACTCCATGTGTTATCGAGCATAGTGGTGACTACAGGGAAGTTTATTTCATTTTTTACTAAGCATGAACTTGGTTGCTCAGATAGAAACAAACTTCATGCTGGAAAATAAAACCCATTTTTAAATAGGAGTAACCAAAAAAGGAAGCCTTGAAGCCATATCAGGGGCAAAAAGCAGAATTCCTTTTTAATATCCCTGTTTTACCGAAAATAGCTGCTTACAGATGTTTTTTCATTCTGTCCTATAACTCAGTGAGGTTCTTCCCCACACAGCTTTTAATTATTATTATTAATAATAAAAAATAAATTTACTGCTTATGAAAAGTGCCAGATAATCAGCCCTAAAGTCTAAAGTCTTATTCATCCTCCCCAGAAACAACATGGGCAGAACAATGAAGCCTTTACCAGCCATCTTTCAGCTCCCTGAGAGAGATCAGGAGGGTTCAGCTCCTTGGCTAGGTCTAAACTAGCTTAAACAAAATAGAAAGAAATCAAATCACAGATGCTATGCCAAAGCAACTAAAAAGTTAGCGGTAATGAGGATCTGTTGCCATTGGGAAGAGGGCTAAAGCTCCTACTTTATTCGGACAGCACCAACAAAAGGAAGTGTGGAACAACTTTTGGTTACTAGGCAAGACTTGAACGTATAACAAAGGCGAGAGGCCCTGCGTCTACTGACTTTAATTCTTTTATTTCTCTTTCTTTGCAGTGGTAAAACTACAGTACACCACTCCCCTCACAACTGATTCCAACTGAACCAACATGGGGTACATCTAGACAACTGCTTATCAAATGACAGAAGTGTTTTGTGAGATTGAAGATTCAAAACATGGTAATCAAATATTTACTGTCAGTTTAAGACTTGCAAAGCATTGGAAGTTACTGAATACTTCACATCTCAGTTTCTGGATTGTGTTGATGCATTTCTCCATGTTGTAGTACATGCAATCTCTTAGTAAGTAGCTGGATTCGGCACACTTGGCTGAAGCCCTGTGCAGACATAAATATGTGCTTCCACAGCCAAGCAGCATCTGCAAGAACAAACTTTCATCCAGCTTGCAGTCTTAAGGGGGATAGTGCACAGGAGCCTGCTGCCAACCAGAATCCTCTGCTGGGGTGCAGGCAGAGGCTTGATTTTCCTGGGCCTTCCTGCTCTTCATCCTGTTCTTTTTTGTGTAGACTAGGGTCTGGAGAAGAGAGACCTCAGCCTCCCAGCTACCCTAGCAATAGACTGGTGGGAGTGGAGATGGACATTCATTGATTTATTAGGGGAAGTATTAATTGAAACAGCAGTAGACAGATCTGATTTGCTAATCTTGCTTGTGGTAGTGCTGGCTTGTCACATGATGAGCAATGGGCTATGACCTGTGTAACTTTCCTGTTCACTTCTGCAGTATAATGGGGTGGTTTGATGCAAGTGTTCATGCAAAGGTTCACTTTTAAATATGCTGTCATATTAGTATGGTGTCATGTATGGGTACAGATGTGAAGCATGTTTCTGGGTATTTTACATGACTCAGAACAGAGAGGGACAATCAAAACTGTCTTCCAGCAACATCTAAACCAGAGATGCAAGCAAAGACCCGGAGAAGATAACAATGAAAAGGGGCTAGCTAAAGGAGGTTTGGAAACAAATACAGGTAGTCCTCACTTAGTGACCGGGTTCCGTTCCTGAAACCCGGTTGATAAACGAATTGGTCACTAAACGAGGAGCAGCCCTTACTGGTATTTCAGGCATAATGTACTTTACTGGTAGTGGGTTTTTCAACCATCGGTAGATAGTTTTAATGTCACCTTTGCATCATTTATAACATTTTTCATATATATTTTAAATGTTTTAAGCTCTAATGTACTGAACTTAGTTTGCATAGTGTACTGTAAATATAGGTAATCTGAGAGAGTTGATGCGAGTTCTCGTACATCGCCGTAATACCAACTCATCAGAGAGCCGGTCATAACTCTGAGGGGTCACTAAACGAGTAGGTCACTAAGTGAGGACTAGCTGTACAGTACACTGGTAGTGGCTTTTTGCCAGAAAGTCTCCATCTTGAAACATCTACAAGAAGGACTGGGCCCTACCTAATGTTAGGCAGACTGGCTGCTAAACCACCATTTAGCCAGCTCATGGAATAATCTTGGACAGCGGTGTTATTTAGCATGTCTTGTATGTTTTATTTGCCCGTGGTAACTCCTGGCTCCTTTATTAAATGATTGTGCATTTATTTCCTATACACACACTTAAAATCATCTGCTATCCCAGAGGTCAGCAACCCCGGGCATGTGTGCCAAATATGGCAAGTGTGCCCAGGGGTTAGAGTATAATTTGGTGGGCCCCACAATACCTGTCCCCAGAACCCACCCCCTGCCCCAACACCCACCCCCAGACACATACAAAACCCCCAGCAGCTCCCCCCCAAAAAAGGCCCTTACCTGGGCTGTTTGCACTCTGGCTGACCGGCTGGAAGCTGCTTCTGATCACAAGCTGCTCCGCCCTGCAGGGGGGAGAGTCACAAACTCCCAACCTGCCGCAGCTCTCTGCTGGCTGGGCTTAAGGTGGAACAGGGTTTAAGGTAGAGCCACCGGAACTCTGCGTTCCGGCTGCTCGTGCTATTTTCATGGGCCCCCAGAACTCTGCATTCCCCTGCGTTCCTCTATTTTTAGGAGCCCCAAAATGCTGCCAGCCTAAAAAATAGGAGGCCCTGGAACTGTGTTCCCATGCATTCCCCCTTACTTTAACCCCTATGTGTGCCCATTCAGAGCAGCACACAGGGCTCCTGGACCTGTGTCTGCTCTCCCCTGCTGGCCCTGCCCGCCCAGTGGGGCCTATGGCTGCAAGAGCCTTGCTGGATGAGTGGGGCCAGCAGGAGTGTCACATGAGTGTGCAGCTCTTGCAATGCCAGGCCCTGCTGGAGGACACAGCCAGCAGGAAAAAGGAGCCACTGCACATGGCAGCTCCTGTCCCCTGCTGACTCCTCCCCCAGTACCTGCTGAGGGTACAGGGAACGGGGCTGGCACAGGGGCTAGTAAAGGTTGCTGATTCCTGTTGTAATCAATAAACTAGTATTTGTTTCATATAAAACTGTGTGAACATTAGAATTTGTGAATGAGCAGAGCCTGGCATTCTCATTTCATTGATAAATGGACAAACCAGAGTTCATGACCCTAACAGTGACTGGGGAAAGGGTCCTGACCCATGTAGGACAGTAGTTCTCAGTGTGATATCTGGGGGCTGAGGGTGCTCATCTCCTAAGTGACTGCAGAGAACCTGCACTCTGTCGGGTACCAATTTCATGCAAGAGGCTGGTGTGGACTGACTCGAGTGAGAGATCAGCTAGCACAGTGGTGTGAATTGGAGTTCAGGAGTAGGAAAAGGGGTCACAGCAACACACTGGACCAGATCCTGGGAGGGAAACATCACATGGCTTTAACTGGGACCTAACTTCAGCCAGAAGAACAGAAGGTTATTTGGCTCCAAGCAGTGAGACATACCTCATCAGCAGAACAGAATGCGGTTGGGGACAGAGCATACTTTAAAAACTGGTGTATTTCAGCCCTTAACACAGGTTTTATTGGTGGACTACAGGCTGTTGGTATATTATCGGGGCTTGAAAGCCTAACACTACTTGCCCCATCTCATTCACCTCCCTGACTCTAGCTAGCTCAAGATGTATACAAATACATCTGTTAATTCTTAAACTGTCTTTGGAGAAAAACAATTAGTTCTTATAGTCTTAGTTCTATTATCACATATGCTAACACGTCTCTGTGGATGCATTCTGAGACAGGAAAATATTACTAATGAAACATGCCCAAGAATTCTACACTAGAGCTAGGTTTACAGGACAATCAAGTGTCTTATCAGTATTTATGCCTGTCTACTTCACAGACGTGAACCAGTAATGTCTAATACAGTTTGGAAAGAAAAATTACCTCTTGAGAAAGTGTGTAAACAGGCCTTGACAAATGTATGTTTCTGGTCACACTGGAGACCAATTTTACTAGCCTGTCACTTAGCTCCGCTGCAGAAATGTAATGAAGGAGCACCCTCAGGTGACCAAAAGTAAAATTACTGGTAAAAATTCACCTAGCTGTGAGCCGATTTTGTCCACCCCTGCATATAAGACACTGGTCTAGTGGTCAGCACGCTGGAGTGGTTTTCAGGAGTTGTGGGCTCTAGATCCAGGTCTACCAATGACCTAATTTATGACAATGGACAAGACACATCGCTAATCTTGCACCTGTGGAACTCCTGCCACCCATCGTCTGTCTTCTCCATTTAGACCATGAAGTTGTTATGGCAGGACTGTCTCTTACCTTTTACAATAACAGGACTGTCTCTTACCTTTTACAATACTTAGCATAATGGTACTTCTATCCAGGATGTGGTCTTCAAGCACTCCTGCCATATTTGTTATTTGTACTGGACAATCTTAAACGAAGCGGAGCAGTGTGGTCTAAGAACACATACAGAAAAGTACAGTGCAAATATATCTTAGAAGGTAAAATTAAATGAGTATCTTGTGTGCACGCGCACGCACATGCAGAATGAAGTTAATTTAGAAAACCATCAGACTACCCTTAAAAATATTGCATTACTTAGTCCCTGTGTCGACCAATCATTTTAACCAGTATTTTTGTTTTCTAAAGCTGTCTCAAAACACTACAGCAAATGAAAACAGATGCAGCCACATGTTGTACATGAGACAAATGAAAAGTCGTCTTGCAACAGGATAACATCACCACTTTCCTTCCTTGTTTCTGAACTTGAATGAATATCTCAAGCGACAAAAAGGCATCTTGACCAGGAACAGTGCTATGAGATAACTACATCAAACCATGAAAAATCAGTCAGCATGATCAAGTCTTCTCACAACACAAAGCAGTGATCATAACAAATTGCTTCTCATAAGACACTCCTCATCCTTGAGGAATTCACCACTTTACACAAAGATAATATAAAGAAGAAGAACAAAGAAGAGGAAAATGAAAAAAAAACAAAGTACTGTAAACGAAAAAGGGAAATGTGTATAAATAGCATGCAGGGCCAACAGATGTGGAAGTATGGTGCTGTGTGAGGGATGTGTAAAGGAAGTAAGAAGTCATGTTCTGATTCTGCAGAGAGAGAGAGAGGGTAATGAAATATATCCTCTTTCATACCTCTTAGTGGGCAATGGCATTTCAGACAGATTTCTACCACATTTAAAATCAGGCTGTTACCACGAAATGTTTTTAAAACAGCTTGGTCCATCTCTACAGACTGGCCAAACCTTGCTAGAAATATTCTTTTTTAAACTGAAGTGGCCTTCCCATGCGTGAAAAAAAGCCAGTTTAGATGGATCTTCTTCCTCAGGAGGAGGCCTGATAACAGTGTACACAGAGCTAATGAACCTACACCATCTTTCTTCATATGGCTCTATTTTCTAGTTGTTACATTACCTATCAACACCCTCAGAAAGCATTTGATCATTCTTACCTATGAAGTTCTCTATTTTAACTTTTAAGTCTTCCTTTCGGTGACCTTCCCTCCCTCCCCTCTGAAAACTGAATGGTAGTAGGGTACTGGGGAGGGGAAAATGGCAGCTGATGAAAGAAGCAAAGAGGAGGTGGCTTTAAACATCCTCCCTCCTCATACTGTACAAGCTGACGGTAGAAGTATCAGGTTAGATAGCAGTAAGAGCAGCTGTGATTTCATTTGAGGATTTTTAAGTATTTCATTTATATCACATTTTTGGTATTTCCACAATTCATCTGTCAATGACAGATGTGACCAAGGCCAAGATCTTTAACCACAGGACCCTAAGAGTGGACTCCTGAAACCATATGTAGGCAACTACTTCATTTTCAAAAGTGATTAACTCAGTACTTTTAAAAGACAGGCCAGTACCTAACTATGGATTCAGAAGCCTAACTTTAGGTTCCAATTTTGAAAAACTTAACCTGTTTTTTAAAAAAAATAAATAAAAGAATAAAACAACATAGAAATAGTTGCCACCAGACTGTGTCTTCATTCTGTAACTGAAGCTCTCTCTCTCTAGTTAAAAACCCTTTTTTACACTTCTGACATGCTGCAGATCAAAATGCTGTCTGGCAAAAGAATGATATTACATTCTGCCCTATAAGCCTCCAACATCCAAGTTTAGTTTTGAAGTAAACGTTCTTCATCTTCTCATCCTATATTTTCTCCTGAGCCAAACACACCTGGGAAGGGAGGGGCACACACTTCCTAATGCTCCTTGCCCAAATTTTGCTTTCACTGGCAAAACTGTGAGGCCACACCACTGATATAACAGACCTCTTCTTTCCTTCTTCCCAGCCCTAAGTTCCACCTGCACCACTAGGCCTCCACTGCTATTTTCCAGTGCCCGTGCTCAAGCAGAGTTAGCGTGTGTAAAGCTGCCTCAGCTGAGAATTACAACTCACAGTTGCGCTGCAGGCATAGCTTATGTGGCTTCCAGCAGTCCACCCAGTAGTTTATACATCTTACTTCAAGCAGAGCCCTCAAAACCGAGAACTTGTCAGGTGTCTAAAAGCTATATCCAGTTTCCAATACTCAACATTAATACCAACCTGTTTCTTTCCAGGGATTTGCTATGATGCAAACCATAGGACATTTTAAGGTGATATATAAATCAAAGTGACAAAAATGGAAATTTTAGAGTCACTTTCCAACACAATTACAACTTCATGTTAATTTGTTTTGATAAGAAATGTCAGTAGAATATGACATTCTAACAGGGGAAAGACCTCCTGGGGTTAATATAAAAGCAAAGGCTTTGTCCTGACATTTAGTTTCTCAGCATGAGTCACCTTCCGGAATTGTTCTCTGCAGTCTTTTTTTTTTTTTTTTTTTTTTAATTCTACCAGACAGCTAATGCACATCTGAAGTGGCCTAGCATATTTGATCTACAGTGATTATAGAGCAAGGATCTGACTTACAACTAGGTTGCCTCAGGCTCCTGACTCTGCAGCCTACCCGCTATAGCTCTTATCTCGCCCTTTCTTTATAGGCAAAATGCTCCATTATATCTGCTTTGCCTAAAACCAGTCTAGTCCCATTAACTCTGAGCAACAACAGAACACTGAAGCGACTGATCACATATGCAACAACTATGCTATACAAAGGGTTGTACACTGGAACCTGTCCTGCCTCCCAACTGATGTGGTCATTGGGTTACATTTAAAATGTCAGAGAGGTACATACTTTGATCACTCTTCACAATGATTTTTAAAAGGAAACGAAGTGTACAGTAATACTTTTATGTCAACTGAGTACTTGGACTACTGGAGCATGCCATTAGAGTTCAACTGTCTTCATTAATAAGTATCAATTATTATGATCAGATTGCTTACCAATCAATTGTATTTGGTGCTATAAAAGTGATCAGTCTTGTTCACATTTCAAAAACAAAATGAGTTTTACTTCATCATGTAAAAATAGCACAACAGACGCTGACCCTTTTCCAAAGGAAGATGTACATGATGTAGGTAACTTAAGATGACTGTGAAATACCATTAAGAATTGTATTTAATAAACTCCATGTTCAAACAGATAAGCCTGTTTTGTGTCTTTCATTTTATGAGTGCAGGTGAGACTTAAATTCTGCTCAGTGAGAGGCTTTCCCAGGTAATGAAGAGAAAAGTAGTTGGTGGTTTAGCACCATCTGCAGATTATAGTTATTTTTTTAAGAGCTTCTAGTTTCAGTAGTTGTGAAGAAAACCTTCTAAATGTATAGTGAGACAGTGCTGTCATCTGAAATACGCAGAAAGACTCCATGCCTTTTAAATAATTCCCAAGAGAAAGTGTGTGAAACTCTGCTATTCAGTAGCCAGCAAAGAAACGGACAAGAACCCTAGGGCAGTGGTTTTTCAAACGTTTTTCCTCAGGACCCAACTGAAAAAAAATTATGCCTACAACCCAACAATTACATCTTTGACCAATGAGTTCCAGTCTTTCGGCAGCAGAAGCAAGGGGTGCCATGACCTAGTACCTGAGGGACTGCGAGCCAGTACTGGGCCCCAAACCATATTTTGAAAACCACTGCCCTAGGGTATGTCTTCACTCGTGGAGGCACTGTCCAATCCATTCGTCAAGATATACTGAGTGGTAGCAGAGACCTGTTCAATCGATCTGGAAATCAACAGGATTAACTCACCCCTGCAAAAAGATTAATGCTATGTTGTCAAGAGGGCATTTCCCATCAGCACAGGAGAGTGGCAATGGCATGCTTTTTGGAAGTCAAGACGACAAAAGGAGATACAGAAGCTACATAGACTAGCTTGCATATTGCCTATCAACTGCCGCCAAATTTTGCTACAACTGTAGACCAGATCCTAGTTTATTTCAGGGAGCTGTTGCTTTGGAAAGTTATGAGCAGCAGCAAGTACTACAGTTCTTGTGAAAGAGAAGAGCAGCACTTTTTTTTTTTCCTTCCCAAACTCATTTGTTAGAAAGTTCTAAAACTCTCCCCTCTTCACGTTTCCAGAGAGCAAAATATTGAGACTACACAAGAGGCCAAAGACAGAACCCAGTAGAAATCTTAGCATTCAGTGTCATCCTGACAGTTGAGAACTCCTGGGCAAGACTTTTTGCTAACATACTAACCCTATCCCAGCTGGAGCCCTGCTGCCTGACCATCCTCACCAATATGTGCTGTGTTTGATTAATACTAGTGGGTGTGTCATATGATACTAATGAAATTTTTCCAAGCTCTATCTTTAAATTCCTCAGTGATCATAAATAACCTTCCAAGATCTCTGGTGCAAGACACATATCACAGTTGCTTTTATGTAATGTGCGGATGGCAAAATTTCTTGCAAACATAAAAGGAAGGAGGAAGAAAGGAACGGTACTACTGGTACTTCTGATGGATTTGGTGACAAAATGACTTTACTGCTGGAATTGGGTGAAACGGGGGGAAAGTTACATGATTGTACATCCTATAATTTAAATATGTTTGTGTGAAATTTCTGCAACATCTGTCCATATGAAAAATCTAAAAAGGCCGTGCATTTAGAAATTCACTTTTGAACATTTTATGATGAATGACAGCTGTTTGTTATGATGTGGATGTATGTGCCTGTAAGTCCTAGAGAAGGAGTTTCTCTCTCACACTCACACACACACACACACACACACACACACACACACACACACACACAACCTCAAAATGCAGAAGCCAACTCTTTCTCGTAGTTGCTCTAACAATTTTTCCTAAAATGTTTAATTAACTTTCAGAAAAAAATAATTAAATAAATAGGCAAGTATACCTGCCCAAATCACTGTAATTTATTTGTTTCAGCAAAAACAGAAATAAAAATAATGTAGGTACAGTCATCTCTATTCTTTACTGGACCTACACAGAACAGAAAAACAAATATGGTCCTTTGTATATTCTTGGGGTTTGGTGGTTGTTTCTTTTGCTTTTGGGTGTTTTTAAAGACTTGCTAACTAGTATGTCTGTTGCTATGAAAAATGATATTTATACATCTGTCAATACCACTTTCCATAGCAAACTTAATAGCTAGCTAGCTAACACTACTACGATTTAGCTAGCTCCTAAGTTTGCTGTGAAAAATGATATTCACAAACCACACAGAATCACTTTTCACAGCAGACCAACTCAGCCCCAGCAAGCATTAAGACAAATTAACCCCTGAATGGGGAGGTTGTGGGGAGAAGGCAACGGGGACCTGGGGCAATGGCTGGGGGGTGGGGAGGAAAGCAAGACAGTGGAGTCAGAGGTGATGAACCTGGGGCCAGAGCTGGAAGTCCAGGCATAGCCAAGAGCCATGCAAACAGAGCATGCTAATCTGCCCACTAGGCCTGAAGCACAAACCCACCACCCCCAGGAAGGTTGAGATCACACCAGCGTTGTGCCCCCATGTGCCTTCAAAGCACTTCAGGGCCCAGCTGGAGCTGAAGGCCCGAGCAACCAACACCTAGCCCGTCCAGGAGCAAAAGGGAAGGGGAGCTCCTTAGCCCTCACCCATCACTACTCCAGGAGGCTGCAGCTAGAAGTAAAGCCCCTGTTGGCTGGATCTGAGAAACAATGTCCTACAAGCAGCATGGTCTGCCTAGTGGACTAAGCAAACAGGTTCGGAGCCAGTAGCTGCTGTGTTTTGTTCCCAGGTCAGTTACTGTTTGGCCTCACCTACAGTACTAAGCACTGCCTTCCTGAAAGTCAATAATTACCATTTTACCTTTACTGTTCATAGGATTTTTTTTTCTTCTTTTAAGACCATTACTACATTCAGACTCCTTTATTCCACTGCAGTGAAATTTGACCTGTTGTTTGCACTAATAGCTCAAACACTTACAGTGAAAGCAAAGAAGTCTTGAAACAGGAGCTGAAAACACTGTCCAGGATAACACAAAAATAACACACTGCTCAGCTACTGCAGAACCGTGTTTGTATATCCTGCCGTCTTTTGAAAAAACTCCAAGGATGGTATCAGCTGTAGCACTAACAATTCTAGGAAGAAAAGACGTTTTTCCAAGTCAGCAACTCACAATCTCAATCTATTCACTTAGAGGTACAGGGTACCTGTTTAAGACCTGCACGGACTTGGCAAGGAACGTGTCAGACCAATCTCACCCACTGGCAGCAGAATGGGGCGGGAGACAGCTCTCTCCCTGAGCTCTCTCCCTCTCTCAGGGCAGACTGAACCAAGCACATGCTTAAGTCCCATAAGGCTGGCCCTGCATCTATTGCAGTTAGTTTTGTTCTTTTTCATCAATGCCAGTACTAAGTCACCTCCAACTGGTAATGAATTTTATTTTTAATCAATCAATATCCACTTTAAAAAAAAAATACTTGAGGATATAGCTTAAGATGATATATAGTCAAAAGAGTATTTTTACAGCACAGAACTGGTTTCTGGTAACACCTTCCTCCCAAAGTATCCATTCTAATTCACTAACATTAAGAGTGTTTTTGCATGTAGAAAAACCACAGTGGTATAAGTCTGTTCAGACTGTATTATGTTCCCTTCTGTGAAGGGCAAGGGAGAGCCTACAGAGAATGAAGGCAGAGTCATCCCTAGGGTATGGTGAATTGGGACGACTGCCCCAGGCCCCACACTTGGGGAAATCTCACCAGTGGCATACTAAGAGCGGCGGGGGGGGGGGGGTGAGAAGAGGGCATCAGCTGGGCTCACATAGGAGAAGGGGCGGTCACTGTGCTTTTTGAGATAGGAAAGGCTCCTGGCCTGGGCGCCAGGCTCACTGCAGGAGGCTGGGTAAGGGGAAGTGGTACTGCCTGGTTGCTACACTGCTCGGGGCCAGGGACCATGGGCAGACCCATGGGGAAATGGAGGCCCAGGCTGCTGGTGCAAGAGAGTGAGTCCAGGCTCAAGCTGACACAAGAAACAGCATGATTTGCCCCATGTCTCAAATCTCTCCAGGCCTGAATGAAGGATCAGTAAGAAGTATCCAAAATGAGAATGAAAGAAATAGGATAAAGTCACATGAGAAGTAATTACTGAATGACTACTTTATAACCCCTAGCTATTTCTCCTGTCTCTATAATAATGGAACTAGCAGAGATCTACATCTGAGGTGCGTTTACTGGGTCTGATTTAGCATTCACTGAAGTCAAAGGGAATCTTTCTGTTGATCAACTAAGACATGCTGCAGCAAATCCTGAATATGAATGAGGCTATGTACACTATTTCTGTAAAACTTGTGTCACTCAGGGGTGTGAGTATTTCACCCTCATTAGTGACAAAAGCTGCACCGACATAAGCGCTTGTGTGCACAGCACTATGTCAGCAGGAGAGTTTCTCCCACTGAGGTAGCTTCTGCTGCTCACGGAGGTGATTTTTTTTTATGCCAACTGGATAACTCTCTCACATCAGCATCATCTTGCAGCAGCACAGTACAGTTGAGCCACTGCAGCACTGTATGTACAAATATGGCCTAGGTATCATGTAATCATCTATGCTACTCCCCCCTTGCCTGCAAAAAGTGCTCCATTGCACAGTTAATCTTGAGCACTTAATTTGCTGAAACCCAAGTTAATACTCTTAAAACTTCACTGTCAGTTGTTTTACATCTCCTCTTTCTCTCATCCCCTTACTTCCTTCAAGTTTAAAAACAAACAACAACAAGGCTGTTCATAAGATCTAGATCTGCTGATTAAATAGCTTCATTCTTCTCCATTGTGTGTAACTGGTCATACTCCTCCTATCCTGTATAGCTGTATAAACCCAGTGCCAGACTCAGGCACAAGCCAAGTAAGCCATTGCTTAGGATCTCAGATTATGAGGGGCCCCTAAATATGTCAGAGATAACTAAGATTGATCATAATTGAAATTGCAAATAAGCCTTTTTGCAAGATGTATGTTTTATTTAGCTGTTTTTTGTTGAATCTCTACCTATGGACAAAAACAAATAACAGTTTATTTTTACCACCTTTTCTGCCATAATGTAATACACTTTTTTCCTCTTTATTTTGTATAATAGGGGCCCTCTGAATATTGACATAGCTTAAGGCCTCAGCATGTCTTAATTCAGCCCTTATAAACCTTCCAGGAAATCGCCTGTGTTGCTCAAATAAAAATACTACCACTGAAAGATTGCTTTCCTGCCATTACCACACTACCATAATTATGGACCTTACTTGTCAAGGTTACTGTTCCCCACATGATCAGCATAGCAAGGTGAAGAGAGTTCTCTGTGCATGAGATGCAACAACCAAAAACCTCCTATACAGCTTGCAAAAACACATAATTTTAACCAGCTCTTTTCAGCTGGCACCAGCTCAAGCATGTTCCCTCCCAGACACAACTTCATTTGTAATACTCTTGAACATGCATGACCTGCAAGTGAAATATGGCCCTGTTGGGAGTTTATGGCTCACCAGCGGTCTATAAAGCACAGACGGGTCACAAGTTGCTAACTATTCTGTTTGTTTCCAATGGCGATGCCACATTAAGGAAAATTTAAAATACATTAAATATTTTTACTTCTCCTTGTAAGCATTCACCAGGGCTAAACAGTGATGTTATATGATTCCGAATGAGACCAGCTGATGGGCAAGAGAAGGAAGAAGTGGAGATGAGCCACAAGATAATGTCTCAGCATGTCTATAAAAAGTTGAGAAGCTGTGAACTAGCTCATGGGCACACAGCACATTATGGAACAAAGCACATACAAAGTGTCCCACCAACCACACACAACATTATGAAATCCCCTGCATGTTTGGGGTTTTTTTTTTTTAATACTCGCTTGGTCATGGGTCTCAAACACGCAGCCTGTGGGCCACGTCGCCCCTAAAGCTATTGCCTGCGGCCTGCAATGACACTAGTGTTACTGATATTTGCAATACCATCGTATGAAAAGGTTTCAGTGATGTGCCCCTTGGGCTGGCATACTAGTCCTCATGCAGTCCTGTACTGGCACCCTTGTGGTGATTTGAGTTTGAGTGTAGCGGCTAGCACCTCTGCTTAACATGCAGAAGGTCCTGGGTTCAAGACCCAGGGAGCTGGACTTGATGATCTCATGAGGTCCCTTCCAATCCTATGGTTCTGTTCTGTTCTAAACCCCTGCTTTTGGTGATGGGCTTGCTTGCTGTAAGAACCTGAACTATACATCCAATGCGGAATTAGCTTTAATAGTCTTTGGAGACTGAAGCCCTTTGAAAAGACCCTCTACCTGCAACCGTCTGGAAACTTTCCTTTTTCCCCCATGCCTTTCTGTTGATCCCGAGGACCTGCTCATAAGGCCACCACAGACGCAAAGCGCTTCGCAAAGGAGCCAGGCAGCGTTCTCCCCAGGACTTGAAATCAGGGGGGCGTAGGATAAAGTGCAGAGCCGTAACTAGCGAAGACGGCACCCGGGACAAGAAGCCCTGGACATGCCTCCCCTGCCCCAGGGCCCGATCCGGCCTCAGCAGGAAGGCGTCCCCTGGCAGGGGCCTTCCCTGCTGCCAACAGAGACCCCCGGGGTTCCCAACTGCTCGAAAGCACAGCCAGCGCCAGGCGGGAGGTTGCCTTCACTGGCTGCCCTTGCCGGGTGGCAGGGAGAGGCACCCTCTGGCCTGGCGCCGGCCACACTTGCCGGGCAGCACTGCCAGAGCTGCCTTCCCGGGCTCCTCGAGGAACGTGTCTTCAAGGCACATTCCTCTTCAGGGCCAGGAAGGATCTGGCGCCCTTCGCTTTGCCCCGCCGTAGTTATGGCCCTGGCGAAGTGCAGGAGGAGATGCTCCCTACGCTGGTACAACACCCTCACTAGCTGACAGACAGCGGGGGGGGGGGTGCTGGGAAATTCAGGAGGATGCAGGGAGATCTAGTGGCTAGCACCTCTACTTAACATGCAGAAGGTCCTGGGTTCAATTCCCAGGCGGTTGGACTCGATGATCTCATGAGGTCCCTTCCAGCCCTATGATTTGATTCGATCTCGGAGCCACCCCCCACCTCCTTTTCCTTCATCGTCCTCTCCCACAGCCCAATGCCCCCGCAACCTCTCCATCCTCACCCCCTGCCTCTTCTGGGGGGCAAATCTGCCCACTTGCCTGGTTGGGGTCGGTGGCCCGGAAGACGTGGCAGACCATGGGCGAGTCGGGGTCGTCGGGCTGCGCCTTGATGAGGTAGGCGAAGTAGGTGAGGTCCTGGCTGCTGTGGAGGAAGCGGGAGATGTGCTGCGCCTTGTGCTCGAAGATGAAGACGGCGGGGCCGGCGCCGGAGGCGGCGGGGACGCAGCGCAGGAGCGGGGAGGCCAGCAGCAGCTGCACCTCCCGCGCCGGCACCGAGCCGCCCAGGGCAGCGCCGGCCTCCTGCCTCTGGCCGCGCCGCCGGATCTCCGCCACCAGCCAGGGCAGCATGGGCAGCGTGGTCCGCCTGTCCAGGCACGACCAGCCCACGTACCACAGCCTGAAGCGCTTCTCCGCCGCCGGGCCCTGCTGCTCCATGCTGCGCGCCGCCCGGGCCCCGCTGCCCGCTACCCGCCTCCCGCCCCGGCCATGCGGGCGGCGCCGGGCGGGCTGAGGGGAGCGGGGGCGGGAACTCGCCGCCCCGCCAGGTGGAAGGAGCAGGCTCCGCCCCGCCCCCGGGGCCCGCGGCGCCGCACATGCTCCCTGCGCCCGGCACGCGCCGCCTCCGCGCGGAGAGGGGCTGCTCGCTGCTTCGGGGAGCCGGCTGACAGCTGGGGGGGGGCGGAAGAGGCGCTCGCTGATTTGGGGGAACGCTCGCTAGCGGCTGGGGTAGGGGTGTCCGGTGCTAATTCGGTGCAAGGCGAGCTGAAAACTGCGGGGTGCTCACAAATTTGGTAGGATTGTTACCTGCACAATAGATACCATCCTAGGTCCTCATCAGGCCTGCTGCTCCAGCAAAGGCTCATCTACCTGCTCAGCTACTAATGTGGTCTATGCCGTGTGTGCAAGAAGTGCCCCTGCACCTTATATATTGGACAAACAGGACGATCGCTGCACAAAAGGATTCATGAGCACAGAGCTGATATCAAAGAACAAAGAAACCAGTAGCTGAGCACTTCCATCTTCCTCGTCACTGGATGAGGGATTGGTTAATGACTGTCAGGATACTGAATAGTGCAGTGGCTAGCACCTCTGCTTAACATGTGGAAGGTCCTGGGTTCAATTCCCGGGGGGTTGGACTCGATGATCTCATGAGGTCCCTTCCAGCCCTATGATATGATATATTAGAGATGTAGTGGCTAACACCTCTGCTTAACATGCAGAAGGTCCTGGGTTTAATTCCGGACTTGATGATCTCGTGAGGTCCCTTCCAGCCCTCTGATTTGATTTGACATCAAGACTTCAAAGAGAAACAGCTGAACTCAAATTAATATGCAAGCTAAATTCTGTGAAAGCAGGATGCAATCGAGACTATGGGTTCTTTTCCCATTACAAACGGTAATTTGAGTTCAGGCTTCCCATGGTTTGAACCTGAAAACTGCTCCGATTTGCTGTTACTTTATGACCTGATCCTATGTTTTACACCCCCTTGCATTTAGTTTCATTCCTTTCTGTAAGTTCACCCATCTTCGAAGCATCTGAGGAAGTGGGATCTTCTCCCACGAAAGCTCATGCAAAAAATAAATCTGTTAGTCTTAAAGTGCCACACAACTCCATAGTTGTTACTGCAGTGTTCCCACTAACCAGGGGCATCGCTGGCACTGGGCACTCCAGGGCACAGTCCCCAAACCCCAGCACCAGTGCCCTGGATCTCCGGCCCAATCGGGCTGGAGATCCAGGGCCCAGCCGCCGGCAGCCGCTGCAGCCCTGTCCCCAGCCAGGGATCTGAGGCCTGGCTGCCGGCAGCAGCGGCAGCCCCGTCACCCGCCATGGATGCAGGGCCTGGCCGCTCACGGCAGCACCTGGCCCTGTCCCCAGCCAGGGGCAGGGCCTGTGGACCGGGGGCGGGGCCTGAGCCTGGGCCCTGGGTCCCTCCCCCAGCCAGCGACGCCCCTGCCACTAACTATTCGTAGGCTGTGTGCGCAAAAACTTTCTTTATGCATGCAAAAACATTTCTTTGTGAGCACCAATATTAGCAGTATTGAATTATTTTTGCACACTTTATTTTGTTGTGTGCACAGGTTTCATGACCTGTGTGCATGCGCACATGTGCACAGGTTAGAGGGAACAGTGGTTACTAGCTGACAGCTGGGGGGTGTAGGGGGAGGTGTGGGGGGTGTTGGGTGCTCACTAATTTGGTATAACATTTACTAGCTGACAACTGGGAGGTGTAGGGGGTGTAAGGGCTGCTCACTAATTTGGTATAACGCTGTTACTAGCTGGCAACGACGGGGTATAGGGGGAGATGTAGGGGGT
>ML681993.1:32858227-32907716 GCA_007922195.1 Podocnemis expansa | reverse complement strand
CTGTTACTAGCTGGCAACGACGGGGTATAGGGGGAGATGTAGGGGGTATAAGGAATGGTCACTAATTTGCTATAACACTGTTACTAGCTGGAAAGGGGGGGTACAGGGGAAGGTGTAGGGCTCCTCACTAATTTGGTATAACACTGTTACTAGCTGACAACTGGGGGGTTTAGGGGGAGATGTAGGGGGTGTAAGGAGTGGTCACTAATTTGGGATAACTAGTGGTAACTAATTGTTACTAGCTGGCAACGGAGGGGTATAGGGGAAGGTGTAGGGGTGCTCACTAATTTGGGATAACACTGTTACTAGCTGACAACTGGGGGGGGTGTTGTGAAATTCAAGGAGATGTGTGGGGGGCCATTAGGGAAATCCCTGGTGAAGGATCAGCGATGGGAACTGAGCTGGCGTGGGAGGGGGAAGGGGGCCGATCAAAGAAATTGCCACTCATGGGAGAGCTGCAGGATTGAAAAAGTATGAGTAGATTTTAAAACATGGATTTGGATCGCCAGTACTGGAACCAAAAACTTTGCAAGAAAGAGAAAAGGGATAAAGCAGTAGTTCCCAATCTGGGGTCCAGGGACCCCCAGAGGTCCAGGGACCAACATTCCCCCTAGGCTGCACGGCTGTGCAGGCCTCCGCCACTGCAGTCCTGGCTGAGAGCGGCTCTGAGCTGGGAGTTTTTAAAACTGGGGACAGGGCAGGGGCGGGGCAGCCAGTCTTGAAAAGGGTCAGAGGGTTGGAGGGCAGATGGGGTCAGGCCAGCTGCGAGGATGTATGTGGAGGCGGGATTGGCCCAACTGGGGTGGTGACCAGGAGAGCGGGGCAGGCAGGATCAGGCCCATGGGGGGGGCAGGATCAGGCCCACGCAAGGGTGAGGGGGCTGTGTAGCAAGCACCATAAGTTGCTCAGCTACGTTACGGCCTTAGAGGGAACACTGCAGTGGAGATGTTACTGAGGGTCCAAAGAGCCTCTCCCTACCAGGGCTGCAATCCAGCTGCAGCTCCAATACACCCTGCCAGGGCTGCCTCTCCCTGCCTGTGCTGCATCCCAGCAGGCAGATGAGGCTGTGGCAGCTCCCTGGGAGGGGCAAAGGCAGGGGCCGTAGCCACCATGGCTCAGCTCCCCAGTGGCACAGGCGATGGTGGCGGCAGTGGCACTCACTGGCTGTCCCAGTGGCACCACCAGAGTGGCAAGGGTCAGATTACATAATCAGCCAGTGGGGGGGGTGCACAAAGTTGTGTGGGTTTTTTTGTTTTTTTGTTTTTTTTGTTAAAAAGGGGTGCCCAGCCTGAGAAAGGGTAAGAACCACAGGGATAAAGATTTAGGCCCCAGTACAGCAAGCTACGCTGCACAGGCAGAACCCCAAGCACATGGAGCAAGACCTGCTAAAAATCTTGTGCCTGCACTGTTTTATTCCCCCCGTCCCATTCAGGGCTGGCGGAACACGGTAAGCAAGGTAAGCATTGCAGGGAGGCGCCAACGTTGGAGGGGCGTCCCCTTGCAATGCTTATAGTGTGTTGATGTTACATGCCACAAGACTCCTTGCTTTTTTTTTTTGCTTGAGAGAAACTCTCAGACCTATTGATTTGTATTCTCTTGTTAATGAGGCAGGGGAGGGGGTGATCTGGGGTGATTCACTTGTAAATGAGGCAGGGGAGGAAGGGGGTGATCTGATAGTCTTTCACAAATGGTGCAGCCTAGCGTTTCAGATTTGATGCTTCTAGTATTGCACTTTAAATACCCTAAAGATCAGCACAGACTTTCTTTGAATTAAACTCGCTTAGTTTTACTACATGAGGATCTTTAAAGAGACACCTTAGAAGCAGATTTCTGCTCTGTTTAGTCCAATGGTTCCCAACATTTTCTCTGTTGTGGCACACCTTGCTACCTTTAATTAATTAGAGGCACACCACCATATGATTCCAAACGAATTATGAGCCAAGAGCCAAACCAGAGCTCTTTGAGTAGGAGAAAATCCCAGTTCATCAGACGCTTTGAAGATGGAGGAGCTTACAGAATGGGATGAAAATAAATACAGGGGAGCGTAAGACATGGGATCAGGTCATACTGCAACAGCAAATCAGAAAGCCCATGCAAGAAATAAATCCATTAGTCTTTACGTGCCACAAGACTCCTTGCATTTTTTGCTTTACTAGACTAACATGGCTGCTCCTTTGGAATTTGACAAAAGAAAATGTTTCCTCATTCACCTTTGGTTCAAGCTGGGCCCATAAAGCATCACTGTTACAGCAGCAGAAGTAAAGAAGAGCAGGGCTGTGTAGAAAATTGAAGGCACATGTGTATTTCTTGTCCATGGACTCTTGAGGTTAGAAAAGGACACAGAGAAAAGTTCCCTCTTTTCAGTATGCATGGGGAAGTGGATGGCACACACTGTCACTCATACCTATTGACAGCAAAGGCCCAGTTTGATAGATGATACATTCCCTGCTCTTAGCCCACTTCTCCTGAGGAGAGCAGTAGCCTCAAAGACTGTTTCAGATTACATGGGATTGAAACCACTCAGTGCTTGTCTAGACTGGTTGTGGCTGTTGGGGAGCACTAGACTCAAACCACTACCCAGGGGGGCTCACTTAAACTGTAGAAAAAGCAGCACTTGCCCCTGAGCCACTCAGGCCCAGCTTTTAATGCTGTTTAAATTTGTCCCTATCTATCTTTAAGCTCTGGGTATAATGCCACTTTTCCCCAAATCTCTGTAACATGCCATACTCCATATTGTAAATGTAGAAACTGCATACCAATGTACCCCATGTTGTGTAGGAATGAATATGTATAAGGTGTGAATGGAGGGTGGATGGGTGTGTGAACCAGCCCCAAGCTGCCAGCTTCTTCTGATCAACTATGTGTGAACAACTCCATGCTGCCAGCTCATCCAGATGAAGTCAGAAGCCCGTCTCAATGGCTGGATAATGTGACTACACCCCTAAAAGCAAAGCAATGAAGGAAGCAAAAGAATAGAGTTAATCAAGACACCCAAGAAAACGAGCTAGAGGTCATGTCCACAAGTGCCTGGTGACTAACGGCAGAGGTGGCCTCAGGCAACTGGGGGCCCTAGGTGAAGGCCCATTGTGGGGCCCCCAGTGCTACCTTCCCTGTGGCCCCAGTCCCCTCCTGCAGCCCTAACTATCCCATACCGCCCCCCAGGACCCTTGTTTGTTTTGCTGAACCAAACTAACATGACTGTCCTTCTAGAATGCTTAAATTATTCTTGGGTATGATATTTTTAAAGATCTTCCCATCATGAAGCTTGTAAGTTGATCATCTTTCACTTAACATAAATGAGCTAATGCTGAACTATAAAGTTTACGTGAACATTTTAATTTTTTTTTAAAAGTGTGAGCATTAATTAATAAATAAAAAGTGGTAATGTTAATTATGGCTCAAATCTAACTAAAATACCACATTTAAAATTTTGGCAGTCAAATCATACAAATTTTTCATATAGGCTTGGGTTTATGTGCACTAGACATTATTACAAATAATTATAATAAATAAAAATAAGTGAAAAGAAGGTTTCTAGTGTGTAACTATAAATGAAAAACATCAAATTTCAATGAAATTGTCTGAAGTACTCAAGTTTATAGGACTCTGGCCCTCTCAGAAATATTAAATAGTAAGTACAGAAGAAGCTAAAAAATTACTTTCCAGAAGAAAGACATACAGCACAGACATCATATCCAGATGTAATGATTGCCTAAGGGAAGCACTGTGTTTAGATGTAGCAGTCTATATGGCCCAACCTGGTAACCTGAGCTAAACAAAACCAAAGTAAAAATTGTTTCAAAGTCAAAGGAAAAGGCAAAAGAACAGGTAAAAAAGAAAAGGAAAAAGCAATATTTTACAAAATTAAAAAATGGAAGAATAAATGGCCACGCTAAGGAATTAAAAGCTGAGGCCACTGGAAAAGTTCCTGCTTTCGTGCTGTCCAGTGCTTGCTCCTGCTTTTTTTACCATGTCAATGCGAAGGTGATGGGCAGAGAATGGTGAAATCTGCCATTCAGACAAAACACAGATCCTAATGATAGCTTGCCTTGATGAGCCAAGAGTGAAAAGTGCTTAGGCTTCTAGCCCTATTAGCTCTGCTAGATGGGAACAATTTCTATAGTTTTCTGTATTTTCATTTCTGTCAACCAAATTGAAGACGGGCCCCTTATAGCTTGAGGCCCTAGGTGGCTGCCTGCTTTGTCTACCCAAAAGCTGCCACTGACTAACGGTCACACAGAGCACCTGGACTGGCATGACAAAGCTATGAAGACTGGGTGAGATCCAAAAGCTAAAGGGGGAAAGTGTTTTGCACACCACCTGGAAGAAAGGAGTGTCGGTGCCTGCCTGACAAAGACTGCTCCTCCTCGTGTCCAGCTTCCCTGGCCAGGCAGCTGCCAGGAACCCCCGTGACAGACACTAGCACAGACTCCAGCAACAGCACCCTCAGGCCTGGTAATAACACAGACTGCAGAACATTGTCTGGTATGCTTGAGTGTGTGTGTGAGGGGGCATAGGTATAATTAGGTATCATTTTGTTTTTATTTGTAATAAATGCAGCATATTGCCTTTCCCCCCCGAAAAGATCTCTGGTACTCATTTGGTATAACTTGCTGCTGCTTCTTTACAATTTTGGATGATGCAATGACTTCTCTCAGTGACAGATTTGAACAGTTAAAACAACACAACAGTTAATTCGAATTTTTATACAACATAAATACACTTGCCAAAACCGACCACGAAAAGCTCCAACAGCACTGCAATGATTTGCAACTTTGTTTATCGGATGGGGATAATAAGGACATCAATGCAATGAAACTCTATGATGAGCTATGCACCTTTAAAGATCTGTTAAACTCTGAATTAAACCAATCCCATAATCCTTATGCAACTCTCAAATTTATTCAATCAAATAACCTCTTATTTCCAAACTTGACATTGCCCTAAGAATACTGCTGACAATTCCTGTCAGCATGGCAAGTGGTGAGCGATCATTTTCACAATTAAAAATAATAAATTACTTGTGATCAAGTATTTCTCAAGAAAGGCTTGTAAGTCTTGCCATCGTCGCCATTGAGAGTGATATATGTGTCCAGTTAGACATCAAGGAATTAATTGCAAATTCTGTAAACATGAAAGCACGAAAAGTACTGTTGTAATCTTTTGTAAAACCTTTCATTTTTAATTAAGGAAATAACTAAAAAACTGATTTTGTTTGCTTTTGATGTTCATATAATGATAAGTATTTACTGCTCAGTACTTATTTTTATTTCGAATAAATATGCACTCACCCCTTCACTGCAATTTTCTTATTATAATAACAAACTGATTAATACTAATGAGGGAGGAGGGTGCCAATTCATAAGACTGCAGGGGGGCGCCAGAAACCCTAGCACCGGCCCTGCCCCCATTAATGCAACTCACTGCTTTGTTTGCAGAACTGTGAAAGAATATTAGAGCTATACATAATAAAGTGTCTCACTGCTGAGTGACTGTCAAGTCAGTTTTTTTATTTCCTGAAAATATTTTCATTTTTGCATTTATTGGATCTTTTTAGGCTTATTTCTTCTTGTTATAATGATGCTTCTTTTGAAGTCAAATCTGCCACCTACTGTAAATGTTAATTATTTTTTAACTGAATGAAGCTGTTCCTTTTCAGTCCCATAAAACTTATTTTCGTAATGCTGAAATAATGGCATTTTTCTTGACTATATATGTGCACATTTGTAGCATCAACAATAGCTTCAACCCCTAGTCCAGTGTAATGGTCATCATCTTGGCCAACACCATGGCTTGAACTGGAGCCAAAAGCATAAGTATTTACAACTTAAACTGAAGAAGCAGTCATTACAACAGGGGAACTCAATGACGTTATAGCCTCTGGGGTTGAATTGGTAACACACATTGGCCCGTGGATTATATTATAGTTCATTAGTAGTATTACTGTAACAACTAGGATCCCTATTCAAGAACCAGGACCTCACTGTGCTACGTGCTGTATAAACAAAATTGAAGAGAACCCCTGTCCTAAAGAGTTTACAGACTCTGAGACAAGAAACAACTGGGTGGGCAGGATGGGCTGGCCCTCCCTGTCCCCAAGACAGAACAGCCAGCTTAGGAGCAGGGCAGGAGCACAAAGCCCAGCCTCCGGACTGGACCGCTCTGCCCCTGGGGATGGCGGGGGAGCTGGCTCAGGAGCTGGGTTCCACACTTCCACCCTGCCCTTCTGCAAAGCCAAAGGTGGCAGGGCAGGTGTAGGGGACAGCGAAGCAGTGGGGGGCAGGCAGCGGTGCAGTTGCCCCTTTGCGCTCCCCCCCCAACAGCTGTGCTGTGGGTTGAGCATTCCAGCACTCTAACTTTCGAAGTTTCTTTTTTTTTTTTTTTTTTTACAGAAAACAGGAACTGTCCTAAAGGAGAATTAGTTCCTTTTGGAAATGTTTATGGGGAACTCCTCCAAAGTGTGAGAACAGACTTGGAGACAGCATGAAGGTGCTTGTTTGAAAATGTGAGAAGTCAGGGGTGGAGGCTAGTATCAAGAGCCAATGAGACAAGAGTTAGTATCTCAATAGAACCGAAGAATCCTGTGGCACTTTTAAAGACTAACATATTTCTTTATCATATGAGCTTTTGTGGGAGAAAATCCAACTTTGTCAGACACCTGAGGGATTTTCTCCCATGAAAGCTCGTGAGATAAATGTTAGTCTTTAAAAGTGCCACAGGACTTCTTATCTGTTTTGCTGAACTAAACTAATGCAACTACTCCTTTGGAACTTATCTCAAATCAAGTTATATTGGTGTTTGTGTAGGAACTATTAGGTATGGCATAAACCTGTTTCATTAACACCATTTTTATACACATGTATTAGCAGAAGACAAACATCGGAGAAAAATATAGTTTTCCTTTTTTGAGTTTCTTTATGCAGTCATTACGATTGCTTATGGTTAGTTGTACATCCTGTCTCTTTCACTAGAATTCAACACCCTACTAGACTACTCTAGGTGGGCTTGTTGAGGTCCAGGTGAGGATGATCCTATGTCCCATTTTGACCAGGAAAGTCCCTTCTTTAAGCCAATCCTGGCTCTTCTGACTTTTTCTTTTTTTTTTTTTAGCAAAACTAAGCATTTGTCCTGATTCGAATCTGACTGTAAAATCCATTACTTGCTGTGGGTAATCACTCTTTTTGTCAACATCCAGTCAAGCAGCTTTCTTGTTATGGTCCTCTGTTTGCAATGAACAGCCCTGACATATGGATCATTCCTGCATGTATTGTATCTTGTATAAAATCTAAATGCCACTACTTCAAAAGACTGAAAACATTTCTTAAAGGGAAGCAAGAGCAAAGGGGACAAAAGGCCAGGGGGGTTTTTTGTTTTGCAAAAGTCAGTCCCATAGCAGGACACAGAGGAATGTGCAGTGGAGCAAGTGGCAATGCCGGTCCCACATTGGAGGGAGGGCCTAGGTGAGCAACAGGCTGGTCTGACCCCACACACAAAGGTGAGTGGCAGGGATAAGCAGTTTGGACTAACCTGACCCTATATAGGCAGGCAGCTTGTGCCAGCCAGCAAGACCCAGGTAGCTGGGTGGCAGGCATGGGTGGCACAGTTAAATTTCCAAAGGGATAGCCATGTTAGTCTAGTCCACCAAAAAAACAAGGAGTCGTGTGGCACTTAAAGACTAACAGATTTATTTTTCACATGAGCTTTCATGGGAGAAAATCCCACTTCGTCAGATGCTTCGAAGACGTAAGTCACCCATCTTTGAAGCATCTGATGAAGTGGGATCTTCTCTCACAAAAGCTCATGTGAAAAATAAATGTTAGTTTTTAAGTGCCACACGACTCCTTGGTTTTTTTTGGCACAGTTCAGCCTCGCCCCATGTAGCCCCACATTTCATCTTCTCTTTGGATAGATACGTTCCCCTAGTCCTGGTCCATGACTAGAGCTCCTAGGTAGTAATGCAAATAAATAATACTTATCAGGATGGGAGAAGGTAGCACTAGTAACA
This sequence comes from Podocnemis expansa, assembly GCA_007922195.1. NCBI lineage: Eukaryota > Metazoa > Chordata > Testudines > Podocnemididae > Podocnemis > Podocnemis expansa. The sequence goes on along the minus strand of ML681993.1, from coordinate 32,899,711 downwards.
TAAGAAATATCATTGTTAAAATACAATTCCAAAACTGACAGACTAGAGAAGACACCTCCAAGTAGCACCCGCAAGTCATACCTCCATGTTATTCAAAAGGAACAGGAAAGCTTCAACTGTGAAAGCAGAAATTGCAAATCATTATTTCCCTGGTTTTCCAACAAAATAGCATTTTGTATTTTAAATATGTTTATATATAGAATGTGTGTTTCATCTCCCAGGGACATGCTCCAGTTTTACAGAATGTTTCTCTAAAGCGAGTGGTGAAGAAATGGGGGAAATTAGAAAAATGGGAGGCTTAAGACTGAAATTCCTGAGTTTATTCTAGCACAGTGGTTCCCAACCTGTGGTCTGGGGACCCCTGGAGGTCCGCAGACATGTTGCGGGGGTCCGCAGAGCCTCTCCCTACTGAAGCTGAAATCCAGCTACAGCCTTGATGCTCCCTGCCAGGGCTGCCTTCCCCCTCCTATGGCTGGATCCTGGCAGGGGTATGGGGCTGCGGCAGCTCCCCAGCAGGGGCAAGGGCAGGGAGCCATAGCTGCTGCGGCTCAGCTCCCCAGTGGTGTGGACCATGGTGGGGGCAGCGCTGCTCGCCGTCTGTCCCAGTGGCACCTCTTGAGTGATGCAGGCCAGAGTCTGCCCACTTGGGCCAGATTACATAACTAGCCGGGGGGGGGCAAAAATTTTTTTAGTTAAAAAGGGGTTCCCAGCCTGAAAAAGGTTGGGAACCACTGTATAGCATTTGTGTTCTGGTACAGCATCTGGAAAATAGCCAGAGATTTCTCTATTTTTACTGTGGTTCGCTTATGTAAAGCTGCTTGGTTTAATGTTTCTTTTGGCGGACTTGTTTAATGTGATGTTAGATTTGATCTACCCAATTTAATTCTAGTGCTAAATTTTTTATCAACCTTTATACATGTACATAAATGTTAGTGCTATTTTGTTTTGCTATCTTTAGATAATGTCTCAACCTTTAATCTAACTATGATTATGTTTCAGTTTTGAAACCCAGTCTTCTCTCTTCTCAACTTGTCTTTCAAACCTCTTTTAGCATCAATTCTCTATTATAATCCTCTTCAGCTGCCCATACTGCTATATATTACTTTTTATTCCCACATCCCTTTAGTAAGTTTCATTAGAAACTTGATCTTTTATTTACATAACTTCATCTCTTCTCATGTTATCACAACTTTTCTCTTCATGCTGAAAATCACGCCATTTATTAAGTGCTCAAATATGGATACACATATTGGACTCAAGATGTGTAAATCAGAAAATTTTGGACTATGGATCTCAAAGGGGCAGTGGGCCAGATAGAAACTAGAAATATTCATACTAGATTTCCAAACTAAAGTAATGCTAGAGAACAAACATCATAACCCAAGGTGCAAGAGTTAGTATCTTTTGGTGGAGAGCTGCTGCTGGTGAAAGAGGTCTGGAAAAGGTAACCACATTACCAGAAATTGCAAGAAACCACTTAAAATAAAGCAAGCAATTAACAGTTCTGTAGTCATAGAACAAAGGAATGTTAATATGTTACAAATGATTGTAAAATAATCAAAATCATTGTATATATCGATGCTAGGATTTTTAATGTCTAGCAAAATTATGGATTTAATTTCCTAAATTCATGTTTGTAAGGTATTGTGCAGATTTCTTTTGAGGATGAGCACTGCAAAATCAAATGTAGCGCACCACTTTTTGAACAGCTTTCATCTGCAGGTGATAGTGTTTTTGTCTTTTATCATTTTCTGTGTGAATTCAGTTCAGAGTGCAGTAAAAAAACCACAGAGTCCTGTGACACTTTTAAGGACTAACACATTTATTTATCTCATAAGCTTTAATGGGAATAATCCCAGTTCACCAGATGCATGAAGCAGAAGCTGCAGTATGTCAGGTATCTATACACATACAGAGAAGAGAAAGTCACAAGGTCAGTGCAAACAGTTCCAGAGTCCCAATGTCAATGTGAAACTGCAGAGCTGGAATTCATATGCAAACTCAATACTGGATGTGAACAAGCAAGGAGTCATGGAGCACTTAAAGACTAACAAATTTTATTGATCACATGAGCTTTCATGGGGGAAACTTACAGAATGGGAGGAAAATAAATGCAGGGAGCTGTAAGTCATAGGATCAGGTCATACTGTAACAGCAAATTGCTGTTACAATGACTTATACTTCCCTGCATTTATTCTCCTCCCATTCTGTAAGTTCCCCCATCTTCAAAGCATCTGATGAAGTGGGTGGGATTTTCTCCCACGAAAGCTCATGCAATAAATAAATTTGTTAGTCTTTAAGTGCCATAGGACTCCTTGCTTGTTTTATTGAATTGACCTTGTGACTCACCCTTCTCTGCATGCTTATATATATATAAAACATACTGCAGTTTTCATTTCATGCATCTGATTACGTGGAATTATGCACACAAAAGCTTATGCCATAAATAGATTTGTTAGTCTTTAGAAGTGCCACAGGACCCTTTGCTAAAATAGACTAACACGGCTATCCCTCTGGAGCAGTTCAGAGCTGTTCTTGTTGAGGCATTTGTTGCACTTGATGAGGTACACTTTATGTTGTGATCAACCTGTATAGGACTCAGGGATCTTTAAAGGTGTGCTAAGGAGCAGAATTGATAACCATAGGAGAAGAGATGGGTCTGCAGGTTCTCAATGTTTTTCTGGCAGGATTGGTACCACTTTGAGGTAGTGTGCCTTAGTCTGTGGAAATCTTGCTTCTGAAGATAAGCTTAGTCAATGCTGGAGGTTATCTGAAGGCCAGAAGAGGGCATTCAGGCAATAATTCTTTCAGGATGGTCTTGCCATCAAGTATGGACTATAATTGTTTGATGATAACCCATATGCGTTCCAACATAGGGTGGTAAGTGACAACTATACGTGTGGGTTTGGTGGGTGTCTTTTTCTATACTAAAGCAAGTTACTTATGTGTATTTGGGTGGCTGTTCCATGATGATGCAATCTACTTCTCTGATGAAGTTCCAAAGGGGCAGCTGCGTTAATCTAGTAAAGCAAAAAAAGCAAGGAGTCTTGTGGCACTTAAAGCCTAGCAGATTTATCACATGAGCTTTCATGGGAGAATATCCCACTTCATCAGGCGCTTCAAAGAGGGAGAACTTACAAAACTGGATGAAAATAAATGCAGGAGAATGTAAGACATGGGATCAGGTCATACTGCAACAGCAAATCAGAGCATTTGTAAGGATTCAAACTCTGGGAAACAGCACACGGAGAGTGAAGTCAAATTACCTGTGATAAGTAAAAAGTGAAAAGAATCCATAGTCAAGATTCAGCCCCGCTCTCACGCAATCTAATTTGCATATTAGTTTGATTTCAGCTGTTTCTCTTTGAAGTCTTGATGTCCCATTGATTTGCTCTGTGGAAATCTTCAAAAGCATCCCTGCCATGGGTCCAGATGATGAAGATGTCATCAATGTAGCATAAGTAGAGGAGAGGAGAGGTGCTTTGGGATGAGACTTGAGGAAATGTTGTTCTAAGCCACCCATAAAAATGTTGGCATATTGTGGGGCCAGGCAGGTACCCATAGCAGTGCCACTGACTTGGAGGTATAAATTGTCCTCAAATCTGAAATGGTTGTGGATGAGCACAAAGTTCAGTCAGAATCTGTCACAAAAATTTTAACAATTTCCACTCCACAATCAAATTGAGCCTGGAACGCTCCACACAGGAACTATTAGGTATGGCATAAACCTGTTTCCTTAACACCATTCTTATACACTTTCTGGACACTACAGTACAAATTAGGGATGGACACATCAACACTACTCTATACCAAAAACCTACTGATCCGTATAGTTATCTACATTCCTCGAGCTTCTATCCTAAACACATCAGATGATCCATTGTCAACAGCCAAGCCCTAAGATATAACCGTAGTTGCTCTGATCTCTCAGAAAGAGACAGACATCTTCAGGATCTCTATCAAGCTTTCTTAAACTACAGTACCCACCTGGAGAAGTAAAGAAACAGATTGACAGAACCAGATGGGTACCCTGCAGTCAACTACTACAGGAAAGGTCCAAAAAAGAAAACAATAGAATGCCACTGGTCACCACATACACTTCTCAAGTCAGACCTCTACAACAGATCATTAAGGACCTCCAGCTTATTTTAAAAGATGACCCTTCACTCTCTCTAGCCTTGGGAGACAGACCTCTCCTTGCCTACAGACAACCCTGAACCTTAAACAGATACCAGCAGCTACAGACCTAACAACAGAAACATTAAAGCAGGCGCATATCCCTGCAACAAACCACGCTACCAACTCTGTCCACATATCTGCACAAAAGACACCAGCTACTCCATCAAAGGGTCCTTCACCTGCTCATCTACTAATGTGATTTATGCTGTCATGTGCTGGACAAGCAGGACAACCCCTATGCAGAAGAATAAATGCATACAAAACTGACATCAGAAATCACAACACAAAAATAGTTGCTGAGTATTTCCATCTTCCTAATCACTCCATTGATGATTTGTTAACGATGGTCATCAAGAAAACCAATGGGACTAAGACTTCAAAGACAAACAGTGGAAATTGAACTAATATGCAAATTAGATTGTGTGAAAGCAGGGCTGAATCGTGACTATGGATTCTTTTCACTGTATAACAGGTAATTTGGCGTCACCCTCCATGTGCAGTTTCCCACAGTCTGAATCCTTACAAACGCTCTGATTTGCTGTTGCAGTATGACCTGATCCCATGTCTTCCATTCCCCTGCATTTATTTTCATCCAATTCTGTAAGTTCTCTGTCTTTGGAACATCTGACGAAATCGGATGTTCTCCCACGAAAACTCAGGCACCACATAAATCTGCTACTCTTTAAGTACCACAAGACTCCTTGCTTTCTCTGATGGAGTGTTCTTGTTTGAAAGTGGTTTTAAGTGTATTAGGATTGTTTCCTCAGAGCCTAGTCTGTGGTCTGAGTGCCTTGCTGCAGATACAGATTTGTTGGTGTGGCTCAGGTAGTTGCTAGATATTTGGATGCAAGTGTGATGATCTGTGGGCTTCTTGTACACAATTATCTGTAGGATTCCATTGATTGTGGAGTCCTCCAGTAAGTTGATGCTGGTGTGAGAGTGCTCTAGAAAGAAATGGTGATTGTTGAACTTGTCATGAAAATCTGAAAGAGCTTAGATCATTTGTCCAGAGGATGAAAATACCTTTGCTGTATCTCAGGTATTTAACAGGTTGTGTAGTGCTTTTTCCCCAGAAATTCTTCCCTTAAGTTGAGCCTCGACAAATTCCAGTCCCAGGTTGCCAGCGCCCAGATTTTGTAGCCTGGTGCCTAGCTCTGCTGCAAAAATGTGTTTGAGGAGTGCCCTCTGGTGACAAAAAATAAAACTGCCAGCTCCTTTACTGGAGCTTGAGGGATTCAGGAGCATTTTGGTTGTGGGGGGTGGGGGGGAGGCAGGAGGGGACTGCTTCGTCACAGTGTTTCTGTGGTGAGGGATATCCCAGGTAGGCAACTTGCTTCAAAGCTAGGCACCTAGTGGGGCCCCAGTTTCATCAAGCCCTGCCTTAAGTGGCCCAAGAGGTTGGCACATTAGGGAACCATTCTAGTAGCTATATCTGTTCCATTGTTTTGATAAAGTATTTATTCCTTCAGAGTGCTCCAGCCTGATATGATAGGTGCTCTTGTTTTATGCACCTTGGGAAGCACACAGGAGGTCTCTGAACTGGGTTAAATGGGGATGAGGTGGTGGAGTTTCTTTTGCAGGTGTTTGGGGGAAGGACTTGATGATATCCCTAGCTTCCTGTGTGAACTGTGGTGTGGCATCTTCTCTGATACTGCCCACTGTGAAGAACTCAAAGAATTGTCAGTTGACCTTATTCCAGGCATCACACTATTCTAGTGCGTGCTTTCTCTGATAGTTTGATTGCCCTCCTTGGCTGGATTTCAAGGAGTGTATAGTCCTCTCAGCAGTGGAAAGAGCATAGTAGATATGATGTCTTAAGGACACTTTGTTATAGACCTATTCAGAGACAAAGAGATATTCCCTTACACTGCTGATCAAGTGTACCTGCACCACTGCAAATAATTTTCAATGAAGTAGACCAAATGAGCTTTTTACATCTTGATTTTCAATTGATAATCAGTTTGTTCCAGAATTTTATAAGCAGACTGGTAAACTATTTGCTAAATTAGGGCTCAACCTTGTTTCTATTGAAGTCAATGTCCTTTTTTGCCATTGATTTCAATGAGAGACGTCTGCTGGCACTGTGCCAATAAACAGAACAACTTTTAAGGTCTCTTATGACGGAAAACTTTATTATAACCTACTTCCTGTTTTGCAAGCAACATAAGCAGAAGTATATAAATTAGAAAAGTGTTAAACACACTCTGACCATATGTTAACACCCTGAGCACAAGACTTGGTTTTCAAAATGTCTAAAACAGCTAACAGCCTCCGTGCTATGAGTATGAACCCCAGGATCCTTAGGTGTTTTGAGATCAGGCCTCTTACTTTGATGCTTACAGAAAGATTTAAACTTTAGATGCCTTTTTTTTTAAGTCATACCTATTATAAGTTATGGAGGGAATGTAGAATTGGAGAGCAAGAAAAAAATGAATTAGTTATTCTGAAAGTCAGAGGTAGTTTGTTTTGTAGGCATATGGTGTTAATTGTTATCTATAGCCTTATGGATTCATTCATAAATTCATTGGGATCACTCATAACTTTGAGTTTATTGGTTTATGGTTCTAATTCATTTTTGTACCACTTTCACTGAGGTGTAACTTGTTTCTTATTTTCTGTCAATCTTTATATTGTAAATCTGGTTGTAACTATGTTTCTTATTGGTAAGGTGCCTCCTAATTAATTGCTTCCCATTTGTAATGGTACCCCAATATTTGTATATTATCCCTACCAATCTTTGTTTCATTTTAATTGTTTTGCATTGATGGTCTTGGTTTGGTATTTGCAACTTTGTTACATTAGTCATATCACTCTTCATTTAGCTTTAGTTGAGGGCAAATAAGTATTTTCTTCTGGACAGGCTGCAACTTTTGGGGAGAGCTTGGACTCAAACCACTGCCCTTTGGGGTGCATGGGGCTTCAGGGGAGCAGCTCTTTCCCCTGAGCCATGCAGCCCCAGCCTGTACTGCATGCAAAGTTGTCCTTATTTATCTTTAAAGCTCTGGTTCTACCACTACCTTTTCCCCAATCTCTGTAACATTCCAGAACTCCATATTGTAAATGGAAACTCCATACTGATCATTGTATTCCCCAATCTGTGTCATATTGATCACTGTACTCCATCTTGTTGGATAAGAACAAGGTGCGGATGGTGGGTGTATGTGTGAACTAGTTCCAAACTGCTAGTTGATCCTGACGAGGTGTGCAGTCCATCCAAGGCTGAAGAGTGTGAAAAAGATCCACACCAGCAACAAAACAACTAAAACTTAATCAAGACATCAAAATCAAGCTGGAAGTCACATCTGCTAACAGGAGCAGTGTGACTCAGCAGCCCCCATGGACTTTTTGTCACACCTGCTATTGTCCAGCAATCAGTAGTGGTACAGAAGCAACATGACCCACCAGTACTTCCACCGAAGCCAAAACTGTATAAAAGACTAGGTGAGATCACAAGGCTTTGGGGAACTATTCTGCACAAGATCCAGAAGAAAGGAGCATCGGTACACGTGCAACAGAGACCCTGCTCCCCCCTTGTGCCCACCTTCCCTGGCCAGGTAGCTGCCACAAGCCATGAACTCCAGCAACGAACCCAAGCTGCGATCTCAAGCCACAACCAGGACTGGTACCTATCAGCTACAGGACATCTAGTGGTGTGTTTGGGCTCGTGTGTGTGTGATAGGAATTAATTGTGTCTTATAGTAAATGTGGCATATTGCCTTTTCCCTCCTGAAAAGATCCTGAGTGCTCTTTGCATAACAGCATTACACTGTCCTTAACAAAAATAAGGTAAGACAAATAGGAAATAAACATAACATTTTGATAATATCCAATCCTCCACTTCAGATGGAATTTGAACTTTGATTGCCACCTCTCTGCTGACTGCTTTAACTCCTGGACTCTAGAGGGAGTCTCACTTTCTCTTTAGTCCATTTAATATTATTCAATTACTTAAACAGAACAACTTCAAACAGGAGAGACTAAGAGGGACCCCAGATGAGACTATCCCACAATCCAATAATTAAAGCATCACTGAACCCAATTTAAAGTTCTTCTCTTCATCACCAAAGTACATTTACAGATCCAGGCCCTTCTAGCTGGAGGTTAGAATAGCTTAATAGAAGAACACTGCACTCTGATGCAAACTAGTCTCCATACTAATCTTAGGAAAGACAAAGAACTAGGAGTATTAGAAAATAGGGGAAAGAAACTTTTAATCAAATGGGAGTGGGGGAAAGAGAGGGATAGAAACTAATACTGCTGAAGAAAAAAAATAACCCAGTGGTCATTCAAGCAGCAGGAGAAAACTGTGTGTGTGTGGGGGGGTGGGAATTGGAAACACACGGCTTCCTATTCACACTGCAATTTAGGAAGAGTCAATGCAATTTTGGGGACCTTGATTAAAGCTAAATGGAGCCACATTTTTGCTTTGGCTATGACTGCATGAAACGGGGACTTCCATAGGACTGTTTGGAAAAATATTCTCACTGTTCAATAAAGGTCTGCAACTATGAAAGTGAATATGGAACACAGTTTACTATCTATATAACAGCCACTTTTCTCCTCTGCCACTAACCAGATTTCTTTCAGTACTTTTTCATTGACTTCCTGTTTTTTGCCTAAGACTGAATCCCTGCCCTGTCCTATAAAAACGTTAAAAACGGACAAGAGTTGAGCAATGTTGTCGTCTTTTATTTAGGTCAAACAGGCTCACAAATCTTTAAAAGCACAGAGTTCAGTTCTCCCATGCCTCTCTTTTTCAAGCTCATACAGTGTATTATTTACACCACTGAGAAACTCTTTGTAATTTAGCTTTGGATTTCTCTATTTTCCTACTCCTTTCAGTCTGTGATCAGCAAGATAAACAAATAGGAAAGTTGTGTTTGGCTCATGTATTTCCTAATTCAATATGGAAAGAAATATAATTAGAAAACTACCTGTCTTTTGATTTATTAACAAGTAAGCTTTAGACTGTCATGCAACAATTTTAAACAAGCAGTGTCATGAAAAAAATACACAAAAACTTTTAAAATGTCATCCAAACATTTAATAACTTTTAGTTTGTAAACATACAAAAATATGCACAGCATAGAAATTTGCATTTACTTTAGAAGTAATATTAAAGAGAAGATGGGACTCATTCTGCTACAAAATGTGGTTACAACAAAAAATAGTAAAAAGTCATTTTGTCTAACAGTTTTAATTGGGTATTTAATTGCTCCATTGGGTAACGCTGAAATTCTTACAGAGGACTGAAAACATCTGGGATTTGCCTCACTACTTAACTTCTATCCACCATCTAGTTAAAACAAAAAAGGTGTTCACTTTTTTTTGATTAAAAAAAAAAAAAGTCAGAGTGACAGGGTTCTGGGGTTCTACCAGCAAGTTTCAATATCTTAGCATGCAGGGAAGTTTTACAAAGTATTAATGAATGTTTCTGGCATTACATGCATATCTTGCTATAATGTGTCAGTTTTATGTCAGGGTCAATACAAACTGCTCCATCTGCACAGGTGCATCACTTGGTGCAGCAAACAGAATTGCTAACCAAAACCGTGTTGTTGCTTGAAGAAGCTACTATTAATATTAGTTTGACATTTCTGAATGAGGAGGCATCAGTAACCAAAGTGGTGGTGTTCACTCATGTTCCAGTGTCAGCAGAAACATTTTTATGAAGTCTGAAAGAGTTTCTAACATCAGCTTAAGTACGTGTCACCCCAAAATTCCTCATTCAACTTTACTTCATTTATTTTACTTTTCTGGCATTTATGCAGAAATCTAAGAACAGTCCCCAACTCTTAAAATGGAGTCATCTAAAAGATAAAATAGATTTCAATTAAAAACAATAGTTTTAGGCTTTTGCAGAAATCCTTAAGCTGACCATGTCATAAGACACTCGTTACCAATCATCTCTCTGAAGCTTCTGGAAGAAAAAAAACCTCAAAGTTGATAACCTAGGCTCTTGCAGAATTAGGAAGTACCTGCCCAAGGCCATGCCATCTCTCACAGACTGTCCTGGAAGCAGCTGCGTCCCATTCTCAGATCAGAGGCCTCTTGCCATGTCTGCTAATCTGAACTGCACAGATGCTCCCTCAGGTTCAGTTCCAGGTCCCAAACCATTTATTTTAAAAAGGTTAGACCCACCATTTTGCAGTTCAAGTCTGTGATACTCCCTGCATTGCCTTCCAAAGGAGTGGGCACATTGTGCATTGCCTTGAATTTGAGTGGTTCCAGAGTATGGAGTGCATTGCTATCACATTGTCCTGAGGTGAAAGTAGGCAGCAACGGTAGTAGCAAAAGAGCTTGAACACTTCAGCCACAATGAGGATTAAAACAAAACAAAACAAAAAAAAACAAACCACAACCCCCCCCCCAACCTTTTGACACTACTACTTGTTTTTCTAAAAGCAATTCTCATTCCAATAGCCTTCAATATTGTGAAACTTGGTCCAATGATGGGTGCAGCCTCTCCACCATGAGCATATACATGACCGTTGATATTTTTTTCCCCTTTTGCTTGCCTCAGCCAATTTCTGTCTCTCTCATCTTATCAAGAGTAAGCCTCAGCCTGCTCCCCCTCAACCACTTGCTTTCATACAGGATTTACTTGCACCACTGCAAAGGCAGAGCATGATCTGATTTGAATACCAAGTACATGTTTCTCACAGAATTTTGTTTCCCTTATGTCTAATCTAATATTCCATTTATTTTAGAATATTCCACAGTGGAAATCTGGATTTAGCATCCCCTGTTTGAAGTTACCCTAATTCAGTGGTTGTCAGACTTGGGGTTGGGACCCAGTACTGTGTCACAGCACCCCTTGCTGTCACTGCCAAAAGACTGGAGTGCATTCCTCAAAGATGTAACTGCTGGGTTCTGAGGAAAACTTTTGAAAAATCAACGCCCTAATTCATGATCACAGATGGCCACTAAGTAAGAATCTTACTGCTGACTGACCCCCTCCACCCCCATCTTTGGACAGACAGCAGTGCAGTCCTATGGACTAATACCAGAGAAAGTACGTACAGTCTTAATATTGGTCATAAGTATCAGCTCATGCTAACCTTATCTTCAAATTTCCAGTTTAGAAGACCAAATGATGCAACTGCATTGAGTTTCCAGTTTCATTAGGAAATAACCTGCTGATCAGAGTACTAAGTAAATGCCATGACTTTAAAGCTGCATTTAGTACAGAATGTACATGAACAAGGTAACTTGCTATCAACTAAATTTTTGCTACAAAAATATTTGAACACACATTCACTTTTAATTAAGACTTCCCTACAAGTTTAAAATAAGTTCTGCTTACTCAATGTTAAGAATCTTAGCTCTGTGCAAAGGTGTCATTAGAAATATTTATTGAAATAGGTGAGATAGTAAATCCAGACTTACAGAAATGTTTCCGCAAGACTAACCTTACACTGAAGTAACAATCATTTTATTAATAGGATGATGGAAAAGATTGTCCAATAATAAACGAAGTAGTAAAAGTTAGGTTTCCACGCTATTCCTCGTCATGCCTAATGATATGCTTGCTTTCTGTGATTTTATGTACTCTATTTAGCCAATGAATATAACTGATTCCACGTGCACACCAACAAAATGATTTTATAGCACAAATTGTAAACATGTGTTTAGACTTCTGGTAGTTCCCTTGGTTAACATTTTCATGGGTGTTCCCACATTGCAGAGTTTGTTGCTATTTTTATAGATATGTTTCTGCTGTTAAAGTAAGAAGTCTGTTAGATGTCCATTATGTAGCATAACCTTTTGTCTGAATAGATGAATATAATTTAATACACTTCTATTCAGATTGCCCCTTGCAAGAACTGAGCTTTTTAGTATATTTAGAAAACTGAAAAAAATTAAAAAGCTTTTACACAATTCAAAGCCAGAAGATATTAGAAAATATTCTGACAGGACAATGAGAACACATACCTTATTTAAACATTGACAGTTACTTGTATGGGATAGGAAGGCTTATTTGGATCACGTAAAGCACATCTTTGAAGTTTTTAGTATTTAAGCAGTTTTGTTCAAACTGTCTCAAGAACAGCTGCCATTTCCTTGAAATGTCTGAAGAAGTCCTGAAAAGAGAGACATTAAACTGCTCTTTAATAACTAGCACTATAATGAAAGCCATCAACTTGTCTGGATATATTCCCTTAACATTTTCAAGGAGCACCTAAGACTATAGTATCTGAAATAAGAGAACTTTATTCCAGTTTGTTTGATGCATTAGTCAGCACTTTGTGCAAAGTCACTTTCACTAAACTCTGATGCCATATTTGTGCAATTTTATGCACCTAAAGGAACAGGAAAAAATGTTTTAGAAGTAGGAAAATGTGGTTGTAGGATTACAGAAATTGGCAGGAGTAGTATGGAAAGTTTTTATTCCCAGTTTTAAATAACCTACATAAATCAGTTTAGTGTCCCTTTTATATAGTGATTGAACAGCAATGTATCAAACAGTTTCCAATTGACAGAGGGTTAACACACTAGTGCAGAGGTGTCAAACTCAAGGCCCGTGGGCTGAATCCAGTCCACCAAGGGCACTGATCTGGCCTCTGGAGCTGCTACTTGGGCTGTGCCGGGAAGCTCTCTGCAGCAGCGAACAGCAAAGACAGGCTCAGGCCTAAGACTGCTTCCGACTTGCCTCACATGATTGGAGTCACACCACAGGGGAGCAGAGGAAGTGCTCCAGTCAATACTGGCTCAGCTCTGCTGTAGTCTGCCGACCAATCAGAGTCTTAGTCACAGCTGGGCTGGGCTCCTGGAAAGCTACTACATGGTCTCCCTACCCTGTAAATATTCACTGTCAGTCACTCAGCATGCTAGTTTGATTGACAGCACATTGCACAAGTCACAAATAAGGAAGGAAGGAAGGAAGGAAAGAGTAGCTGGGGCCCACACAGGAACAACCCAATGAAAAGCTAGTGAGGACTGAGCCAACCAAAGGCCAGTACGCTGAATGACTGTGGCAAAGGAGCAGGAGAGGAGGGACAGAGGAAGGAGCCCAGCCTGCCTGTGCCTGAGATTGATTGCCTACCACTACACGGTAGGGGAAGTTGAAAGAGAAGGGGGGGGGCCAGGAGCTGCCCAGCAGGAGAGGGCGTGGGAGTCATCATGGCAAAGGGGAGCCCACAGGGCAGGGGAACAAGAATGTGTCCAAGAGCCTGTGGGGTAGGGGAGGGGAAAGGGGAGCTCATGCAGCTCTGAATGTGGCAGTGGAAAGGGTTGGGGAGCCTGTGCAGACACATGGCCCATGTCAGGTGTCCTGCCCCCCCCACTGTGGCCCCCAACACTGAGTCTGCTTTAGTGTACCCCAAGTTACAGAAAAATCACTAGCTAACTTGTCTTTTTTTAAATATATTTTTTCACTAAGGATTTATTGTTAAGCTTGCTAAAAGTTTAGTTTCAAAACAAAGGGGGCAAAATGACTCTTTCAAATAATGAAGTCTGATAGCTAAACAAAAGACTGAAAGGCCCAACAGCCCCCCCCCCCGCCAAGTTCACAGCTATAGGAAAAATAATTAAGTACCACCAACCAGAAGATTCCTGTGAAATGGATGGGGGGGGAGTAGTAGTATCAGTGAACTAGTGTGCAGGTATGCTATGACTGAACGGAAGACACAGTAAAAAGAACACAGTGGGCACGAGAGCTGGAACAGTTTGAGGGTGGGAATCTACCAGTCTCCTTAGTGATATAAATGCAGAATAAAAACAGTCTTTTAATGGCTGTTACAGTAGGGTCCACATGTGCCAGCAAAAAGTAATGAACAGTACCTTATGCAAGGAGCCAAGTCTTCTACCCTAAAGAAACAGTCAGCTTGACAGTTTTTTGGGTTTTTTTTTGTTTTTTTTTTTAAATGACTAGTCAAGTATTACCTCTGCTCAGAGCACTCCTGCCAATTTGTGACTCTACAGCACATTTTTTTTACTTCAGCTCCAATTGTGTGAGTCATTCACACTACAAAGAGAAGACTGACTACAATTATATGGTAAACAACAGTGGAACCAGCTACATACATGTTCTTTCCAAATATATGAAGTAAATGAATCAAGTACATGCTTTTCATGGGGGAGCCAGAGGTGGGGTTCTTTCATTTTTAGCCCTAGTAACAAAAACCAATACCAACATACATCCCTACCACACAATGAAGTGCTATTTTTCAAATGACATTGTTTCTTTGAAGATAAAAAACTTGGCCTCCCAGCTGTTACTTATTTTTGTTGTGTGAAGATGAGGCTGATCATTCTTAATTTCTGGATTTTTCCTTGAGTGCAAATTAGTTTACTATTTTGAATGATAGACGATTTTCAGTCCTAGTGATTGTTTTCTTTTATGAACGTTAGCCTGTAAAATGTATACTATATGACCACATTTATGAGAAATTAAGTCTTTTTACAGCAGGCACAACCAAGTAGAAATCTACCTTCACCCTTCTGTGAAGAGGGGCAAGAAAAGGCTGCAGGAGCAGGAACTTAATTGGCAGCAGCTTTTAAAAATAATGGTCCCAAAAGTTAGTGTACATTCAGCTATGATGATTCAAGTGATTTACAGATCCATGTTTATTCTGAAGAGTTAGAAAAGCTGCACAAGTTGAGTTTGGTTTTTTTTTATAATTAAATTATCATACTTCATGAGGAATACATACAAGTCAGTTATGTTTAAGATCTGGAACCAGAAATGAAAACATAGCCACAATCTCACCAGGTTAAATTTTATAAACAACTAACCCTCTGCTTCCTTAAGTATCACAAAGGATCCTAGAAAGCCCTTATTAAGAACCAGACTAAAGAAATGCAAAACAATTTTTGAGGTTAAGAATCAATCATACATTAGGTCCTACCCATTTGACTCAGGGTACTTTCGATCTCACAGAACCCTCCAAATTCCCAGCAACCAGATTGTTGGCACTAGCTATTGCTCTTAAGCATTAAGGTCCCCCCCCCCCCAAGGTTTAGTTTTAGACTTTAATCAAAATTTCAGCTTTTAAGGGTGGAGCAATCCCACAGATCTCTTGGGCTTCAAACACACTCAGGAGGGGCAGATGTGAAGCAAAGCAGACATCAACAGGCAAGTTAACATGCTAAAAGAATTAGTAGTCTTTGGCTACAATTTTACACATTAACACAGACAATTTTGATAAAGGAAGCTGATTTAACTTGGAACTCTTAAATCAGAGTTCTTATGAATGCAACAATGTTTGAGTTCATTTGTTAATACAAATAGATTTTTAATTTGAACCATATGAAGAATGTTTATTGCAGTCTCATCTTTCAATTACCACATAATCAATTAAGTGTCACAGAAGTGTGCTTTCCTAGATACAAAAATTTGTATTTGTATTATAAAAAGTAGTGCATGCAATGGTTCCTGAGAAGTAATAATTGCATTAAACTGAATTACAAACCTGGAACTGTGGGATTGTCATTTCAAAAGACTTGCTTCTTATCTGGCCTGAAGAGTCTGTCACTTTCAGTGCCATTGTAACATAAGGGTACTTAAGAGACCTGCAGCTGTCAGAGCTCACTGCCATTCCTAGTTTCCACTGAATATCTACTACCTGCAGAAAAGCAAGAGCAAAAACTGTTTTCCTATCAATTTTACTGACACCATATTATACAATTCATAATACATTAGGCTGTCTTAGTAACTTAGATATGCATAATACCCCACTGTAAAAATAAAGGAGAAAAAAATTAGTGTGAATATATGGTTACAATACAAAAATCCCCATCAGCCCTTTTGATAGCGCCAGAAATTAACCCACAATTCATGAATTTGGATTGCTAGTCCAGTAAAATCCATCTCCAGTGTCAAACATTGTGTGCATGTGTTGTTTCAGTGTAATAAAAATATGATCTTTAAGTTAAAGCCCTGACATGCAGCTTTTATTTTAAGTCACTCATACTGTAGTTTCCTTTAGCAAACCCCTCATAACCCAAGTGGCAACAGGCCAAAGAAAAGTAAAAATGAAAATTAAAAAATGGGGACATTACAGGAGTAGCTAGAATAACTATGACAAAATCCACAAGTCAAGACTGAATGTTTAGGAGGTGGTGTTCTAGCTCACCCAGAAGTTGTAGGCTTGATGTAGCAGCTAGTGAGTAAAATTCTGTAGCTTGTTTAATGCTGGAGGTCTGATCAATGATCCCTTAAATAACTATTAAACTATAACCAAAACTGCAGCAAGACGTGGGAAATGGAAGATATCTTTATCAATCTACCATTTCTCAAAAGGTGTCTATTAGATGCTTCAATAGATGAAGCTCTTCAATCCCCTGACTCCTTAAATAGCAATTATTAGAAATTGCTAATTGCACACTTTGGTGAAGTTTAATTTGAAATTGAGCCTGGAACACTCCACACAGGAGATCCACTTTCTGACACTACAGTACAAATCAGGGATAGAAGCATCACCACCGCCCTATATCGAAAACCTACTGATCGGTATAGTTACCTACATCCTTCGAGCTTCCATCCTAAACACACCACACGATCCATTGTCTACAACCAAGCCCTAAGATATAACCGCATCTGCTCTGATCCCTCAGACAGAGACAGACATCTTCAGGATCTCTATCAAGCATTCTTAAAACTACAGTACACACCTGGGGAAGTAAGAAAAACTGACAGAGCTAGATGGGTTCCCCGAAGTCATTGCTACAGGAGAGACCCAAGAAAGAAAGCAACAGAACACCACTAGTCACCACATACAACCCCCAAGTCAGACCTCTGCAAAAGATCTTTAAGGACCTACAGCCTATTCTAAAAGATGATCCCTCTCTCCCTCAAGCATTAGGAGACAGACCACTCCTTGCTTATAGGCAGCCCCCTAATCTTAAACAGATACTCACCAGCAACTACAGATCTAATAACAGGAACATTGAAGTAGGCACACACCCCTGCAAAAAACCATGCTGCCAAGTCTGCCCACATATCTGCACAAACAGACACCATCATAGGCCCTAATCAAGCCTGCTACTCCATCAAAGGCTCATTTACCTGCTCATCTACTAATGTGGTCTATGCCATCATGTGCAAGAAATGCCCCAACACCTTATATATTGGACAAGCAGGACGATCGCTCCGTAAGAGACTGAATGAGCACAGAGCTGATATCAGAAATCACAGAACAAAGAAACCAGTAGCTGAACACTTCCATCTTCCTAATCACTCGATGACCGATTTGTTAACAACTGTCATTAGAGATGTACCTGGGACATCAAGACTTCAAAGAGAAACAGCTGAACTCGAATTAATATGCAAGCTAAATTCTGGGAAAGCAGGACTCAGTCGAGACTATGGGTTCTTTTCCCATTACAAAGGGTAATTTGACTTCAGGCTTCCCATGGTTTGAGCCTGTAAACTGCTCTGATTTGCTGTTACTTTATGACCTGACCCTATGTCCCGTCCCCCCCCCCTTGCATTTAGTTTCATTCTTTTCTGTAAATTCATCCATCTTTGAAGCATCTGAGGAAGTGGGATCTTCACCCACGAAAGCTCATGCAAAAAATAAATCTGTTAGTCTTAAAGTGCCACACAACTCCTTGTTTTTTAATTTGAAACAAGCTGCCTAGACAAACAGAAATTCAAGAGAACATTTTCAACTGTTCATGTTTTTACTTCCTGGGCAGTTACTATGAAGCCAGATTGCTATTTGAAAGGATTAAATATAGATATTTGAGAGCATGGTTCTACTTACAACTCCAGGGTCTCAGTAGCACTTGAGGTTCATTTTTTTTTTTTTTTGGTTGATTCATAACAAACAGGGTTAAAATACATTTAAGTATTCACAGTTGTGTTGAAGACATTTATCATTACAGCATAAGCTCCAATAATTTGGCAGATACACATGACTGAAAAGCATTAACATTAAATCCTGGTTGTTTTCCCCCCTTTTTTTTTTTTTAAATCAAAAAGCACACACAACCAAGGATTAAGTCCTTCAAGAAGGGCAAAAGAAAACCTTACTGAAGAGATTACTTATTGTGAGCTGTTACTGCTCTGTTGTTGTTTGCAGCCTTAAGTGTGCAGCAGGAACGGATTTTCTGCTGCCAGTGCAATTTTTCCATGACAGCAGGATTCTACCCACTCATGTTTAATAAAGAAAATCCAGCAAACCTTTCTTCTGTATGATCGATGAGCAAAGCCAAGACCATGTACTAATGCCTGCATGAACCCTTTTTGCTGTAGCTGCATTCCTTATCTTCATGGTTTCATCAAGAATGCAATAGGACAAAGTAGGCTTACGTTAGCTAAGACAACTCCCTTCAGGAATGTTCCAAATGGGGCAGCCATGTTATTCTAGTTCAGTAAAACAAATGAGTCCTGTGGCACTTGAAGAAATTTGTTCATTGCATGAGCTTTCGTGGGAGAAAATCCCACTCCATCAGATGCTTCAGAGACAGGATTTTTCTCCCACGAAAGCTCATGCAATGAACAAAATTTCTTAGTCTTTAAGTGCCACAGGACTCCTTGTTTGTTTTCCTTTCATGAATGCATGCTGAATTTTTTCCATATACTCAGTTTGATCTATTATTTTGCATTAAGGAGGCAAAAGTATTATTTCTGATTTTTGTGCAAGCAAGTCTATAACATGACTTTAATATATAAAGATCCAGCATTGGTATTAAAGCAAGCACTTAATCTCAGAACGTTTTGCATAAGTTCACAAATGTTAAAGCATTACTGTGCTTATATAATGTGTAATAACAAATGTTTAAAACTCATGGAAGTTAAACTATTAAAGCTCCATTTTAACTCACCACCAACTATAAGGAAAGTAATTTGAACAGACTTACTTTTAATTGTATTTAATAGCCATACAAAACTTTTTTTATACTTACACATGCCAACTGTGTTTAATACCTGTCACTTATTTTAAGGTATAACATGCGTATTTTAATTAAAATCTCTATACAACTTCAAACAAAATCTATTTATGCTGTCAGAATAATACAGCATTAACAGATGGCTAACTTTTTGGAAAAAATATTCATACTGCCCACCTCAGGCCTTGGACAAATGTATATTTCTGGTCACCATGACAACCACTTTTTAGTAGCCTGTCACCTAGCTCCACTGCAGAAATGTAGCAAAGGAGTTCCCTTTGGCAACCAAAAGAAAAGTTGGTGGCACCTAGCTGTAAACCAATTTTGAGCATCCCATGGCCTACCTCTGTATGTTTCTAGGCATAAAACTCAGTATTAAGGGAAAAATTACTATTAGCCAAGTCTGACAATACAACATTTAGGCAATGCAACTATGCATAGGATATATTATTGGCCACTTTGGCAGCAGCATCAACCATGAAGCACTGACATTTTTTGAATGTTACTGCTACTGAATTAGAAGTTTGAGCTAGTTACCTGTCCCACTGTTGCCATATTTTTAGCATCTTCTGACACACTGATCGATTTACCTTGTTCATTCCATATATGGTGAATAACATGAACTGCATGTTTTGGCAGCATACTGATTGCATTACCCAGACCAGTAGAGAGTTCATCTGGAGAGATGTTGTTTTTGGCTGCTGTGCTGCAGATAGATTTAAAAAGCAAACAAAACCCTACAGATTAGGTTAAGAGTTTGACGTTCAAGAAATTTTAGAAGGGTGAAGGAGCTAAAATGGACAAACAGATTTTATTTACTAGTCTGTTCTTAAAATTATTTTACATTACAATAATAGTATAATGAACCTGGACTATCTTTCTGCACTGGATTTTACTTAATTTCCCCAGCCAAAATAGTTTTGTTTTTATTTTTCTATGCTCTCAAATGAACACAGGCAAGCTCCGTAGACTGAAACACAGACCATGTTTTTCTGTTTGCACAGAATATATTTATAGCACTAAGAAGACCAGAAACCTCTTTGGTCAGTGGTTCACAATCTGTGATCCATGGATCCCGGGGGGGGGTGTTTGCAGAGTTACTTAAAGGGGTCTGCAGACATGCTGGTAGCTGGGACTGGATGCCACTGCCACAGTGGAAGCCAGACAATGGCAGGGAGCTGCTTTGCCCCAGGCTAGGAGTTTTAAAGACTCCCCTGCAGCCCTCAGCATGCTCAGGGAGGGAACAAGCAGCAATTCTGGTGGCTAGGTAAGAGGGTCGGGGGGGAGGGGTAGGCAGCTACTGGGGAAAAAAAGCACAGGAGGGGGGTGGCACGGGGCAAGCCAGTGGTTGGTCAAGGAGTGGGTTTGGGTGACTAGGGGCTGGAGCCCACCACAGGTACCACCGCTCTGTGGAAGGGGCTGGATTCAGCCAGCGCCCCACTGCCTCAAGTGCGGCTGCTCTGCGGCAGGGGCTAGATTCCACCAGTGCCACCCCGCCACAGCTCTGCTGCTCTACAGCAGGGGCTGGATTCTGCCAGGGGGCTGCAAAGATTTTTCTTTCAAAAAGGGGTCTTCAGCCTTCAAAAGATTGGGAATCACTGCTCTACGTGAAACTGCAACCTCAACAGCATCCTCCTCTAATCACCAAAACAAAAAACTTCAACTCAACAGGTGCTACGGAGGCCCACAAAAGGCAGTAATAAATAAGCCAACCATTATTCACAAATGCTTGAAAAACAGAAGCATGTCTGGATTTTATCTTCTAATACTTTAATAGTACTACCTACCACAAGATGCCCAAAGGTCTATGGGTAATATTGATTATTTGAAGGTCGCAAGAGTCAAATTGGGTAACATGTCCAACCAAAGAGGCAAAACATGCAGAGCAGCAAGGTAGGCGATGTGCTAATCAGAAGCTCATCTGCTACAAAGAAATCCTAAAACACTTAAATTTATCTTGCAAGTTCCACTGATCTCAAAGGCCTTAATAGAACACACAATAATAAGTGGTCCCAACAATAAATTTTTCTGAAATCAGATAAGACTGTTTGGTCAACATGGAAAATCTTGCTATACCATTCACTCCTAATTAATGACAAATATTTTAAGAAGTTGTATACAAGATTTTTAGGTTTTAAAAAATTCTCTTTATGATTTATACTTAAAATTCTTAAAAAAACGGAACAAGTTCTTTCTCACAATAGGACAATAATAGAAAATATTAGCTAGGAATGCTGTTGTTATATTGTTGGTTTCCAGTAAAAAGAATTTATACATTTGAAGTAACTCCTTTTTACCCTTTATGGTTCCCACCCTTTGTGTTATTTAAACAAAGAACACATTTTTTGAAAAATGTATGAAGCACAAGTTCTTGCTTACCTGAATAAAAAGGAAACAACATTAACTACCTTCACCAGATCAGTAACACTGATTTCAACTCCAGCTGTTTGAAATCTCTAGAAACAGAATGAACACTTAAAAATATAATTCTTTGCAATCATTCTGTAATGCATGTGTTCTACACAATGATTGTAAGCAATCTGCTTCTGGATGCCCATTAATCATGAAACTTACTTGGCTCAGTTCTACTGTATTTATTCCTGGGATCCAACAGCAAAGATGCTGAATAATCTGCTCACACTACAAAGAAAAAGAACTACATGAACCACCAATAACTAGTGAAATTATTAAAAATATCATGCTTTAAACATATCTGTACAGAAGGAGTATACAAGTGGAGTCACATGGTGTCATGTTTTGACACCACACAATGGCCAAATGAACAAACCTATTGCAGCAAATACAAATCTGCTCGACCAGTGGTTCTCTGCTGAGGTCATCAACTCATCTAGATATATGCCTAGTTTTACAACAGGCTCCATTAAAACACTAGCAAAGTCAGTACAGACTAAAATTTCTTACAACTGGTTTATACTGCTCTATATACTACACCTTAAAATATAAACACTGTAGATATATTCCAGCTGATTTTATGTTTCCAGTTTTATCATAAAAATGAGACAAAACAACTTTTCAGTAATAGTGGGCTGAGACACTTGAGTATTTTTGTCTGACTGTGTAAGCAAGTAGTTTAAGTGAGGTGAAACATGGGGTTATGTAAGACAAGGACACAGACTACTTAAGTCTGGATAGGTTGAGAGCCACCCTGCTAGACATATGAGTGAAGAGGAAAAGGAAGTGACAAGTCATTCATTGACTGCTCCTGAAATTACAAGTAAATTACCATCAAACCCACACGAATGAAAATGCATGTTCAAAAGTCTTCAAACCACTAGCCCACTTGCTTTACATATAGAACCTAGTCACATAAACTCTGACTAAGTGATAGTCATAAAAAAGGCACCCTCAGGGCTGGACTGTAGGTTTTCATAGAAAGCATGAAAGGGGCATCTGCCAGGTTAACTGTTCCAATGTGCCCTAAGCAAAAGCAAAACTAGTATTTTGTAAAAATACCAGTTGGCTCAGCCTCACTAATCAGTAAAGGATTTGGTCCACTTACACAAAGGGGGACAGGGGAATTTCCATTACTCTATCAGAGAAATTTGCACCCCAACACCTAGTAACACAAGCATCACTTCAGCTTTTTACACTAGACAAAAGCATAAGAGAAATATAGAACTATTACTTACTAGCTCTGCAAATAAATCCTGAGGTATTAGTTTAATAATATCACAAGTACTGCGAAAGTCTTAAAAAAATAAAAACAAAAAAACATGTTAGCTGTGACTCCTTACATTAAAAAAAAAAAAAATCCGTTCAGTCTATGAGAAGGCTCCTAGCAAATCCTCACTGCACTAAGGGTGTTTGCACTTTACATAAAAAAAGATCTGCCAACAACAGTCCATTTGTGGAACTCCTTGCCAGAGGATGTTGTGAAGACTGTGACTGGGTAAAAAAAAAAAAAAACAAAAAACTAGGTATTGGTAAGTGCATGGAGGATGTGTCCATCAATGGCTATTAGCCAGGATAGGCAAGATTTCTGTTTGACAGAGATTGATGGGATTGATCACTTGATGATTATCTGTTCTATTTATTCCCTCTGAAG
Source organism: Podocnemis expansa (assembly GCA_007922195.1). Taxonomy (NCBI): domain Eukaryota; kingdom Metazoa; phylum Chordata; order Testudines; family Podocnemididae; genus Podocnemis; species Podocnemis expansa. The sequence continues at coordinate 32,876,628 of ML681993.1, read as the reverse complement.
TATCTGGTATTAGCCAGTGTCAGAAGACAGGACACTGGGCTAGACACACCATTGGTCTGATCTAATATGGCTGTTCCTGCATAAGAACACAAGAGATTATCACCAGATTTGAACTTTATGAACAAAACTTAAGCAGTGTAAAAAACAACCAAAAAAACCCCTCACACACACACTTAATGGCAGAATTAAAAGTACAATTTAACCAGTGAATCCATACAAACCTAGCTTTTAAGGTCAGAAAGGCCCTTTATGATCTCTAGGCTGACTTCTGAGAAGACATTACCTAGAAAGCTCTGCGTTAAGTCAGTAGCTTGTATTTGAGCTACATCACTTTTTTTCAAAATAAATAAGTCAGTCAGTCCTGACTAAAAGGAATCCTGGGACTGAGAATGCACCAAATCACCAGTTAAGGCATTCTAATGGTCAGTTATACTCACTGGTAAAAATCTGAATCAAGCATTAGCTGACACAGTCCAAAAGCAGGCAGCCACATCAGTCTAGTTCAGCAAAACAATATTGTGGCATTTCTAAAGACTAACAAATTTATCTATCTCATGACCTATCATGCGACAGAACCCCCCTTTATCAGCTGCTTGAAAATGAAAAAAAAAGATACACTAGTGCAGTGGTTCCCAACCTGGGTCCATGAACATGTTGCAGGGGGTGCGTGGAGTCTTTCCCTACCAGGGCTGGGATCCAGCTGCAGCCCCAATACTCCCCACCAGGGCTGCCTCTCCCTGTCCATGGCTGGATCCTGGCAGGCGGATGGGGCCGCGGCAGCTCCTTCGCAGGGGCAAGGGCAGGTGGGCATAGCTGCCGTGGCTTGGCTCCCCTGCAGCGTGCGCCACGGTGGCAGCAGCACTGCTCGCTGGCTGGCCCAGTGCTGCCGCCGGAGTGCCACGGGCCACAGTCTGCCCATGTGGGCCAGATTACATAATCAGCTGCAGGCAGCCCACAAAGAATATTTTTGTTAAAAAGGGGTCCCCAGCCTGAAAAAGTTTGGGAACCTCTGCACTGCCATTGTCAAGCATCTGATAAAGTGGACTCTCTCCCGCAAAAGCTGCTGCAATAAATAAGTGTGTCAGTCTTTTAAAAGGGCCACAAAACTCCTTGTTTGTTAAAGTTTCCTTAATTAAATAAATAGCCACATAATGGCAGACCTGCTTAACATGCAGAAGGTCCTGGGTTCAATTCCCAGGAGGTTGGACTTGATGATCTCAGGAGGTCCCTTCCAGCCCTATGATTTGATTGATTGATTGATTGATTGACCTCTTCCCAGGTTTCAGCAAGGCAGACTGGCTCACATGTCCACACGCACTGCTCCAACCCCTTCTCCAGCTGCTGCTCCCCCCAGCTCATCCTCCATGCAGGCCCCACTGCCTGGGATGCCCTCTGCTTCGCCCCACCGCAACCCCTGGCTCCCGCCCAGTCCTAGGCCCAAGCCGCACAGCCCCGCCCCCCTCACCCAAGGACTCCAGGCTGCCCCCAGGCAGCAAGGCAGCTCCCGCCGCCATCGCTTCTCCCGGCATCTGCGCAGCACCGCGCCTTACTTCCGCGAACATCCACCCGCCACGCTCATTGGTTAACAGCCCAACAGACCCGCCCCTCCCGCCGCTGCGCCCTTCCCTTCCTCCCATACATCGCCCTTATTGGCTAGCGGGCCCGCATCCGCCCCGCCCCCGAGCTCTCACTGGTTTCTCCTTCCCGGCCTTGATGGCCGACGTCAGGGGCGGGCCTGGGTCGGCACAACCACGTGACGTGCGGGAGAGCCCACGGAGCTGCTGGCGGGGGGGGGAGCAGTCAGTTGCTGGTGTGTGTCTGGCGCCTGCTGGGCTGGCTCAGGCTGTGTCACGCAGCGCGTGGAAGCTTCCCTGTTTGGGGTGTTCCGGAGTGACACCGATTTCAGTCAGCCCAGGCGCTAAAGGAAAAGGGACCAAACGGGGCTGGAGAAACTACAGTAAAAGAGGCTGACTTGTCCCCCATTTCTGCCAAATTAAATAAAATATTTCGAAATCTCAGTCCTAGGTTTGCAACTATGCAGCATTATAAGCACTTAAAGACTAACAGATTTATTTAGCACCTGCACTTTGGTGGGAGAAAATCCCACTTTGTCAGAAAAAAGCAGGAGTCCTGTGGCACTTAAAGGCTAACAGATTTATTAATGGCATGAGCTTTTGTGGGAGAAAATCCCACTTCGTCAAAGGCTTTGAAGAGGGGGAACTTACAGAATTGAATGGAAATAAATGCAGAGGAGTGTAAGACATGGGATCAGGTCATACTGCATCCATGTCTTACACTGCCCTGTATTTATTTTCATCCCATTCTGTAAGTTCTCCATCTTCAAAGCGTCTGAGGAACTGGGATATTCTCCCACAAAAGCTCATGCCATTAATAAATTTGTTAGTCTTTAAGTGCCACAAGACTCCTTGCTTTTTTTGCTTTACTAGACTAACATGGCTGCCTCTTTGGAACTTATGCAGCGTTATGTACTTGTTTATCACTGTTAATAAGCACCTTATGTTTATAGGTCAGAATTGTGTCTGGTCTTGGCCTCTCCCTTTCCAGTCATGTAATTATTTGTGTTTATGTTGCGGTGAAGGTGTTGCACCTCCATAATCATGGGTTGCCTAAACACTTGCCCTGCAGAAGCAGGGGGGTGAGTCACGTACATGTTTACTAAGACTAAGACACACCCATCGCTCGTAAAGTCATTTGGTCACTGGCTCAGACTGCTGATGAAATGTTGCTTTCCCCATTTTTCAGGTCAGAACTCCTTATTCTGATGGGGTTAGGACTCCTGAGTCCCTGGAATTTGTTTTCCACTCTTGCTGAGTGAAAAGGATGCAATCACTTGTTCTGAAGTCAGTAAGAACTCCAGGTAGATGCTTTCCTCTCTTCGTCAGACACAGAATAAGGAAAAAAAAACCCAAGGAGTCGTGTGGCACTTGCCACACGACTCCTTGGTTTTTTTTTTGCTGGACTAGACTAACACGGCTATCCCTTTGGAAATTGACAGAATAAGGAGGTGACTAGCTAACAAGGAAGTGAATAAAGATGGACCTTTGTCCTGTTTCTTCCAACTTCCTTCTTACAAGACTGCGAAGAAGCTCTCTGGATAGCTTCCTATCCTAACTTCACTTGACCCCAGCCTTTGCGTACTAGATATTGCCTTTGAGGTCAATAGGATTAGTTCAGTGAATGAAGTTAAGCACGTGTGTAAAGCTTGGAAAGATCAAGATGTAAAATGACAAGAAAAAAAATAGGTTGTGAGCTACATCAGGCAGAGCCATAACTATGGCGGGGCTGACAGGGCACAGCGCCAGGTGGCCTGAAGCGGCTCAATGGAGCGGTGCTATTAAAGGAGCAGCTTTGCAGCGCCGGCTCTGAGTGCCATTAATAGGAAGGGGCACGTTCCCAATGGAACGTGCCCTGGGCAGCAAAACACTGTGTTACAGCTCTGAGATCAGGCGGTCTCAAACAGTCTTCCCTCTAATTTTTTGCTGTGTGCGCAAAAAATTTCTTTTGTGCAAATTTTTGGAACCGGTGTCCAAATTTGTGTGCACTCCAGTGAGTGTGGTCAAACTTGTGAGTGCAAGAAAGTAAGTGGGTATGATGCAAATAATGTCTAAATTTTACTTTGATATGGTGATGGAAATGATGTTATAAATTATAAAACCTTATTTGAAACGTGCTACTTGAAATTGCCACCTTAAAAGTAGCATAAAAATATTAGCATTGTTGAATTTTTTGTGCATGCTCTATTTTGTTGTGTGCGTAGGTTTCACAACCTGTGCACGTGCGCACACGCTCGCAGCTTAGAGGGAACATAGAAACGCACAGCCCGCTGGCTGCATGCAGCCCCTAAAGCTATTTCCTGTGGCCTGCAATGACACCACTGTTACCGATATTTGCAGTATTGTTGTATGAAAAGGTTCCAGTGGTGCGGGCTAATGTACTAGTCTTCATGTGGCCCTGGTGGTGATTTGAGTTTGAGATCCCTGAGCTAGATGCTTTGCCTCCCCCCCAGTAGGGCAGCCAGTCCATCCACCTGTGCTGAATGGCTGTAGCTGTGTGGGGTGCCAGGCTACCCCCCTGACAGTGCTTGGGGGTGTCAGTCCAGGGTGTGTGTGTGTTTGGCGGGGCTGTGGGGTGAGGTGCCCCCCAAGGCTAGTGCTACCAGATACCAACGCCTGGAAAGGAGGCCAGGGGAGTAAGAGAAGGAGGACATTGGAGGACACATGGAGAAAATGCAATATGAATGTAATAGTCTTGTTTTTAGGAGGAACGCTTTCCTGTAAAAATAAGGTATTCTGTGCCGTTCCAGCATACTTTAACCCCTATAAGTAAAAAGCCAGGCAAAGTCATGTATTTTAAGTTCTTCGAAGCATCTGAGGAAGTGGGATCTTCTCCCACGAAAGCTCATGCAAAAAATAAATCTGTTAGTCTTAAAGTGCCACACAACTGCTTGATGTATTTTAAATGCCCGCCAGCTGGAGGACGTGAAGGTAGAAAGGAGAACATGACAGTAAAAGGGAGGACATGGCCTCCTTTCGCCTGACATCTACTAACCCTACCCAAGCCCGACTGCACTGCTCTGCCCCCCCTCGCGCGCGCGATTAACGCAGCTCATTGGCTGGCGCCAGCGCGCCCCCTGCCGGCGGGAGCCGGGCGGGTCCGAGCAGAACCCCACGTGGATGCGCCGCGCAGCCCCAACAGGGGCGGCTCCGCTCCTGGCCCCGCCCTTGCCGCGGCGGGAGAGACCATGTGCCGTGACGCGGAGGGGGGGCAGCTGGATGCAGCATTTGGTCGGCTAACAACAAGCCCGTCGCTCGGTCTGGCCGGCGCTGTGTCCGCTTCTCCGTCGCGCGGCGGAGTCTCCGCGCGGGCGCATACGCCCCCGGAGCCGGAGTCTGATGTCGCCGTCCCCTCTCGCAATGGTTCGGTCCCAGGGAGGGGCGGGGCGGAGGCCGCCGTGCGCGCAGCGTGCCAGAGGCGCTGGCAGTGCCGGGGCTGGGGGCTGCGGGATGGAGCCGCACCGCTGGCTGCCTCTGGAGGCCAATCCCGACGTGAGAGCGGGGGGCTGGGGAGCTATTGGGGTGTGAACAGGGCGGGGGGCTGGGAGACAAAAGGGGGAGGGGCTCTGGTGTAAAGTGCTGGGGGCTGTGAGGGAGGAGGAGGTGATGATGATGGGGAAGATGGAGTTTAGGGGAGGGGGTGTCTGTAGCAGGGGCAGAGCTGGTGCCACAACTAATTTGCTTTTTTCTGTTTTCTTTGCCAGGTCATTAATCAGGTGAGCAACCTTGTTTCCTTAATAACCAGCCTCCCCACCAGTGTTTCCTTTCTCATCTCACCCAATTTCTCCTCTTCCTTCCCTGCAGAAAAAGGGCCCCACCCCTGCACATTGCTAGCAAAGCCTATTTTATTCCTCCCACGCTAGGCCATAGTCCAGTGGTTCCCAACCTTTTCTTTGTCCTGGCACACCCTGCTCCCTTTAATTAATTTGAGGCACACCCCCCAGTAGTTTCCAAATGAACTTATGAATATTCATGAGCAAGGGAGCCAATCCAGAGCTCTTGGAGTGGTTTTTTGAAAGATTTGGCAGCACAGCTGCTCAGACCCGGCGGCACACCTGTGTACTGTGGCACAGTGGTTGGGAGACGCTGCCATAGCATGGCCCATTTGCCCCAGGCGGAGTTTCTGAAATACCAATGTGTGTCAAAGTTGTAAGTCTCCAGATATAATAAGATTTTTTAAAATGTGGAAGTGAGCTAATTGCCATGGTATATTTTCGTTGTTCTGACGCTCTTTTGCATTCATGGGTGAGAGGTGTTTCCCCATTGTTTTTGTATGTCAGGACCCAAAAATGTACACTAATTGTGAGCTTGGAGGGTCACCAGATACCAAAGCATGGAGAGGAGGACAGAGAAGTAAGAAAAGGAGGACATGGAAGGGCACAGGGAGAAATGTAGTATTAATGTAATATTCTTCTGTTTTCAGGGGGCCTGGAACACTTCCCCCTAAAAATAGGGTGTTCCAGGGTGTTCCAGCATACTTTAACCCCTGTAAGTAAAAAGCCAGACAGAATCATGTATTTTTAAAATGCCTGCTGGATGGAGGACGGAAAGGTAAAGAGGAGGACTTTTGGCTGACATCTGGTCACCCTAGTGGCATGGATCCAGTTCTGTATTCATGTAGACTCCATGGGCTTGACTAATGGAAGTGGATTTGCAGAACTGGAGACATAGTCATTCTTCTCTAGACTACGTATTGAAAATGGCATCATTTTAAATATATCTGCATGTTGCACCTTAGTTAGCCGTATCCACTCCTTTTAGTGTCAGAAATAACAGCTTTTTGTTTTTACTCTGGTTACTCTTGTAGAACAAACAGAGCTAAAGGCAGGTCTGTTCTACCTCTTGTAACAGTGAGAATCACTAGTTAAATTTTGAATTTCTTAGTCTTTATGTGCCATAGGACTCCTTGTTTGTTTTACTGAACTAGGCTAAGAAGCTGCCCCTTTTGAACTTGACTAGATTTTGGTTATTGGAATGTCTATGAAGCCCTTAGTTTTAGCTGTGAATTCATTAGGCCTACTGAAGGCAGCATTTGGCCTGTGTAGATTTTTGTTACTGAGGTGATGGTTGAGCCAGAAAACACAGCTTGACTTCTTCAGAGCAGAATCACATTTTTAAAATTAGTGGGATGCTGAAGTCCTTTTTACTCTGTGAAATAATCCATTGTGAGCATTAAGTTGGTCACATGCCTTGCTCAGTGTGTGTGTGTGTGGGCATTATTTTAAGAATTTTATGATAACAAAGTGACTTAGTTAAAAGATGTAGGCCAGGGAAGGTGGCTACTAGATCATTTTATTTTTCAGATTATTTCCAGATTTCCTACTACGGAGCGTAACTCAGCAGTTTCTATGCCAACACTTCCATTTCAATGCAATGACTTGACAAAATTAAAAATAGTTTTAAACTAAAATTCCTGAGACTGTATCATATGTTCTCTGCTTTTCCTATGCTCTTCTGGAATTTTAAATACAAGTTTATTTTGTAATATATAAGTGAGATAGCTGGAGTGAATTAGGCCTTCTTCCGTCAAAGTTAATGCTTTGCTGTTGGGGGTGGGAATGGTGAATATAAGAGAAAAGAAATGTCAGGTTTATTAGTTTTTTTGACAACTCCTTAATATTATAGCATAAGGAAAAAATGAAAGAGAAATGTAATATGGTATAGCTTGGGACCTAATTAGCAGTAATAGGATGAAACAGGGAAAATTAGTGATATTTTTCCAAAATGTCAGAATTATGCCAGCTTGTATTAAAGACTTAAATTGATTTTTGGGACTTTTAAAAAACAAACAAAAACCTAACAGATTTCTTCCATGAGAAAACTAAGTAATGGAAATACTGGTACCTTTTTTTCCTTTGTACTCAGTGGGAAGAGCACTCAACTTGACCTTTCTTTTAGGAATAAAAATACTGGTGGCATACGTAACTTCATTCTAAACTACTTTGTTTGTGACTACTTCCTAGGCAGAGGATATCTATGAGCTGTGGATCATGATGGAGAATACACACTTCCCACTTGAACTGTTGCTCCTCCTTTTTCTTAGGTCATGTCTGTAATGAAAATTCTATCAGTCCCCTTCCCCGGATTGACCCCCATCAATTTAGCCTGACAGTGTAGGCCAGACCTCTTATCAAGAAGAGTGGAGTTCACTTCCTATTCAGTTTTCTCTCTATAGGAATAAAGAGGAAGCTCATTAGGTAGAGAGGAGTAACAAAAACAAGGTACAGTTTGACTGTGCCAATGCTATTTTCCGTTATTAATCTTGTTAGCTTCTTTTCAGTATTCCTGTTAGGTAAATTTGTTTTAGTTTCTCTGACTTTTGAGTTAAAATAAGGTGAGATGAAAAAAGGAAATTTTTTCTTTTAATTGTATAATGATGAAAGGGATGGAATGCAGGAAACTGGAAGTAGTAGTAGGAATGTAAATTCTTGAAGGTTCACGCTTACTATAATTTATAATTCTTAAAATTTATAAATAGACATCTTATTAAAATAAATTTTCCATTTACTAGTATAATTATAATTATGCATTGAATGGTTCCTAGGCAGTCATTGCCCATTATGTAGGTATGCACCTGATTGTGTTTTTTTTTTTTTTTTTTACTAAGTGGAGTACTTTGCATTTGTCCTTATTGAATTTCACCACTTTGTCCAAATCATTTTGAATTGTGATCCTATCCTCTAAAGCAGTGGTTTTCAAACTTGGGACCCAGTTAAAAGAAATCATTAATGCCCGTGACCCAACAGTTATGTCTTTTAGCAATGCATTCCAGTCCTTCTGTGGCAGCAGGAGGAGGAGCTGTGACTCGGTACCTCAGGGTCTGTGACCCAGTAGTGGCTTCTGACTTGTGGTTTGAAAACCACTGCTCTAAAGCACTTACAACCTCTTCCAGCTTGCTATCATGTACAAACTGTATAAGCGTACTCTCTATGCCTTCATTTAAATCATCAATGAAAATATTGAACAGACCCAGACCCAGAAGTGATCCCTGTGGTACCATGCTCGTTACACCCTTTCAGTACAACTGAACCATTGATGATTACTCTTTAGGAGCAGTTATCCAACCAGTTATGCACCCTTCTTATAGTGGCTCCATCTAGGTTGTATTTCTCTAGTTTGTTAATGAGAAGGCGATGTGAGACCGAATCAAAAGCCTTATTAAAGTCTAGATACACCGCATCTACTGCTTCTGCTCAATCCACGAGGCTTGTTACCCTGTCACAGAAAGCTATCAGGTTAGTTTGACACGATTCATTCTTGACAAATCCATGGTCAGAATCACATAACACCTTAGTCTTTTCTTTGTAAATTGATTCTTTAATTATTGACTTCATTGTCATTTCTGGTACAGAAGTAAAGCTGACTGGCCTGTAATAAAATAAGGTTGTTTTACTTCTTTAAGGGGTGGGGGAATCCAGAACATAAATTTAAGTATTGTTTCAAAATGACCCCTGCTATCACATAGGATGCAAGTGTGTCAGGTTGTGGATAAAGGTACTTGTATTTAGCCGTAAAGTACCTTGTGGGCTTCCAGGATGATAGATATCTATAACTGGTCTGTACATTTTTGGCGTTGATACATTTTAGCTACAGATTTCAATTATCATTCTATAAACTTAAGGGTCTTATTTGGTTACTAAAACATTTTTTGAAAGGGACTGTTGTATGGTTTTGTTTCACTTCAGTGCTTTTGCTTACATAAGTGATGGAAGAATATCACTTTTTACTATAAATAAAGAATATGTACATTTTAAGCAAAGTCAGTATTTTAACAAATTTTGAACAAATGTTGATAGTCATTAACCAATCAAAATTAATTTTAGTAAGTAACTAAAAAGAGAGACATAAAGTCAAGATAATTTAAGTCACTTTTAAAATCAATCTGTTTTATACAGTATAAATTAATTTAATTTTGAAAATTGCTTTCTCCGTCCCTTGTAAATGAGACATTTAATGTGTGCTGAGTTATGGTGTAACTTAAACTGCTAAGCATGTTACAGAACATGTCACAGTTACAGGCTGTGGAGATTGTGACTTGTGTGCATGAAACTTACCCAACATAATTACCCTGTTCTTTTCCTATCTGGACTGGTTGCTGCACTGTTAGTTTGGGGAGCTTTGGATTATTGTAGTGGTGGGGGCTTGCAGTTTCTGAAATGTTTTGTTTTCAGTTCAAATCTTATTCCTTGCACTAGCTGTAATGTGTTGGTGTTGGAGTGCTGATCTAAAAGATTGGAGATCAGATGGTAGGAGGTATCTTTTTTGGCTCTGAAGATGTACTCTAATTCCAGTCACCTGACAGTACGTCACCACTGATAATTGCACCATATAATTCAGTACAATCAGAGCTCTGCTTATAGTGCTGAATCATTTGGAACCCTTTGCTACAATGGATATTTACATGCCAAATCAGGAATAGATGAGCCAGCACCCCAGTGGCTCCACTTGTACTTCTCTGGTAGTGCTTGGAACGTGGTTATGGGGTGATCGCTCCTTCTTTCTTTTAAGTCCTCGCCTGCAAGGCCCCATAGGCGTCCATGCCATCCTTGCATCTCTTCCACACTTGCATGAGAGCTCTGACAAATATGACATCATATGCTCAGCTGCCCATGCTGTGCTGGTGACGGTACTCCAGAGTTAATGATACTGTACTGAGTACAGTAATGTACTGAGTACAGACTCAGAGTAATCATCAGTAACACTGTCAAAGTGGAAGGATATCTGAAGTGGGGTCCTGAAGGGACCTGTTCTGGATCCTGCACTAGTCAATGTTTTCTTTAATGACTTTGATAATGGAGAAGGAAAGAAACTTTGATAACAGAGGAGAATATGCTTATCAAATGAGTAGGTGAAAGAATTTATCTGAAATCAAAGATGAAAGTCAGTAAAGGCAAGTGCAAAATAGTGCATTTGTGAAAGACAAATCAAAAGTTCAAACTGTGCAGGCAGCATTTATGCAGAAAAGAGGTCTATAACAGATCATAAATTGAATAAGAGCCAACAATGTAATATTGCGAAAAAGGCAAATGTAATTCTGGAATGTGTTAAAAGGAGTGTCAAGACAAGATGTAGAAGGTGAATTTTGCTCTCTTGGTATTGGTGAGGTTTCATGTAAGTACTGTACCCAGATTTGGGCACACTCTTTAAGAAAAATTGCAGAGATTAGAGTTTCCAGTGAAGTGCACCAAAGACGTATAGCAAGCCTGATCTGTGAGGAAAGGTTTTAAAAAACTTGGGTGTGTTTACTCTTGAGAAAAGATGACAATTTCTTCCCGTATCAGGAGTGAACGGAATGAAGTTACACCTTCTTGAATTAGTTTGAACAACTTTGGAGTTTATTGCATTTAATGCAAGGGTGTATGTGTAATTGTGGAAATGTATGCTAATACATGGGAAGGATAAATAGGAGAACACCAAAGGGGTGATTAGGCAAATTCACTCAGGTTGCAACATCTCCAGAAGAGCCAGCTTATGTGAGGGTATGAACATAGTTGTTTGAACTCGATTCTCTAGGGACTGATGGACAAAGAAAAGGGTTTTGGATAAATAGTGTGGTTTTAAATGAGCTGAGGCACTTCTTCCTGATACAGCAGTTTGACAGGACTCCTGGTCCCCAGAGGACCCTACTCTTTAGGGCAGGTTTGAAAGGACTGGGCCTGCCAGAATCTGTTAAGGCTGGGTTAATTCTGGTAAGCCTATTAGCATGCATGTTTGTTTTCTCTGTAATGCTTTTTAGCTAACAAAGGGGGCTTGTGAGGAAGAGCTGCATGGTAACTTATGTCTGTTGCCAATCACTTAGTCAATCTCTGCAGTGAAAGTAAGCGGGTGTCCTTGGGCAGCCTATCTTTTCTGGCTGTTACACAGTGATGGCAGGGAATTGTGGAAACTGTCAATATTATCCTAAGAAGGGAGAGTGAGACATGGGTCTTCACCCAGAAAGGCAGTGGCTTGAGAGTTACAAGTAAGAGTGGTCCTTTCTAAAATACTGAGGGGAAACACAAGTGCCGTTGCACTTGCTTGTGGACAGGGGAATGTGGTAAGTCTTCAAATATATAAAAGGTTGTTATAAAGAGGGTGGTGATCAATTATTCTCAATGTCCTCCAAGCATAAGGCAAGTAGTAATCAGCTTAAATTACAGTAACAGAAGTTTAGGATAGATGTTAAGAAAATTTTCTGACCAACCATATGAATAGTTAAGCATGGAAACAAGTTGCTAGAAAAGTTGTGGAATTCTTGTTATTAGAGGATTAGAGACCAGGTTAAAAAGACATCTTCGGGTTGACTTGGTGTGCTTAATCCTGCCTGAGGGTGATAACTGGACTAAGTGACCTTCCAAACATCAATTCATAGTAATTTAGGGATATTATTCTCAGTTGTTGCTGTCACCACCACTAAGATGTTAGAATATGATCAGTTCTTGGATGAAGAACAGCTGGCTCAAGCTGAATGCAGGCAAGACTGAAATGGTACTGTCTGGTAAGGGAAAAAAGTTTTGAAGACATTATCGCCACCTTTCACTGAAGGCATGTAGCCACAGTTCATCATAGTAGTGTGAATCCTAAGGCTCCTGTTAAACTCTTTATGAAATCGGGATGACTAAGTAGTATTAGTATTGAAAGTTCCTTCTTTTACCTCCATCTTATAAGGAAACTTCACCATTTCTTTCCAGGCAGTGAACCGGTCACAGTGATCCATGCATTTGTCACTTCTAGGCTGGATGATCGTAAATTCATTGCACCTGAAGCTGAATGTATAGGTGAAACCTTCTCTGTTGTTCAGGCTATTGCAGAAACACGAGGCTTATGTTTACTGGCTACCAGTCAGTTGCCAATGTCTGTTCAAGGCCTTCCTCCTAATTTTCAAAGCAATCAATGAGTCAAGCCCCAACTGTGTTAAAAATTTTCTATTCTGTTCTGAGTTTCTGTTTATAATCCACCATGGGAGTTGTACTTCTCTGTGACATTGCAGATCACAAAGACCTTGATGAACTGCATGATAGTTGGGGACAAAGATCTCTTAATTAGTGGGATCCAGTTATGGAACAAAGTGTTGATTAGGAAATGCTGCGAAACCCTCCCTTTTTGAAAAAATGCCTTTCCACAAAAAATGATGACTGCAACACTGACTGTCTTACCCAGTAACTCCTAACAAAAATAAAAAGGGAAGATAAAACAGAACGGGGGTGGGACCCTATCCTAAACAAACATTCTTACCCCAAAGGAGTGCCTAAGACTACATGAACTTTGCTAGAGACTTGGTTATTACTACTGATTTTTAAATAGAAGACACAGATACTGTCGTGATGGGTGACAGAGTAAGTTCTTCAGATATATAGATAAATATCTCTTTTTATGTCCTTCTGAAGGCATGGAGCTAAGAAGTGCTTTTCATAGACTGAAGGAGAGTGGGAGAAACTTTTATTCAACCTCTACATTAAATAAGAATAATTCTTGTTTGATTTAAAAAAAAAAATCTATTAAAAGTCCCTAACTTTATTTCCTGACATATGCTGTCACCAGAAAAACTTAGTGAGATGTATATCCTTCTGCATTTAATTTACTGTATTTATCAAATAAACCCCTTGTGATCAATTAAATTACTATTTAACATATTCATAGTTAAGTTCTTGAATGTTTCACTAATAGGTACCACTATAAATAGTGTTGGTGTCTCTGTATTTTTTCGAATACGCCTGTGATGTAGGAGCATGCTACTAACTCCATTTTGCACATGAGATAAGAGACTAAAAGCAGATTTTTTAAAGGCTTTTAGTTGCAGATAAGCATCTAATGGGATTTTCAAGTGGCTTGCCCCATGATCCCATGGAAAGCTAGTTGTAGAGGAGGGAGTTGAACCAGCAACTCCTGAGTTTGAGGAAGCACCCTTATTGTTGAACCGTTCTTTGTCCATCCTTGGATTATCCTTCCTCTAAATCTGTCAGTAGGCATGAAAGAAGGCAGAAGAAATTACAGTGTCTGGAAGTTGAAGCTAGACACATGCAGACTGTAAAAAAGGTGTAATTTTTTAACAGTGAAGTTTTTCACTAGACGTCCATAATAATTTTCTTTCCACGTCTGCCTGAAGGTTTGTGTACGTGGGCTACTGTAAAATCCCTCAGTTTGTGGTAGAATTTAAAATGAATTTTTTAGGGGATTGATCCATACAAAATAATATAAATGTTAAGTAATATAAATGACCACTAAATATGAATTTATTTGCCTTTGAAGCTGCTGCAATGTATACTTTTATATTTATTTGCGTGTTTATTTTGGCTTCTGTTTTACTCTTGTTTTTACATACCTTTTGTTTCCTTATTTCCATTTAGTTGTTGTTTGACAGACTGTCTTACAGATATGACTAGGCTAATGCATTCTCTGACAGTTATGTAAAACTAGCAGTCATCTTAATGAATGTGATGTATGGTATAATGAAAAGCCAGCATCTCCCTTGTACAAAGAAATGTAACTGCTTTATGTGTCAGATTACTTCATTTCACTGGCATGGCACAGAAGGTATTATGCTTTACTGCTCTAAATTTGTTGGAGGTGGTAGATGGTTTTTATAGTGCATAGTAAATAACACAGCTTATTTGGAAGGGTAGGCTGAACATCACCAGGTCCACTGTATGTGATCTCAATTATTAAGACTGGTCCTCCTGTGCTTAACACGGTTTTGAGGGGTACTGGTGAGAATTATATGGCTTTGCAATAAGTTCATGTGCTACCCTTCAATCTTGGAGCCACCATGTCAGTCCTAAGACTCAATGTGGAACAGGTTTAAGGCAGCTGTAAATTAGTAACAGCCACAAAGGGTTGTTAAAACAGCCAAGGATCAGCTAGACATAAACCCCTCCTACCATCCCCGCCTCCTGTCCTGAGAAATGATACAGAAAAGGAGCCATTCTGCTGATTCTCTGCTTCCTAATGATCCCAGGCGCACACAACTGAGAGTCTACAGGTAATAGGTTAGGTCATTCTTCCACTTGCTTGGTGCAGTGCTACAAAACAGGCAGAATGAGGGTCAGGATCTGGTACAATAGAGTTGTACTTCAGCATATTGAATATTTATTGTGAATCGTGCTGGGCATGTATTCCAGAAAAAGCTCACATATTATGAGGGGGCAGGGAATTGGCATCTCTTTAAAGAGTGATGCTTGTTTTATTCAGTGATGAAACTGATGTAAGTGGAAGTATGAGTTTTGTGAAAACTTTTCCATTTGTTAATGCAAGTGAAAAGCTTCCAGGTTTCTGACTGATCTTCCACTACAAGTTTTAAAGTACCTTCAGTGCTAATTAGGCTGTTCCTTGTGTACATTCTCATGAGATCCTGAAACAGTTCTTGGAAGCTGTATGAATATTTTGGTTCTTCGGAATTCTTAGAACAGCTTTTTAAAAAAAAAAAAAAAAAAAAAGAATGTTGGACTAGTTCACGTTATTGTCTACTTAAAGGTGAGCTGATAGTTGAAGAGGAATATCTTCATCCTTCCCTTGTGTTGTCTGGTTGCTGCAATATGTTACAATAGAGAACAAAACTGGGCAAAGCTTGAAATGGTGATGTTGACTGAAAGACTCAGCATATCACATTAGAAGTCATCTGAGCCATGAATAACGCCTGTTGTACATTAACATTCAAATAGATGTATACGACTAGTGTTTCAAACAAGCAAAATAGCCCAGATTCTGCAAAACCTTATTTGTGAATAGTTCTTATTGTCTTCAGTGAAGGTTCTCCAGGTTTGGCACCAAAACTTCTCTTAAGACAGTTTGTAAATGATTTGTCTTCCTTGTATGGTTTGCTAGTGACATCATGTTTAAAATACTTCTTGGTGGTGTAAGTAGAGGAGGACTTTAAAAATCTGCTTGGTCTTATGGAAAGAAAATAACTCTCTTAGTACATAGGCAGGATCAGATTCTCAGAGCCTCTTGGTATAGGTGAGTTGTGAAAACTACTTGTGCCTATTGCCTGCAAATGCACAAAGCCTTGCATTTCTCAATGCACTTCATAAAACTCAAATGGCAATGACTTACAAGGTCAGATTTTTGCCTGTGAATTATTTGTTGTCTCTGGGATGTGTGATTGTTTGCTCAACTCACCAGTGGACAGAGCTTCCTCCTGGTGATTCTGGGGATTTGTCAATCCAGGCCAATGCCTTTTCTAGTGGTTACATCCCATCAGTGTCTTCTCTGCAATCCTTCTCTTGCTCTTAAGAGCCTGAGCGTCCTCTTCATGACTCAACCACCTATCTAGGTAACTCAATGTTACCTCTCTTGCCAGGGTACAGTCCTTCAATTTTCTGTCACTCCCACAGTGACTATTTCTGCTCAGAAAAACCTAGGAGTCCTGTGGCACTTAAAGACTAACATTTATTTTTCACATGAGGTTTTGTGGGAGAAAATCCCACTTCATTAGATGCTTCGAAGATGGAGGAACTTAGAGAATGGAGTGAAAATAAATGCAAGGGGAATGTAAAACATGGGATCAGGTCATACAGTAACAGCAAATCAGAGCAGTTCTTAAGGTTCAAATCCTGGGAAGGCTGAAGTCAAATTACCTGTTGTAATGAGAAAAGAACCCATAGTCGCGACTTAATCCTGCTGCCACACAATCTAATTTGCATATTAATTCCAATTCAGCTGTTTCTCTTTGAAGTCTTGATGTCCCACTGAGGTCCCTGAGTACAGTCGTTAACAAACCATTTATAGACTGATTAGAAAGATGGACGTGCTTGGCACCTGGTTTTTCTGTTTTGTAATTTCTGATGTCAGTTTTATGTTTATTCTTATGCATTGGGATTGTCATGTTTGTCCAAGGTATAAGGCGTTGGGGCATTTCTTGCACATGGTGGCGTAGATGACATTAGTAGATGAGCAGGTGAATGAACATTTGATGGAGTAGCTGGCTTGATTAGGACGTACAATAGTATCTTTTGTGCAGATATGTGGGCAAAGTTGGCAGTGCGGTTTGTTGCAGGGGTGTGTGACTGTTTTAATGTTTCCTTTGTTAGATCTGTAGTTGCTGGTGAGCATCTGTTTAAGGTTGGGTGGCTGTGTGTAGTTGAGGAGAGGTCTGCCTCCCAAGGCTTGAGAGAGTGAGAGACCATCTTTTAGAACAGGCTGTAGGTCCTTAGGGATCTGTTGTAGACGTCTGACTCGGGGGTTGTATGTGATAACTAGCGGTGTTCTATTGTTTACTTTTTGGGGCCTCTTCTGCAGTAGATGACTTCAGGGTTTAGCTTTTGGCTATACCCTATATTGGGCTTGCATGCATATATTACTTTCAATGTATTTTATATACATTTATCTTTTTTAATATAAGTTTGGGAAACCATGGTTTTATAGTATTTCACTTAGTTTAAGTGAGGTGCTTGGTACTAGTTCTTTCCATAGGCTGAAACACATGTATCCAGAAGATCTTTGCAAGGAGTTCGCAAAAACTGTAAGTTTGCTGTGCAGTAGGATGAGATCCTGCAAGCTTTGTAATCCAGGGTTTGCATATACAATAGGAGAAGGCTAACTAGGTGAGAGGTGAGTGTAGGCCGTGCAAAATTTGGCAAGCTGGGTTTTTGATCATGCTTAACAGATAAACAGGTAGAAAATATCTCTGCAAACCCACCAGCTGGTAAACAAGAAAATGGAAAAATATGCTAGAAAATAAATGTCAATAGATCCCTAAACCAATAATCTGAGAGTACCCCCAGAAGTTTCTGGAAAACACCCATATTTGGGCCAGAAAGAATGAGATTATTCAATTCATTTTTGGAAGGGTATAAAAGGTAATCACCCCCACCCCGCACTGTGGAAAAAGGGTATTTAAAGCCCCGAAATTTGCAGAGGGGTTGAAGCTTCCAGTTTCTGGCCAATGAATTCAAACACCACAAGAGGAAATCGCACAGGCCTACAGCAACGCTTTACCTGACTTGTTTCAGCTCGGGTTTTTTTGTTTTATTTTATTTGACTAGCTTTAGAATTGTTAGTTCATTACTTCAACTTAGCTTCACTTCCTTTTATAAGTGTATCTTAAAGATAGGAAATCTTAACTGCAGTACTGTTGATAGTTATTATAGAAATGTATTGATGTATTTCTTTATCATCTACCATATATACTCAGGTATAAGCCGATCCAGGCACAAGCCGACTCCCCAATTCTGAGCCCAAAAAGGAAGCTAAAATTGGTGACCCAGGTATAAGCCAAGGTTCTCTTTTGGCCTTGGCCCCTAACCCCCCACCTTCTGCTTCCTCTGGAGTTTCTGACAGCTTCCCTACCCCAAAATCCCTGCTGCTGCTTTTCCCTTGCCCCCCCCTTGTCCATTCTTCACTCCTGCCCTCCTGCTCTGCCCTTTCCTCACTTCCATCACCCCTGCTGCTGCTGCCCCCTGCTCTGCCCTTTCCTCACTGCTATCCCCTGCTCACTTCTCAGTTTCCTGCTGTTCCCCGTGTTCCTCCTGCTGCCCCCTGCTCTCCCCTTTCCTGACAGCTACCCCCTGCTCACTTCTCAGTTTCCTGTTGTTGCCCCCTGTTCCTCCTGCTGCCCCCCTGCTCTGACCTTCCCTCACTGAAGCCCCCTGCTCTGCCCTTTCTCACTGCTGCCCCGCTGGTTCATCACTGCTGCCGCCCTGCTCCCTTCTCAGTTCCCTGCTGTTGCTCCCCTGTTCCCCAACACCCTTTCCACCCCTTTCCCCCTCACCCCTCAACCCCTGCTGCCGCTCTTCCCAGCCTGCCAGGCACCTCCCCCCCCAATCCCCGGTCCCTGTCACTGCTTCCCTGGGCTCCCCAAAAACCCTGGGTCGCACTGCCGCCCCTTCCCTGGCCTCCCTGACCCCCCCCCCC
>ML681993.1:32784085-32858127 GCA_007922195.1 Podocnemis expansa | reverse complement strand
GGCTGCCGCATGGTCAGGGAAAGGGCTGTCTGGGGCTGTCTGCTGTATTCGCCTGAGTATAAGCTGAGTGCCTGTTTTGAAGCCAGTTTTCAGGCACAAAATTTTTGGCTTATACGTGATGATATATGGTATTCCACATTGTATTCATTTGTATTCTTATCCATCACTTGCTTTATGTGGCTAGCAATAAAGAACTGTCGTAAAATCTCAATCTGAGTACTCTTTGACCACCTATTTTCGGGGAGGAAGTCCTATTTAATTAACATACCTGTAGTCAATCTGGAATAAGAACACCTGTCCTTCAAATTATTCTATATTGGCTATCCCAAAAATCCTAAAGAATTATAGAATTTGGCTACAGGGGTACCCGTTTGGCTCTGTCAGTTTGTTTTCTTGCTTCCCCAGGTGGGTACTGTAGTTTTAAGAATGCTTGATAGAGATGCTCAAGAGGTCTGTCTCTGAGGGATCAGAGCAAATGTGGTTATATTTTAGGGCTTGGCTGTAGACAATGAATCATGTGGTGAGTTTTGGATGGAAGTTCAAGGGATGTAGGTAAGTATACCGATCAGTAGGTTTTCAGTATAGAGTGGTGTTGATGTGTCCATCCCTAATTTGTACTGTAGTGTTCAGAGAGTGAATCTCCTGTGTGGAGTGTTCCAAGCTGAGTTTAATTGTGGAATAGGTATTGTTGAAAACTCTGTGGAAATCTTCAAGAGCATCCCTGTCATGGGTCCAGATGATGAAGATGTCATCAATGTAGTGTAGGTAGAGGAGAGGTGCTTTGGGATGAGACTTGAGGAAGTGTTGTTCTAAGTGACCCAGAAAGATGTTGGCATATTATGGGGCCATACGGGTGCCCATAGCAGTGCCACTGACTTGGAAGTACTGTATAAATTGTCCTCAAATCTGAAATGGTTGGGGTGAGAACAAAGTTCAGTCATAAGCATCATCTGGGATGGTTCTTCTCATAGCTTGCCATCCATTATTGTGTGGGATGTTGGTGTAAAGAGTTTCTATATCCATAGTGTCCAGAGTGATGTTTTTCGGCAGCTCACCAGTGTGTTGGATTTTCCTCAGGAAGTGCATGGTATCACAAAGATAGCTGGGGAGGTTGATAACATAGGGTCTGAGGAGGGAGTCCACATAAGCAGATAAGCTGATGGTAAGAGTGCCAATGCCTGAGATGATGAGGTGTCCAGGGTTTCCTTTTTTATGGGTTTTAGGTAGTAGATAAAATATCCCTGGTTGGGGCTCTGGTGGTATGTCTGTCTTTATTTGTTCCTGTGTTGTTTTAGGAAGTTTCTTGAGTAGGTGTCGTCATTCCTTTTTGGTATTCTTCAGTGGGGCCAGAGGAAAGTGTTTTGTAGAATGTTGTGTTGGAGAGTTGTTTATAATCCGTCAGATCATAATCCAATTTATTCATGATGACGACTGCACCTCTTTTGTCAGCCTCCTTAATAATAATGTCAGAGTTGTTTCTGAGACTTTGGATGGCGTTGTGTTCTGCATGGCTGAGATGATGATGATGTAAGGAATGTTGTTTGTCCACGATTTTAGCCTTGGCATGGTGGCAGAAACAATCAATGTAGAGTCTAGTCTCTTGTTCCCTCCGTCTGGAGGAGTCCACAAGGAATATTTCTTCTTGTAGTGTTGGTAGGAGGGTACCTGTGTCTCACTGCATTGATTGGTGGTGTTATGGAAATATTCTTTGAGTCTTAAACTGCAAAAGTAGGCCTGCAGGTCACCACAGAATTTTATCTTATGTGTGTGGGTTGTGGGGCAGATATGCGTTCCTGCTCCCTTGCTAATCTTCCAGGTGCAGCCTATGGCATTAATGCACCTATCTGTTTGCCTTAACCCCTTTGTTCCTGCATGGGGTGGACACCTCTCAGAGCAAATAAAAAAAAAATCATTTTTTTGTAAAATGAAATATTGGTTTTTGTTTAAGAAGGATATCTTTATTTCAACTAAATATTTTAAAAATAAGCCTATTTAATGTGACATTTTATTTTAAGGCCAAACCTCTTATCTAGTCACATCACGTCTTTCTAAGTAACTCTTTTTTGCTGCCAGTGTCTTAAGGAAAGTCAAACTATGGACAGATTTATGGTGCGTTTCTGCCACATATAAAACAGTTTAATTATATTTTAAAATTCTTATTTTGTGTGGTATTTGATTAATTTAATAAATAAGAAATGCATAATCTTTCACCACTTTCTAACAGAATAAATAAGAATAAAAAAAATCCCAAGTGTGTGTAAGGTATATAATTGTTTTAAAAATATGTACAAATGCACAGTATTCTCCTGGTTAGCAAAAAATACCAAATTCAGAGTAGAGTCTAGAAGTAGTTGAAAATCAAGGTACTTTGAAGGTTGTCAGGCTTTCTTTAGGAAAAAAGCTAAAAAGTCCAAATTCAAAATAAGACTAAAATGGATTATATAAACCCAGGTTTTCTAATAGTTGACTTAAATAATTATTAAAATGAGTTATTAAAATATTTTGATATTATTTAGTCTACTTTGATTACATCTAGATCTTTTTACACTTCCTTTTAAAATTTGAATCTGATCTCCCATCAATTTAACTTGAGAATCTTGGTTAGATGTTCTGTACGGTGATATGTCAAGCAGGGAAAGGGAGAGCACCAGCACTTTTTTGGTGGGGAAAGGGGAACACTGATAAAACTATGGCAGAACAGAGTAAATAAGTTGTTCTGGCATACTAATAATTACTTACTATGTGATTTGATCAAAGTCATCCAGTAATCTTCTCTTTTCTTGGCATTTAACAAAACTCTCAGTCAGAAGGGCAGATATTTCCACACTCTTAGGTTGTGTGTAGTTTCTTAACTCTTCCAGAGTTGAGAAGTACAACAGCAGAACTTGTCGTTTGAGGAGCGAGGTGTATAATGCTGGTGAAGAGAAATGGACTAGGGTTCTCAACTGGAAGGATTTGAACCCCTGCTAAAGAGTGGTTCATCTCCAATAAAACTGAATTGGAATAATGTGGCTACCCCTTTGGAACTTCATCTCCAATTTTTTAACTTTTAGACTAGTTGGGGTGTATGATCCAAAAGCTTTGTTTGTTTGTTTGTTTGTTTTTCTGTTGAACGGTGTGATCATGGTTTGGAAAAGTTGAGTACTACTTATATAGAATCTCTAAAGTAAGCAAACTGAGAAATATATAAACTTCATTATTATGACCTAGCTTCCATTGATCTCTGTCTAGGTGAAATGGTTACTGTGTAGTGGGTGTCATAGAGCTATTTAATTATTTATGATACTTGCAAAGGAAGAGCTTTAAAGTATCCTCTGTAAGACACTAAAACAGTAATCTGTTTAATGAAGAAGGTGGTCTTATGAGTCAGGTTGCTCAAGTGACTAAATGAGGTATGTGCCTATAAACACTCACTATGGTATACTTTGAAAAACACATGGGGGCCAGTTTATTTCTTAAATCCATTTATTCAGCTTTCAGCTATTACAGATGCGTGTGCTCCTTTGGGATCTTCCTTGTCTCTGTGACTACATACAGCCTGAAAAATTGTTGTCTTGAATATTCCACTTTTTCATTCTCCATGATTGTTCAAATATAGTTAAAACCATTTATGCTGTAACAGTGATTCTTAGTGTGTTTTAATTCCCATTGAACTTTTTCTGTTAGTCATTCATTGTAACTTAATCTCATTTCATCCCCCTATTTCTCTCGCAAATATCTTGACCTGCACATGATGCAAAGTCTGTGAAGTTAAGTACTCTTTTGCAGGTAACCAGCCATGCTTCTAAAGGAAAATTATTTAATAATCTGTTTAACATTAATTTTCTTTCCTTCTAGTTTCTCAAACAGTTAGGTATACATCCTGACTGGCAATTTGTAGATGTGTATGGTATGGATCCAGAGTTACTTAGCATGGTGCCAAGACCTGTGTGTGCGGTGCTTCTTCTCTTCCCAGTAACAGAAAAGGTAAATGTTTACTACTAATACTTAGTAATTCAAAGTTAGTGGATTAGTCAAAACAACCTGTCATATATCATATGAAATCTATAATATGCTGTGAGCAAAATAGTTAGAGACCTAAAAAAGAGCAAGCAGCTTTTTTCATATATCCTCTGGTTTGTGGCACAGTTTGTTCTTGTCAAATAAGGATATTAAACAAAACTAAACAATTGCAAAAGTATTAAAAATAATTATAGAAACAAAGAAATCTGTGATGGTGTCAACAATAACTGTGAATGATATTTAAAGGATTTTTGCTGTTTTAACATTTGTGCCACATTTAAGGCATCAACAGAGTAGTAAGATGCAAAGTAGGAAATGTCACACATGCACTTATAAAATTGTTACTGATTTCTGTAGTATCATAATACAGTGCAAGCTGTAATCACTGTATAGTAAAGCCTGTAGCTTCAATATAGATTTCTTTTCTTGGACAGATGGTTCATGTTTGTTACGGAGACAGAGTTGGGGATTGTCTTTGTATTTTATTTGGGCTTTTGTCAAGCGGGACTAAAAGTGTTCATCTTTCCCCAATCCCCATTCCAGGCTATGCACTAGCTTCTCGATTTGTAAATATATATTCTAGAGCAGTGGTTCCCAACCTGGCATCCAGGGACCGCCAGGGGTCCGTGGACGTGTTGCAGGGGGTCCATGGAGCTTCTCCCTACCAGGGCTGGAATCCAGCGGCAGCCCAGACACACCTTGCAAGGGCTGCCTCTCCCTGCCCATGGTCAGATCCCAGCAGGGGGATGAGGCTGTGGCAGTTCCCCGGGAGGGGCAAGGGCAGGGGGCCATAGCTGCCACAGTTCGGTTCCCCAATGGTGTGGGCCATGGTGGCAGTGGTGCCGCTTGTCAGCTGTCCCAGCAGCACTGCCAGAGTGGTGTGGTCCAGATTTACATAATCAGCCAGTGGGGCCACAAAGATTTTTGTTGTTAAAAAGAGCTCCCCGGTCTGCAAAAGGTTGGGAACCACTGTTCTAGAGCTAGCATATAGTGGAGGCAGTTTTTGAAGTATCTTAATCGCTTATGTATTTTAAATTTATGAAATTCTCAAACTGCTAAGTATATCTTATGCAACTACAGTTTTTACCTAAAATGTATACATTTAAAGAACCATAACTATATTGCACATGTCTCCATGTGTGAGGGACTGCTCCATTTTTCTGTTGGAACAAGTGATTTGTACCAGTGTGCCTGTTGTATAGAAATCTTGCCATAGTATTGCAGGTGATAAAATTTTACTGAAGCTGTTAATATTTCAAAGAGATTTGTCCATTTTTCTTGCCCCCTTAACACATAGCTTTTCTCATTAATAAGGCATTCTAAATAAATGGATGGATGTAATAAAAGTAAAGCAGGAAGAAGTTGTACACTTCTAAAGAAATTGCCACAAGGATTAGTCACCATAAATAAGATGATATAAGATTTGTATTATAGAGAAAATTTCATTGTAAGAGCTCATAGAAATATTTTTCTGGCTATAAAAGTGAAAGGAAGCAGATGACTTCTATGAGAATAAAACCTGTTGATGTCTAACAATGAGATTATGATCAACAAACTTCAAAACTGCTCTGCATACTTTAATACAGCAGAACAGATAAGTTTCATAGCTGTTCATTATGCGGGTTTCAGTAAGCAAAAATATTTCTAAGCCAGCCTTTTATTATTAGAAGTGAATTTGTTATGAAAGGTATTTGGCCTGTTTCATCATTGTGTGGCTTGGGTAGAACCACAAGGGGACTGCCACTAAAATAAACTGTGGTTACCTTCAACAGAAAAGAGCTGTCATAGACAAATAGTCAGTAGATGAAGACTTTGTCTAAGCTAGTGCGTTGAGCTGTTGGAATTGAAGGATCATTGCTGTGCCTACATTGTCTGTTAAAAGGGGTTAATTAACATCTTTTAAAATAGTCTGTTCTGGACAAGACCTGAAAGGCAGAGGAGGAAAATGAGAAGAGAGGGGGAGCAACAGGTGTAAGGTCTCAGGTTTTGAAAGAGGTCGTCAGGTACAGAATCCTAAACAGTGCCCCCTGCCCTGAGAATCAGGGGATCAGTGGACATTACACAGAGGAACTCTGCCTCAATTAATGTTTTAACGCTTGCAAGGAACAGAGCACTGCAGTCAGAAGACCTCTCTGATACCTTCTTGACTGATGATTGCATTTGCATCTTATTTAGAGCTGCAGGCTTTTTCCTCTAAATAATGTGTTAAGAAATACATTTATGAAGTGCATCAATGTTTTTATAAAACTTAGGTTTATTTGGGTTAGGAAAGAGAACAATAAGCTCCCTAAATTCAGCTTTATTTGTCCAGACTTTATCTTGGTGAATGTAGTAATCCATTAGTAAAATGCTGTTATGGTGCCTTATAAATGAACTAAGTACTGCTTGTGGCTAGTTTGCATATACATAAATGTGGCAGACCATTGACACTGTGATATGAGTCCGAGGAAGACCTCTTTTCATGGCTTCTGTTTGTCACTTTCTTCTTTCTCCTAGAATTTAATTTTAACTTATTCAGGTTTTCATGAAAAATGGTGTCTAAATTAGTATGCTGCCTTACATATATGGGATGTTCCAGTCCAGACTCAATGCTGCATTGTGTCACCATCTTTTCTGCAACCTTATAATGCTTTGCTGTTGAAACTTCTGGCCTGGACCTCTTCATAAACAGCATGCAAGTCACACCCTGAAATCTGTGTGTGACATGGTGCAATCATCTCTCAGGAGTGCTTCCTATTGGCTGAGGGTGGTGCAATTTTCTTTTTCTCTTCATAGCCTCTAGGCTGTTCAGTGGCTCGCTCCTCTGTCTGAGTCACACAGTCAACAGTGGAAGAAACTTCTTCAGTGTAATGAAGGTCCAGAAGAGTCTGTCACTGTGCCCTTATTAGTATATTCAGCAACGACTCTGGGCTCAATATTAGCCCCTTCTGGCTAGCTTTTACATTCATCCCTGCACCGTAATGGAGCACTGCTCCTCAAGGCTTTCTCTCTTGAGGTTCAGTCATCACTTGTTGTCACTGCCCCAGATATTAAGCCAGGCCACTCTTTAAGTTTGTTCCCCTCAGGGGCAGAAAAGTTGTTGTTAGCTCTTTCCAGTGTCTGTAGTCATATCTCTGGGCTTGTTTAAACTCCTACCCCTTTCTTAGGCTTTTATTAAAGTCTTATCCCCTTCTTAGAACTTAGTCTTACTTCTCCCATGGCTAGTGGGGAGACACAGGCCCATCCACTTGTTCCCTGCCTTGGGTCCCATGGTCACTCCAAGCAGGACTCAAATACTTCTCCCTTTAACTTCTACAACTAGTTTCTAGCGTTTTCCCTGGGTCACTAGTCTCAGGTCCACTCTCCTTGCAGGAAGCAAATACAGCCAGAACACAGCTTCTATTGCTCAAGCCCTTGTGGCCAGAGGAGAGCACCCTTTCTTGCTAGTTAGGTTCTAGCTGGAAACTGATGTCCTCCTGCCTTGCAGTTAATTTATCTAAGCCTCTTGAGTACTGATTGGCTGCTCTACTGCAGCTTTTTTAGGTAGCCTTGGAGGACCCACTTCCACTGCTCACTTCCTCGAGCAGGGCATGGTAGGGTTGTGAAGCCTTCAGCAGGGGGTTTCAAAAGGTCTGATGCACCTCCTCATACTGTGTATAACAGCAGCCTGCCCGTTCATTCCAGTCACATTATGGCTTCCGCTAACCTTGATTACACTGGAAGGGTGACCTCAACTCCCTTCGTATCCCAGATTTCTCCCCAGAGCATGTTTTGCGCTGTTCAGTCCTTTCCTGGGTAGTTCAGATATTTTAGGTCTGTTGGCTGTGTAAAGGAACAGTATCCCATAATCTGCTGCTGGAAATGGACTTACCTAAACAATTCAGTTGGACTACAACAATAGATTAGTTATGATTAAATTACAAAAAGTTTGTTTAACTACAAAAATATTTTAAGTGAGTAAGTACAAGGCGTTTAAGTCAGGGTTAGTTACAAAAGAAATTTGATAAAACACTTTCTAGTAAATAAAACACTGAGCTAAACTTGATTCAAGGCGAAGTCATTGCCATATGTTCCCAAAAACAGAGCTGACTGAAATCTCAGGTCAGAACCTCTCCAAAAGTCTAAAGGTGTGGTGTCTTTGGTGAAAGGACGAGGTGGAGAGAGAATGAATATCAGGGGTGTGATTTTCTCCTCTGTTATATAATCCAGTCACTCTTGAAATAGATTTTTCTGAAGGCTCCTCCTAGGTGAAGTTCCTTGTAACTGTGAGGATGGAGGAAAGGAGTCTCATGGTGAAAGAGATTCCATGTTGTTGCTAAAATGCAGCTTGGCCTGTTCCTGCCTCCCTTTTGCTGCTGAAGAATGGTTGTGTGACCAGTGATTGCCTGTTGGCTTTGACCCCTGGTTAGAGGCATCTCTTTGTTCCCTGTCTTTGAGAAACTGGTTTACCCACTCCCCAAACTGGCCTGGTAAACATCAAGAACAGTGATTTACACCCTTTTCTCTGCTGTGGCACACGTTGATACCTTTTATTATTCTGAGGCACACCACTGTATAGTCTTCAAATGAACTCATGAATATTCATGAGCCAATCCAGACATCTTTGAGTAGTTTTTGAAAAAATTCTGTGGCATACCACTTCAGGCATGAGGGCATGTCTGTGTGCCATGGCATACTGGTTGGGAAACACTGATCTAGAATCACGATTTCAGTTACGTTTTTAACTCTGCAAGTAATGTGTTATGCACTTTTCTCTCTGATACAACTGATCAGTGAGATGTTAGTTTTCAAATGGTAACTCACAGAGTGTGTTTTGTTCAAAAATTATTGCAATAATGTGTAGGGTGTGGATACTATGGCACAGTTGTTCACAATGTTCAGTGTGTATTAGTGTGACTCCTTTTTGAGCCCATTTACTTTTCCATATGGGTGTTTCTTGTTGCCCTCAGATCCTTTTTTTTTTTTTTTGTACTTCCACAGCTCTCAATCTTGAGCTCTTATATCAGTCACTAGTCTTTTGACAGAAAGGAAAAACATCTGGTTAGAACTGGTAATGTGAGGCCTCAGAATTAGTTGTGCATTGGTTGCCCAGAAATTAAACTTGTCTTAGTAGTATTACTTCTAGGTTATAGTAACAACAAATAATTTCTTTCAATCCTATAAGCACATTTTTTGTAGTGTTGTGTTTGGAAAAAATATAATGGATTTTTTGCAGCATCAGTGCTATAAGAATTGCACAAGAGATTTAACATTTAATGTTTAAAACATTACTTGTATAAAGCAGATACAGTTATTTGCTAAAAGATTTATAACTTCTATTTATAATAAGCCTCTTTGTTTCTGTGATTAGCCAAGGAGTTAAGAGTGAAGCACCACAGCCCCAGTGAGCAATATTTTGGCGGTAGATGAAAGAATGGAATGTTCTATAATTGACAAAACCAGCTGTTCAGTGCTTTCAGGTTTACTGTACTGACTTAGAAAAATCAGTCATCAGGTTGCATATTAAAAAGGTGGAAAGGCTTAAAATCAGGACATACCATAACTTCATTTTTGTAATCTGGATTCTGAAGACCTGTCTACTCCATTTTATTTGTAAATAACTGTTTCTGGTTTGCTTTGCCAGTTGTTTGTAGAAGTACAGTATATCTCTCTTGTCCTTATTTATTGTTAAGCTTATCTGCATCAGAGTAAGTAACTCTAGAAGTAATCAATTAAACTGTATATAGTAATTTGTATATACCAACCTTTTCCACTCTTCCCCAAATTCTGTAGCTGTTGATTATTTTCACAGCAATATCAGCAGTTGCTCCAGGGGTAGATCTCTTTATCAGGAATCCAAGAACTGTACTGTGACTCAAGAGTTTTAATGACTGTCTCTCAGAGGATCTCTGAATAGAAAGAAGTTGCCTATGTAGCTTTTCCCAAATGGCTTTGATAGAGCTGCCTACAAACTGCAGCAGACCTGGAGCTCAGACCTCTAAGGATCCCCTACAGAGGGAAGTCTGTGTGGTACCCAGGAGCTCCAGTCATCGTGCTCTAAGTAGCAGAAGCAGTGGTCTGGAATTTCTTCCTTCCTGAAAATATTTCTTCACTCCTTCTTGGCTGCTTTCTTGATCCCTATGGTCCCTAGCTGACAATTTCTGGAATGCAGTCGTGAAGCCCAGGATGCTTCCCTTGCCAATAGACCCTATTTATAACATAAACTAAATGTGTAAATTTAATTTTGATTTACCCAGCCACCCTGTGTCGTGGACTAAACTGAAACAAAATAAAACTAAATTATCTTATGAATATGGTCTCACAGGGCCCATTTTCAAAGTCTCAAAAACATGTAAAAGACTCAACTGATATATTTTTCTTAAAAAAAAAAAATATATTGGAGCTTCTACAGTCTTCATGTTTTCATTCTAGTATAGTTATTTACTCTGCTCCAGTTTGCTTTCCATAGGTCTAAAACTTCCATTGCCTTCTCCAAGGCCTTTTGGCTGGATTTGCTGAAAGGAGATAAAGGAGGCTGTGGTAAAGGGGAAAGCTTTTCTCTAAAAGTAAACCTAAGTCATCAGTCCTCATTTTTAACATTCTTGGCCTAGCACTAGATGATTCAATGAGTTAATTTTTTCAGAATATTGGATAAAAGTTGCTGATGTTTGGCTGAAGGTGGCTAGATATTTAGGGCTTTACCTAGCAGAAGGTATACATGTGAATAATCTCAGGTACATCAATGAGACTGATAGTGTGAGTAAAGGTTGCAATCCTTCACATGGTCAATTCTGCTGCCTTCTGTTTCAAACTATTAAATTTTAATGGAGATTTCATTTACACACAGGAAATTTGTAATAGTTAATTTTAATTGTTCTACATGTAAGATATTTGTGATTCTTTTTTTCCAGTATGAAACATTTAGAACAGAAGAGGAAGAAAGAATAAAAGCCCAGGGACAAGATGTTGGATCAGCAGTATATTTCATGAAGCAAACCATCAGCAATGCTTGTGGAACAATTGGGCTTATTCATGCTATTGCAAACAACAAAGATAAAATGAACTTCGGTAAATCTTTTTCTCTTAATATACTTAAATTTTTTTACAGAGGACAGGTGGCACACTACTCCTTTCATAGTAATGATTATACTTGAACTCTTAAAGTCATAAGTAGAAATTTGTCACTAGGTAGTCTTGTTTTAATTATACAGCAGCAGTATAACCCTGTTTTTTTAAGTTGATAGCCATTAAAATTTTTTTAGTAATACAATGGGAACTAGTAAAGCACATAGTTGAGTCAATAAAACACAACTCCAAATTCAGAGTATTGGGTACTAAATCATATTTCATAGGAGTCTGATCATCACGTGTGATTGAGTAGAATGTGTTTATATTACAGTTTTAAGTCTCCTTTTTGGATGCAAATATACTTTTATTGTACATTTTTTGACAATGTTGACTGTTAGCCCAGGGGAAAAGTGAAGAGGGAATTATATGAATCACAATTGTTTCTTATGTTGTAACTTTAGAGTTTCCATCTAATATTCTAAATTGCTTAGAAAAGACAGAGGAATTGGATGATCTACTATTTTATTTATTTAAGAATCAGATTCTACACTGAAAAAATTCCTGGAGGATTCGTTGTCTATGAGCCCTGAAGAGAGAGCCAAATATTTAGAAACCTATGATGTGAGTATCTTTTTTATTTATTTATTTTTTAAATGGTACAATAGCAGGAATAGTCCTGCACCTAGGCCTTGATCCAGCAAAGCACTTACATGTTTAAAGTTAAGTGTGTGTTGAAGTGCTTTGCTTGATTAAGACATGAATGCCTTACTGCAAGTGGCATTTGCTACCAGTGGGGAATTAGTAATCTCACTAACATATGGAAGATTTTAACATTTGTTGTTTGATTGTAACTTTTCCTGAAACTAGGATGGATAGATGTTCCGTGTGGTGGGTTTTTTTGTTTGTTTGTTTGTTTTAAATAGGGAAAGTCTTGATATTTGGGGCTTTTTCTTGTATACATACATATTACCTCTCACAATTTTTCATACTTGCTATCTGGTCAGCCTACATGAAACAGAATTACAGTTTAAGACATTTTTATTTATTTATTGTGCAATACAATATACATTTTTAAACATTAACACAATTTGAGGTGGTCAAATTCTAATCAATACTTCTAATAGCTATAACCCTAAAAATCATTAACTATAATATATATCATAAGTTTATTTTGTTGTGATGTGGGTTGTGGAAGTCTACAAGTTAAAATGAAGTCTGGAGTGAGGGAGTCTTCTAAAGATACCTTGTATTTCGAAGAAGTGTGAGTGTGTGAGTGAGAAGACTAATTAAATACATGCTGTTTTTAATTTCAGGCTATTCGTGTTACTCATGAATCCAGTGCCCATGAAGGTCAGACTGAGGTATTCCATTTTTTTAACTTTATTTACCTAGCATAATATTTTGCCAGAACATTTTCAACAAATTATAATACTTCCTTGATCCCATACAAGATCAGCAGTAGAAGGAAAGTTGTCAGCCTCAAGTGTTCAAAAATCATGACTGAATTAAAAGCCATGAGGTGTTTTTTCTTTTAATTGCTTTAAAAAAAAATAGGTTTCTGAACCTTATGGTTCCTTATGTCACATTTTTAAACTTTTCTCCATAACTGTGAGGTTGGAAAACTTTATTTTTTTTAGTGAAAACTGAGATTCTTTTATAAACACATGGAACTAGGACTTGAAAACAAACAAACAATAACCAAAAAAAGCCCCCAAAACTTGTAATAGAATCACAAAAGTTGATAACATTGTGCTTTCTATATTGTGTCAGCAGAAAATTAGTTTTGCCATTAACTTCATAGTTACTGAAGCTGAACGAGTGGTTTCAATACTGTTTTTATAACTTTTCATAGGAAAAAGCTACTTAAATATTAGGAATACAGATCATCAAATGTTAACACCTCATGAGCATGAATGTGATGTTGCTTATGTACCAGTGAATTCAGTTAAGCTCTGAGGTCTGTGCTGCAAACTTTGGTTTACTGTGTATTTTTAAAGATTATTCAATCATTTTCAAGTTTCTAGGGAGAGATTTATATATGCTTCTCAGTCAGTTTTCAAATAAACCCCTTAATTACATGTCTATAGGCAGGTCTGTATTTTCTCTGGCAGATCTCAGGCTTGTTTCTTCACTGTGCATTCTCCAAGTCATTAAATATTTTACAGAAAGCCTAGAAATGTGACTATAGGCTGCACCTGTATAGATTTCTTTCTAATACATCAATTTTTTCCCCCTTATCTGGAGGTTGGGAGATGGAGAGAAAAATGGAAGATTTTTGGTACCTAGGAAAAGGTAGAGAAATGACTTGGGATTGGGACGTCAAGAAGGCAGTTGAAGCGTCTGGCAGCAAGGGCAAACAAAGCTTTTTTCTCATAACTGATGAATGGTGTTAATCTGCACCTGTTTTAGAGCTCATTTTTATTTTAGTATACCCTTTGCGGTTTCAGAAAGGAAACACTGTGCCAATCTACACTTGATTTGTGTATGGAAGTTTATCTTCACAACTAGTGGCTTCAAAGTTAACTAATTTTTTAAAAGTAAAATCTTACTTTTTGTAGCACAAAACCTTTTTTAAAAAAAAATAGATTCCCCTGTCACTAAGGTGTGGGGTTGGGATTTAACACTTTCAGCAAAATAATCTTTGTCAAGCAGCTTTCTGTCTGCTCTCCAAATTTCCCTTTGTAGTCATTGAGTAACAGCTGTCTATTGGTATTTTCCCTTAAAACACATGCATTAGCAGGGCTATCCACAATTTAGGTATTTGTGGTCTTTTAGTTATTTTCTAGATCAATACGTACTTTCCTAGAGGTGCAGCAACAGGCACAGACACAGCCTAAACCAGGAGTCAGCAACTCAAAAGATAAGGAGAGCCATTTTTAAAAATTCCTTCAATAACCAAGTGTACTGAGAGCCTCAATGGGCGCAGCCTCCTGGTTAAGGGAGAGGTGGGCCAGGGCACCTTCTGCAAGGTTTCCTGAGTTGGGGGGTGGGACCCAGAACCAACAGTGGGCTCCTACTGAGTCCCCCTGTGGTGGGGCAGAGCCCAGAGCCTGGCACGGACCACCTGCAGGGCCCCCAGTAGTGGGGCAGGGGACAGAGCCCAGATCCACAAAAGGGCAACCAAAAAGCCATATGTGACTCTGGAGCTACAGGTGCAGACCCTTGGTCTAAACAGAACAAATATTATCTTAAATCTCTTTTGGCCTTACTAGTGTCTCTATATTCTAAGACCTTAAAATACTTCACAGCAGGTCTGAAGGAGACTCTGTCCAGAACCAGATAGAAGCATAGGGACTACATGCCCATGGCTAGGACTCTGACTCTCACAATCTTGTGATTACATCACTCTCATCTTTTATTTAAGAAAAATACACTTCCGGCCCTCATGGTTGAAAAGAAAAGATTGAAAATGTGACCCAAGTTCAACCAATGCAGTGATGTCTGCAGATTCAGTCAGACAGCTTGAAACATCTCTAAGAGGAGTGAACTGGTTTCTATATTAGCCAAAGCAGGAAGTATGAATAAAGTGTAAAATCCAAAATTACAGGTAGGAAAAACTTTTTTTGTACTTATCTACTTAAAAATGGAATATCAAAAAATGCTTATTGAGAAGTGAGTACAGAAGGACTTTCCTGCAGCAGCAGTAGCAAAGGATTTGTTTTATAGGAACAGGAAGATAAAGGTTTCTTTGGTTACATGGCAGCTTTCTATAGAATAACCAGTCTTCTAATTCAGCTTGATAGGAAAACCACAGATTCCTTTTGAAATAGTAAAAACAATGAAAATCCTATGGTACCTTAGAGTAACAAGTTTCTTCCGGTATAAGCTTTTGTGGTCTGCAGCTCAGATGCATCTGACAGAGTGGGTTGCAGCCTACAAAAGTTTATTCCCAAAGAAATCTGTTAGAGTATAAGGTGTCACAGGACTTCTGTTTTTGCTTTGTACAGACTAACAAGGCAACCCCCCCCCCCAAATTTTCTAAATAGTAGTTTTCGTTAATAATGTTTTTATTAATTTTTTGCGGAGAATGAAAATAAAACCTGAGATGTCTGTTATGTGAGTGAGCCAAAAAAAACTTGTTTAAGCTCTCCTGTCACCACCTTACTTTTACTGAAAACAAAAAACTTTCCAAAGCAGAGATTAAGAGAATAAGATGCAGAGTGACTCCTGGAATAATTTCACTGGAACATAAGCAAGGAGTCATGTGTCACTTAATTTGTTAGTCTTTAAGTGCCAGAGGACTCCTTACTTATTTTGCTGAACTGTGCTAAGACAGGTGTCCCTTTTGGAACTTCACTGGAACAGATATGATTATGTACTAAGTGGTCCAGAGAGCTTGTCTAACCTTTGTAGAAGCAGGGTGTAGAACCCACCAGTACCTGTATTATAAACTCTTGGAAACCTATATACGTAATGTATGGAGAATTCTTGTAGAAGACAGAGTTTTTAAAATAACAGTGAAAAGGAGTCTTGGTTACCTTGCCCGTAACCACAAAGAAAAACTGTTAAGTGAAGTTGACTTTGGCACAATAAGGATTATCTTAAAAAACAATAAGACAGTGCTTTGTTTTAGAAAACAGTATGTTTGCAATTAGAGTTCACGTTGCCTTTCCCTGTATCCCGAGGCAGTGATCTAAAGCAATGGTTCTCAATCCTCTGCGGGTCACAACAAGCTTGGCAGTGACATAACTCTACAACGTACGACGAGTCCCCCCTCAACCTGCCAAATCCAGCCCTCCCCTAGCCCCAACACACACACACTGGAAAACTGCTGCCATGCTCCAGCTTTGGTGGGTGGCTGCTGGCTTTCCGTGATTCACTTAACCACTGTATGGTGACACATTAACATATCCTGATACAGTGGTTGAGAACCACTGATCTAGGTCACTGTATTGAGAGAACTAGGCTCTCTCTTGTTCTATTACTGACTGCTGTTTGGTAAGTCACTTTTATTTCACCTCTGTTCCCCACACCCTCACGTCCTTTGTTTGTATCTTTTGTATTTATGTTATAATATCACTGAGGCTTGTACTCCTTTTCTGTTGGTGCCTGGCAGAACTGAGCCCAAGTCTCAGTTGGAACACTACTGCTGTAAAACAAATAATTGAAAAGTGAATAACATAACGAAATTGTAAATGGACATTTATTATAACAGTACAATTTCTGAGACTCTTAATTAACTTTTGTATATTTTTATAATTTGAGGGGTCATCATCAAGCACCATAATCAGGGCCTGAAAATTTAGGTGACCTGAAAGTTCTGCATTCTCCTTCCTCTTCCTTTACCTATCTATGGCACTTGGAACTTTAACCTTGGTTCATGTTGATCAGATAGAGAATAACTCCATGGCAGTATCTGCTAAGACACCTCCAACTGCTAAAGCATTAAACGTTACAATCAAAACTATTCATTAATACTCAAAACAGTTCTAAATGACAGCAATATAGTGCACATCATTTTTGTTGTCATTTCTGTAAAAGTGGATGTCATTTCTAGGAGAAAAGAACGCCTGAAAATCCTGGTGGACTTCCCCTGATTTTGATTGAGATTGTGATCTGTTGGGGTGAAAATTCTGTTGCGAAATTTTCACCAATATAATATGTTGTTTGTTTTTTTAAGACATTCAGCAAACACATTTGTGGTTCGAGATACATTTATTTTTAGGGGGTGTTGTAAAATGAGTTGTGCATTTATGCCCAGCTGCATGGTTAGCAGTATACCCCTGTAGTTCAGCCATGCAGACTTTTTCCAACTTTAGTGCGCAGTCACTTTAAAACCTGGCATTTATTTGATATTTTTTTTTAATTAACAGGAAATATAGTGGGGAAAAGAGACAAGCCATTAAAAATAAATAGAATTCCACATGAAGACTATTTCATGTGTATAAAAATGCCATTTGTTGTAATGTACCCTGTTTATATCAGAACTGGCAAGTATATCTGTTGTATCAATTTGAGCTAGGAGTGTGGTTTCTCCTGCTTGTGTACATGTAGTCATGCTAGCTTTTATCAGGCTAATGCTAATATAAATAGCAGTATAGCTGGGGTCTCACAGGTAGCAGCAGGAGGTGCATGGCTGAGTTGTACTGAGTATGTACTCCCTGGCTGCTGTTGGATTTGTAGTTATCACAGCTCAGTTGTGTTTCTGATGCCACTCTCAGTGATACTATAGCTATACTGCTAATTATACTCACACCAGCTTGAGTGCTAGAATGCGTATATGTGAACATAAGCAGGGACGTGAATGTCAACCTCATAGTGTTGACATAAACTGAGAATATGAGAAAGCAGATAGAAGAGCATCAATGACTGTTAAGATCAACCCAGAGAAAAGTATTGAGCCTCAAAAATTAAGGTAACCCAGAGGAAAGCATTACATTGAACTAACATTGGGTTTTTTGATGAGGGATACATATTGTACGTGAGAAGAAGACAGTCCAAAGCAGTACAGCAAATCAAATAAATGGAAGCTTCAGTGAAGTTAGCAAAGAGTTCAAAATGAAATTGTTGAAAATCTCTTCAAAAGTGTTTTGAAAATACAAATCAATGATTGAATGATATATTGAGCAAAATTCAAGAATGTTCAGAGATCCACTTAGAGAAACAAAAACAAGATATCTCCTAATAAGATCTGGTGATAGAATGAGAAGATTCAAGAGTCTGGGAAAGAAAAATGTGAAAAATGTTGGCAACCAATGTTCCAACAGGATTTCAAGGTGTATAAAAAAACCAAAAACATAGCAAAGAAGGAAGTGGGAGCCACAAGCTGAAAGCCATGGAAGGCTTATATGCCCATTAAGAATCAAAGGCAGGTGAGAAAGAAATGTATAGACTGGCAAAGACCTGTGATAAGAAAGCTAAATTCATTGGTGAAATCAGAGTCTTTAAAGGTAAATGTAGACCTACTAATCGGTAAGAACCCCATTGAGGAATGATAAACAAATTATTTTTAAATGTTTATGAACTAAGAGAATCCAAGAGGACTGTGCAATCTTAAAAAAAAGAAAAGAAATCAAACCACGTTGTCAGGAAAAAATTGAAAAAGCATTAAGCGACATGAAAAATAATAATAAAATAAGGCATACCAACAGAAGTATGAAAGGAGTGAATATATTAACACAGCGGTTCAATTTCATCTTGAAGACTAAGATATGGTGCCTGATGTGTGGAGGAGAGCACGCTGCCAGTATTTAAAACAGACGTATTATGATTGGAGTAACTAACAGCATATTAAAGTTGTGAGCCACCTTTCGTTAACATCATCTGTGGAAAAAATATAGGGAGAAATGGAAAATTCTGCATGAGGTATTCTGTATTTGAGCTTGAAAAATCTTATGGCCACATTAAGAGAGTGGCTTACTGTGCAGGAAGATAAAAACAAAAAAACTGTCTGGAGGGCCAGCCACTGCCAGAGTTACAGAAGCTCAGGTACATAGGTTTGATAGTGTAGGTAAACTCAACCACAAACTAATAAGCAAAAAAGCATGTACTAAATGGAGAGCAGTGAGCAGAGTCATCTGCAGTAGATTGCCGAGTTGCAAAATTAGATCAGCATTTTTGTATGGTTCCAAGTGCTGAGGAGAAAGGAGCAAATCTTGAATATAGTGGAAATGAAAAATTTTAAAATGGATGCTTGTCATTAAAAAGACGGACTGTTGTTTGGAACATACAAATTGGGAAAGTGTGGAGATGAAACCAATTACAGAAAACTCGGAGGAATCCAGTCTTATCTGGTAGGTATATGAAAAAATCAGAAGAATAGGAAACAGGGTGTCAGACTTAGAAGTAGAAGGAGGACTGGAAGATCCAAAACTTGATGGATAGATGTTACAGAAAAAGATTTCATTACCTGTAGAGCAATGTTACCTGTGAGGTGCATGGCACAGGGGATGCTGCCGTCTGTGCATGGCTGGCAGCCAGAGTCCCTACCCGTCCGGGAGACTCTTGTCTTCTGACCAGCTGAGAGCTCCTCTGGAGCTGGGAGTTTTTAAAACTCCTGCTCAGAGAAGCTGTGACGGAGCATGCTCTGTCAGTGCTTCTCCATCTGGAGGAGCCATGGCTCAGCCGTGCCGCTCTAGTGGCTGGGTAAGTGTGCAGAGGGTTGGGGGTCCAGCTGGCTGGGGGTTACGAGGGGAGCAGGTTAGGGTGGGAGGAGGGGGATTGGGCTGGCTTGGCAGGGCTGACTGGGAGAGCAGTTAGCAGGATTGGGCTGGCTGGGGTGTGGGGGGTAGGATCAAGCCTGCAGGGTGGGCACAGGGCCTGCACAGCGGGCAGTGTAAGTTGCTCAATTGCCTCAGGGGCTTAAAGGGAACATTGCTGTAGGGTTTGAGAAACTGCTTCAAGAAAGACTGGAATGGAGAAGGCGTCAGCCCTGTATCAATAGAACTACAACAAGGAGGGGAAGGAGGAAAAGAAAATGACGAGTGGCAAATATACCTTAGTATTCCACCTACTGTGGAAGTACAGCAATAATAATTTCCTTCTTTATGACTGAATACCATTTCTGGTGGTTCTTGCATGTTTCTTCCCACCGGCTACCAGTAGAGCTAGCCATGTTTGGCTAAGAAAGAAGAGACTGCTGAATTGGGTAATCCTAAAATTGTCCTACCATGGTTGTTATGTAGCTGTATAATTGTCACCTCTCCTTGTGGCAACATATAACTTGTTTCCATTGAAATGTGGCAAAAACAATCCTGGCAATGAAAAATTTAATCATTGAACCTAAAGCTACATGGTTCAGCTTTGTGGCTAGGACTGGTGTTGTTTAAAGTAATTAGGCTTGTTGTCACTCTCGCGTTTCTTAAAAAACAAGGTGAATTCATAGTTCAGTTGGACTTTATCCTTATTTTGAGTCATGACTGCAAACCCTAACCTAGATTGTAAGTTGTTGTTTAATATGCCATCAGAATTGTAAACTTGCTTGGAAAGTCACTTGTTCAGGCTTTGATAATTACCGCAGCAGTGGTCAGGATGGCTATTGTAAACTAAAGAATGAGAGGCTCTCTTCAGCCACTATAAAATGTAGGCTTTCTAAGATCTTAGGTTTCCTGGGTCGTCATGACCTATTGATTGAGAAAAATCACGAAGGAGCTAGCCATTATCTTTTTCCATGGAGTGTAGAGACATATTTTGTGTGTTTTGCCATGTAGCTCGTATTTCTGCATGCTATTTTTCTTGTCAGGATTCCATGAGACTTCCTTAAGAAATGTTTACTGCCGCTTTTCCAAGGTTCCACTGATGCTATTACTGCCATTACACATATTGGTCTTATTAGTGGGTCTCCTTCGAGTGATTGCTCACATCAACTCCAATTAGGTGTGTGCACACCTTGTGCATGACTACTGGAAGACTTTTTCCCCCTTCAATCCCGGGAGGTTGGACAGAGACCCCTGGAGTCACGTGTCCATAGCGCGCCTTATGGGGGCTCGCTGACATTCTCCCTGTCAGTTTCTTCTTACTGTTGTGGTGGGTAGCTGGAGCCAGCATCTCTTGTCTTCACTAGTAGTTAGATTAGCATTTCTGTCCAGTTCTTTTTTACTTGTCTTTAGACTTAGTTGGAATTAATTAGTTGTTAACCCCTCAGGGGGTTAGCTCACAACTCCCCAGGCCTGGGCATGCCTGGGCTTCCAGGGTTTAAGCCCTTCATACTCTGTAAGAAGCCGATGCTTAAGAGTGACCCGCACTCCTCTTTCAAATGGCTTTCTCCCAGGCACTTCTGACATGTGAAGTGTAAGCTCTGTAAGAGCTTTTGGCCACGTACGTTAAAGGACAGATAGCAGAAACTTAAGATTTTTCTTGTGGAAGAGGCTCTTAGGCCATTGTCAGGCTCTTTGGAGCCAGCCAGGAGCATAAGGAGTGCTCTAGCACCTACAAGAGGCCTGGTATCAAGGGCCTTCAATCTCAGGATCCACTCCCTGGCAGTGCTCCCAATCACCAGTGCTGAAGAAGAAATGAAAGATAGAGGTGGGTCTCTGACCCCCTAAATCAAAGAACAAAGCCCCCAGTGTGGTGAGACCCATGTCAGGCCACCCGGTGTCTGCCCAAAGACCACTGACACCACCAGCTCCGATCCAGGAAAAGGGCATGTCGAGTCTGGCACTGGACGTTTTTCCTATTGGGTGCTTGGATGACTAGGTCGAGATCCTCCACTCTCCCTCAACATCAGAAACTTTTGAGGTGGCAGATGAATGGGATACTTGCATCAGCAGGGAGGATCGACCTGTGAAAGCATGACAAGGAAAATCTTTTCCAGTTTGCCTGGTAAGAAGACCTCATAGATGGTTTCCTACTCTCCAATGGGATCTCCCGAATGTGCTAACAACCTTAATGAGAGTGTGATGTCTCAGCGGCCCAACCCCACCCCGGGAACTTCTTCAACACTGGCACTGTGAACAGTGCAGCCTAAGAGCAAGCCTACCCTGCTGCCATGCTGACTGTCACCTTGCAGCAGATCCCTGGTGAATAAGCCTCCTCTGGAAATCACAGCCCACTCAGTGCAGGCTCAAGCCGCTGCCTCATTGTTCACTGCTTGAGTCCCAATCCAAGGCATATGTAAGGCAGCAATGTGGTTCTCTATTCATACATGTGCAGCCCACTACATGATCACTCAGCATGTGGTGGATGACACAGCAGTTGGCAGAGCTGTACTAAAGAGAGTATCTCAATAACCTCTGACTGCACCATTGGTAAGTGCTTGGGAATCATCTAATTGGAGTCGACATGAGCAATTACTCGAAGGAGAAAGACTGTTACTAACCTTTTTCTGTAACTGTCATTCTTTGAGAGGTGTTGCTCATGCCTACTCCAGACCCACTTTCATACTTCTCTGTTGGATCCTGGTAATAAGGGACTGGCAGCCCTTATATACTGCGCTGTGGACACGTAACTCCAGGGGGCTCCGTCTGACCTCCTGGGGTTGCTGGGGGAAAAGTTTTCCAGCAGTCGTGCACGAGGCACACACACACCTAATTGGTGTGGATGTGAGCAACACCTCTCGAAGAATGACAGTTAGAAAACGGTTAGTAACTGTCTTTTTACAACTTTTTATGTTGC
Source organism: Podocnemis expansa (assembly GCA_007922195.1). NCBI lineage: Eukaryota > Metazoa > Chordata > Testudines > Podocnemididae > Podocnemis > Podocnemis expansa. The sequence goes on along the minus strand of ML681993.1, from coordinate 32,836,047 downwards.
AAAACTTACCCTGTAAAGAAAATGAGATTTTAAATGAGTCCAGTTGTCTGGCTAAGTGGTACTTTCAGGAGTCCTTCAGAATATGCTTCTCTATAAATTGCTCAGAAATACACTGTAAAAATCTCCATTTTTTAATTGCAGAGCCATTAAATAATTCAGGCCAAAAATGTTACTTATAGAAGGGATGCCTTCTGGACTATAGAGGCGTTGAATTAAATCTGTTATTCTTAAATATCCACCTGTAATATTTCCTTCTGTCTTTGCAAGCAGTTATTCCATAAGCAGATGAAGTACAAGTCAGTTAAAAACCCTCTTTCCAGCAATATTGTGCTGACTTTGATGTTCCCAGTGTTGACAGAATAAACATGTTTATATTCTGACTTTTATTGTGCAAAATAGTTGACAAATCAAAATAAAATCTGTACAATGAATAGTAAAATATTGTATTTAAACTTGCCTAATTACTTCGGTAGCTAAAAAATATACTGTTTTCATATAGTACAATTTTACTGCTAAGTAATACTTTATAAGATAAAGTAGATAAAAACTATTTTCAAGCTTCACTTTTGATATTTGGTTACTTGATAAAAGTGCACTAACTACATGAAGGTAAAGTTCAGATGTTGTCTTATCTTTGATTTCCTTTTAATAGCTTTTCTTCACAAGTGTGTACGTGTGGAGATGTTTTCAATACAACAGATTTTCAGTTAAGGCTGATAGTTGTAAAATGCATTCACTTCAGATGCTGTAAGGATCTTTTCCCTGTAGTATCTGAGTGAATACTATTTTGGAAAATGTTAGAAAAGTAACATTTTCATTATATTTCTTGAGATTGAACATTTCTGTGCACAATGTAAACTTACCATAGTATAAAGTATTCTCTCTTTACATGTGTTGAAACATTAAATCTGTTTAATTTAGTAACTTCCAGCCCACCAGTTTGTTTCCAAAAATTGTTCAGCTGTGATAAATTGTGCCCAGTAGTTTACAAATGTTTATTCAGAGACCGTTTTCATTTTGATCTTGTGTTCGGATATCTTTAAAAAGGCACTGCACAAACACCAATGAACACAATGCATATATAAAGTAGGTGTATATTTAGGGGTGACAAAATTTGTGTCTAGCTAGGTGCCCAGCTTCAAAGCAAGCCCCCCCCCCCTGGTGGCAGGTCTTAGAGCACCCTGCAACTGAAATGCCTCCAGATTGGCAAAGGGCAGGTAAAGGTGCCTGGACTCTATTTTTTCATCACCAGATGGTGCTCCTTTGCTGCATTTTTATAGCAGAGGAGTGGTATCCTGTGACAAAGAAAAAATAAAATTGCAGGAACCTTTACCAATGCTCAGCAGATTTGGCAGTGGGGTGCTCTGTGCCATACAGCGGAACTAGGCACCAAGCTATAATTCCTGGGCACCATAGCAACCTGGCAAGTGTTGAGCCCTGGTGTATGTGCACTTTGATATGGGGAAACTGAGTCTCAGACTAGTTAAATGACTTTTCCTGGGCTTGGCAAAGACTCATTGGCAGTGCCAAAGTTAGAAGTCAGTTTGCGTCCTCATGCTTGTTTTTAGTTCACTGTACAGTGCTGTCCTCTAGTTTGAAAGAAATTTCTAGTTGCAGGGTTGACAACCTCCAGAGAACTTGAATTTTATTTTATACATATTTATTGTGAAGTAGAATTCTAGTGTCATTTTTGTTTGACTCCTCAAAAGGGATCATCAGCATTTAAGTGAATTTTCCTCTTGAGAATAAAAACCTTATTCATTCTTATTTTTATGTTAGTGGCACTTAAAGTAGCTTAATTTAAATCTTGTTGACAAATAGGAGGTGGAATTATGTTAAAAACATGTTGCACTTTGTCTCTATGTTATTCATAATTACCCAGCATGTCCGGAGTTAGAATTCAGCTTTACTTCCAAATTTTTATTTCTCATTCATGATACAATGTAGCTGATACTAGCATGAATCCTGTGGTAACTTTAGAGTTCGCTTGTCACAGGTAATAAGTATTTTAGCTTTCTTTGTCATTTTAATTTGTAATTTCAGGAAGGGTTTTAACCCTCTAGAATTTTCAGCTTTTTGCATGGTTACTTTAATGACAAATCCTTTCATCTTGTATAATTACAAAGTTCAGGATTCTCCCTTTTCCCTTATGCTTGCTGATTGCTATTATGGGCTCTAGGAGGGGATACCATCTAATCGTGCATTGGTGGCTTCCAAGTCTCAAATTTTAAATGGAAACATAGTGCTTAACAGAATCCTTAATCAGTATGCACCACCTCTAATTATAAAGGTATTTTGGAGATAACAATAATCAAATCTGTATTGGCTTTTTATTATAAACAATAGAGGACTAAGATCACTTTAGTAGTAGGTGGAATTAAAAAGAGTATTAGACTTCATATAAACACTGCAAAAGATACTTATGCACTGAATTAAGTGGTTGCAGAAAGTAATCTTATTAATCAAATACTGGCTTTCTGTAGATTTCCTTATTTCTGGCAGTCCAGACATCACTTGTCTAAATACTATTTTAAGAAAACTTGTCTCCTTTTCTTTGATAAACCAAGGAAATTAAGAGGAAAGCTGATCATGATCTTGAAGTACTTATACAAGGCGAAGATATCGCACACTAGAGGGCTCTTTAATATAACAGACAAAGGCATAACAAGATCTAATGACTGGAAATTGAAATTAGGGAAAAAAAAAACAAAACCTGAAACTGGAAATAAAATGTAAGTTGATTAAGAGTTGGAGCAGCTTCCCAGAGGATAAGGTAATTCTCTATCATTGAATGTCTTTAAATCAAGATTAGGTGTCTTTCTAAAAGATATGCTCTGGTTCACTTATAGGTTGTTTAGCATTAAATAGGAATTACTAAGTAAAAATCTGGACTGTTATGCAAGAAGGCTGATTAAGTGACCGTAGTAGTCTGTTATCCTTTGCACGCAGGAAGAAAGGCAAGATGTGAAGGCTGTAGTATTAGGCTGCAACTTCAGTTATTTAACTCACTTGGTAATTATCCAGCAGTAATTCATATAGCATAGGTCCTCATGCCTTCTGCTGCACCCAGAGTGTCTGGATGGCTGCACAGTGGGTTCCAGCAGGTTGAGGGAATGCCAGACAGAGGGTTCATAGACTGAGGAAGTGCTTGTAAGGGGAACATCTGGACTTTATTCAAGCCCCGGGGTTTGAAACACTCCTGGGATTCAGACTGGCAGAGGCTTGAATTCTCCATCAGGTAGTTCCAGTGGGAGGCCAGTAAGGGGCGCTCGATAGGATCTGTGACATCTGGTCTGTCAAGCACCAGATTCCCTGTGGAATGAGTTCCTGCACCAGACACCTGCCACCTGTTAAGCTGCAACTACTTGAACTGCATTAATGACCGGAACATGGGCAGTCAAGTCTAGTGGTTAGCACAGGAGTCTGTGCTGGGATAATCTGGAATGAGGCAAGGCAGAAGCAAGGCTCGGACAAGCAAGCACAGGAGCTATCACAGCTATGGGTGACTACTTTGAGAAGCCATTAAACTGCTGCTGGGATTAAAAGACAGTCCCTTGATTCTTCAAATAAATCATCCTGTGTAATCAATCAGGCAGCCTACTGCAGGCATGCTGCACTCACTAGGTAGCTTGAAGTTTGGCTCTGCTGCAGGCTGTGCTTCCTGACATCTTGATTTGCCAAAGTGGGTCCTGGAGCTTCCATGAGGAAGGTGAAAAATCCCACCCCAGCTAATCTGGCAATAAGAGAAAAGATGAATTTTCCATTCCAAAAAAAGTTAACAGATATGATACCTACGTCTAGCCACAAAAACGCATCTGACTTTGATCCTGTTGGTGGGAGGATAAGAACTGTGGGCATGATAGCACATCACCTTCCCCTTGGTGCACAGGGAGACAATGGCTTATATGATTCTGTCTTACAAGGGGCCAGCTTGGGGGGTGATCCTCCCCCCCCCCGATCCCAACCCAAAGGAAGGGGAATCCTTAAAGGAGCCATGGTCCCTTTTTTTTCCCCCGGCTTGACCAGTAAAGGTTCTGTTGCCTTTGACGTTTCAGGACTTGCATTCTGGCCTTAAAACTAATTCCAAAATACTTACTTACTTTAGTTTATTCATCATGTTCTTAAAACAAAAAGGCAGTTACTGAGAAATCAGAAATAGATGTGAATCCACTGAGAATGGTAAATGACAAAAGAAAAATCCTTACTCTTTTAACAAAACTCCTTTTGTCTTAATAGAGAGCTCACTTGTGTCAACACAAAAGTGGGAGGTGTACAGACTAAAATGTTCCTTCCATGTATGTTCTCGGTGTAACCACTGCATCCCTTACATTGGCTGCGGGGCTGTCATTCTTGTCCGTTTCACTGCTAAATTAACAAAAAAGCCCTGGGAGTGCTGAACAGCTGGTCTCAGCTCCAGGCTGGGTACCCTCCGCTCCCAGCTGGGAGCCAGGGCAGCCTGGTCAATTTCATGGCCAACCCCAGCTATGCAGGAAGGGAGAACAATCTCTATCCTTTCGGCCCTGCCAGAAGCAGAGACACCAAACACCCAGCTTCTCACCCATGAAGTTAACAAAGTTGTCTCAGCTTCCAATAGGGAGGGGGTAGAGAGGGTGAGAAGCCAGGGCAGCTGGACCCTGCTTTACAGGGAGATAATAAATTAATAAAGCCTGAAGTTGGCTCTCAATGGCGAACAGAGAGTCAGCGCTCCTCACTGCCCCTCTTCTGTTGGTGGAACTTCTTCTGGGGAGGATGCGCTCCACTAACCCAAGGAGAGCAGTGTCAACAAGCGGTTTTCAGCCAGTGTGCCATGGCGCACTAATATGACATGAGAACTGTCCGAGTGTGCTATGAGATTTTGTACAAAGGCAGTGAAAATCAATGTAAAACAAACATTGTTTCATCTGAAACAATATTCTATCCAACTGAAATTACAGCTCATAAAACTCAAAGATTAATCATCAACTTAAACGTGAGGTATTGGTTTTTCAATTCTAAAACATGAATGTTCTAAATGCAGGTGGCCAAAGGGCAAAATGGAGGTGTGTGGGTGTGTTCATTCCCCCCCCCCCCCCATGGATTTGAAACATTAATGCATTTGATCCATCTTTACTTTGTTGTATGTACTATGTTGCAAACCTCTAGTAAGACTGTAACCATAGTAAATGTGAGTTTTGTGAGCAACCAATTCAGCTGACAAAAGTGGGCATGTCACTGAAGTGTCATGTTACTGAGAAGGTTGGGAACCACTGGTGTGGACAATAGCCACCACAGTCGTTTCTGCGCTGTTTGTAAATCAACCTATGATTGGTTGACTTATTTAATTAGTGTAGACAAGATCTTAGCAGTAGGTTTTAATACAAGTTTAATACAGATTTTAAGGTGTGTTGTGTTAAAATAATTGTAAATGAAGAGAAAAGATGGATAGTCATAAATTAGACGTGTAGCTTGCCTAAATGGAACATCTAGCTGACTACTTCTGTGTAAACTTCTGACTTCACTTAATCTTGTATTTAAACCTAAAAAACATTGAGTCAGTTTCTTTTCCCTTAAGCAAATAACAAATTTCAGCATCCCTTATGGCTTGGCACAGTCAGTGTTGTCTTGACAGCTTTTATGCTATCAAAATGCAAAACTCTATTTTTTTGGAGCAAAAATATACATGCTGTTAGGCCTTTTCCTGTCAACTGTGTTTATCCAGCCAAAACTAAATTCCTACCCCATAATTTTTTAAAGCTTTTTTTGGTGTGTTGCTAGGTAAACAATTTCTATACTTGCGGATTCAAGAAAGAAAAACACAAACCTCTGTTACCAAACTAGGCAAGAGATTTGCAGAACTAAAAAACCACATACAGTCTGCATTGGAATTCTATTGTGGAGTGAGGGCACTGAGATCTGACTTGCCAGACCATGAGATATTCAGATCTTGAGCCTACAGCTTGTTCTGGCCAACAGACCCATTCCTCTGCACGTAGATCCACTTACTGGGGGACTCTGTGGGATACTGCAGGAGAAGTAGTTCAAGATTTGATTAAAGATTTTGAGTATTTTGCTGTGTTCTGAAGCTTTGAGGTCCTTTCTGATATGCTAAATACATTTGAAGTATTTTCCCAACACAAGAGCAGACTGTTTCATCTCAGTATCTTTGCAGCATGAAGTTAACACATGGATTTATCAGAGTGGTACAACTGCAACAGAGCAGCCGTCAGCCCTGTAAACTTCTCTCTGACACCATGAATATTGCTGGATTTGCTCAATCCATTACTCTATCTGGTCATAATTTTCCTTTCCCATACCACTGCTTAGGTCTAGGGCATGATCCAAAACACATTCACCTTATAACTTTTGCATCAGGTTCTAAAGCAGTAGTTCCCAAACTTTTTAAGTCAAGCCCCCTTTTACCAGTAATGTAATCTTGTCAGGAGCCAGAACCGGGCACAGGGCTGCAGTTGGGGCCAGGGCCAGGAGCCAGGGCTAGATCTGCACTGGTGGTCAGAAGCCGGACAGTGGTGTAGGCTGAACTAGTGCCTGAAGCTAAGCTGAGGTCAAAAGCCAGAGGCCTGGGTTGATGTGTGGCAGGGGGCTAGGTGTGGATCTAGCCTGTGGCCAGGGGGCATAGCAGGGCTTGGAGGTGCTCCATCCTCACCCCCCTGTGGGAGCTGGCCTGGGGCTTGCCATGCTATCCTGACCAATGGAAACCATTGCTTTAAAGGCAAGAAACATATTATAAACCGCTGAATGATTATTTATCCTGGCCCATATGCTAAAAATTCCATTACATCCTATGTATACTGACTTCTAAGAAAGTGACCTTTTGTACTTTTTATCTTAAATGCTTATTATTTAGAAAGAATCTCTTTGATTGCCTCTTGCTGTTGTCTGAGTGTGTGAGGCAGTGTGTATGGCACAGAAATGTACTGGCCCTTCCTTCTGCTGGAAAAATCACAGAATGAATGTAGACAAAGAAGGGAAAATGTCAGGTGTCAAGTTTTAAAAGCAGAAGGCAGCATTTGCATGCATACAGGATGCATACATCAACTTGAAAAAGGTAAATGAATATTTTGCAGCTGTTTGCATTAACTACATAATCACTATAGGTTGGACCTTTGTAATCCATTAGAACCGTTTAACACTTGGTGCACTGTGGTGAATGTACAGTTGTGGAATTGTGTTCTTTTCTACACACATACATGTTTTGTAAAATGAGACACAGTTGTGCTTGAGCCGCTTTGTTGCTTCTGTGGTCTTTCTTAAAACAGCAACACTTCAAATCATTTAACATATTCATAGTGCTCCCAAAGATACGAAAAAGAACTGAACAGAGACTTCAACTTAGTTTATGGCAGGACTGCCATTGATCTACTTTAGAAGAATGTTTGACATTTCTCAGGTTGCATGCCTTACCCCAATAAGCCCTTCCAGTTGTTACCCTTTTTCATTAGAAATGTACCAGTAAGGAAACTTGGGGTTATACTGCATTATTGACTTGATCCACTTTAGTCAAAGCCATAGCATACAGTTTTCTTCTAAATTTTGTAAAAACCTGAGTTTGGAGCTGCATATCTCAGAACAAGTGAGATCACTTTGCCTCTTCTAATTGTCTTAGAAGCAGAGATGATTTCATTTATCTTCCTCCTCTCTTTCCAACAATCTCTTTAGTGTACATTTATTAAACTTGGCTTCATTTTATGAAGCTTACTGAGTGTTTGAGTTATTTATTGAATAATTCTGTTCTACAGAATTCATATCTGCCCAGTAGAGAACTTCAGATTTGGACCATGTCTTCTATTAATTTCCATTCTTGTCACATTTTTGTTCAAATCCAGCCTATTCTTAGTCACAGATATAAACTTCTGTGTTGATACTTGCACTAGCTTAAATATGTAGTTTCAAGTTTAATCTAGTTAAGTTTTTTTTAATGTTTGTTAAATCATCTTCATCCTCGCTCTCCTCACCATCATTGTCATTGCAGCTTCAATGTAGCATGTGCAGAATGAAGGCTTCACCATTGTGTCACTCTGCATCCCTCTCCTGGGTCAAACATAACCATGTAGGTACTGCACAGGCAACCAGTCCTTCAGTCTGTCTTTATTCTTGGCAACCATTGATATGCCTTCTATCTGTTGGGCTCCGTTCTGTTGTAAGTGTAGTTCACCTTCTCTCTACACAGGTGCTGGTTTTTTCCCCTAACTATTCTTAAGGCTTTTTCCCTGTGGGATAGCAAGCATGTACCAGTCCATGCTTTGCCTCCAAAGTTGTTTTTTTTCTTTCCCCTTTCTTAACTTCAGAGATAATTTGGCATATGTGAACCATTTTTCAAAGTACATAAGAAGCTTGCCCTTTGTGGAACTGCCTATTCTTCTGTAGGCTCTTCTTCAAACATCTGTACTCTTTACCTCCTCTTTATGGTTTTCAGTTGGTTCTGCTAAACTTACTACTTGGCAGCTTCTGATTCTTTGCTGTGTAGCATGTGGTTTATATCCTGAGCCCATTTTTTGTTCTTGTCTTCAGTTCCAATCCTTGTTTAACAGTCCTTGATGTGTTTCAGAAATGATGAAATGTCTTCTGTAGTTCTGAGGTAGTTTAGATGCTTTTTCTTTTAATATCCTATTATGTTAGATACAAAGTTTCTAAACTTAATCTTTTTGATTGGAGATAAGTTTTTTCTGTGGCTCCTTATCAGATATCATGCTTTAACTTTTTTTCATTCATGAAGCTTAAATATTTGTACACTAATGGTTCAGTGTATATTTGTTTCTTTAGTAGGCAACATTTTAGATAATGACGATAGGACTGAACCATCAGAATCACTAAACTGAAATAGAACGATGGAATGGAAACTCACAAAAGTAAAGTATATGTGAAAATCCTGCATATCGTGAGATGGATGCTGCCAAGTTACAACTGGGATAATTATCTTTCTGTTTCAACTTGTGTAATCACATTGCTGTCATACTAGGAATTTGCATTTGATTTATGGGGGTTCTGACTAAACTGAAATAATTCTGACTGTGGATCACCTTTAAATAAAATAATAGGCATGTGGAAATCCTTGCTGTTGTTTAATAGCACAAACTTATTAATACCCGACATGCTTCTATTTCTTTAGAATATTATGATTTATATATTTCATTATGGTTTATTTGTTTCAATGTTGAGGCTCTTCTCCATGTATCCTTTCTATTTACTTGGAAAACTGGTCTTCAAATACTTGTTTTATTGTTACATAGATAGGGAGTAACTCAGACTCGCAGATCAGAGTTTGAGAAATTTATGAAATTTTCTATATTCAGGATTTTTGCTGGTTTGTACAAATAAAATTTGAGAACCTTATTCAGTGGAAGACACACAGTTAAAGGAAAAGAGGTTACATCAGCTCTGGCATTCTCCCTGAGATTTATGAATCAATACTGTTCTATGTCCAGAATGTGCTTGGTGGTTCTAAATTTATAAAAGTAAAATTAAAATCATTTTGCTTAGCAGTTGCTCATTGAATATTGATATTTTTTTTAGTATACTTATTACAAGAGTAAAATCAAGGACGCAGTTAAGCCAAATATCTGGAGAATTCTAATATAATGTATTAGTGCAATGCATTAAGCTTAAAATGTCTTTGGATAAACAGTCTGTCCACTGTGAAAAGGGGGGTCTCTAATTGTATAGTTTGTTTATTTGAGGGCATTAGAACACTTTCCTGTGCTCCTTGCTGCATATTCTTAAATTATAACTTCAGTCCAAAAAAATTAATTTAATGACCTTTGACATGATTATATCTGACATAAAAAATAAACTCTAAACTAGTTTGATTCTATTATTGCTCATTAATTTCAGCTCAGTTCTGAATCCTTTAATTTTATTATGTTAGACTTGTATTCTCATTGCCCATTGGCCATGTTTTCTTTTAAATCTAATAGGAAAGATCCAAATTACATGTCCTGTAAGAGGTAGGATTTGTTACTGTAAACAAGACATAATTTAGCTGCTATTATAAATAAAAAGTGTATATTATCTTAAAATTTATCTGCTGCTCTAGTTGCTTTTCCTAGTACTGAGATTATCTTCACTCTATCAAAATCTTTCTTCGGTTTTAGATGATCTCTCAGTTTATTAGGTAGTGTAGATTAGAATAAGCAAAGTGAAAATAGTGTCCACACTCCTCTTCTGTTGATTTAAATTTTGATAAATCCTCAGGGATATAGTAAGTTTTTCTGTTTAGTTTCTTGGCTTCAGTTCACCAGTAATGTTCCTCTTCTCATGCTAATGCCTTTTTTAATCCTCGCATCTCATCTGTTCACCTCTTAACATCTCACTTTTTACCATGAGCTCACTCTCACACCCATCTTGTATTTTTTTTTTCCTTTGCCTTGCTCATCTCAGAATACGAGCATTGTCTGGTCTCCCTCATATTCAGGGCCAGTCTTTAACCCACATCTCTCTTCATCAGGGGTCTCAAACTCAAATCACCATGAGGACCACATGAGGATTACTGTGGTAGCCCTAGGGCTGCACCACTGAAACCTTTCCATACAATGATATTGCAAATATCAGTAACAGTCATGTCATTGCGGGTTGTAGGAAATAGCTTTAGGGGCTGCATGCGGCCTGCAGGCCATGTGTTTAAGATGCCTGCTCTTCATGTTACCACTCTCTCTCTTCGTTTTACAACCTGACCCAGTATAGTATCCCTAAACGATCAGTCACTAGTCTGTTGTGTGTGGACCCAATCACTAAGACTCGCATCTAGATCTAACAAGCTGATTTGGGATAGAGTCTTAGACCTTATTCTGTAGGGTTTGCTCCTGATCTCAGATCTCTTGTCTGATACCTTTCAGTGAAGTGCTGCTGTCCATATGACCTAAACACTGAAATCAATATCTGAGATGTCCCAAAGTTCCCTGATCTCTCCACCCCCATTACTTCAACAGAACTTCACTTAGTCTGTATACTATTTGGGATTCTAATTCCCTTGGGACAATTTGGCAGGAAAGCAAGGAGCGCAGATTCGGCAAACTTTAACCACAGAAACTTTGCACATAAAGCACGTGACTTGCTGATTTTGAGAATAATAAAAGTTCAGAGATGCACCTCCTTATGTTTTCTCTCACAGAAGGGATGAGTCTGAGGTTTTTCAGCATGCAGGCTGGGCAGAATCCCTCCTGCTTTCCTGTCTCATTATATGTGACAGTGGTTTCCCCATGCCCTCCTCTGTAACATCCTCAGTTGAGAAGCTCTAGAGTCTTACCAGCCCCTGTCCTACGAGAGGCCAGTGAGTAGCAGTCCATTGTTCTGTGGGGTTGGGCAAAAAGCTGAGTTAGTTGATGGCCTTAGATTACAGTCTTGTTGTCTTGTCAGCAGTAGTCCTTGAACAAGATGTCGAGCACCTTTTTCTGAGCCTTGTCTGGAATGCACTGCAATAGGCTGTGGTTGGGCATGTTCCATATCCTTAATCATTTTTGTTTCCCTTTTCTGTACCTTTTTTTTTCCTTTTGTTGCTATTCTATATTTGTAATCACTTTTGTTGTCATGGAAAAGGCAACAAAGGGAAAGAAAAGGTACAGAAAAGGGAAACAAAAATTATTAAGGTTATGGAACAACTTCTGTACAAAGAGAAATTGAAAAGACTGGGACTGTTCAGCTTAGAAGAGAGATGATCTGGTAGACCTATATCATGAATGATATATTCAAGTTGGGTGTAGCATGTATTTATAACATGGCATTATATCTTCTATTCTGTTATGTTATCCTTTTTCCTAATGGCTCCTAACATTGTTGTAGGGTATGTAATTTTTTTTAACTGCCTCTGTACATTAGATGACTCCAGTCATCTGATACAGAATATTGTTTAAGTGATAGATTACATATTAGAGTTAAAAATGGGCTTACCATGTTAGTCTAGTATAGCAAAACAAAGCTGTAGTCCTGTGGCACTGTTAAAGACTAACATATTTATCACATGAGCTTTTGTGAGAGGAGTGGACTCCTTATTTATGTTGTAGTCAGTCATTCTGTATGTACGTTGATAGAGGTTCATATACAGACTAGCACAACTACCCCTCTGGAACTTACTCAGAACTCGTGGTAGATACCATCTAGGTCTGCGGACCTATTACTGTGTAATTTTATTAATATGTTCCAAAACCACGGCTGTTGGCACCTCAGTGTGGCAGATATCCTTGGCGGTCTCACTTAAATGAAATGGCTCAGGTGTGGGAGTCTCCCTTACATTCTCTGCAATACAGACTGATGCAAAGAATTGAGCTAGCTTCTTCTTTGAGTGCTTCATTAGCACTTTGATTGTCTAGTGACCCCTAATTGTTTGGCAGGCTTCCTGCTTCTGATGTACTTAGAAAAACATTTTTACTTTTAATTTTTGTCCCTAGTGTTAGTTGCTCTTCAGAGTCTTCTGTGTCTGGCTTTATTATAGTTGCCAGAGTCTGTGCTCCTTTCTATTTTCCTCTCTAGAATTTGACTTCCAATTTTTTCCTCTAATCACCTCTTTTACCCTGCTGTTTGGCCATGGTACAATTTTTGGGTCCTCTTAGGTTCCCCCCATTTTGGGTTCTTTGTTTTTTGTTTTGAATTGGGGAATGCATTTAGTGTGAACCTCTATTATGGTGTTTAAAATTGTCTCCATTCAGTTTACAAATGTTTCTCTGTTGTGAGTATTCCTTTTAATTTTCCTTTAACTAGAATCCTCATTTTTGTGCAGTTTTCCTTCCTGAAGTTAGATGCTAGTGTAATAGGTTTCTTTAGTATATCTCCCTCCCATCTTCCCCCTCCCCATGTTAAATTCAGTTATGCTATGGTCTCTGTTAGCAAGCAGTTCAGCTACATTCATATCTTGGACATCTCTTAGAAATCTTGCTTCCAATATTCTTATTGTTTAACACATTGTCTTTCTCCCAGTTGCAATAGCCTATTAGCAGGGATTTATCTCTGAGGCTACACAGCCAGGCATTCTCGACAGTGTTGTCCAAGATCCAGCCTTCTCTTTCCATACTGCTAAAACTTAACTTTCAGGCCATCATTATTTCTTGCTTTGTGAGCTCCCTGAACCCTACATCTTCCCTTTTAAGTCCATACAAAAGGCAGCAACTAAAATTGTCTTTTTTGCTAATTGGTGTGAACCCATGCCTCAGTCTTTCAGCTATATTGAATTCAGAGTTTTTGTCTTTCACCTTTAATGGTCTACATAAATCTCTATACCTTCCTGATTATTGACAGTCTCTTATGTTACTCCACGAGCAGTTAGGTGCCTTGATACACTCTTTCTCTCACAGTCCTCTTTAAAGTCTTTTCCATATATGAAATGGTTTTCTTGAGCTGCTCCACAAAGCTGCTAGCTTCACTCAACTCCCTCTGGAACCATCTACTCCCCTAAGAGTCAAGAAGTTAGCCAGCTAATAAACAGTAGGCAGAAGAGACAATTTTGAATTCTGCTGTATCATCATCATGATGATAAACAGGCTTGCTTGTACATTATATCCCTTTTGCTTCTTCCTTCAAGTGTTTTGTTTTCCTGATTTGTAAGCTCTTTGGGATAAGCTCTGTCTTTAATTTTGTTCAGAAATTTTAGTATATCCACACATGTTCAAATACTGTGATTAAAAAACATGAGTATGGATTTAACAGTAACTCAATATGAAATAGTAATAAATAGTTTTATAGAAATAATTTCCTAAAATCCCTATGGGTTCCGATCCTGCTCCTAGCCCTGTAAAATAAAAAACCAGAAGCCCAATGTGCCTGGAATAATTTCATAATATTCTCACAAAACTCCAAGTGTCTTCATAGTAGGATCTTGTGCCCCTATAGGTTAATATCAGTTTTTCCATGAAGGGGGTGGTGGTAGTGTTTAGCTCAGTTAGCCAATCAGAGAATGTGGGGCAGTAACAGATTTCCATTTTCTGTAAAATGACCATTTTGTCCACTGTGAGTGCTGCAACAGTCCATTTTCTGGCATTACTCAAACAAGGCTGATATTCTAGAATGCCCAAAATATAGAGACTTGTCATAGGGGAAACCCCTACCCTGATCACCTTAGAACACCACACATTGCCTTCAAAAATGTGAATATATTTTAATGTTCCAGGTCTATATGAGGAAGTTTTCTAATGAAGCAGTCACATCTCTAGTTTGTACTACGTGGGGCAAGTCCAGCTTTATGCAGGCATGCAGGAGTCCAATAATATCTATTTAGAATTTTGTTCTGAAAGGAATGCAAAAAACAAGAACAGAACATCTGCATATATTGTGCCAGATATTGTTCCATGTGTTGCGGAAAATGGAGATGTTAGCTCCTTCTCCTGTTTTTGTTTTATGGTATAGTCAGCAACATTAATAAGGAGTGGTGCAGTCTTTATCTGTATTAGCCATAAAATGCTTTTGACTATAAGACTTTAAGGTACCCTTCAAGTGAAGTGTTATTTATGGTCTGCCAACAACTTCTCAGTTTCTTTATACTTTTATGTTAAAAGGGTCTGTCTTCTAATGTGTCTATCATAAAGATATTTTGGATTCTATGGTGATACTAATGAGGATGATATATTGGTATGTGTCACTACTCATTTTTTTAAATTTATGGTTGACCTGTGAAGGTAACTTAGAATTAGGAACAAGACTTAAGTCAAGCAGCATTTTAAGTTTTTAATTTTTTACTTGTAAAAAGTCTTTCTTTGATGGCAGACTCTTTCTCTTTAACCTGGTGATAAAATTCCTCAAATGCATCTGGCTTCCTAGACTATGATTTTTTGTGAGTATCTGAGAAAAAGGTATATGTTGTGTGAGAAGTCTAAAATTCAAATGATTAAAGTGAATTTTCCACTGAATCTCACCCTCTGGAGACCAGGAGAAGAAAGAGAAGTTTTGGAATTAGAATAAAAGCTGAAGTTGCTCGCTATGTTCTGATGTAATTAAGAGGGAGGCCCAGGAAACTAAGAAATGGCAATTGGTCTTGAGGTTGAGGGACAGTCAAGTAAGTTAAATCAGTTTGTTGCCAAAAAGTAAGAGAACTAAGTGTAGTAGTTTCTGTGAGCAAAAGAGAGGCAGGGGGCTGGAAGACAGACAAGATGAAACCTGAGGAAATATCTCAAAGTAATAGATTAACTGCCTGTAGGGCAGAAAGTTCTCAGGGAGTACAGGTCAAGAAATTTAAGACCAGAAATCTTTTGAAGACTAGAGGGAAAATTATGGAAGAATTATTCGGTGAGACTGAGAGGTGGAAAACACAATGGATTTTACAGTAACAGAAGTTGATGTGCACGGACCTGAGACCAGAAATTTTTTGACTATGTCTGCACTAGCAAATTAGTTCAAATTAAGGAGCCTTAATTCAAACTAATTTGAGCCCTGTATGGACTAGGCTTTGCCTAGTTCAAACTAAAAAATTAGTTCAAACTAGTTATTCAGCTGGTTGGTCCAGACTTACAGCTTAGTTCAGACTTATTTTGAAATTTAGTTCAAACTAGCAGTTAGTTCAAACTAAGTTAGAAAAAGTTAGTTCGAACTGAAAAAAGTGTGGCTAGTTTGAACCGAAAGTTAGTTTGCACTAACTTTGAACTACTTAATTTGAACTAAGCAAGTCTGAACTAAAATTTTAGTGTAGACATAGTCTTCGTGTCCCAGTGTCTAAGAAACCGTTACATTCAGGTTTCTGGGACTTGAATTCCCTATGCAGTTGGTGGTCTGTTGTCTCCTCTGGTGCCTTGAAGAAGCAGCAGCAGTTGGCAGAATGGAGAACTGCTCTTGTGAGCAAGAACTATCCAGCCGAGTGCTTGGTGCCATCTCAGAGCCTTAATCACCACACCAATGTCCCATCACCAGACGTTGCTCTCCCTGATGCTTCAAAGAAAGGAGATTTTAAAAAAAAAACCTTCCAAAATGCACTGTGGGGGGAAAACTCCTTCTTGAAACTTACTTGCAGCCAGCTGAAATCCTGAAGCATTTGCTTTCAGAACATTAGACATAAATAGGCGGCTGAGCCCAGTCCCCTACCATTATAAGTAACACTGTCATACAGTTGCACTCATAAATTTGTTGTCTCTTCCCCTTCCCACCCCCAAACTAATTTGTTCGCCTGCACATCCTCTATTGGGAGGCTGTTTTATAATCTCATACCTGTGGAAGCTAGAATCTTCTAATTTCCAGCCAGAACTTGTTCATGACAAATTTATATCCATTTGTTCTTGTTCCAATATTGTCCTTTATCTTAAATAGCTAGTCACCATCTCTGCTATTGACCCTCCAGTGTGTATATGTAGGGAGCAGTTATTATTATCCTTCCTTCTCCTTTTTTCAAGAATAAAGAAGCCAAACCTTTCTAGTCTTCTCACATAAAATAAGCCCACCATTCCACTGACTGTCCTCTTTTCTGTGCCTCTTCCAGTTGGAATTCATCTTTCTTGAACATGGGTGACCAGACTTCTACACAATGTTCCAAATGAGGTCTTACTCGGTGCCTTGTCTCATTAATACATCTTAGGCATTAATGACTCTCACACTGTAGGCTCATGTGTACCTTTTTATAGTCATATCACATTGGTGACTCGTAACCATCCTGTGATTAGCCCACTCACAGGTCTCTCTCTTCCTGTGGGGTGCTGGCATGTGGAGGGGCAGGAGCTGGGGTCTGGGGCCCCCCCAAATTATACTTTAACTTCTGTTTACAACTACTGGTACAAAACCTTCAATGAAAGACAGATCTGGTCGTCAAATTTCAACTGAAAATATAGAAAACTATTATAATCATTTGATACATTGACAATTAAGACTATATAAGAAAATATTTCATGCTAGTGTTCTGCAAAACATCTGTATTTGCCATTTTTCCCATATGCTAAATAGCTTCATTTCTGAAAGAAAGAAAAAAAAAAAAACCTAGCTTGTGCAAAACAAATAGTCTTGTAATACATTGTTTTGTAGCCGCGAGCATACAGAAATGATGGCAGCACTGGAACCTAAGGAAATTTGAAAAGACTCTGCTCCACTCAGTGTCCTGAAGGAGTTAGAGTTGCATATTTTAAGGAATAAACTTAAAAATCGTATGTCTGAATAAACTACACACCCCTCCAAAAGGACCAGAAGATACTGCATTTAAAACAAAACTACATTAAAAGAAAACTAAGGTTACAGAATCAATTCCTCAAAAGTTAGCAATTGCCAGAATTAAAGTTGTCTATGTGACCTTAATTCAGCCGCCTTTTGAGGATACATGATGATACAGTCTAATTATAAAAATACATACCATTTTCCACAGGACCTCTGCCTCATTCATCACACACAATGGGCATGAATCAGGATATGGTCTCAGGGAATGAATCAGGATACATAATGAATGAGACTGTTCTCTGTAAGGTCCCTGCCTATTTGCTGCAAAAGGTAGAAGTAAATGGAATAGGGTGCAGGAAGAGAAGGGATGGTTTCATGAATAAAGCAATTGTGTTGCACCAGGTAATTGAGTTGTGCCTCATTCTCAGGCACAGCGCTCCTATATGATGCTAGTCATATGAGTGAAACCAGGTTTTTCACAGTAGGCCAGTGCTTGTGTATGCCTTTCTCGGGGGCCCGGCTTGAGACTTTGGAGTCCAATTTGCAGAAGTGCTCAGCACAAAAAGCTGTAATTAAACTTAATGGGAGCTGGTACACTGAACATATTAAGTGCTTAGGAAGAATTAGACCTTAGCACCTAGATATCTCAAAATGAACACTTCCAAGTAGTGGACATGACAACCTTGACCTTAATATCTCTGTGCTTAGGTCTCTCATCTGTAAAATAGGGTTATCATCATCTTGATGTGGGTGGTGTGAAGATAAATGTAAATAGCTTAAATAAATGTGTTAGATACAGTGTACCCTCTTAGTTAGCAAAAAGCACCAAATTTAGTGAGAATCAACCTGTATTTAGGAAAATAACTAAAAAATACAAATGTAAATAAACAAAATTATTTAAATGAAAGTTGCCTGACTGGTGATTTAAATCACTTCACTTTAAATCAATCTCTAGTGGTTTTTAGGGGTTCTTCGCTACCAGGCCTATTCTTCTATAGGTCACATGCTTTTGATACCAAGGAACTGTTTTTTGGTATCATAAGGGATTTGGTATACACTTTATATTTTATATATATATTTTACTTGTTTTGGTTTTTTGTTTTTTTTTTTTCTTACAGGCACCAAGCATAGATGAAAAAGTAGATCTTCATTTTATTGCATTAGTTAACGTAGGTGGTCATCTGTATGAACTGGGTAAGAATGCTTTATTTTATTGCTCTTGAAACAAATCAGTGTGATATTGCATCAGTTCTAATCAATAATATTATCATTAAAGTTACAAAAGATGGTATGACTTTATTTAAGATAGATTGATTGTTAATTTTATTATAATTATTTCTTGGTTTTTTGTGCCAAAAAATTAAACACTCCTCCTGTCCCGCCCCCCCCCCGAAAAGGTGGTGGCTGTTTTTTTTTGTAACATACTATAAAGAGCAGGAAACAACTTACAATTGCTGGAAATTATTCTGACTCAACAAAATTATGGTCCCATGATGAAAACTTTTTTGTTTTTTACTTCAGTTCTAGGGGTGTATGTGTCTTTGAAAGTCATTGGATAATTTTCTTTGTGAATTTTTTCATGCTTAATATTGGAAATTAGAAATTCTAGCTAAAGCTATGATACTGAATACCAAAATAGTAAGTATCAAGACTTGCTGTATGAAAAGTAGCATACCACCAGATATTAATGATCAGCAATTCATTCATAGAAAGCTGATTTTAAAATTCTTTCATATTCAATAGAAAATACTTCTTTTGGATCTGAGTATTAGCTTTTGATTCTAAAATGGTTTTGATGTTTCTGTGTAGATTCAGCCATGCTAAGTTCGACTCCGAGTCTAAAGTGTGTTACTGTGCAACCAGGTTTTGTTGCATACTCTTTTAAAAACTACTTGAAGTATTTGTAAGGAGGTTAGGATGATATTTGCGAGTCATACAGACTTCTTCAGTGAATATTTCAACCTTGGCATGCAGAACACCAAGAAGTGCCACATGAACATAAATGCTCACACTACTGCTGTAGAAAACATGCTACTTATAGGTAACACATTCAAATGCTTTTAATGCCAGAATCAGTTTAAGAATTCAATCAAAAACATAGCTTGCAAAATAGTGACATTTATTTCTGTTTTCTGGAATGTGCTGATCTTTATCTTAAAGTTGCAGCTTCAGTCATTTCTGCTATGCACAAGAGGTCAGTCATTAAACATCTGAAATGTTTTTTAAAGATATCATATTTCATAAGAGCCTGGTTTGGTTTTTTAGCTAATCATAGGTTAGACATACTGCCAAGTTCAAGAAAATTATGGCAGCTTTTAAAAAAAAAAATGATTTGGAAGCTAAACAGAATTTGGCCTGGAAAGCTCAGTCGGCCACTACTGCGGGTAGAGAAGAAATTTATGCCTTAACACATGTTTTGACATTCATAGCTTTTCATAAATAGTTTGAAATATTTGTATGATAAGCAACAAAGGAAAATTTTTGTTTAGAAATACCAAATGTAATGGGCAATGTTACGAATGCCAGAATTCCAGAGTAAACTGTACCTCTACGCTTTCTAGGGTCTCCAAAAGTGCACCTTTTTTGTTCTTAGGCCTTTAGTTGTCACTCACTTTGGGGTGAGGACCCATGTTCCTCTCCCTCAGTATGTGAGTTTTAGGTTATAGTCCTAAGCAGTGCTTATTCCCACAGTGTGATTTTTTTCGTCCAGTTTCTCTCTCTCCTATGGACCATGGTAGCATTTACCATTGCTTTCACACAGCACAGTACGTTTATTTAGGTTATCTGTGTTGCATAGAAAAGATATCATAAAACAGTAAATGGTCTAGGCATGCTAAGCTTATCAGCTGTCACTCATCTTCCACATAGAAAAACAAACAAGGAGTCTTGTGGCACTTTTAAAGACTAATAGATGTATTAATTGTATAAGCTTTTGTGGGAGAAAAATCCCGCTTCATCAGACGTGGGAATTTCTGCCATGGAAGCTCATGCAATAAATAAATCTGTTAGTCTTTAAAAGTGCCACAAGTTCAACATTTTCATCAATGATCTGGATGATGGAATAGACTGCATTCTCAGTAAGTTCGCGGATGACACCAAGCTGGGGGGACCAGTAGACACATTGGAGGACAAGGACAGGATTCAGGGAGATCTAGACAAATTGGAACAGTGGGCCAATAGAAGTCTTATGAGCTTCAATAAGGATAAGTGAAAAATCCTGCACGTGGGATGGAAAAACCCCATGCACTGCTACAGGCTGGGAAACATTCAGCTAAGTAGCAGCAGTATAGAAAAGGACCTGGGGGTCATGGTGGATGGGAAGCTAGATATGAGTCGGCAGTGTGCTCTTGCTGCCAAAAAGGCCAATGGCATACTGGGCTGCATCAGAAGAAGTATTACCAGCAGATCAAGGGATGTGATCATTCCCCTCTATTCTGCACTGGTGAGGCCACATCTAGAATACTGTGTTCAGTTTTGGGCTCCCCACTACAAAAAGGACAGGGACATGCTAGAGAGAGTTCAGAGGAGGGCAACCAAAATGATTAAAGGGCTGGAGCACAAGCCCTATGAGGAAAGACTGAAAGCATTAGGCTTATTTAGTCTGCAGAAGAGAAGATTGAGGGGGGATTTGGTAGCAACCTTCAACTACTTGAAGGGATGCTCTAAGGAAGACAGAGCTCGACTGTTCTCGGTAATAACAGAGGACAATGAGGAGCAATGGTCTCAAGTTGCAGTTAGGGAGGTTGAGGCTGGATATTAGAAAAAACTTTTTACTAGGAGAGTGGTGAAGCCTTGGAATGAGCTGCCGAGGGAGGTGGTGGAGTCTCCATCTTTGGAGGTGTTTAAGGCCTGGCTGGACAAAACCCTGACTGGGATGGTTTAAGTGGGAGTGGTCCTGCCTCTGGCAGGGGGTTGGACTAGATGACCTATGAGGTCCCTTCCAATTCTATGATTCTATGATTCCTTATTTGTTTTGCTGAACTAGACTAACATGGCTACACCTTTGGATCTTCCACAGAGAGTCCTTCAGATCCTTTCAGCAGGGTTTTGTTCTCTTGGTTAAAGTCTGTTAGTTCATGGATCAAGTGAGGATTACTCTGAGTAAGTTCAGAATAAAACAAGGAGTCCTGTGGCACTTTAAAGACTAACAGATTTGTTTTTTGCATGAGCTTTCATGGGAGAAAAATCCCACTTTGTCAGATGCTTTGAAGATGGGGGAACTTACAGAATAGAATGAAAATAAATGCAAGGGAGTGTAAAATGTGATCAGGTCATACAATAACAGCAAATCAGACAGTTGTTAAGGTTCAAATTCAAACCCTGGGAAGGCTGAAGTTAACTTACCTGTTTTAATGGGAAAAGAACCCATGGGCTTGATTTAATCCTGCTTTCACACAATCTAATTTGCATATTGATTCCAATTCAGTGGTTTCTCTTTGAAGTCTTGATGTCTGAGTCCAGTCGTTAATAAATTGTTTATAGAGTGATTACAAAGATGGAAGTGCTCAGCATCTGTTTTTTCTTTTCTGTGATTTCTGATGTCAGTTTTGCGTTCATTTATTCTTTTGCGCAGGGATCACCCTGTTTGTCCAATGTATAAGGTGTTGGGACATTTCTGGCACATCATTTTTCATTCTTTGTTTGCTGCTCTTGGACCCACTCAAAACCAATCTATGCAGTTTTCTCTAGGGAATGGTTCATAATTACATCCCAGGGAATCTAGATCATCCAGGGAACTCTGTAGCCCTTCCCCATGGTGACAGACTACAATCTGTTGCTCACATAGATACATACACTTATAGTTATACTCTTTGAAGCCTCCCCAGTTTCAAGATCTCATGTCACATCTTCCTCAGAAGAAGGGAACCTCTGACAGGTAACATTATGCTGAGCCACACATTTTCATAAAAATAAACCAGGAGGTTCCCAGTTCTGCACAATACAATTATTTAAAAAATTGAAACTTTTGTAGAGCTAAAGTGACCATTAGACCTGCGGGTTCTCAACCACTGTGTTGGGACACATTACTGTGATTTGGCCGTGAGGCTGGGCTGGTGTCTCCTGTAGGATTGCAGTATGTCACTAAGTATATCGCAACCTGCAAAAGTTTGAGAACCACTAAATTAGACTGCTGCTGCCTATATGGGGCTAAACATGCCTCTATTAAATCAAATTACATTTTACTGTATTTCTGTGGTTAATATATTCTGTTCTTAATTGCATGTAATGTTTCAGTTACATATTTCTTTACCTTCAACCCTGGCAGAATTGGTGAGTTTGGAGCTCCCTTTTCAGTGCTCATCTCAGCAACCTTAGTTTTCACATCAGGACTGGCTCAACGGTGTGGGGGTGGAGCATGGAACCCAGCTTCTGCTCTTGGCCGGTTTGCCTTGCCCCTGGGGGTGGAGCAGGCCAGCCCAGAGATGGGGTGAGAGAGCAGAGCCTGGCCTCTGGGCTGGTTCACTCCACCCCCAGGGGCAGAGTGGCTGGCTCAGGGAGTGCAGGGTGCAGCTTCTGGGCCGGCCCGCCCCACCTCTGGGCATCCCCAAGCTTAGGCGCACCGAGCCAGGGCCTCTCTGGCTAATGGCTAGAGCTGGCCCTGTTTTATGTGTCAGATTATAAACTTATTTCTCCTTTAAATGACTATGTATATATTCATTCCACTACAAGTATATGCACACTTGATTTTGCCAGCAGTACCGCTGGTGATGCATGCACTCCTGCTATTTTTGCACCGCATCAAGAACATAAAAGGAATGTGTCCACTGCCGCGTCCTCAGCTCCTTCTCAATGCCCATGGTGATAATTGGAGTTCCTTATGGTTTTTGCTTCAGTTTGCAAGCTTTAAATCTTCAGTGTATATAGTTCTTGTAGTCAGTTTTGGTAGAGACAACAGAGTGGTGTACATACTGCAATCAACTTTCCACTGACAAAACTGCCATTTCTTCAAGGAAATAAAACAACTTTAATGAGAGGTGTAGGGCTTTTGTCGTCTTAGTTAGGGAAACAGTGTCAGTGTCTCTCTTCATTGGCTGTGGGGCTGTCATTCTTCTCAATATCAAAACTGCCAAGAGATCTCAAGCCATGGGCGTCACTGGTGCCTGGCACATGGGGCACGTGCCCTGAGTGCCCAGGGAGGGCCCCTGCCTCTTCTGGCCCTGTCCCTAACCAGGGATCTGGGGTTGGGGCACCCATGGCAGCACATTACTCTCTGGCCCCTTCCCCAATCTGGGGCCAGTCTACCCATGGCAGTGCCCACCTCTCCCAGCCCCACCCCTAGCCAGGGATCTGGGGCCAGGCTGGTGACAGCAGGAGCCGGAAGCCAGAGCAGGGCCCATGCCCCGGGTTTTTTCCTGGGCTAGCAACGTTCCTGGCTCAAGCCCAGGGCACCGCAAGCCCAGGCAGCGGGTCTCTGCTCTCAGCTGAGAGCTGATGCAAAAGTCCAGGTCTATCTCCACCTGCATCCTGCCAGGGCAGCCTTGTCAGCTACATGGCACAGCTATGAAATTAACATGGCTGCTCATTCTGGCAGAGAGCAGGGGATGGAGAATCCTCACTTGGCTTCCCCTGGATCCCAACAGGAAAAGGGGAAGGGAGACATTCCTGTTGGCTTCCCCAGGATCCTGGCTGTAACCAGAAGGACAGCATATGGGGAGCCGGGGAGCTGAAGAAGGAAGTCTTGGGTCCACATGCTGCCCATAGGTTGGAAGATGTTCCTGGTGAGGATGCACTCCACTGACCCAAGAGGGAAGTGTAAACATCACCATTATAATTACTGCAGTAGCTGTAAGTCAGTCTGTGCTAAGTTGATTTATTTTTTTACGTGTAGATAAGGCCTTAGTGTAGTTAGTTAGTATTTGTATAATTAGTAATAGTTTTAGGTATTGTGGGACTTTGGTACGAAAAAATCACCAACTTTTAAGCAGCGTGCCACATGCAGAACCATTTTCCTTGTCATAGATAGTCACAGAAGCTACTTAATTTGGTTTGGAGATGGGCATGTGAGAGAGAGACGCCCTATCTGTATCTTTTTGCGTACTAGGATTAAAAATGAGAGGCATTTCTGCCTCAGATTTTATCTGGTCCTCCAGCTTCAACTTTAAAACATAAATCTGGAGAGAAGCATCACTTTTTCCTCTTTCTAGGTGGTCTGTTCAAAGATATCCAAGCACTCTGACTTGAGCCAACAGTCACTTTACTGACATTTTCTGCACAAGAAGGGTTCCAGTAAGTTCTTGGGTGTTGTTTTGAGGCCTTTTCATAAGCACAGATGCTCACTGACTCCAGTGAGGCAGCACCATCATATCTGGCTCTGCTGGAATTGTTGAAGCTGGGTCCTTTTTCAGCTCCATTGGAAAAATACTTTTCTATGGTGGTCCTTTCAGCTCTGTAATCCTGACTTTCCATGAGAGGCCTCCTTTGTCTCCCATTATGAGCTCCCCATTGCTGCACCTGGATTTGGTCTTTTCAGCACTGTCAGGACCATTGCTGTGGTGTTTTACACCAATGTATAGTTCCTTATGCCAACTGGCAGAACCAGTTGTGATTTTCACATTCTTACCACCCTGTCGCTGGCCTTTTTCTGACCAGCTAGTCTTCCAGATATCAATGCCTGCCCTCCCTCCCCTCCAGTCCCCAGTGGTGAATGCTCCTCCCTTTCCAGATGAGCCCTATATCTTCTCGTTAGACTCTGAACATGAGGGGCCTGTATTCTTGCCAAGTCCTTTCATTCACTTGATAGAACATGAGGCTGAAAAAACGCACCTGGTACTTTTATGAGAGTCTCCTTTATTGTATCCTACCATGACCATGCTGATCTTTGCATACTGCAAGGGAGTTGAGACATCCATTAGAGCAGGGGTCTCAAACTCAAATCACTATGAGGGCCACATGAGAACTAGTACGTTAGCCTGAGGGCCATACCACTGAAACCTTTTCATACAACGATATTGCAAATATCAGTAATGATAGTGTTGTTGCGGGCTGCAGGAAATAGCTTTAGGAGCCACATGTGGCCCACGGGCCATGTATTTGAGACCCCTGCATTAGCGTTACAGTGCAAGAAGTCATCTCAGTCTCCATGCAGGAAATTTCTAGAGATACTCCCTGGTTCCTATTGAGGATGGAAAATTTAATGCAGGAAGCTCTAGATGTGTCCTTCCTCCCCATATGTCACCCTCTTCCCTGGACAAAGCCAGCACCCCAGAATCAATATTCCCTTTTCCAGAGGGCTTAAGTCTTTCAGGACTTGATGAGGAGGGGAGCCATGTCTCTAGATATGCAGGCCTGGCTTTTACACATAGCCCTCCTTCTCCCCAAGTCTCTGAAAACCCACGCAGCCTTCTTGATATTCTATAGGCAACTCTGTTAGACTTAGAAAATGAAAGCCAGCAGGATCTTAATCAGGGGGATGAAGTAATATGCCACTGTTTTTTGTATTCACAATAAATACTCTTAAAGTAAGAATCACAATAATAAGCAAACAATTTCCAGAGAAATCCAACTCTAAAAGCAAGCAGCGATACAACTCTAAAAGTAATCAAGCAGTTCCCTACTTAATCTCTCAGTTGCATGCGCGCATGCACGCACGCACACACAGAGTCCCTTTCAGGTCTATGGGTTCTGCTTCATCATGCTGCATCCTATTGTGGTGTGATTATTGATCAGTCACCCACATTCTTGCAAGCATAACAATCATCTCTTTTAGTCCATCCTCTCCATCCAATCATTCCCTTTAGTCCATAGTCATCCTTTTCTAGTACATGGGGTGACCTCTGGGTTTTTCTCCATGTGAATTCTTCTGACATTTGAATCATTCAGCTGTTATCGTCCTTCTTTCTTCATTTTCTCCTTCTAACAATAACCCTAACCCAAGGTCACTTTCTTGTCTCATTCACATGTCAATTATTCACTCATTCTTACTTCAGTCTTTCATTGTTATGTCTTATTTGACTGTACTTCAGCCTAATTATTCTGGTGTGTTATAAAATGATTTTGACCATATTATTGAATAACTTTCTTATCAGTCATGTCTCACCACCTTGGCTGATCACATTTAGTTTGTGCAACAGACAGAAGTAGTTGAAGATTTAGGTAAAGAATGGAACTATCATCACAGCTACTGACAAATAATTTCTTGACATCTGTTTCTTTGTTTGGTGGTGGTTGGTATCACTGAGAGGCTGTTGCCCTTCTAAAAATCCAGTTATTATATTGCTATATTGTTTTGAATATGAGGATGTGGCTATGTGCTTGTTAACTTAGGGCTGTGTGTGACATCAAGACTTCAAAGAGAAACAGGCAAAAATGAATTAATATGCAAATTAGATTGTGTGAAAGCAGGGCTGAGTCATGACTGTGGGTTCTTTTAACATTATAACAGGTAATTTGACTCCACCCTCCCTCTGTGTGCTGTTTACTAGAGTTTGAATCCTTACAAATGCTCTGATTTGCTGTTGCAGTATGATCTGATCCCATGTCTTACACTCCCCTGCATTTACTTTCACCCCATTCTGCAAGTTCTCCCTCTTCAAAGCATCTGACGAAGTGGGATTTTTCTCACACAAAAGCTCACATGATAAATAAATCTGTTAGTCTTTAAGTGCCACAAGACTCCTTGCTTTAGTTGTTTTCTACTGGCTACATGGTTTATTCTTACCATCTTGACCTCAGTGATCAGAATAGCTTTCAAACCATCATTTAGACATATCTTTAGCAAATAATTAAAATATATTTCCACAAGTACAAGAGGTAAGACACATTTTGCAGCAGAAATGTGAACCAGTCATTACCTTTGTCCTCTGAGACTTCTAGTTCCAAATCAGTGCATTACCCAGTTTACTTTGTATTATGACTCTGACCTGCTTTGGGCCTACACCTGCCATAGGAAGAGTTGTCGTTCCTATTAATGTAGCTCAGCTACAGCAGATGAAAACCCTCTGGTAAACCCCACTCCCTATACTACATATGACCAAGCAGGTATGTAGGAGTTACCAAGTACCTCAGGATGACTGAATATTTGTTCCGGACTCATTGGCGCGCACAGCTTCTAATGAACGTTCTCGCCAGTCTCATCCTGGATATACTCCTAAAGACGAGGAGTTCAAGAGATTTGAATTTATGTGGCAGAAAACTATACCATTAGACTACAGATTAATGGCTTTCTTATAGAAATACTTTTCTTTTTCTTTTTTTTCCCCTTCAGTATTCTGCTTTGCTGCTAAATTTCCCAGAGGAGTTAGGGAACAGTTCCTCTCTTTGTCAGAAGATCACCTCACAGCTTGAACCTCTCTCCATGCAGCCATTGATGCTGTTGATATGGCCTCATGCTCAATGGCTTCTCTCATCTCCATAAGGTGTTCCTTCTGGCTGCAGACTTCTGGCATCCTAAAGTTGTTGCAAAATACCAGTGAGAATTTGCCCATTGAGTAATCAGAGTTGTTTTTCTAGAAACAGGCAATGCTATGCACATATTGAAAGACTCCTAGGCCGCTCTTCACATTTTGAGAGTTTGCACTTCAGTGA
This sequence comes from Podocnemis expansa, assembly GCA_007922195.1. Taxonomy (NCBI): domain Eukaryota; kingdom Metazoa; phylum Chordata; order Testudines; family Podocnemididae; genus Podocnemis; species Podocnemis expansa. The sequence continues at coordinate 32,808,480 of ML681993.1, read as the reverse complement.
CAAAGAGAAAGTAATGTAAGCCTAATCCTTAATATTCCATCAAAGCTCACAGGACTCATCTAAGAGGTTTAAATCTCCTTGTCATTTGGCTGGCTTCATTTATACACTCTTCTCACAAGTTAATTTCAAACTTCAAGATGTCATTTTGACCTGTTTTGTCAGGTACTACATACTGATCTCTTATTCTTCCCTTTGGAAGACAGACCTGTCTCTGTTGTCTGAGCTTCAGAAGAGATCATATGAAACAAATGTGTGCTCAGCACAGTGAAGGAGGATTATCAATTCTCTCTCCCTTTCCCTTATCCACCCTTTCAAAGACGTATGTCACAAGACGCATCTCAAGAAGACAGTCTCATCTGGAATTGGAAGTGATGGAAGAGGTTGCTTTCCAACACAGAAAGAAAGTCTTTGTTTAGGTACTTCCTGATTTCAAAGAAGCCTTATGGCCTTTGTCCATTTCTAGAGCTAAGAAAGATGAACCATTTCATCAAAAGAATCACATAATCACCCTTGGTTCCATTATCCCTTTCTTGTAGTCTGGTATGCTGCCCTTGATTTGTAGGGTGCTTGTTTCCATGTGGTTATATATCCAGGCCAAAAGAAATGCCTTCTGTAAATCACAGTTAACCATTACCAGCCCACTAAACTTTCTTTCAGACTGTCTGCAGCCTGACAGGTTTTTATCAAGTCAATGGCCATGGTAGAAGCCTACCAATGACATTTAGGCATTCAACTGTCTTTACCTGGATGATGGGTTAGTCTGTAGAAATTTGTGTGATTAAGTCCAGAAGAACATCTTGATCATCAGGCAGCTGTTGTTCTGACATGTCATGAAACTAAATTTGGACAAATCAGAGTTACAACTAACACAACACACAACTTTTGTAGGTGTAGACCTTGATGCCGTGACTGCCATGGTTTATCTTCTACTGGAAAAATTTCAGTCCATAGTCTCTGTCTGGAGGTGTTAAGTCCAAACCAACAGTGAAAAGTGTATGCCTGCCTGCAGCTTTGGCGTAATACTGCTTTTGTGCACATTGTGATTTTTCGTGGCCGACTTCACCTTCACTGCCTGCACTTGTCCTTTAGGTTCATTGACTGACAAAGCATTTCCTGGACATGTTGTCTTATATACCTGTATGAATGCTTCAGTCTCAGCCTGCAGGTACATCTACCAGTCTAGTGTGCATATGTTCTCAGAACTAACTGGCTTTGGCTACATAGGTGTTTACCAAAACTCAGAAGCACATCTCAGTCAGTTTTGAGCACAAGCTTTTTGGTCACCCCAGGAGGTCTCACTTCACATAAATGCGTGGGCTTCAGCACTATTCATCAGGCCTGTGAGGTGTCAAGAATGAGGCAAGTTTTACAGACAGCACTGCTGCAATGTTTTATCTGAACAGACAAGGAGGTGTAAGGTCTCCGTTATGCCGGGAAACCATTCGTTTCTGGAATTTATGAACAACAAATGTTTCCCTGAAGTCATTTCACCTTTCAGGAATGAAAAACACAATTGCAGATTCCCTCAGCAAGGTTTTCATAGGCCAGCGTGAGTAGCTGATCAGAAAGGAGATTCTCCTCCATATCTTCCATCAATAATAGGGTTCCCAATAATAGGCTTGTTCACAATTAACCTTAGCAATAAGTGCTGGATACTTTGTCCAGGACAAGTTGCAGCCCACGTTCCATCACAGATGCTGTCGTCCTGCCTTGGCCTAGTCATCTCTTGTATGCATTCCCTCCAGTGCCTCTGTTCCAAGGGTTCTGAGGAAACTGAAAAGAGACAAAGCAGCATTAATCCTACTCACACCAGTCTGACCAAGGTTCACGGGTCTACAGCAACTTTCATTTTGATCACTGATAACTTTTCCGAAGTATCAGAACCAGAGCAAATCTCTGTATTTTTGCACCTGCTGACACGGATGAACTCGTTGAATGCTAATAAGAGATCATGCTCCTGAGATCTTCAAGCCATCGGAGGGGAGTGGCAGGAAAGAATCCACTAGAGCAACATACATACTGAAGTGGAGTAGGGTTTTTGTTTGGACACAGTTTCAACACTTATAGACCTATCACAGAGAGAGATCTCATATATTTGGCTATTTTGTTCCAATTGAAATCTGTTTTGTTTTGTTTTTTTTATCTTGCATTATTATTTCCAAAATCTCCCTCTTCCAAAGCTGAAGGGGTGCTCCACACCTTAGATGTTCCCAGAACTCTAGCACTGAACTGGGGTTCCACTAAGTCCTTCGGAGCCTCTCCCAGCTTCTTGTAGCATATAAGAGAGTTAAGGGCCACACAGTAACAGCTCAGTGAATTTCTTGTTGATTTTCTGACTTCGTTAAGCTGACACTTTTCTCTTGCTCTTCTGCCCAGGACAACAGCTGAGTTTAGTTTATCAGTTTTTCTAAGCAACATCCCTGTAAGGGAGGTATCAACAAGTTAGTCTGTTCATACCTTTTTCCAGACATTGCCATCATTCAAGCCTGTTAAAGGAGTGCAGACTGTTACTTACCTATATAGTGATTGTTGTTCTTTGAGCCATGTTGTGCACATATACGTTCCACTTCAGGAATATGTGTGCACGGTGCACCCAAGCTGGAGAATTTTGCTAGTGATATCAATATCATGTGCCCTGCTCTCCTCATATATTTAGTCACTGCCTCCCTCTCCATTCCTTCACACTGCTGTATATGCAATGTCTGAAGTAACAGGGAAGTAGAAGGATCATGGAATATATGTTACTATACATCTCAGAGAACAACGGAACCAGTAAGTAACCTTCCCTCCCACCTCCCTCCTTTGAATACATGCAGCAAATATCTACATTATTCTCAGTTATCTATTTGGAAATCCTAAGTAACTTAACCATTAGCCACAACAAAATAATCACAACTTAAGGTTTCCTGTTGGCCTGAATGGAATATCTGTATTCAACTAAAAAGTGTTCCATTATTTACTGTCACTAATTGTTTGTAATACTGTATTCCTATTAAAATATTCATCTTAGAGGGGAAACTGTTAAATAGTTGTGTTACAATTGCTATGCTAAACTTATGAAAAACTGAGCTGTTCTTTGTGGCATGCTCTCGTATGAGGAGGGAGTTGTTTAACTCTTGGAGTTTATGTTCTTGTCTGGAAAAATAAGTTTTTCTATATTTTTTTCATTGTACTGTTATATTTTGTATAATTGCTTTTGTTCCAACAGATGGGCGCAAACCTTTTCCAATAAACCATGGACAAACTAATGACGACACTTTTTTAGAGGTAGGAATAGAAAAAATCTTTAAAGATTTTTGCAGCCTGAACTTCATGCACTTCCTGGACATGCTATGAATTAAGGGGAGGGATAAGAAGAAAAGGCCTTTAATTATTTCTTATCCTGGGATATTTCTGCCATTACTGCTCTGAGTAACAGAACATTTTAATATGGTAGCAAAAGCTTTTTGAGGCGAAATCTTGGCAGAGTCCTATGTCCATAGATCATGTTGCTTTTTCTCCTATGTTGCAATGTTCCTGTGCTACTGCTGCTCTCAGACAATGCATATGTGATGTGAGAGCCCAGAAATGACTGATCTCCACTTTTTGAATGAAGATGCTTTATTTTCCTTCTCTTTTCTTCCTTTATAATTTGAGAGATACTGTGCTGACATACAGTACACACATTCTTCCAATATTTGTAATCTTTGCCCTTCTTCTTAGCACCCAAAATCTGTATTCTCCCTATTCCTTTCTCACTTTTTCTTAAATATATTTGCTCCTTGCTACTTTAATGTGCCAGGAGCTGTTTAATTGAAAAATGTATCTAAAAGGCTTACTTTTGACTTAAAAGAATAAACTTTTTTCACACAAAAGTAATGCCAGTTGGGACAGAGGTGGTGCTATCCATAGAGATCTAATATATATAGTGGTTGGTTAGTTTACATAAGCTTTGGGGAAGTGGGAGACAAGAGACACAGGTTGCTTTCCTTAAGGTGGCCAAAACCATGCTTTTTTTAAAACTAAGCAAAGTATGTGTGAAATGTGTGCATGTTCTCCTTCTTTCCTTTCACATGCTTATATTTTGTAACAAAAATAACAAGGACTGTGTGGTGCACCCTCAGTCTAGATTGATACAGGAGTTATTTATAGTCTTCCACTTTCCCAGCGTTCACAGTTCATGATGCAGCTTAAGAGCTCAGTTTTATATATTCAGGGGAAGGAGGAAAGCTTCTGAATGCAGAAGTAACAAAAGGCAAATTTGCCAAGAATTTTTTACCTGTCTCATCTTTTGAAAAATAACTGTACTGTTACCGACTGTTAGATGCCATAATTATATAAATCATTGTTCTTGAAGTTCAACAAACTTACATTGAGCACAAATACTAATACATTGCAGTGTCAACTCAGATCACAAATTCTTTCCAAATCATTTTGACACACTTGATAAAGTTTATGCAGAAAGTGAAAAAATTCTGATGGACCTAACTGCCATAAATCATAATTACAATACTGTATTTAATTCATACACCAATTGCTTTTGTTGTTTTTAGTAATAGTGTGTTTTATATATAAGTGGTGATTGTGTACTTTCATGTTTTATTTTTTTTAAATAGGATGCAGTAGAAGTGTGCAAGAAGTTCATGGAACGTGATCCAGAAGAATTAAGATTTAATGCAATTGCTCTTGCTGCAGCTTAGATTGTCCCGTATGGAAAAGTGGCACCATTAACGTATTGTAACAAAATAAAACTACTGCCATCAATTGTTAGTTCCACTAACTTGTTGACAAATGCTAACATACATTGATTAAATTTTGAATTGGTCTTTACTGCATCTTGTTGCTTCTTCCTAAAGTAATAGTTTTGAAACAAAACCGTACATAAATATTTCAAAGATCTTTCATGCACTTGACTTTCATCTTCCCTTTGTTAGTTAATTTAGAATTATGCCCTGTGACATTTTATCCCAGCTTATCAACTGAGTAATGAGTAGATAACCAAGGGACAAGAACTGAACACACATTCACACACACTTCAGGGAGTACATTGTACATTGGTGAACACCAAGAGATGCAAAATTTTGGTATCTGGGTTTTTCAAACTGTTTTCTAATGATTATTTTTATGTTAATTTAAGTAATAATACACTTGAATGTATTCAGGTCAGTCAGAAAACCAAAAGGTACTTCTCATTAAAATATTTATAAATATAAAGAGATAGAGGAAACTTAATCCCAAAAAAACCAAACAAGTGGTCCTAGACTAACACGGCTGCCCCTTTGGAATTTATTCCCGAAAAGGTACCACAAGTAAGTAGTCATAACTGTTTCGCTCTGATCTAGGCAGTTTCAATACTATGTAGGACCATCAAGCGATTAGAAAAATTAATTGTGATTAAGCACACTCTTAAATAATAATAGAATACCATTTATTTAAATATGTAGGGTGTTTTTTACATTTCAAAATTACTGATTTGAATTACAATACAAAGTATGCAATGCTCACTTTGTATTTATTTTTTATTAGAAATATTAATGTTGTGTTTGTTTAGTTCATACAAGTACTGTAGTGCAGTCTTTTTATCATGAAGGTTGAACTTCTACTTAGAAATATAGGCTTGTATTTTAAAAAAAAAAAAAAAACACACACACCAAAAAAACCCAAACCCTGCACTCAAAAATGAAACAATATAGAATTTTAGAGCCTACAGGTCCACTCAGTCCTCCTCCTTGTTCAGCCAATCATGAAGAAAAAACTAGTTTGTTTATATTTACAAGGTTATGCTGCCCATTTCTTGTTTATAATATCACCTGAAAGAAAACAGGCATTTGTATGGCACTGTTGTAACTAGTACCGCAAGATATTTACATTCCAGATGTGTTAACCATACTTCTGACTCTTCATGCTTAAAATTGTGTGGCTTGATGCATGCTTATTTTCATCATCTGAGTCAGATGTCACCAGCAGAAGGTTGATTGTCTTTTTTGGTGGCTCAGGTTCTGCATCAGGTTCTGTAGTTTCCACATTTGAGTGTTGTTCTTTTACAGCTTCTGGGAGTATGTTTCCCACCTTATCCTTCTGAGACGTTGGAAGGCACTTCTAATTCTTCAGCTTTGAGTCAAGTTTTGTAGCCCTTTTAAGAACTCTCATATTGGTGCCTTCTATGTGTTTTGTCAAATCTGCCATGCAAGTATTCTGAAATCAAACATCATCTGAGACAGCCATAACATGAAATATATGGTAGAATGAGGGTAAAACCATAGAGCAAAAGACATACAATTATCCCTCCAGGAATTAAGTAAAAAACTTTAATTAATTAAGTTTTTTTTTTTTTAAATGAACATCTGCATGGAATAATGTCTTCTGGAATGCTGGTTGAACCATGAAGGAGTATATGAATGTTTAGTGCATCTGGCACATAAATACCTTGTGATGCCAGCTACAACAGTGCCATGCAAACACCTGTGCTCACTTTCAGGTGACATAATAAATAAGAAGCAGGCAACATAATCTCTTGTAAATGTAAACAAACTTACTTTGTCCTAGTGATTGGTTGAACAAGAAATAAGACTGAATGGACTGAAGACTTGCATTGTTTTGCTTTTGAATGCAGTTATGTAACAAAGAAAATCTACACTTCTAATTGCACTTTCATAATAGAGTTTGAACTGTGGTACTTGTATGAGGTGAATTGAAAAATACTGTTTTGTTTTTATTTTCTTTTCTACAGTGCAACTATTTGTGATAACAGTGAGCACTGTATATGTTGTATTCTCTCGTAATTGAGCTAGAAAAACGTGGAAAAACATGCAAAAATATTTATAATATCTCTAACTAGGTATTTTATTTTTGTTTAACATTGTGATTAGAATTGTGATTAATCACGATTGATCTACTGAATTGATTTAACTCAAAAATTAACCACTTGAGTTAACTGCCCTAACACTATATAATTAAACAATATTTTTTAAGTTTGAAATACAAGTTCATTATAAACTTAATATCATTCCAGGATATCAACAGTTTACCAAAAAGCTTTTTAATTTAATCGATGTAATTACCTTTGTAGTATGTGAAGGGATTCTGTCCCACAAGTGCAGTATGAATTTTTACTATTAAGAAAACAGCCATGTCAGCATTTGTTTGGTATAAATTCAAAGTTTTGAAATTGTCTAAATGTGTAATAACTACACATTCAGTTTTTAACTGGTAAAATTTGTCAAAGCTGTGCAATTTATTTTAAATGTTCAACTTACATGCCCTACTGAATTTTAGAACTGTGTTTTATAAATGGTACTCAGGATGACAGCAAAATGGAACAAAAAAAATTTAATAAGGATTACAATAGTAAAATTGGGTTTGCTTTTCAAGTAAACCCAAAAAATCCTATATCATCCTATGAGTAAATGGTTCTATGGTCTCTTGAGAAATGTTAGATTAAAACATGACAGTTGTGAATGCTTAATCGTACTTTTAACTGTGCTTTGACCAATGCATTGAAAAGGAATAATTATCTTTTAGTAAAGTGTGCCCTTGGGATAAGACTCTGCTCTAATTTCTGTTGCTTACAATGTTAATGTTTTTGGTATATTCAGTTACATAAAACTACATTTGAGAGAATGTTCAGGTTGCAAAGTCAAGTTCTGGAAAGTTAGGAAATGCCAGAGCTGAGATTATCCTGAATGAGACATGGGTCTTGTGAGGAAAAAATATTTGATCATGTAATTAAAGACTGTATATCCACACAATTACCATCTTATTATTGGCACAGTCTAACCTTTGAGAGCTTGACTCTGCACCAGTGTTCTTTTAACTTTTTTTAATGTAATTTCCTGGGTTTTTAAATTTGAGCATTAAAAACAATCAGTTTAGTTACATGCAGTCATATTCACTCTCCAGCTGGGTCATCAGGAGTGTTCAGCTCTTTAGATGTTTTCTCTGAGTGCTGGTCTTTATGTGTATTCCATGTCTGCCATGTGCTGGAGCTGGAATTGTTAGTAGTAGAGTCTCTCAACCAGTATGCCATGAATGGTCCACGTAGTTGTATCTCAAGTTTTATGAGGCCACAGGAGTTGAACGCCTCTCCTCTCACTTTGCAATTTGTGTAGATAAAAAAAAAAGTTGATTCATAGTTATTATACATAGTCTGTGTTGGTTAGAAAGTTCCTCGTATAGCTAGTCAATGTCATCAGAATAGAGTCAGGAATTTCATGCATTCTAGGAGACTGTGCTCCAACAGGAACTGTCTCTCTTGTTCGTGTTTCTTCTCAGTCAGCAACAAACATCAATGCTGTCTCTGTTTGGAGGAAGCTTACATTATTATTAGGTGTTCAATCTGAGGCTTCTTCCCTACATGGACCTACAAAGCCAAAGAATTGAGACTGAACAAAGCCTCATGGAAGAGGCAGTGCTTCCATGTGCACGTTCTGCAGTTGTACTGACAGACCCACAGGAATGCTCAAGCCCCACTGACAGACCATTCTTCATCTTGTACGTTACCTGCAGATCAGGGATCTTTGACAAAACCCACTAGAAGCATGGACATGGATACAAAGGAGGCTCATTGAGTTGAGTGACCCCCAAGCATAGTGTTCCCTCATCAAGCTGGGGAAAGTCAAGTGAGAACTTGCACGCCACCCCCAAGGCACACATTCTAAAGAGATCCAAAGCAGACAAGAAAACCATGCAGTTGGACAAGCCTCAGCTGGTAACTGCAACCAGCATGCCTCTGCTCTCTCTGACTCCATCAGGCCCATTACAGCCAACCCCAGTCATGACCCAATACTTGATGATAACAGAGAGTTGTTTAGACCAATACCGACATCCCCAACAGTTTGGAGTAGTGGAGAATCCAGCAGTCTCCTTCCGCAGTAGCTGGATCACTGTTTCTACATGGACTGCCCCAGCCAAGATTTAGAGACAAGCTGTTTCAGTTCCATCAGTACCGATTGCTCTGCTCTTTCTGGAGCAAAACTCAGTCTCGGAGTGGTCTTCAGATCCAGAATCTTTGTTCTCACTGGCACACCTCCCACAGTACCATTACCAATCATACCAATTGTATGGACCCCCAGCACAGCAAGGACTTTATTACCTGGGAGGGCCTACCTTCACACCAGAGCCATCAAGTCTGGCCTCTTGAAACCTCTAGGATCTGTGCTGTGGCCAAGGAGCACAATCACCTTCATACAGGCCTCGTCTGAATTCACTCTCTGTCTGCAAGGACCTGCATGGCATCACTGTGCCCCTGGAACCAATGGGACTGTGAGTACTGACTCAAGTATCATATCCAGAGAAGACGCTCATTCTTCCTGCACTCACTCATCCTGCTGATCAAGGGCAATACCAGGATCTTCTGTGATGCACAGCCAGGGCCCTTATCCTCTCAGCAGAGACTAAATCATCCCCAGGAGGAATTCCTGGGTATTGTACTACCCATGGGACCATCACAGATTGTGTTTCCCATCCGTAAGGTGATTAATCCTAAAACCAGCTCAGACAGTTTGGCAAGCACCAGAATCATGAACTCCAAAACCAAAGTGTGCAGAGAAATGCTACTTCCTCCCTGCTATAGACACAAACTTCCTTTTTCATTCATCTGCAAGCCAACTCCTTTGTGATACAGGCAGCTATAAACAGAGCCAGCCAGCAACACCTCAGGTCCGCTCTCCCAGACCTGGCGGCAGCAGCAGCAGCAACAACAAAAAAGCTCATCAGGCAGAAAGTATATTCCTCCATGGGCCTGCAGATCCATATAGCCAGTTATCAGGCCATTTTGTCTAAATATGGCTTTTTCATACACAGTTGACTGAGTTCCAGACCTCCTTCCTGAAGGACAAACAAGCACCATTCCTTCATCAGTGAGGCCAGCTGGGAGCTAAAGTCACCTTCAGCTGTCTATGGATGCAGCTGGTAATGTGGCACAGATTCTTGCCTCACAGATCATATTCAGGAGAGATACTTGGCTCCAAATCTCAGGATTGCCAGCAGATGTCCAAACCACCTTGGGTGACCTCTCATCAACAGTCAGAAGCTCTTCAGTGACAAGACTGATGGAACTTCTGACCACCCCAGTGATCCCTAGCCTCTGCAGTTCAGCCCCTGCCCACTACCAAAACAGGCCATCTTTCAGATCACATTATTCCACCCACCTCAGCTAACAACCTGATCTAATATACTAGCAAGACCAAACACACTGCCGACAACAGTCTCAATGACCTAGAGTCTCCGTTGCCTATTCTACTACATCTAGCTCAGCAGCACCCTTATAAACATCCCTTTTGACTCCAACATGGGGAGCTATGGACGTAGCCCCACCTCGCCCTCAGTTTGTCTTCAGGGGCCCTCCTACTTTATTTGCCAACAACTGGAGCAAGACTGCCATCAACGAGTACTCAATATGATACACACTGGATGCCTTTATAGAATTCCATACTTTCCCATCACGCCACTCTCTACTCAGAAAAGGAGGACACCACACGTGACCAGATCTTCTTCAACAGGAGGCCCACACACTCCTAGACAAAGGACCAATATAGTGAATCCTCCTCCTTCCTCATATCAAAAAACAGGGTAGACCTCCCGATTCTGAATCTGCAGGCATTGCACCAATTTTTTGGAAATTCCAATTTCATATGATTACTCTTGCCCAGATTGTTCACTCTTTCTTTCCCAGATCATGGTTTGCGTTTCTTGATGTGAAGGATGAATTCCACATGGACATCCATCCTGCCCACCACAGATTCTCCTTTTGATGGTAAGATACTCACATTACCAGTTTTGTGTACTTCCTTTTCAATTTGCCACTGCCTCTCAAGTTTTCACAAAAGTCTTCACCGTGATGGCAGCACAAATGAAATATTGGGAACATTCAGTTTTCCTTACCTGAACAATTTGCTGTTGGTGCATCATCACTCAGCTACCTTCTCACCTTACCATTATTGATCCTTACCTGGACTCCCAGGGAGCCAGGGTGTTCCTTCCAAAAGACCAATTTGCCACACTTACAACCCTCATCACAAGACTCTGCCACCATCTACGCATGCATCTCCATCACTACTTTCAGCTTCTTGAACATATAGTGGCATTAGTACCATACATCCGCCTATGCGTGAGATGCCTTCAGCTGTTGCTTCTCTCTCTGTGTACAATCTAGAAAGGGACCACCACAACAAATGGGTCCAACTTTCGCACATGGCACTGACATCCCTGTCCTGTTGGTGCAAACCATCCAAAGTCATAGTGGGCAACCCCTTCAACTTATCCATCGCCACGCTAGACTCAGACTGCAGACACCTCCCTTATAGACTGGGGTGCCCACATAAAAGGCCATACAGGTCTCTGGTCCGCCCACCCTGGGAAACACAACTACACATCAACATCCTGGAATGCTACACAGTCCAACACATACTGGCGCTTTTGTCCTTAATACACTCAGAGACATACAGTATCTCTTGGACAACATGACCACAGTCATTTACATCAACCAACAGGGAAGCACAAAATCATCCACATTCTGTCATGAAGCTGTGTACCAGTGGAATTGATGCATAAGTCATACTTCATGCAACACACCATGGTTGGACAATGACTTTACAGACATCTTCAGCTGCTCTTTTCACCACAAAGCTGTGTGAAAACAATGCATCCCCACTCTCTGATATATTTTCAGGCTCTGGGGCACACCGTGACAGGATCTCTTTGCAACAACCACCAACCACAAGCTTCCCTTCTTCTGCACTATGGGCATCACCAGGTGGGGCTCCCAGGGTGATGCTCTCCTTCTTCCCTGGAAACCAAACTATTAGGCTTTTTTCTTCCATCCCACCTATCCCACAAGTATTCCATAAAGTGAAGCAGTACTGGGCAGCCCACATATTCATACCCCCTTTTGACTCCACCAATACTGGTTCACAGAACTTCTTCACTTTTGAACTTGGCCACCAATACGCCTTTCTTTCCTCTTGAATTTCCTAACCCATCAAGGATGCCAGACCTGCTATCTCAACACAAATCCTCTTCACCTCATGCCCAAGTATTTGGATGCAGTTCAGGGGTAGAAAAGAGGTGCTCCACGCCAGTAAGGGACATACATACCCACAAATTAATGTCGCTCCACCAGAGCATGTTATCAAGCCAAATGTCATGGCTTCACAGAGTGAGCAATATGCAACCATTGCACCCCGAACACAATGTCCATTATGACAGTCTTAGAATACCTACATAACCTTTGCTGTTTTGGCCTTGAGCACACCTCAGTCTAGGTATACCTGTGTTTTCCTTCCACGATGGGTGGTATCTGTCTTTGCACATTCAACCACAGCTTGTTTCCTCTGTAGCTTCCTCAATACCTTTTCCCCCGATAAGGAAAACTGCTCCCTCGTGAGACCATAACATTGTCTTCAGCATGTTCCGAGGCAGAGTGACCTTCCTCCAAGCTCAATATGTAAGGATCACTCCATTCCCCCTTGTGGGTGGTGCCCACCCACACATCACGCTGGAAACAAAGTAGAGGGACTGGAAGGATAAGCAACGGGTATCTTAGCTCAGTTAGGCCAGAGCCAGAGAAGGAAATAAATGTCTAGTCTTCTGTAAGACTCAGGTCGAGATCCCAAGCCATGCACCAACGTACCTCCAGAGAAGATCAACCAGAGGGAATAGTTGCTGGGACTGTTGTTCATTGTTCATGTGTTGGGAAACAACAGTGGAATAGGAATCTGTTGTTGGCTGCTTCATACCCTGAGGAGACTGAGGACTGCAGACTGTGGATTTGCACCAGGAAAAGGTGGTAGGAAATGACCCAAGGAAACGATTTGAGTCCATTGGTGTTGCTGGAAGACATATCAACATGTTTTGGCAGGATGCCTGCTGACCCAATGGCAGAGTCATTAATAGCTGTCAGGGCCCTGAGTTGGGACCCAGTGGATTATGGTGGGCCCTGGTCCCTCTGCCAACAACCCCACCCTGGCATGGTAGCCCACTCATCATAGGGTGGACATCCTGGCTTTAGTTGTGCTTGACACCAGCCTGAAGACTGCTACTAATCACTACTCATTGCTCTGCTGGACCCAGAGGGCAGCACACCTAACTGTATGTACTGTCTGCCCTACCCAGCAGACTGTGGGCTAGCGACTCCTCTCTACTCCAATCCATCAGGAGTTGGAGCACTAGACTGTGTTTGCTGTCTGCCCTAGGCTGGAGCATGGGCTAAGAACTGACTGTTACTTGCGCCTGCCCAAGGGGCCAGGGCTATAGACTGGTGACTGGTTCCTGGAGCTGGGAGCTGCTAATTCCCCTGCTAATTTATGTTTGATTGCTGTACCTTCCCTTCAAGCCTAACCTAGAGGGACTACATCATCTGTGGGTTTTTTCTAAATACCAAATAGAAATATTTATTGAATATTTCTGTTATTATTGACAATGTTACCACTACCATCTAATGATAAGCTAATATAATTTTGTTATTCTTTTTGTTCCGAAGACTTTTTAAAAAATCCCCTCTCCTTAAACTGTAATAAATGAGCAGTTGAAACAGAAATATGTAATTAGTGTCTGATGTAGAAATCTTCTGTCCTGATCATACTAATGAAAAAGAATGTTATGCCATTTAAATGGATTTCTTCAGGCACCATCTGTAGTTCATTGTTATATATCTTTTAAAATATACATTCAAATATGGAGTGAAAACTGCTGTCCATGTAACTTTATCATATAAATACGTATGATAATATCTCAGCAAAGTGTAAAATTATCACAGAAATACAAGTAATGCATCATGATGAAATTGTAAACCTCTGTAATTCCTTGTGCTGTGTGATTCTGGCACACAGAGTGTGCTTGGGAGCTGGAGCTGGCTGTGGCCCTTTTAAATTTCTTGCCATACACAGAGCCACAGGTGGGAGTGGCCTAGCCAGAGAGCTTCCTTCAGGGACTGGCATGGGTCCCTTTCAGGTGAGGTCCACAAGCTGGGGAATAGGTCAGAGAGCCCCTGCCGTGCAGGACACTGGAAGGGGGTGCCCCAAGGGTCAAAGGGAAGGGAGGAGGGGTTGGGGAGAGGAGCTGCTGTGTGGGAAGAGGGAAGGGACGGAGATTGGGGAGAGGAGCCAATGTGGGGAAAGGGGAGAAAGGAGGGAGAGAAAGGGAGGACAGGGGCCTGTGGGGAGAAAAGGAAGGAAAGAAGTGGGGAATAGAGTCCATGCAGCATGGCATGACAGCATGGGGCCAGAGAAAGGATCAGGTAACCCATGGGAAAGGGAAGCCAACACTGCAGGCTGTGGAAGGAGTTGAGGAGTCTGAGTGGCATGGAGTGGGAGGAAGGGGTGCGGGGGGGAAGGGAAATAGTGGGGGTCCCACCACCAGGTCACACTGCTTCCTTTCCTGTTCCTCCTTGTATTGTTCCCCTGTCCTCCCTAGCATCCTTCCCTTGCCATGCTCCCCACATAATCATCCCTGGACCTGCTATGCCTTCCCTCACCCTCCCATGCCACACCCGCTCTGCTCCCCACACTTTTCCCTGCCACCCCACATAGCCACCCTTGTCCTCCCCTGTTCTGCAATGCTCCCCTGCCATCTCACCTGCCCTTTCTACCATTCCTTCCCTGTTGTGCCATGCGCCCTCTCGCCACCCTCCATGGCCATCCCTGCCCTGTCCCTGATCCCCATGCTTTCCCCTGTTACCACACACAGGGCCCCCACCCATGCCCTCTCTTGCTCTGCCATGCTCTCCTGGCATCCGTACACACTAGTGCTTCCTGGGAGATGTGGAGGGAAGTGAGCCCTTTATAAGTTTTCACAAATGTGGTTTAATTAACAAGTGAAAATTTGTTGTGTACAGTTGTGAAAGTGATACTTCTATAAAGGTTTCTGTAGGGAAGATGGATATTTTTGATTTGTGTTTAGGTATGCTTCTGGTTTTACAGAACTAAACTGTGTAAACTGGCATATATTTCTTCACTGTTCAGATTTTACTAATAGTAAAATCAATTTCTGTTATGCCTTATCTAAATAAAACTTGCTTACCGATCCTCTGACTGAGAAGAGAATTGCAGTGTGGTCCCTCACCCGGAAAAGTTGGACAACCATGTGCTAAAGCATGTTCAAAAGAAGTAAAACAAATAGCTTATCATAAACATTTCTGTAGGAGTCCTGTAAAACTACACAGATTTACTAATTCTGTATTGTACATTTTGTGACTTCCTGCTCAGTAGATTTCTCTCAGAAAGAGTAAAGCTTTCTTAGCTGTAGGTTATAAAGGATACAGCATGCACAGAAGTTTCTTTGACTCCTTTGGGAGGCTACACTTTGTGCCCCCACCCTAGGAGAAGTTCACCCCTCGCCAGGGCCAGAGGAATTCTCTGCCCACAACATTTATTGGGGGGAGGGTGTTTTACCCCTGTTTGTCTCACCCCCTGCACTCCTCCCTGTCATGACTGAATACTGATGTTCTCTCCAAATGTGAAAACATACCATACAAATGTAACTGATAGGCCCAGACCTTGAAACTACTGCTAATACTATATTCCAGATGTGGCCAAACTGCGGCTGATGAGCCACATGTGGCTCATCAAAGAAAAAGTGCGGCTCGCGGAAGAGCCGACAGGGAAGGGCGAAGTGGTCATGGACAGCAGAGAAGCAGCAGCGCGGTCGGGGCCGGCAGGGGAAGCCATGGCAGTGTGGTCAGAACTGTGGGCGGGGAGGGGAGCCATGGTAGCATGGTCAGAGCCAGCAGGGAAGCCACAGTATGGGGGGGGGGGCGGAAGTGTGGCATGGTCAGGGAGACCAGAGAAGCAGCATCATGGTAAGACATGGCAGGGAAGTGGTAATAGAAGTGTTTGGGGGCGGGGGGGGGGTTCGGCATGTTTAGATTTTCTCATAGGTCCTAATGCAGCTTACTCCTTTGTTAAAACTGTGTTTTACAAGTCCTAAATATGATGTGGAATACTAAGAAATGAAAATACAAAGGAGAAGTTTAAAAGTGAATGTAGATTACTTTGTTGTTGGCACAACTTACTCCTGTGAAGCACTGTATTCCACAATTAAACCTGTTAAATCAAACATTGTGCAGTACTTAGAGATCAGCACCTGAGAAAGCTTTTACCTACTGCATTGACAAGTTACTGCCCAGACATTAAAAAACTTGCCACTAGCCTGCAGTGTTCTACATCTAGCAATAACTAAGTTTTTACTGTACAGGTCTAGTTTTCATGGTAACCTTGAGTAATTATTAGAATCTGTCATTACTAGGATCAATATTTGCCCTATTTTATGATGAAATTAAGTGCACTATGAATTTTAAGCTTAGTAATTTTGGAGTAGGTAAGAATATGTGGTCATATACCTCAGTGTGGCTCTCGAAGGCTTAATAATCAACTTGTGTGTTTCTTGAGTTCCATAAGTTTGGCTACCCCTGCTAGATTCCAACACAAGCCTGCTTAGTCTATTTCAAGCATCTTCAATGGATCGCTTTGGGCCATAGGTGCAGCTCTTTTTAAGGTTCTTCTTTAAAGTAATGGAACTACTGAATGTTAGATCAATGTGTCCAGGAGAATGGGGAAAGGCTGCGGGTGACAATACATTATCTGAACCCATACATTGATTACTACGTCTCCTTTCATTGTTGAGAGCCAACAGTAAGTTCCAAGTTAAATAGTTTGGTCTTTTAGGTTCCATGATTGCAACAGCTCTGTTATATCCATTCTTTCTCTTGTACTATGATTTTTGCACTATGCTGCCTGTAATGTAATTGGAAGAGACATCATTATAATAGTAAGTACTTCTGTACTCAAAACACTGCAAGCATGTCAGCTTCCTTTTAGAAAGCCCAAATTCCAAACTTAGAAAATATCAAGATATTTCAGCAAACTTAAGAGAGTGCCCTGGGTTGGCATTTGTTCCATGAATCAGTGTCCCTAAATTCTGCCACATTGCTTTCATCAGCTTCACCCTTAAGGTGTTTAGGGCAGTGGTTCCCGACATTTTCTCTGTCATGGCACACCTTGATACTTATAATTATTTTAAGGCACACCGTGATATAGTCACCAAATGAACTCATGAATATTCATAAGCCAATCTAGAATTCTTCAAGTAGTTTTTCAAAAAATGGCAGGCCTGAGCAGGCATGCCATGACAGCACACCCAGGTGATGTGGCACATTGGTTGGGAAACAATGGCTTAAGGGCCTTGCCTCTATTACTGCAAACTGGTTTCTGACCTGATACCTGAGTCAAGCTATTTCTGCTCAGTTCAGTATGACACGGCAGCATGAGCCATTCTTTCTCCTTTTTTACCACCTGCCACAACAGGATGTTTTTAGAACTTAAAACAAGTGAGTTTCTGGACAGAAATTATTCTGGTTCTTTTGGTAAGGAGGGCTCACCTCTATATAGTATTACCTAATTTATTCCACTCATTCCTGATGCTCACTGTTGTATCCTTTCTGTTACTTGCTGAAGCCATAATCTTACCCTGTGGTTTAAGTTACCTTTGCCTAAACTCCAAATACTTTAACTGTTCAGAATCTCAGCAACTATAAATTGCTCATGCACCATGTTCCAAATGTGTGAGGACTGGGATGGTGCTGCCTTATGCTCCTGTGGGAATTCTGCACCTAAAAATTCTGCACACAATGTTTTAAAATTGTGTATTTTATTTGTCAAACTAACATAATATAATGCCAGTTTTAATTGCTGCTGTTCTTGGCATTTTTTTCAAAATACCTGTTAGCAGGTATGCCTAACTATATAGGTACTGGCCAATCAACCAGACATCGTGGTAATAGACAAGGACCAGAAGACAGCGCTGGTGATATATGTAGCAGTGCCAAGTGACAGCACCATCAGGAAGAAGGAGTATGAGAAGCTGGAGAAGTACCAGGGCCTGAAAGAGGAACTAGAGCGGATGTGGAAAGTGAAGGCCAAAGTGGTCCCAGGGGTGGTAGGAGCACTCGGGGCTGTGACTCCTAAGCTGGGGGAGTGGCTCCAACAGATCCCAGGAACAACATCAGAGCTCTCTGTCCGGAAGAGTGCAGTGCTAGGAACAGCTAAGATACTGCGCAGAACCCTCAAACTCCCAGGCCTCTGATAGAGGACCCGAGGTTGAGGAAGACACATACCACCCATAGGGGTGAGAGGGGAATTTTTTATATATAAGGTATGTTACCCTAA
Organism: Podocnemis expansa; assembly: GCA_007922195.1. NCBI lineage: Eukaryota > Metazoa > Chordata > Testudines > Podocnemididae > Podocnemis > Podocnemis expansa. The sequence goes on along the minus strand of ML681993.1, from coordinate 32,790,343 downwards.
AGCAGGAGCCATGGGGAGGAAAGGGGAGAGCAGATTAGTCAGTTGAGAGATGGTGTTAGCTCTGGGGGGTCTGTTCATGTTTTCTGGAGGGTGCTTGTCTGATTCTCTGAAGGCAAATGGACCCCAAGGCTTAGTTAGGTGCTCCTAACCTACCAATCTTCTTCAGCTTCCTCTCCCTCTCCTTTGTTCCAGGACTCTCACCCTCACTGCCCCCTCCTTCAGGACACAGCCCATGCCCATATGTCTCTTTTTCCCTGGAGCTTGACTCCCCTTTCCCACTGCAGCGATCCCCCCAGACTTCAACACTGCCACCACTGGGGAACCTCTGCTCTGCTCTTCTCCCCTGCAACCACCATTGGAGTGCCTGTGTTCCATCCCTACCCGCCTTCCCCATGAGGTTGCCTTTTCTCCTGCCACCGCAGCCAGGGACTCTGTGCTTTCTCCTTGCAGCCTGACTGATCTTTTCCTTGCCCACCCCCTGTCTATGGCTCGAGCACAGTGAAGGAAACTGACTGGGAGCTGCAGCTGGAGACCCCAGCTCTTGGAGAAGGGGACCTGCCTGTGCAGTGCTGCAGATTAGACCTACGGCTGGGGCATGCACTATGAGCAGGTCTCCAGTGCAAAACGTGGGGTGGGGGGCGTGAGTCCTCCTCATCCCCAACCCTCCATAAATGGCACTTCTGACCAAGGCTCTCTGCAGCTGCCCTCAGAGCTGCTTGTGTCAGCCTCGCACCTCTCTAAGGCTAGTGCAGTTAGGTGGCAAGGGGTGCACACTGGGACTTACCATATCTACTTGCACAAGTGAGTAATATAGTGATGATGCAAGTTAACATACAAGTCAAACCGGAAAACACACTAGACTTGTTTCATCCTACATTTTCAGAATCTTCAGTCTGTTTTAAGATGTCAAAGGTTGGGCACTCATAGTCACTGAAACGTTAGGGCTAAACTCACATATTCCATCTTAAAATTCAGACAAGAATAACTGCTGTTGAGTAGTACTATACAGTGAAGATGTGGAAAGTGAAAGGTACAAACAAATAAGGCAACAGCCGCCCTCATACAAGGAAAATATTGTTAGCAGTGAAGTCTGATGTAGAGTATGCTGAGCTATTGTTAAAACAAAAAACCTTTTGGGTTTGGAGAAAATTGAAATAATGACCCATACCTGGCTGTAATGATGTACACTAACTATTTTCCTATCAGACAGAATGGAAACCTTATGAAAACTCAACCTGTGAGAATTTCAAATAAATGAACAGATGTGTGTAGTGGTGCTTGGTTTACATGTTGCAAATTATCTGTCTTCCCACTACTGAGCTCTTGCTGTTGATTCAGTTTGAAATGGGGGAAATTGAGACATCAAATAATTGTTTATTAATTCCCTATTTTCCACCTTTGTGTGCTGTGGCCTTTCTTAAGATCTTGTAAAGACACTTGGAAATTTTTCTGTTCCTCCAAAACCCTGATCTAGTTAACAGGCAGAAGCCAAAAACATATTAGGGATCAGCCTAATTTCTTTTGTAATTAGGGTCTGTAGATTAGGGCAATTTGCTATCCATAGTGATGTTGGTGTAGTGTCAGTCAAACAGAAGCATGAACAGATAAACTAAAAATCCATTTTTTTTGTTATCATAGCTTTGAATGTAAAGGATTAGATTTCATAATAGATAAAAAGAGGTTCATAACATTGTTGAAGGCCATTTTGGTTTTTTTCAATATGCAACTTTGAAGTCTGAAACTCCATGTATGGCTTTTACAAAAAAAACCCTATTTCAGTAAAAAAAAAAAAAGTTGTCTCCTAACAATATTGTGCATTTCATGTAGCATTAATTCATCGATACTATAGAAACTTCTGTATAAGGAAGTTTTAAAGACTTCAGACTAACAATTTTATCACAAGCTAGTCTTATTTCTTAACAATTAATTGGAGCTAAGGATTCACAGGACTTTGTAAGATCTCCCTTTTAAATAATTAAAATTTATCCTTGGTTTACAACTAAATTCTTGATGTATTTAAATCTAAAACCTTGATGGACTTGCAGCATTCAGTCATCCACCAGCTAAATATGAATTAGAAACAAACACCAATTAAACTTTTGATTTTAGAAAAAATATATATAAAAAATTATAATTGAAAGTTTAAAATGAGCATAAGTGAAATTTTAAGGTGGAGAAATTAAGTGATTACATGTCAAAAATATCAAACAATGATTTCTCAAAAGTTTGCACCTTTTCTAATGGATACAAGGTTTCAAAAGCATTCCCATTCTGCATACAGGCCTCCCCACCATGATGAACATGTTTTCTGATATGATGATAGATTTGTAAACTGTGCTGGAAATGAGCAGTCTGGTTTCTGCTCACACCTGTCGCCAGCTGGAATGGCAAATGAATGTGCCTGCACTCCACAGAAAATAAAGAGGGAAACTGCCCAGGGCTGATAGTTCTATCTAGAATAACTGTATGTAGTTACCCTAGAGAAGCCAAACTCAGGAGCAAGTGAGAAGTCAGAGTAAAAAAAAAAAAAAAAGGCATACCAGAAAAGAGGCTTACTCCAAAGCAGTAAGCTTGAATGTAGAAGATTTTTGGAGAAAAGAGGTAAGATGTAACTGGGACAGGAAATAGTAAGAATATGTAGGTGGGAGGGAAGAAGATACAGAGAGATGGGAGGGGGCAGTATAATGGCAGGATCAGAGCCAGGGGCGGAGGGTCCTCGCACAAGCTGATTCCCCTTGGACCCCACTCACCCCTAGAGATGGCCCTGGTTCCTTGTGGTCACTGAAGAGTTTTTGCTGCCAGAGCAGCTTTGAGTTTCTGCTCGAAGGACCTTTTTGATGATCCTCCTAGAAGATTTTGCTGTTGCAGAATTAGCTGTGCAAAATGCAAGAGGCAGAAATAGGGTGGTCTTTGAGGGCTTTTATGACAATTGAGTAGCATCCCTTGTGGTTAATGTACTTGTGCTTCTAAAGGAGGGCAAACTATGGATATGTGAGTCTCATCAATGCCCCAGCCTAGTTTAGAAAGCCCATGCTCTCAAAACTAGCTATTATGTCAAGGAAATTGTTTATGCCCACCACATTCAGGTAAATCTCACAGCTGCTTGCCTCAGAAACCTCTGCTACTGCCTTATCCACAGTTGACTTTCGTATTCCTAACCAATTAGCTAAAACCTGTAGTACTCTGGGGTAGCCAGCTTTCAGACAGTTATAATGATCTCTTTCCCCTTTTGTGCAGCCAACCTCAAAGTTGAGGCAAGCTGCTCCAGAAATGTAACTTTCTTCATGTGAAAGTTCTGGACCCGCTGCTGGTCAACGTAGGTCCACATGACAAAGCCTCTCACCGTTCTGGACTTGCCTTGCTCCAGAAGCCTGCATTTACACAGGGGACGTTTGCTATTATACCAAGAAGCATGAGTAGAGTCAGCAAGTCTAAGCTTTTAATGTCTTATTGTCTCCCTCTTCCTCTGACAAGTGCCTCTGGAAAATCAGAAAACATTGCTAGAATGTCCACCAGCATCTCATGGATGCTCTGCCCATTTCCTCAAATGAGAGTGAAAGTCCATTTCAAATGATGATTTCTCCATTTTGCTGGCTTCAGTTGCTGGGAGTGTCCAGACCCAAATAACTGTTTAGCAGGATGTATTGGTGGACTTCAACAACTTCCTGTAACATGTGGGAGGGACAGTTCAGTGTTCCCGCACTGCATCACAAACCAAGGGCTAGACCAGCAACACCTGGTAAGAGTGGGTTTGAAACTGAGAATATAATGGTTTTATTTGGGTGTGCTTACTGCAGTGTTGGCTGCTGGAGTCCAGGGTTAGGATCTGGGTCCAGAAATTCTAAATTGGGGGTGGCCAAACTCATGGAACTCAAGAGCCACACAAGTTGATTATTAAACCTTCAAGAGATGCACTGAGGCTTATAGCCATATACTTTTACCTACTCCAAAATTACTAAGTTTAAAATCCATTGCACACTTTAATTTTATTGTAAAAAGAGGACAAATATTGATCCTACTAATATCAGATTCTAATAATTAATTGAGGTTACCATGAAAATTAGGCCTATACAACAAAAACTTAGCTGCTACTCAATGTAGAAGACTGCAGGCTAGTGGCGAGTTTTTTAAAAGCCTGACCATGCTGCACTTCTCTCCACCATCCCCAACCATGCCGCACTTCTCCCTGCTGTCCCAACCCTCTCCTGAACTCCCAGGCTAGGGCTGCTTTCTTAAATTGATTTGCTGACGTTTTTCTACGAGCCACAATTTTTCATTTAAGAGCCATATGTGGCTCCTGAGCTGCTGTTTGGTCATGCCTGTTCTAAGTCTTAGGGTCACCATGAGTGTACACACTCAAGCCTTAGGACCATGGACTCAAATCCCACTAACTATGGGCTACGCTGCAGGATACACATGTCCTGAGCAGACACACTTAGCAAATTACACCCCCCCGCAGCCTCTGGCCCCATCCCACCACCATGGCGGCCTGGGAATGGACCATTGCCGGGAGAGCGGCTGAGGCCCTGGGGCCAAAGGTCATAACTCACAACACTCCTGCTCCATCCCTGGGCGTGCTGAGGTTCCCCCAAGGGCTGGGCCAGCAGGCGCACAGGGTTGTCTCCAGTGCGGCGCTACAGTGCTGTCACCTGCCTCACTAGAATCTGCTCCACGGGCCCTGGTGTGGTGACCTGACAGCACTCCAGGCTCTGAAGGGCCATAGTAAAGACTGCCCTATGCACCAGCTGGCCCTGTCCCCCAATTGTAGCAGACACAAGTCGGCCCACCCAGTCCCTGGGGGCAGAGAAGGGTGGGAATGTTGTGGAGCATGGCCTCTGGCACCAGGGCCCATCCCGGTGACCTCCAAGCCCCACCAGTGCTGCCCTGGCCTGAGGGGAGTGATGGGGGCCAAAACAATGCAGGGGCCTTACAAGCTTAGCAAGGCCCCAGGCTGCAGCCCCTAAAGCCCTGTATTGATCCAGCCCTGACAGTTGTGAGACTTTAAAAAAGCTTGCTAATGGAAAATACACCGTATCAACTGTGTGCATAAAATGAGCGCTTCAGACTCCAGCATGGAATTTAAATCTTGTCTCATGTAAGTGAAGAACAAAGTTAAAATCCTCACCCACACAACATGCCATTAATTATTAAATGTATGAAATATAACAGATTAAAGACATGAAAGACAGTGTCCACTCTTAACTAGGAGTCCAAAGACTATGAGTCCTGGGAAGCTAAAAACGAACAACAAAAAATGGGATGTGTGTCATAGGACACTGTGAATCTTGCCTCTGGCACCTCTTATTTGTGCCTTTGGAAACAATGAGTGACATGAAGACAATACAGAAGGCTGTTCTCATCCCTTTGACTGCCACAGAAGCCCCTAGCTCTCAGATCCCACAGTGACTGCCCTCACAACACGTATCCTAACACTCCCCTTGCTCCCTCTGCTGCTAACTGGCATGGGTCCTACTCATCTGCACTAGGGAAAGATAGCTAAGGGTTTTCCTTTGGGTTTTTTGGAAGAAGCGGTGAGGGCTTTATTGTAGCTAATAATTTAGCACGGTTTCATGCAAAAGGAATTCCAACAAGTAACCCATGCTGGACCAGGGCCAGCAGTGCTGTCAATAGATACAGGTTTTTGGGGGGGTGGTCAAAGAGGTAGGGGCACAGTATTCTCCCCAGGACTTAAAATGGGGGGGGTAGGAAGGTATTGGGAGTGCTCACCAAATTGCTATAGCATTATTACTACTGACAACTGGGGAGGGGTGTGTGTTGGGAAATTCAGAGGGGTGTAAGGAGAGTGTAGAGGGGAGTTGGGGTATGCTCACTAAATTGGTATAACTGTTACTCCTGACAACTGTGGGCGTGTTGGGAAATTCAAGGGGCGTAGGGAGAGTTGGGGTATGCTCAGTAAATTGGTATAACACTACTGACAACTGAGGGGGTGTTGGAAAATTCAGGGGTGTATAGGGAGAAGTTAGGGTGTGCTCACTAAATTGGTGTAACACTTATTAGTGACAACTGGGGGTTGTTGGGAAATTCAGAAGGGTGTAAGGGGAGTTGGGGTGTGCTCACTAAACTGGTATAACACTTACTATGGACAACTGAGGGGTCTTGAGAAATTCAGGGAGTTGGGGTGCAATTGCTAAATTCGTGTAACACTATGGACAACTGAGGGGGTGTTGGGAAATTCAGGAGGCGTAGAGGGGAGTTGGGGTGTGCTCAGTAAATCTGTATAACTGTTACTACTGACAA
>ML681993.1:32512390-32784075 GCA_007922195.1 Podocnemis expansa | reverse complement strand
AGAGGGGAGTTGGGGTGTGCTCACTAAATGTGTAGAGCACTGTTACTGGTGCCGACTGGGACGGTGCTGGGAAATTGAGGGGGTATAGAGGAGAGTTGGGATGCGCTCACTGAATTGTTATAACGCAGTTACTCCTGACAGCTGGGGGGGGGGTGTCGGGAAATCCCTGCAGGGGCACATGCCGGCTGTCCCAAACTGCCCCCTTCCCTGGCTCCTGAGGCCAGGCCCGAGCAGCCGCTGTCCCCTCGGGGGGCTGCAGAGAGGGGTCACTAGCTAAGGGGCGCTGCAGAGCAGCCGGAGCCCGGGTGCTGAGGCGAGGCCGCGCGGGCGCTTTTTCTCCCCGCCGCCAGGTGGGGCCGGGGCGGGGCGGGGCGCGTGGCGGCAGGTGAGGGCGGGGCGGGTTTTGGGGGCGGTTCGGGCCCCGCCCCTGTGGGGCGGCGTGTGGCGGGCCGCGGCTCGCGCTCGGGCTCACTCACATTCCTGCGGTTGCGGCCGGCGGCTGCCGGGTGCCGGGCGGGGAGGAGCAGGCGGGCCGGGCGCGCTCAAAAGCCCCGGCGGAGCTGCTGTGGGCGGCATCTCCCGCCGCTTCCCTGCCCAGCCATGCAGGACGGCAGCGATGCGGCGTTCGCCGAGGCCCGGAGATGGGTGGAGGTGAGAGGGTCTCTGGCGTTTTATCGCTCTGCGGCGCGGCTGCTGGAAAGTCTCCCCAAGCCGGGCACCGTCCCCCAGGAGAGTTGCGGTGTCTCCCCCTCAGGGCTCCGGGGAGCGGGGAGCGCTGCTCGAGGCGACGCTGGTCCGCTTCCCCCCTTCAGCTCATCTGCATTGTCCTGCTTGCTTTGTAATTGTGATGCTGTGCTGTAAACTGAAGGCTATTTTCCTTCATTGTTGTAGCGGGGTGGTTTTGAGGGAACTTTGACCTGGGATTTTCTCCCCCGAAAGCTCCTGCGTGAAATGTCTGTTAGTTTTGAAGTGCCCCAAGACTGCTTGCTTTTTTTTTTTTGCTTTACTAGGCTAACACGGCTGCCCCTTGGGAAGGCCACAAACTTCCTAGTTAGTTGCAGTTTAGGTGTAGAAAATGTTATTAAAAGCAGTGGTGTCTCATAATCAGGGTTCTCAAACACACAGGCTGCATATGGCCTTAAAGCTATTTCCTGCAGCCTGCAACAACGCTGTTGGTACCAATATTTGCAGTGTGGTTGTACACAAAGGTTTCAGTGGTGTGGCCTTTGGGCTAATGTACTAGCCCTCATGCAACCCTGTATCTCATGATGATGTTTACACTCTTCATAAACAGCAACAAACCTTATAACAAGCCAGGAATCTAGTGACACCTTTAAAAGACTAACATCTATTCCTCCCATGAGCTTTACAATAGAATAGAATCGTGGGGTTGGGAGGGACCTCATGAGACCATCGAGTCCAACCCCCTGGGGCTTGAACCCAGGACTTTCCTGAGAGGAAATCCTGCTTTGTCAGATGTTTGAAGAAGGAGAGCTACAAATACATGGGAGGAAAATAAATGCAGGGAAGTAACAGTCTGACCTGAACCTGTGGCTTACACTTCCCTGCATTTATTTTCCTACCTTCACCTGTACTTCTCCATCTTCAAGTGTCCCACCAAGTGGGATTTTTCTCCCAGGAAAGCTCCTGTGATAAACAAATTTGTTAGTCTTTGAAAGTACCACCAGACTCCTTGTTTGTTTTGCTGACCTATACTGACATGGCTACCTCTTCGGACCTTAAAAATTAAAGGGTACTAGGGCTTTGCTTCTATAATTCCTATTTAAAATTTTGTGGGGTTTATTTAGTTAGTTTTCCAGGGGCAGCTTGACTTATCACTCCTCTTCATAGTCTCTTGGAAATCAATGATAACCTGCAGTTGCAGTAATCTGTTGGCGTGTGTGATTTGTAAGCTCTAGGTTTTGGTTTCTAGAACTTGTCTGTGTATAGACTTGTACTTCTCCAGCTTGTGCCTACGGTCACTATAGCAAACAATATGTAAAGGGAGGGATTGTTCAATGGGTGTTCTAGAGTGTACATATTGCTAATGTGTACCAAAGTGAGTAATGCAATCAGTATAATTAACCCTCACATACAGCTGCATTGTATATGTTACTGTTTACAATGCACTAAAGTGAGTGTACTCATTTCTGTAAATTTTAAAGAAGTGTACTCTGGCTCCATCTTCCATCACTTTTTATAAAGAGCTCTAATTTTCAAAGTGTATGTAGACACTTAAAATTATTTGACTATACATGCTTTGAAATGCTTGGTTTTTAAAACCAACTAGTAAAATAAACAAGTTTGTTTTCCCTTCACTTGCTTGTCAGGTCTTGAGTTCAGGATCTTCTCCTTCATTTTTGCAGATTGACATCCTAGTTCCTAAAAACTGTGCAGGGATTCCAGAGGATTATGAATTCAGGACATGACAAGTAAACAAAGTTATTATTTTGTTTTTTTTAATGAAGCTCTAACTTGTATATTATCTATCAGCTTAAGTAGATTCAAAGTGAAAATGCTTTCAAAATTCAAAGTAATTTTAAAAGCACTTCTAAACCATTTTTAAGAATAGGTTTAAATCAATGCATTTTATACTATATAACATAACTCACCTGAACAAAAACATATTTGAAAATATAAATTCAAAAGTTTTTTTTTTAATTTTTATTTGAGATTGGATGGTTAGGCTAATCCAAAAAAAAAAAAATATCATCTCTTAGAAGTAGCACACAAGCAGGACTCGTGATAAAACCACATAAATGTAAAGTATTTCTTGCATTGTGTAAAAACCGCTTTAAACTTGTGTGACTTAAAATATGGATGCTTCTGAGTTATGAATTCTTTAACTTATTCTTTGATACAGGGGTCAGCAACTTTTGCAGACCCTTGTGCCTACCGCTCCTCCTCAAGTGTCAGCCAGTGCCAGTAGCCACCTCCACAGAAATAAAAGCGGTGGCTGCCTGAAAATTTGGTGGCAGCTGTGGCTGGAGGTTGGGGGGCACTTCCTGGCATGCTGCTGAAAGGAGCCACTCATGGAAAGAAGCTGCATGCAGTGGCTCTTCTTGGGGGGACCCCAGGCATGCTGAGGAAAGAAGCTACCCAGAGTGGCTCCTTGGCGGCTGCACACCATGGAGAGAAACCGTTCCAGGCATCTTCTTTCTGCACCATGCCTGAAACATGGGCATGGTGGGGACCCTCCACAACCAAGATGCCCCTGAAAGAAGCTGACCGGAGTGGCTTTCAGTGGCAGGAGCTACAATTTCTTTGGCATTTTGGAAGGTGTTGTGTGCTGCTCCGAATGGGCTCTTGCGCCACTGTTGGCACACTTGCTGGGGGTTGCCTGCCCCTGTTTTAATACTTCATAATCTTCCTTGTATGGATAACATTCTAACCTTAAAATACAAAATATTTTCAACACTCTTGTTTAAAAATAATCCTTTATGTTCAGGACAAATGTAAATTTAAATTTTAGTTTGGTGTAAAGCAAAGCTTAGAATTTCAATTGCAGTCTCTTTCACTACTTGTTTTTAATTAAATTCAGTTACAAAAATACTCAGAACTCACTTGGTACTAGTAAATTTGGCTTGTATCAATTTACTTTTTTCCTTTAGGTGTTAGCCTTGTTAAGTTTCCTATAAAAAAAACTTTCAGCAGTACTACAGTATTATGGTAACGTACACTAGGGAATTTGTTTGCACCAGCAAGCCAGTTGGTGCACAATGATTTGGTGCGCTTATTGTTGCACTGTGAAGACAACTCCTTGGATCCGAACTTTGTTGCATTTAGTTAGGTTAATATTAAAAAATACTAATCTGTGAATCGTAATAGAAGTACACCAATATAAATCAATGTGAAATTAACAATTAACAATAGAAAAAGTAAGAAGTCTCATGGCACTTAAAGACTAACAGATTTATTTATTGCTTGAGCTTTCAGGGAGAAAACCCCACTTTGTCAGATGCTTTGAAGGGAGGGAACTTACAGAATGGGATGAAAATAAACGTGGGGGAGTGTAAGACATGGGATCAGGTCATGCTGCAACAGCAAATCGGAGCATTTGTAAAGATTCAAACTCTGGGAAATAGCATGTAGAGGAGGGTCAAGGTGACCTTTGGCAATTGGGAGCCCTAGGTGAAGGCCCTTTACAGGGCCCCCCTTGAACTCTCAGTGCCACCCTCTCCAGGTATTGTAGGCCCCTGTTGCTGCCCTAACCACACCCCATGGGCAGCAGGGGAGAAGTGGGGGCCACGGACTGCCAGACCCAAAAGCTTTGCTGCTTGCTGGCCAGTGTACTAGCCAGACCGGTCTCTCTCCAGTGGCAATGGAGCAGCGCTCCCTGCCTACTCCCAGCCGGCTGCGCCTCCCCAGGGGGAGGGAGGAGAGTGGCCGGCACGGTGCTGCAGCTTGCCAGGAGTGGGGCCCCCTGGAGCGGCCTGCTCTGAAGAGTTCGGACCGCTTCGCCCCAGGCCTGGAAGTGGCCAGAACTCTTTGGAGCACACTGCTCCATGGGGCCCCACTCCCGGTTGGGGAGGCATGGCTGGCTGAGAGTAGGTGAGTAGCGCTGCTCTGCCCCTGCTGGAGAGAGGCTGGTCTAGCAGGTGGGCAGCAAAGCTTTTGGACCTGGCAGTCTGCCATCCTCCGCTTCCGCACTGCCCCACGAACACACAAGTAAGTGAAGCAGGTGGCGGCTATGGGGCCCCCTTACAGCTCGGGGACCCTAGGCCGTCCCCTGCTTCACTTACCCCAAAAGCCGCCTCTTCCTGTTACTTCATCCTCCTCTATGTGCTGTTTCCCAGAGTTTGAATCTTTACAAATGCTCTGATTTGCTGTTGCAGTATGACCTGATCCCATGTCTTGCACTCCCCTGCGTTTATTTTCATCCCATTCTGTAAGTTCCCTCTCTTCAAAGCATCTGACAAAGTGGGGTTTTTCTCCTGCGAAAGCTCATGTGATAAATAAACCTGTTTAGTCTTTAAGTGCCACAAGACTCCTTGCTTTTTCTGCTTTACTAGACTAACATGGCTGCCCCTTTGGAACTTAGTTAAGAATAGATCACCTCAGTGGGTGCTGGTGGCTGCTCCACCTGTCTGACATTTTGCCAGATTCCCAAATATGTACTCAGGAGCCTCAAGGAAGGCTCCTGTTTTTGAATGTTTTGCCAACTTTTTTTAGATCAGCAGTTTTCTCAGAGTGTAAGCCTAGTTTCTGTTAGAAATGCTTGCTTGCTTTGAGGCATTTTTCACTTTACCAAGAGAAACCCTCTAACACTAGAGGATGGCAAAAGGATACAAATACTAGCCACTGTGTGTATCTCTTTTTTTTTTTTTTTTTAATACTTTAAGTGCCATTTGTTACACTTTGCAGTGAGTCATCCATGAGTTCAGATTTCAGTACCTGTACTTTTGGCATCCTCTTAAAGTCCTTTTCTTTCTTCTTCTCATCATTTAAGGTCATCAGTAGTGTTTGTAAGGGGAAGAGGTCACTTCTGAACACTATAACAATCCATTCATTGAGAATGTGGGCCTTGTCAGTAAAGGACATATATATTTCAGCAAATGCAAATTTCAAAGGAATCTGGAGAGTTCTATGTTCAGAAGTGTTTCTTTACTGGTAGCAGAATTCAGTATTCCAGTAGGAGACTGACCATTTTCAAAGAGCTATATGTTTGGAGCTTCCTAATTTTCTCAGCAGCAGAGAACTCATTTTCAGGCATCCTCATGCAGGGAATGTTCTAAATCAGGGCCCACTAAAACATTAATTATGTAGACCTCTTATAACTGAGACTTCTGGAATCTCCACAATAAAAGCCATTGGCAGTCAAGACTATTCAAAGACAGATTTCTTTGGGAATAAGCTTCCACTTCCTCAGATGCCACCTGATGCAACCTCATGCATCTGATGAAGTGGGTCAGAGCCCATGAATGTTTATGCTCGAAGAAATCTGTTAATCTATAAGGTATCAGAGAACTCCCATTGATTTTGCTGTACACAGACTAACACAGTTACCCCTCTGGAAATGTATACAAAGCTTGATTTTTTCATTTCACATATCAGTTGGCTAGGATAGGTCCATTCATAATTCTCATGAATAGCTAATATGAAAAATATAATATTCAAAATATTACAGTGTAGACAGAGCTATGCTTTCCCAAGGACATGGTCACACAGCAAGCCTACAGCAAAGTGAAGCGTAGAACAGAACTCTTCTCTCTTAACACCCTGTATTTTACCTGCAAGATTATCCTTCCTCTCTTCTAACTAGGAAATAATCTGAATAGTTCTACTTCTCTGGTATTCAGTATGGGCCCTGAGATGCCTGCTGCTGTAAGGAAAGTCTGAGTTCTAAAAATGGATTGAGTTTGCTAGCAGGAAGCTCAGAATTTTTTCCTGCCTCACTGTTTCAAGATATTTGAGTAGACTACCTCTGTTCCCCATCTAAAGATTCTTCCTAGTGAATCTGGGTGAGAAAAGATAACTACTTACCACCATAGATGATGACGCCTGTCTTAAGGGCAAGGAGTGAGCCTTTGGTCTGCCCATCAAATATTTCAGAAGGAGCGGTGATTCCAAATGGCTAATGGTTCCATTAGAATTCACACAGATCGAGCAATAAAAATATCAATTTGCTTATAAAACCACTAGGGTTTTGTTGTGTTTTGAATTCCACATTTGAAATGAAACCAACTGCCTAGGCAAACTTCTCAGTTTGAAATTGTTGAAATAGTTTGAAACCTAATCAGCAAAATTTATGAAGTTCTGGTTAGAGATGCCTAGGACAAATAATACTTGATTTTTATAGTTATAAATCTATTTTGCAGTAAGTCATGTGAATCATGTTGAAGGGGATTGTTCCGAAAATAGCCGTTGAAGTAAAGCAGTGTGGCGTGCCCCTCTGTGACTCAACTTCAGCTCATCCACTTACATGAACGTAGATGTTGGGCAAAATAATGTTTAGCACTGCAGGATGTCAGGGGAGCTGTGACTGTGGATTCCACCCCCCCCCCCCAAACTTAATCAGTGGATCTAGAGGTCTAAGATTGGTTGTTTGTTATGAAAACCATTCATTCAGTTTGTTAAAAGCGTGGTCACCAATATGTCAGAGTTAGTTATGTGGAAAATATCAGACTTCTTGTGTAAAAGTATTCCAGTGTAGCAGTGATGTAAAATACATTTATTTTAAAATACTTTTTATGCTACAAGTATCTTAAAACAAAATTTTGCATATTTCATATCAGTATTAGTGACAGATGTTCTTTCTTCAAGGTGAAACTTACTCTTTAAAAAACCAGAGTTATTTAAAATAGCCTTCTAATTTGGGCATACCATCTAAGGATTGAATTCAGTGAAATGGTCGTTTAACATGTGGTTGCCAAATGACTTGTGTGTGGAGCATGTTATGAAGCCAGCATGTCTAATGTATATTTTCATGGCTTCTGCCTATGCAGCAAAGATGACTAGCTGGGATGTATTTCCTGCGTTTGGATAAAAATCCTTCCTCACTGATTCTTTTCAAGCATGGATCTAATATATACAGTCTGGTTCTACACTCACTTGTCCCATCTGTTGAGATAGAAGGCATTCTTGCCTCATTTGATTACTCAGATCACATTCCTCTAGGCAAACTATTAATTACCTCAGTGGTGCTAGCTATGGTGAAAAGGTTTTGCCTTGCTCCAAATAAAGTGTGTCCAGGCTGCATGCTAAAAACCCATCAACCTCCTGGATGTTTATAGTCAAAGAGAAAAATCTGCATTTTGTGCTGCCTGTAATGTATGCTAACATTGAGTAATTCCCTCAAACCATAAAACCTGGGTGGGCCAATTTTTAAAGACCTTTTTATAGCTGTACTGTCAAAGTCTTGGCTGGATTCATAATGTCTGCATGTGTTTAAGCCTCTAAGTAAAAGCATCAGTATTTTGGCAGGAGGGAGGATTCTTGGCCATGGGGCTGCATGGAATAAATCTAAATGTATCCAATTAAAGCATGAACATGGGACACCTACTGTAATATATGCCTTTCAAGTAAATAGTGATGAAAATAAAAAATAAAAGTAACCTTACTCTCATCTATTCAAAACTATGCATGTGACTGTCAAGAATTTCATATAGCAAAGATGTTAAGACTATTTTAGAATTTGACTATTTTCTATTTGTAGTGAGCTGAGCTTTCTCAGTAACGTAGTGTCACAGCGATGTGTGTATTTTTGAGGTGCATCAAGCAGACCATATTAGGATTGTAATTTTATTAATATAAATGTTACTAATCAGTAAAGTCTTTATTAATATTAAATGGTAACATGTCATTCAGGATTTTGGATACTACTTGATGCTCATCTTCATAGTTTTGTAATGTGTGGACATAAAGAACGTTTTGTTGAATTTGCAATGCCTTTCAGTAGGTTTTGCAGGAATGTGTTTTTCTTTCATTCACGATAATAGCTCCCTTTGTATTTTTTTTGGTATTGCTCTGGAATCTTAACACCAGATGCTAACATTCAACGTTTTTAGGAAGGAGATTCCTAAAGCTGCTGAATGTCATTGGCTGAACATCTTCTGTACTTCCTAATATTTGGGATATGTAACATTCTTTCTTTAGCTGATCCTTTGCACACGACTGTTAGATTATTTACTTGTTACTTTCTTTTGTTCTGAGTTACATTTAGCTGTGGCTATGAGCTACATTCAGTCATGAAACTGTTATTACTTCTCTGCTTCTGTGTTCTTGAACTGTGACCTGAACCTTTCATCAGCTTTCTGGGGCCACAAATATTTTCCTTCCACAGCTCAGGAGTGAAGAGACATTGGATAATGTCTTCTGTACTCAAAATACTCCTGTTAGCTTTTTCTACAGTGGAATAACTTCTTTTATGTAACACCATTTTCTCCATCAAATACACTGCTTTGTCATCCAAAGTTTTGAAAATGTTAATGAGTATTTGGGTGCATTGTATTTAATGCAAACTTTGCAGAGTTGTGGAAAACACTTGGATTCTATTGTGTTATAGAAACCAGACACATTCCAGCTGTTTCTTGTAACCACCACTCCCTTCCCCTAGATTTCCTTATAGCAGTAAAATAATCTACTGGAGAATAAAAGGAAAAAGTGGATAGTGAGAGATGTGTAGGAGAAATTCTATTAGCTAAAAGAAAAACCTGTGAGTCTTTAAGATCAATTCTGAAGGAGTAACCATGTTAGTCTAGTCCAGCAAAATAAACAGAGAGTCTGGTGGCACTTTTTAAAGACTAACAAATTTATCACATGAGCTTTCACAGGACAGAATCCCACTTCTGCTTGAAGATGGGGAACTTAACAGAATTAAATTTCTCTCGCAGAAAAGCTCATGTGCTAAATGAAGTTATTAGTCTTTAAAAGCACTACCAGACTCCTTGTTTAAGATTAGTGGCATCTAAATGGGGATGTGAATTTTTTTAAATGAATATGTTAAGATGCTTTATAAATATAACGTATTCAAGGTATTCCTAATTCAAAGCATCTGATACTCATATAAATTGACTTCAGCTACTGCAAAAGTAGGGCTCTCGAGTTTTTTTTAATTGGGATTCCTTAGTTTAGGAAATGATCTTCTAGCCAGGATTATTAGCTCTTCTGGCTTGCTGATTGTGCATTGATCATTTGATGGGCCCTCAGATCTAGTCATCAGTCTCTTTTGCTACTCCTCATTATCAATACCTTATTTTTACATGCATTTTTGAGGCAAGGTAAGTATAAGTTGTATTTTTTTTTTGTAAGTTACCATTCTGAATGAAAATAATTACAGGTGATTGGATAATATTTTTAGCTACCTATTGAAAACTTTTTTATACTTTTTTCTTAGTAATCAAAAATTGTTGGTTCTCTGACTTTTTTTTTTTTTTTTTTTTTTTTTTAGTGAAAATTTGTCCTTGGAAAATTAATTTAGCCAAAAAAAACCACTTTCCATTGAAAATATTTGAAGGAAGTTTTCAACATGTTCTTCATATGAGAAACCTTATCTTTACATTTGTTCTCAGTCCAAAGATTGATGGCAGGGTGTTGAGGCGAGGACTAGGACCTCATGCATGGGAATTAGTAAGATATCAGGAGGGGAGGGTGAACTCTTAAAGGAGAGCTGTAAAATCAAATTATCTAAGACAAGTAGATTCTACCCATAGAACTCTTTGGACTTTACTTTAGTCACTTGTGATGCTTATCTTGTATGACAGATTTTGGGTTTAAATGTCTTTAGAAGCACATTTTAAAAAAAGCCCCAAACCAACCAACTCTTCACATTTTACTGCTATATTGAATTCATGCTAGCTGCATAGCTACTCTATTCTGAATGTCCTTGGTCGCAATTGGCATGTAGTTGCAGCCTGTGTCTCTGGCTGACTTCCTTCTTTTATTTCAGCACCTGCAGTTACATAGTGGGTAAACAATGAGAAATAGGCAAGGGCATATTTTAGAGATGTTTAGAACAAGGACAAAGTTTGAATTTGTGTAAGGGAATGCAAATATAGTGGGAGTGATCTGATCTGATCTGAACAGCAGCAGGTGAGAGAGGGGTTTGGAAGCAGCAGCATTTTTCGATTCACTGGATGGAGTGAGTTGGTTGTTCCATAAGTCAGGGTAAACCTATCTTTTTCAATTATAGTGTTGCCTTTTTCTGAATTATGTTTTTTAAATAAATAAAAATAAAGCCTACACGGGCTAAATTAGGCCAGTTGCCTTTCTGTTCTTGGATCCTATACCCTTACATTTTCTGTAGTAATTAAACACGAGAGTGCTGAACAGTGGTTGTATAAATATCCAGGAAAGAGAAAAGTAAGTTTCAGTAAGCTAGGCAGTGGGAAGACTAAATCATGGGGGGGAAAAGGTTCAAGTCTGGCAAAACAGTCTATGGAAATTCCTCTGCCCTTCCCCTTCCACTTTTGTTTGTGTTTTGAATGAATACAACACATTTTCATCTTCAAACTTGGTCATGTCTTTCTCAGAATAATAAGTTTAAAAATGAACATCCCATGTTATGCCTCTAACAGGAGCTGGTGGTCTCCCTGTTGGCAGGCTAGCACATCAGTGTAGAGTCCCTGGAACAGTAACAGTGACATGAGCCCAGTTTAACAGAGCAAGACCTCTTTATTACCGGGAGGGGGTATATAGAAGCTGTTCCCCTCCAGGTGCTGATGTGTTTACAACTTCCTGTGTTTCTTATAGAAACTGAGTGCTTTCTGTTTAGTAGAAGCTATCAGTGTTTAAAGTATAATTTGACGGGCCCTGGAACCCTCCTAATCTCCTGGCCCCATTCCTGTATTGTCCAGGCCACCTTCATGCATGTGTGGGCCTCAGCCCAGATAGGCATTTGCAACCAGTTCTCAGTACCACATGCATCAGTTACTACTCCAGTCAAAAAAAAAAAATACTGGGAACTATTAGGACAGGGACATTTTAATAAAACAGAAAATATTATGCCACTATGAAAAACAACAATGCATCCACATCTTCAGTACTGCATGAACTTCTGGTCACCACATTTAATTTATATATAATATGATAAAAATAAATAGAATTAGAGGAGGTGTGTAGAGAGGCAACAAAAAGCTTGACGGGATGGAACAGTTTTTACTTGAGGAGAAAATAAAAAAAAACTGGGATGGGATTATTCAGTTCAGAGGAGAGATGACTAAGGGGGACATGAGAGAGGTCTGTAAAATCATGAATGGTGTGGACTAAGTAGGGAAGTGTTACTTACCCCCTTCACGTTAACACAAGAACCAAGGGTCATTCAATAAAATTAATAGCAGCTTTAAAACAAAAGTTAAGAAGCTCATCTTCACACAACACATAGTCAACCTGTAGAACTCAGCCATGGACTATTATGGAGGCTCGAAGTACTAAGTTCAAAAAAGAATTTGATAATTTCATGGAGGATAGGTTTATCAGTAGTTATTAGCCCAGACAGCTAGAAGATTAAACTCGGGACTGGATTACTCCAAATTGCCTAGTTCTGTTCATTCCCTCTGAAGCATCTGGTACTGGCCACTGTATAAAGACAGGATACATACTAAATGGACCATTGACCTGTCTTCAGTGAAGTTATGCCAGTTCATATCAGTGGAGGATCTAGACCATGTTATCTTTCTAATTCATAGGCAGAAAATATTTATCTCCTTCTGAAACATCATTTTATTTCTCTAGAACATCCCCAGTTCTCTTCTCTTTCATTCACCCTTCCCTCTTCTGGTATTCTCTTACAAACTGACAACCTTGGTCATGCTCCTCAGATCATATTTTCTTCCACATGTTTAAAAAATTAGATAAAATGAAAACCAGAAAAGTTTTATGAGCAGCAGCTTCTTTAGGTGATTTGAAATTTCAGATTCCTCATTAACCATTTCATTTCTGATCTAAGCAGAGACACTATCCCCATCTTAACTTCAACAAACATTCATGACACTTCGGGGAAAGTTTTTACATTTTATTACAACCTTCCACTTCCCCACATGTGATCTCATTTCCTTTAGAGGGTACACCTCACCATCAGCAAATGCCACAAGTCTCTATTCGTTCAGACATATGAGCCAGTGCCCCATCTGTTCTGCAGACTGCACTCGTCTCATTTTCTAATTTCAGCTGTATACAAAAGTCACTGTTGTCTTTGATCAGTTTGTCTTGCTATAACATTAGCTTTGCCTGGGCCAACGAACAACAGAATAGATGCAAGAATGCAAATCATGGTATCAAAGCTAGGCGGGAATCAAATAAGAATCTGACCAGACAACTGCAGATGTGACATTAATTTATTCATGCTTGTTTTTAAAAGTCACTAGCATAAAAACACCTAGCAAGCGGAACTTCTAAGCATAGAGTGTGTATTGATTTAGGAAGTACCTTGTGACAATTATACAAGGTTTAATATGCACATGTGGTTGAGTAGCTAGTGACTTTACAAAAATCAAGAAATGACACTGTATATCGAATAGACTGTCAGTGAGAGAGACAACAAAAAGCAAAGTTCAGTTGTAATGCAAAGAACCAGATCCAGCAGGCCTCAACCAAATACAACTCCCACTGAATTCACTGCAGTTTTGCTTATGTAAAGGCTACAAGTTCTCCCCAAGGCTGTCTGTGCCTGGAAATTAAGAATCCCTCCAGGTGACTCTACTTGATTTCTTGAAGCTTGAATGTCATTTATCACAAATTGTTCCCCAACTGCTTGCAAGTGAGCCACCTGTTTCTCCTGGTATAGAATGGGTATTAAAAAAATAACAATTCCAATCTTAATCCCTGATCCAATAACTGGATCCATAGGAGCAGCTGTTGAACTCCCCCCATTCCTCTGCTTTCAAAGGCTCCAAATGTATTGGGGGGGGGCACCTGCCAGAATGAGTGTGACTGCACCACTGCAAGAAGTTGCTTCCTTTTGTATCACATGTGCACAACAGAACTGGTCGGCCTAGGGAGAACTAACCAGAATCTTTTTTTTTTTTTTTCTCCAAATGAAAATGTCGTCTTCTAACTTCCTGCTTAGCACTTCTGTGAAGTGACCCCACCCTGCATTGCAGTCCTTGTTCCCTCTTTCCCAAGTTCCCAGGAAAGTCAGGATAGCTTTCTGTAGTTAGCTGATGTAAAGCTCTCCCACAGGGCTGGCCACTCTCCCTTCTCTCCTACACCCACACTGCATGGCTGAGTCAGAGGGAGGATCCCTGAGACTCCAGCACTGACAATGGCAAGAGCAATGGGGGAGTGGGCATGGAAACTCCCTATTTATCCCCAGCCACTGTTGTACTAGGGAAGGGGGGGATAAGAGGACTCCCCCTCCACACTGCATCAGGGCAGATGTGGATGGAGCTGGGGGAGCAGGATGCCATCATCCTTGAGCAGGAGGTCACCTGTGTCTGGAGGCTGCTCTTCACACCATTGTTCTGGCTGTGCAAGCTGGGGGCAGCCGCTGCCTGGCGGTGCTGCCGCTGCCACAAATGTCCTGGGCCGGGAGCGGCTCCCTGCCACTTTCTTTCCACATGGTCAGGCCAGGGGCCAGGAGGGGCTGAGCAAACAGTGAGAGACCCCTTTTGCAGCTCGCCCACTCCCCTTGCCTCCATCTGCCACACTGAGCTCTGCTGAGCCCAGTGAACTTCTGCTGAGTACACTGCTGTGCCTGGCACTACTTGGCCCCCTTAAGCTGCTCCTGGGGCAGAACACATGTTCTGGCTGTTTGTTTTTATTTTTCGGGGCCCTGGAATGCTGATCCCTCAAATTTGTGGGCCCTGGAACTGCGTTTTGGTGTGTTCTGCCCAACTTTAACCCCTGGGAGCTATACTTTGTAGGTGTAGGTGGTGGGTGTACCACATACAAAGGTCCACTCAGTGCAGCAAATCTGCTTCATACTTTAGGATTATTAATCTGGGCAGCATTTGTGCCATAATTAGGTTCCAGCTATCTGACCACAGACTGCTCCAGATGTTCTTTTGTTGAACTCTACTGATGAAAAGCACTGAATAAGAGCTAGGTATTTTTATTGTATTGTGATAGCCAGAATTTGAGGCCCCCGAGTCTTTGAGACTTTTGGCTTTAGAATTTTAACTTTGGCTGGATAAAAAAAATAGCTAACTTCACTCCTCTCTGGAGTCTGGATCATTGGAAACAGATCCCCTGTTCTTGATTACTTTGCATGAAGAGTTTTTAATATATAGAACTATTATGTTGGTTACATCACTTTTTCTTCTGTTACCAGAACTGAGAGCAATAATACAGACTTCACTTGTGGCAGAAGCATATGACAGACTTTTTATTTAAATGTTGATATTCTTGATTGCAGAATAGATGACCTTGGCTTTAAAATGCACTAGCAGAGAAATTTCTTTTTAAGACATTACTTGAATCAGTCCTTACTTTGGGGTGTTTGGTAAATTACTTTCTATGCTCCTTTCTCTGTATGTTGTTTGGCTAGCTCTGTAGCAGAGGAAATGAGAACTCTGTAAAGATTGCTAACACTAGATCCCTGTTTCCCAGCAGGTGTGCCATAAAATTTTTTGAGAAACTACTCAGAGCTCTGGATTGGCTCATGAATATTCATTAGTTCATTTGGAAACTCTATGGTGGTGTGCCTCCAGTTAATTAAAGGTAGCAAGGTGTGCCACAGCAGAGAAAATGTTGGGAACCACTGCACTAGATGTCTTTCCCCTTACCCCTTTAATTTCAAAATGGTGCCCTAATTCTGTGGTGTGGGAAGGAAAGAGAGCATATCTGAGGGAGATACAAACAAGCAAAGCATTACTTGTTTATGGCTAATCAGATGGTTACCACCATGATTTCATAAAATCGTGGTAATAGCTATAGGGCAAAATAATTACAGGCCATTTGATATAATCATGAAACTAATGATCAGATAAGAGATGTTGTTGCACATTATCTTTGTATCATTGTCACATACCCAACTGATGTGTGAACTTTTAGAAGTCTTCTTACTTCTGTGTGTTTTGGACACTCCTGTTTGTTGGATTAACTAAAGGACCATCCTCTCTACTTAGATGTTATGAGTGTAATGTTGTTTAATCTCTTGCCAAAGGATCTGGCTTTAATCCTGACTTCCTCCACTGTGTATTCCCACGCACTCTGAGTTGGGCATTGGGGAGTCTTGAAGTAGAGGGTGCAATTCTTCAGTGAGAATTACATCTTTGATCACTCCCTGGCTCTTGTTTGCCCACGACACTTCCTAATTTACAGTGAAGTTGATTTGAGATTACGGCAATGTCTAATAATTGAAATTTGCACTTTATGTTGGTTGGTTTTTTTTTATGTAAATTGAAATGGAAATATTCTGTGGAATATTTTTACAGTAATCTTTAACATTTTGGCATAAATAGCTCTACATCACAGTGCTGTAGGCTAGTATCCCAACTCATGTTAAACAAGGAGTTCTATGGTACTTTTGAAGACTAACAAATGTATTAATTGCATGAGCGTTCATTGGCAGGTAGGATTCCACCTTGGAAAGCTCATTGGATAAATACATGTTCGTCTTCAAAATTGCCACAGGACGCATCTGTTTTAATGAACTATGCAGACTAACATGGCTATCCCTTTGGAATTAATGTCAAAGAACTTTCCTTGAAAACTACTTAATCAATGGAAAATTTTGTAGGCTTTGAATCAGTTTAGAGTTATGTGAAAATGTCTAGAACAGTTAAAAGTTTATGCAGCTGGTACTTCAGTTGTCAGAAAAGCTGCATAGTGCTTATTACCTTTCAAAAGCCAATTGTTTCTATTCTGTTTAGTGTCAAGCGGTGCCTGTTGATTATAATGCTAATATAGTGTTCTTGTAGCAGTCCCACAGTGTCTGTAAATTGGGAAACTGCTGCAAAAAACATTGGGAACTCATTTTTCTCTTTCTGCTCAGATGTTTTGATCTAATCCATTTATTCATATATAGCCATGTGCTATTGCCAGCTTATGATTTTAAAACACTTTTTGCTGTTGATCCAATTTGAAAATTTAACAACCATGTTGCACTGACATGTTCCATAAATGTTAGTTGATTGCTATTTACAGTTTGCAGCTTTCAACTTAAATGTCTACAGTTTTAGTTTTACACCAGACTAGATTTAACTCAGGAAGTACTGGCAGATTTCCTGTCTACCAATCAAATGAAATTGATGGCAAGATTCTTGTGGTCCTCTATAACATCCTTGGAGTTAGCAATGCATTTATTTTGCAAAACTGTACAAGTCCATTTAGCACTGACTACAGAAATTTAATTTTGATTCTTCCATGGTAAATGGGGAAATAAGACCCTTGATGCGGAGCACTAGAAACAACTTACTTTGTCTGTGTATACTTGGGGATTAGAAGAACTGTGTTTGCTTTAGTCAATAAAACATATATTTGTTCCAATCCAGTGATCTGTTCTCCCCAACAAGTGTATTCCATCTTCTCCAAAAGTGACTTTTTTCTAGGTTCTCTCATCAAGAAGTCTATAGACTTTTTATTCAAGTTTCCTTTCTAAATTCATGCCATCTCTGTGTGGGGAAGCTATTGGATATGATGGATTAGAACCCTTAAATTGTGAATGATACAAGTTTAAAAATTCTAATGGAATTAATTATTTGATTTTTTTTTTTTTTTCCTGGTTTATCAGCTTTTGAAAACTCATGGTTGAGAGGTCACTTACCCAGCACTTCATATTTCTTGCTGCTAAAATGATGTCGGATTCCCTTATCTTCATTAGTCTGATGGCAAGGATGTATCCTAGAGCAGGGGTTCTCAACCTTTTCAGGGTTCCAACACAGGTGGGAGGGTTCCCTAGCAGCCCCGAGTCTCTTCTCTCCCCAACTTTGGCAGCCTCCAGCCCTGCGTCTGTTTCCTCCCACAGCGTCTGCTTTCACTCCAGCCTTGGCTGGGGCCATGGCCTCAGCTCTCACCACAGGTCTGGCTCTAGCACCTCTGCCCTGTCCCTGCAATCCATCCGCTCTTGTCCTGCTGCTCTGGCCCCACATCCCAGCTGCTTACACTCTGGCCCCTTCCCCGGTCCTGTGGCCCCGTGCTCACCTTCATAACAAAAGGGCCAACCCACAGCTACCAGAGGAACCTGCTCCTCCATCCTGGGCTTAGCAAGCAGGGCAGGAGATTTAAAAATGTCCTGATCCCAGCTCCTAGCATGCCAGGTAAGTAGAGCAGCCTGCTTGAGTTAGCTAGGCTGGCTAATACAGGTAAAAAAGCAAGGAGTCCTGGGGCACTTAAAGACACAAATATAAATATAATCTGTTAGTCTTTAAGTGCCCCAGGACTCCTTGGTTTTTTTTGCTGGACTAGACTAACATGGCTGCTCCTTTGGCATAATACAGACAAGCTGCCAATGCGCCTTGCTGCTGCAGCTCTCCAGCTATGTGGGGGACTTAGCCCGCAATATGTTCACTTCTGTGCCACAATACACTTTTGTGTCATGACACAGTGGTTGAGAACTGCTGTCTGAGAGTCCTAGGTAGTGAGAATGAGTTGGGTCTTCTAGTCTCACTACTGTGCTTTACAGGATTGCTAACATTATTCCCACTAACCATGTTATTAGCCTAAGTTGATTAGGAATCTGTTTAAGTGAAACCAAACAAAGCTTCCCATGAACAGAAATAAGTGCCTGTACAGAGCATTTGTACTGGCTTAACTAAATCTGTATGATTTTCTTGTGGACACAAGTCCTTGCACTTCATTGGTTTTGAGAAATGGCTTGAAGTCAGAAAGCGTTTTAAAAAAAAACAAAACAAAAACGATTTATGGGCTGGGTCTGGAAACTTAGTCCTGTATTACCATCAACTCATGGTAGAGATCTGTCTGTGGATGGTGCTTGATGCAAAGATTAGAACCACATTTTAAATATAGGAGTATATGGACCTTCTGTGCTATTTATAGTAGTGCTTAAATAGTGAACTTTCTATTGAAGTCCTTGTTGCTCCCTGGGAAGAAACAGTCACTTTTAAGACTACCACAATTGCTAGTCATTTATTTTACCACTTTGCATTTGTGATGCACACCTCTAAGATGTATAAAAATCTGACTGTCAAGTGCTACCATTAATTAAGAAATCACCAGTTCAGGTGAACAGGGACAGTTCACATGACAGTATAGCTGTCTTTGAGTATTCAGGTAGTCTGCAGGAACTGATTTTGCAGTTTGATTCATAAAGGGAAGCCTATATTTTCAACCATAAAGGTTAGAAATCTAAAAAAGTCTGTGGTGCAGAATCTCATCCTCCTTTGGGGATTGGATGAATACCTCATGCAAGTTATATGTCTGACACCACTGTCCTGAAGGTGTTTGAACTGATCCTGATAATAGTTTCTGCACTTGTGTGACACCTTCTTTCTTAAATTTTTCTGCTGTTTTGTTGTTGAGTAACTAGTGGCAAGTTATTATCCAAAGGGTAAAGGAGCATGGATATTTGTACTTCTGCTGACTTTCTGTAGGAGTTAGATGCTTAAATCCCATCTCTGCCCTTCAAAAATCTTTTCCCCCAAGGGAAGATAATACAAGACTCTTCTTTGTCAGAGTCCAGTATCTTGCCCTATTTTTCTTCCTGTTACAGCCTTGTAGAATCTGTTGAAGGTGTAAATCTTAATTTTTGTGAGATGTTTGGGATTTTTAGAAATTTACAAATGCAGATATCAGTGGTTCAAAATAATCTAATTAAAGCTTGATTTTTTTTTCTTCCTGTTAATTCTGATGTGATTTAAGAATCTAGTGACTCTTAGAAGCTGGAAGTAGACTTAAAGCTTTATCCTATCTGACAACCAAAATATACTTTTTTAATTGGCATAAAACATTAGTTTCTAATTCTGGCTATCATAGTTTTGCACTGTAATTAACATTCAAATTAAAGCAAATAAACAGACTGGCAAGAATACAAGGTACAGAATTTCCCAAGCCACCAGAGCTTAAAGCAAAAGAATTACACAACTTTTCAAAAAATGTAACATTTTGTTTCCTTTCGGACTATAAGGGTATGTCTACCATCCAATTAAAAATACACAGTTGTACTGTGCTAGCTGATTCAGGCCTTGACTGTATGTCTGTTTAATTTCAGTGTAGACATCAGGCCGTGGACTAGCACCTGGTCTTTAGGACCCTGCAAGGTGTGAGGGTCTCAGAGCTCCGGCTGGAACACATAAGTTTTAGTTAAACAGCTCCTTAGCTTGAGCCCTTTTCAGCTGGCAGTGGCCAGCCACAGGTTTTTAATTGCAGTGCAGAAATACCCTAAGATACTTACTCTTACATGTGTAATTAATTTATAAGTCTAGCTCAGCTGGTGTTCTGCAGAACACTGGTGCTTCACAGACACAGTGAAGGTGGTCTGTGACTAACTCCAACCCCTCCCTAATGGGGGAGGCTGAGTAGGGAGGGAGGATGGAGCAATGCAGCTGATGCATGTCTGGGAGATGTAAAATACCTCAGCTGCTGCAATGCTTCCATGTGTGCATCATTATCTACTGCCACTGCCTAGCTCCTCTGCAGCAGCTGAGGCATTTTCAGTTTCGTGCCACTATTATTGCCAGCATTGCTATCGCTCAAACACAACTTCTGTGTTAAGCCCTTCTTTGACAAACGTTACTCCAAGAATAGATTAATGTTGTTTGAACATGTAGGCCCAGAATTCCTATTAAAACTTAAGTAATATCATTTTCAGTTTTAGGTTGTGTGCATAATCGTATCTATTTTTAGAAATAAATGCACTGTATTTGCAAAATTGTATTTAATTTGGCTTCCTGGATCATTTCTGAAGGAAAGTGTCATATTCAGGTAGTATGGAAATAACGGCTGATATATACTGGCTTTTTTGAGACAGTTTTCATCAGGCCTTCCACATAAAGTAATTAGTATCTTTAGGTGTTCCCTGGTCCACTAAACGTTAAACACTGGTCTAGTTGGTGTCTTTAAGCCATGGCCTAGAACAGACTGTGAACTTTAGACAAGCGTTATCTTCAACTTCTGATGGACTGTTCAAGGCGAAAAATATAAATCCTGAGAGTAGTTTTGTACTCTGTATTAGAAATCATAACATTCTTAATATGTGTGCTGTTGCAACAGACTTGCTTTTTACACATGGACATTCAATATCTCGTGTCTTGCACACACGGTATTTCTCATTATTTAATTTTAAAATTTTGTTTTTAAACCTGGGTCAAAGAAACTTCATGACCTCTTAAGGAATTAAACTCTCACTAAGTCTGTGGTTACTGACATGCTGCATTCCCATAACCTCTCATGTAGCATAGTCTGACCATCACACCAACCCAAACACTTTCCAGTTCCTTTAAAGTATTAATGGCATCCATCATAGGTGTGACAGGATCCAACTTTGTGTCTTTCCATTTTTAGAAAAGAGTAATGCCCATTGTTGAATATAAGCATCTTTTTTGGCAAGAATATGAATTTAAATATTTTCCTATTTAATGTAATTCAAGTATATATTTTTGTTATGCTTGACTACAAAGCAAAGTTCATGACAGCAAGAAATTGTGTAAACACTCTTCAAGGAAATGTTATTGAAAGAAACATCAATTCTTGCTTGAATCTGTATGGAAGTTTGTCTAAAATATTTTGAGTTATGAGCATAAACCCCCTTGTTCTTGCTGTGCTGGGGATGTTTACTGCATTTCTCTTGCTTTTTTTTATTATTACTTGCTTTCTCTTTAATGCGTGTTGTTTAGAAATGGGTACTAACTTTAAATTAAATGCTTATAGTTAGTCAAATGAAATAGGTTTGGTCAGACTTTACTTTGTTTCAGTGCCTTGGAGCTAATCATTTACAAATCACTGAGAGGCACAGATTAATGGCATTCCAGCATCTTAAAATAACCCTCACTATGTCATAATGGAAGAATGTGTAGTTGAAGTTGAGGTGCTATGAATTTTAACAAATGTCTCACTGGTATGAGAAATGTAACCTAAACACAGAAAGGAATTGAGTTGAAGTTAAATTTAGTCTAATTTGAAATTCAGTGGAAATTTATAATATGATTTTTAAAGTATTTGTTCCTTTATGTAGCTGTGCTCATAACTGAATTTGTTCTTTTTATTAGAAAACTTCAGTGATATTTTTTACAGGAAGTAAAATATCCTACAGCCAAAAGAAAAATGTTAGGATCACAAGTTCAATCACAAGATCTTTCATGAGGCTACAAAATGCTTATCACTTAATCCAGTCCGCAAAGTTTTCAGACTTCATTCAAATAAGTTTCCTTCGTTGCAGTGTGTTGTGGCTTTATATAAGCAGGAAGCCTTTTCTTTGTAATCACTCTCTCTGAAATGGGATTTCTTCTTGAAGGGTACCATTTCGGAAGCATTGTGTGAGTCTTACAGTTTCTCTACCAATATATTGCAGAATGTGCTGGTAAGTCTTAGTGTTAGGTGATCTTAAATTTAGCTTTGTTTTAATGGTAGGAGTTAGTCATTCAGAGCGGGTTAGTCATTCTCTCATATTGCTTTATTGACACTAACTGTCCTTTGGACAGTTGATTTTTGGCATTCTTTCATATGGTGTTTGGTCGGAATTGATAGTGTCTTTTCCATCAGTTAGCATAGATTAATTCTGCATCATACAATGTATGCTGCTTTTCTGTTTGAGTACCTCTGGATTTGCTGTTCTTGTGGCTATGGCTTTAGGTCATATCTTTTGACTGGGAGTTTTGGCCCTTTTGTGTATTCAACATTAGATTGATTACTTTTTATTCATATCAGTTTCAGATCTTTCTGACTTCAGTGAGAATTTAAATTACAGTCTTCTATTTTGCAGGGCAGAGTATTGCTACTAGCCCACCAGAATGACCCTCATAGTTGTTTTGGTTTTTGTTTGGTTTTTTTGTCCCCCCCCCCCTTGGTATCATAGGGTTGGAAGGGACCCCACGAGGTCATCTAGCCCAACCCCCTGCCAAAAAAAAGCAGGACCCCTCCCCTTAGATCATCCCAGTCAAGGTTTTGTCCAGCTGGGCCTTGAACACCTCCAGAGATGGAGATTCCACCACCTCCCTAGGCAGCTTATTCCAATACTTCACCACTCGCCTAGTAAGGAAGTTTTTCCTAATATCCAGCCTGGACCGCCCCAGCTGTAACTTGAAACCATTGCTTCTCGTTCTGCCCTCTGTTACTACCGAGAACAGTCGAGCTCCATCCTCCTTGGAGCAACCCTTCAAGTAGTTGAAGGTTGCTATCAAATCCCCCCTCAATCTTCTCTTCTGCAGGCTAAATAAGCCTAGTTCCTTCAGTCTTTCTTCATAGGGCTTGTGCTCCAGCCCTTTGATCATTTTGGTTGCCCTCCTCTGGACTCTCTCTAATTTGTCCATGTCCTTTTTGTAGTGGGGAGTCCAAAACTGGAGACAGGATTCCAGATGTGGCCTCACTAGTGCAGAATAGAGGGGAACGATCACATCCCTCGATCTGCTGGTAACACTTCTTCTGATGCAGCCCAGTATGCCATTGGCCTTTCTGGCAGCAAGCGCACACTGCTGACTCATATCCAGCTTCCCATCCACCATGACTCCCAGGTCCTTTTCTCCAGTGCTGCTATTTAGCTGATCACTCCCCAGCCTGTAGCAGTACATAAGGTTTTTTCATCCCAAGTGCAGGATTTTACACTTGTCCTTGTTGAACCTCATGAGATTCCTCTTGGCCCACTGCTCCAATTTGTCTAGGTCTCCCTGAATCCTGTCCCTGCCCTCCAGGGTGTCTACCATTCCCCCCAGTTTGGTATCATCCGCAAACTTACTAAGTGTACAATCTATCCCATCATCCAGATCATTAATGAAAACACTGGACAGAACTGGCCCCAGGACTGACCCCTGGGGCACGCCACTTGTTACTGCCTGCCAACTTGACATGGAGCCATTGATTCCTACACGCTGAAACCGTTGTTCTAGCCAGTTTTCTATCCACCTTACAGTCCATGCATCTAACCCATACTTCCTTAATTTGCCAATGAGAATGCTGTGGGAAACTGTATCAAAAGCCTTGCTAAAGTCAAGGTATATCACATCAACGGCTCTTCCCGCATCCACAAATCCAGTCATCTCATCATTAGAAGGCGATGAGATTGGTCAGGCATGATTTACCCTTGGTGAATCCATGCTGACTGTTCCTGATTACTCTATTTTCCTCCAAGTGTTTCAGGATGGATTCTTTGAGAAGCTGCTGCATGATTTTTCCAGGGATTGAGGTGAGGTTGACAGGTCTGTAATTCCCTGGATCCTCCTTTTTGCCTTTCTTGAAGATAGGTACTATATTTGCTTTTTTCCAGTCCTCTGGCACCTCCCCTGTTCGCCATGAGTTTTCAAAGATAATGGCCAATGGTACTGCTATCTCATCAGCCAGCTCCCTCAGCACTCTTGGATGCAGTTCATCCGGCCCCATGGACTTGTGCACATCTAGTTTCTTTAAGTAGTCCCTAACCTGACCTTCTGTCACCAAGGGCCTCTCTTCTTCTCCCCAGTCTACATATGCTATGCTATGTCATGGTAACTACTGACCAAGTTTTTAACAAATCGGTTAGGCCCCCACATGATGCTCATGGTTGTGCTTCAGAAGCTAGTGATAGAATTTTGGTTGGGAGATGGGATGAATCCACCAGATCTTGGATGCTAGTTGAAGAATGAGACCTAGGTTTTGTCTAGACTAGGATAACAGATATGGAATTAAAGTATTAACTAATGCATTGAAGAGTCTAGTGTTGACTTCAGCACATTCAGAGCTGATGACATTAGAGTAGTACTATTAGTCTCTTTCTAACTTAATTCCAAAACAAAGTAAAAATAACACTTGATTCACAAGCTGTGAAGTGTTGTGTATTGGAGGTGGTGGTGGGAGCCTTGGTTTCAAATAACCAATTTAGCGCATATGAAGTATACAGGGCCTTTGCCTACACCGTGGCCAAGTCTACACTGGTGGTGAAATTCAGCAGCAATTGATGGGAATTATGCAAGCTCCTCTGCGTAGCTTGTGGAACTATTGCTGACCTTATAACTCCTCTTCAGTGCATTGTCTTTGCTGCGCTGTACCAATGGGAAATACACTCCCAGTGTTATACCACTTGTGAATATGGGCGGAGGTGTTAAGTTGATCTCTAGATAGACTTAGCTGGTCTTAACTGACTACTAAGTCAATCCAGACAGATAAATGTGACAGCAGTGAATTTTGAGCCATCAGTGTAGAGATGTGCTGTTTTTCAGATGCATGTGTTGGGAACCTAGAAGCTAGTACACCTTGGCTAGTCATGGCCGGGGGGGGGGAGAACACCAGACTTCCATCTGTTAATTTGATATTAGATTTGTGTCTGAGATCATCTGCCAAAACTGGTTACAAAGTCCTCATAAACCCCCAAGTGTCCCAGGCTTTTGGGCTTGTTTTAATCTTCTGTATTCTTCTAAATGTAGCAGTGTTAAGCAGATCTGATTCTTTGACATACCTACCACAATGGAAGTCAACCCACATAGATGCATAACATTTCATGTGGCTAAGAGCTATTAAGTGAATTCCAAATCTGTTTTCATTTAAAACATTCTCTTTCCAGAGATGTTTTGCCTCTGATTTCAAGGAACTTGAAGATGAAAACGTGGCAGTAGCAGTTTTCTTCTTTTACTTCTGTGTTCGCTTTACCCACATAATCCTGTAATTCCAGTTTTGCAAGAGAGCTGTTGTCATAACTAGATCAGGAACAACCCTCTGGAGAAGGAACTGGAATTTTTCTGGTTTATTCATCTGTGTTCATCATGTGATCTTTCCAGAGAGGTAAAACATGTAAACAGCCCAGAGGTTTCCTGAGCATACTGTTTCCTCCCTTCATTTCTCCAGGGAGAAAAACTTCTATAAAGAAACTCTCTGTCCCGATGTCCTGGGGAAATCATTAACACAGTGATTTCAGTCAATGCATGAAGATATGATATAAACTTTGGGAAGATCAAACAAAGATAATTAGAGTCTTGTGCCTCTCACATCATGAGATGATCCTTTGCAAGGGACAGGAATGAATTTCCCCTAAGTGCTGTATTGATAATTGGCTAGGTCTTTGATTTTCTCTGGTGCTTCGGGTATTGATCTAATGTCTGTTAATTGTGGTAAATTTTATTCCCTGTTTAAATTGCCCTGTGAGTCTCCAAGAATGACTTGTAGCAAAAATGCAGTTTTAAGGAGCAATTCTTTATGGGAATCCAGATCTTTTTTGATTATGGCTTTTTAAAGTGCTGCTTATTTTGTGTAATTTTGCAAAGAGAATAACAATTACCATGGTCCACGTTGTAGGTAATTGTGTGGAAAAACAATATTTTTTCATCTCTGGGTACATCAGTGTTTCTCAGAGCAATGCCAAATCATCATATGAGCTTGTGGAGCTGTAAACCCAACCTGATTTCATTCCAGAGTGTGCATCATAGTTTTTTTTTCTTTGCTCATCTATATTTTCAAGCAGGGGTCTGGGAGAAATACATGACATAAAGTGAACTTTATTTTCATGCCTCAGAACCTAATCCTTCAAACACTTGTGCATCTGATATGTGAATAGCCACACATCAGTGGGACTGTGCACATGAACAGGTGTTTGCAGGCTCTACGGACCTTAAATAAGATGTTGGTTTCCTAGAAATGTAGGGCTAGAACATAAAAACTGGGGTACTGGCTCAGACCAATGGCCCATCTCGCCTAGTATCCTTACTTCTGACATTGAGCAATACCAGACAAATTAGAGGGAACAAACAGAATAGTCAATTATTGAGTGATCCAATATTGAATAGTAATGGAACAGGAGAGATCCCTGCAGGACCCCACTAGGTATAGTCTCTCAGTTTGACAACGAACCATTAATAGCTACCCTTTTGAGTACAGTCTTTCAACCAGTTGTATATCAGCCTTATATTTAATTTAATCTTGGTCAAATATCCCTAGTTTGCTGCTGTTTGATGTGATATATCTTGATTAGGAATGCTTTTAACACTGTCAGTAACCCTACTAAAGAGAGCTTTTTGTGCTCAAAGGAAGTGGCTGAATGAGTAGTAAGCTTTTCAATAATCACTTTCCCAATTTTTTTCTGATAGTGTAGTTTTGCATATGATACAACTATGCAAGTATTTGTCATATGCTATATGTACGTGTATATTTCTCACTCTCTGCTTTTTTTGTACTTTCTCACTCTTGTTCTCTGTTTGGATGTGTGTATTTTAGTATTATTCACTCTGCTAAAAAGAACTAGTGGAGCTTATTTCCTGACCATAAAAAGAAGAGTAAAAGTAATGCTGGACCTGATTCTGTGGTAGTTTTGAATGCTTTCTTTGTAGATCTGGCTACCTTTCTCTCCCATAATTCATTGTTTCCTTAATAATTAGGACATGACAAAAGCATATCTCTTATGAAAAGAACAGTTAATGCTGTTATATTAGATGAAAATTATTGAGAATTCTCAATTTTTTTGAGAATTGCTTTTTTTTCCTTTCACATTTAAAAAAAAAAAAAAAGAAATAGATCTGCATTTTTCCTTCTTATAATTAGCTCTGTTATGCCTAGCTTTACACAGTGGTGCTGATTCCTCACTAGTAAAATAAATTAACTGGAATACATAACGTACTTTTGATAGGCTGTAAGAGGCATCTTTGCTCATGTTAATAATCCAGATAGCACTACTGGAGCCATGGTGGCTATCCTTGCACTCCTTTCAGTATTAGTTTGTAGTAGGTAGTGATTGCAATGAAAAGTGAAAGAAAACCTATGAAGATGACTATTGAAATGATGCATCTGAACTAACAGGATATCCTTGTGATCTCTGTGAACACAGTAAGGTGCAATAGCAAGTTGTAATTTGACTGTTTGCTTTACAGTTTTAGTAGACGATCTCTTCAGTTTTAATGGCTTTATTTATTGATCTTAAGGCTTTATGACCAAAATGAAAATTCCTGTGTGCATGCAAGTATCTAAAGGAAAATATATATACAACTATTTATGACTAACAGCTTGTAACTCTTTTCTAATTTAGTGTAACTAAAACTGATTAGCTACTGTATTTATTAATCCAAAGTAATTTAAAACTGATCAGCTACTTTAGTTATTAACATGAGAAAAAGCTTTTTATATACAAAAGCAAAAACAATATTTAGGGTTCATTTGTATTAACTGTTATTGATAAGGAACATGTTTGTAAGAACAGCATGATAATCTGAAAAGAAGACCAAAATCCAAATATATGAATAGACTCTTAATAGAAGTAGATGTAGGCACAAAAAATAAACAAAACCACGTTCAATTCATAGCTGAAGAGGAGAGCTTCACGATTGTCATTAGAAAGACAGTCAAGTAAGGGCTTGTCTACACATGAGTCATAGCTCAATAAGCCATCTTATTGTGCATTAAGAAGCATCTACACCAGAATCCCACTTGTTGTCCTCTAAGTGCCCTGTTATTCTAGAGTAATGAAACCACATGAGCGAGAGGAGTAACAGCTATTCCAGAACAGTTCTTGCATGGCAATGACTGTGTGCAGAGCAGAAAATTTAGTGTGCATTTACAAGACTGTGGAAATGTCCCCTAATTCTAATTTTGACCACTCTGGTGTTCATGTTCAATTCTGCTGCTCCAACACGACTACCCCCTCCCTCTTGTGAAGCCCAGGGACCTTTAAGTTTTCCCTTTTGTAGTTGCTTCCTGTTCTGGTGCTTACAGATCTAGCATGTTTACAGCAATGTTCCCTCTAAGGGGAGAGAGCAGCTGAGCAACTCCTCTTGCTCGCTGCGCAGCCCCTCCCCCCGCTCCCGGCACCACCACCACCCCCCCTGCTCCCGCTAGCCCGCCCCCCGTTCCTGGCAGCACACCCCCCTGCTCCTGCTCGCCCCCCCCAGCCCCCACAAACTTACCTTGGGGCTGGACTGGAGGGGCTGGGCCCAGCCCTAACTCCTGGGCCAGAGAAGCTCTATGGAGCATGCCCAGATTTTCTGGGCATGCTCCGTTAGAGCTTTTCTGGGCGGGAATTTTCAAAACTCCCTGCTCCACAGGAGCTCCCTTGAAGGAGTCTGGCTGCTGGCAGTGTGCTGCCTTCTGCCTTCCCTGTGCTGGCGGCTGCCGCAGGCTGCGCTGCAGCACGCCAGCGCAGCTTAGAGGGAACATTGGTTTGCAGGGAACAATGCCAGCTGAACACATTAAATGTGTGCCCACCTGGACCACAGCTGAGGTGCCAGACCTAATCATCATCAGGGGAGAGTCATCTGTGCAGGTACAGTTATGCAACACCAGGTGGAATAAAAATCTAGGCGGAATAAAAGGGCATGAGTTGTTAGCAGCTACAGTGAATGATCCAAAGGAACCACAAGTCCCAGGGGAAATTGTAATGTTACCCACAGTGCTCAGCATCGGTGCTTCTCTCCTTCTACACAGGGGCCAATGCAGTGGCAGCTGACGAGTGATGTGGTGGGATAGGTTCCCACAATTCAATGCTCTTTCTGGCAGAAATGTAGCGAACAGCATGAACACCCTATTCCGTTATAAGGATTGCAGGGTGGATGCACTATTGCACAATTAAACTGCAATTATTATATTGCAAAGACTTCTTGCGGAACAATTTTCTGCTGTAGACATAGCCTAACTGTTCAGAGATAAATGTATGTTCTGTCTGGTGACGTAAGATGTCGAGAGAGTGCTCCCAAAGAGTGTTCACTGATCACTACTCTCTTTGTGTCTTACCAAAAATGTGTTCCATGTAGAGTGTGAATGGGAGAGGGCTGTCCCAGAGGAAAAAAAAACCAAGGAGTCGTGTGGCACTTAAAGACTAACAGATTTATTTTTTTGCATGAGCTTTCATGGGAGAAAATCCCATTTCGTCAGATGCTTCAAAGATGGGTGAACTTATTCCATTCTGTAAGTTCACCCATCTTCGAAGCATCTGACAAAGTGGGATTTTCTCTCATGAAAGCTCATGTGAAAAATACATCTGTTAATCCTTGAGTGCCACACGACTCCTTGGGGTTGGGGTTTTTTTTTTGTTTGTTTGTTTTTTTGTTTTGCTGTACTAGACTAACACAGCTATCCTTTTGGAAACTGTCCCAGAGGGCCACTCTGAATAATATTAGTAAAATCTTTCTTTCCAGCTTCTATGTTATGAAAAGAATGAATCAGGGATTTGAATGGAAAATTCTGTTGGGAGTCAATCTTATATTGGAGAGTGTCCAATTGACATGGTGGGGATCCAAAAGCATCCTGTTTAACAGGCTGTGTCTTAACCTTATAGGTCTAGGTGTGCTGGAGACTGCTCTTTTCAGAGCTTATCAAACTACTTGTTTTGTCAGGAAGGGGGAGGGGAGAAGGGGATTTTCTCCCACGGAAGCTCATGTGATAGATAAATTTTAGTTTTTAAAAGTGCCACCAGACTCCTTGTTTCTTTTAAAAAGTAATAGTCCTTTTCATGCTCTAAATATAATATAATCTATTTATCTTCTGTGCCTCTGTACTCCAAAACAGTGGTGTGCCAGTGGACCCCTTTATTAAATGCAGTATTAATTCTCAGATGCTTAGTGTCATGAATTTGCAAGATTTTTTTGGAGTTTCGATCATGTGGATCATTTATATAACAAGATTTATAAAAGACACTAATACAGTGTGGTGTTCAGAAGAGAACCAGTTACAGCAATTTAGTACATGTTAGCTTTAGAGAGGTTTAAAAAGCCTTGAAATGTAATAAAATGATAGGCACTTTGTAAATAAGATCTTAAATGTTTTTCAACTACTTGTCCATGGATGGGGGCTAATTTCATAAATCTTATTTATTTAAACAAAGCTTTGGAATGATGGAAAGAATAACAATTTTTTTTAGAAAAAATAATTTTTGAATTTACTGGAATAAAACTGTAACGATTCCTCTTGGATTAAGATTCCCATTAAGTTGCAACTTAAAATGAATTTGCATGGCTACTTTTGCAGTAAAATAGGCGTCATTTCTGGAAATACTAGGAAAACTTTACTATAAATACAGCATTGTAGTTTCTGAACTGTCTTACTGTTTCTGACTTTTTCGTAGTCTTCAGTGGTTCTAACAGGTGATTCTAATGGTATGAAAAACCATTTGTCCTGTTGAAGAAACACATTGAGTGTAATGATGCGGTTGAAATAAATTCCACTTTGTAACACAAGATGTCAGGAGTTGCACAGGCTCACTGCAAAGGACCACACAGTGGCTATCACTGAACTGAAATCCTCTCCTTCCAATAAATGTACCCAAGATCGATCGATCAATCAAATCATAGGGCTGGAAGGGACCTTATGAGATCATCAAGTCCAACCCCCTGGGAATTGAACCCAGGACCTTCTGTATGTTAAGCAGAGGTGCTAGCCACTACACTATTTGATGACTTTTTGTTAAGGCATCAGGTAGAAATAAAGCAACATTTTGCTTATTATCAAATACATTCCAGCCTTTATTAACCAATCAACTAGGAAGTGATTGAAAAATGTACACATTCTGGTGGAAACTGTATACCTGCAACTTTTCATCTGGTGAAAGAGATGAGGTCTTTGTACAAAGCAGTGATGCATTTGACTTCTATAAAGTTATTACAGTCTTGAGAATGTATGGTAAAATGACTCTGCTGAGTCTTAATGCAGACAAATACCTTGTTAATGCAGTCTAATATTTTATAATACAGACAATCAGAAATGGCATGTGACAGAGGGGAAAAATCTTTATTGGGGTTAACCTGAATGTGATATTATTAGTAAATAGTACTTTGTGTTGTGAAACTAGAGTGCCCCATGCCCATGCTCACCTGCAATTTAGGGAAGTTGGATTGTATTTGACTAATTTTAGCTTAAAACACATTTTTCCCCATTTTTCAGAGTGTAAAAGGCCAGACCAGAAATGTAACCTATCAAATCATTTGAGGTCTATATGGATTACTTAATATTAATTTATGCACCTCATTACATAACCAGGTACTACTTATTTTACTGTAAAACTGTTTTGGGAAGTAAAATTATAGTAAGAATTACTTAGCTTCATCTTGTTTTACTTGTTAATACTGTGCAATAAAGAATTAAGGATCTGATTTCCACCTCCCTCTGCAAGAGGGTTATTTCAAATATTGTTGAGGTATTGATGGTGTGTATTAAAAATACATAATGGAGCACAACCTTCAGAAATAGATGCAAGATTTTTGGTTCTAATTTCATTTTTAGGCAGCTAAACATTGGATTTTTTTCATGCACCTAAGGGGTGACTTAAGAACTTCAATGAACCTTTTGATTTATCCTCTTAAATCACTTAGGCACATGAGAAAATCTCTTCTTAGTTGCTTAAATAGGAACATACAAATCGAAGTAGAGTCACCTATTTTTCTTTAATTTGGTCAATATACATATGTATGGGTTTGTTGTCATGGCTACATCTTTCAGTTTAAAAATAACAGCTGGAACAGTCTCAAAGAAATTTCTTTAACCCTAATGCTGCTTTTCTTTTTCAGTAATACTGTAACACTGGACAGTTAAGTGGGGGTAAAAATGACTGGACAGTTTGTTTTATGGAAAATGAATTGTTCTTCAGTATTTTGGGAACTTATCTGAATTAAAAAAACAGGATTTGACTAACAATGAACATTTTGATGAATATGTTTGCTTTAATGAAAATGTTTTGAGTTTTTTTTAAAACAAACTAGAATGGTTAGTTCCCATCACTGAGATGTGATAGGCCATTTTTGTTTGGAAAGCGGAGTTTTCAAGTATTGTGAAGTATGAGCTTTATAATAAATTTAAATATTAAGAAATTCATAAAAACTCAGTTTAAACTGCGTACAGTATTGATGCGAAGCATAAAGTTACAACAGCAGTCCATTCTTGGGAAATGATCATTGGACAATTGACAGTCCTGTTGTGTTCTCAGGGCCTTAAATTTAAAAAATGTGACTAATCTGTGTAATAAATGTTGAGTGACTTTATCTTCTTCACTTTGTCATCTTTATATTCTCTGTATTGGTTGTTAATTTATATAGTGCCACAAATGTATATGGTACATCGTTAAAAAGAGCAAGGCACATGCCTTCTTCTGTAGATTGAAGGTTTAACTGTAGTGCAAGCCATTTTAAATTTTTGTGTGTGTGTAGTGTTGCAAACACTGTAAAACAATCTGCCTGAGCAGCCAGACCTATTATACACCCCTGGATGTGATTTTAAAATGTGACTATTGAAAAGTCATGTTGCTAGCTGTGTCTGTACGTAATCTTCTCCACCCTGTTACACAACAGACAGATATATACGAAAGCAGACTCCAGGTATAGAAGTGTTTTGGTTATTTTTTTTATGGACTAGAAAAAGGGATTGGTGGATACTTTTCCTCTTACTCTAGTGATTGCCTTTTCCTGGAGACTTCTCTCCAATAACAATATTTGTTGGTCTCTAACCATTCCTTCCATAAAAGAGAGAGAGAGGGACTGCCAATTTAAAAGGTAGACCAACTGTGCAAATTCTTTTGTAGACTTTTTTGGTTATTTTGAGGCATCAGCTACTGGTCACAATCAATGATGGGATAGCAGGCTAGACGGACAACTTCAGTAATTCCTTTCTCTCTGTAAATGTTATGCAAATGGTGAATATTTCTCTAAGCTGAGACCTTGCACACTTTATTCTAAATGTTATAAGGCTTAATATACAAGAGCCTTCTAAAAGATAAGTAGTTTGCATGACTTATAATACACAAATAAGATTACATCATGCACAGAAAGGCAATTAGAAGTGTGACTTACTTAAAGGGAGCATTATTTTTCTCTCTAGCTTTACCTCAAGAGCATGAAGCAATGACAATGTTTAAAGCATTCAATTAAGCAAAATGACTGGTAAAGTGTAGTGTCTTCAACTACCCTAACTGATCTGTATGTAAAACTTACCTTTGCTTAGAAACAGTAATTTACTAGATTAAACAGGAGAAATACATGCTATCATGAAATATGTATAAAGGAAAAATGTTTATAGTCAAGTAAGCTCTGCTTTGTCTAAGTTGCTAGGCAGAACTTCAGACATTCTTAAGTCTGAACATTCCAAACAGTGTTTGATCATAGAAACTATTGTGGCTTGAAAATAATGCTTCAGGCATGTTATCTATCCTACGGAAGTCTAAAATGTTCTTGTATTTTAGTCCTCTTCCTACTAGGCAAGTTGTTTGAATTAGAAATAACATTTATTCTAGATTGGTGCTTCAGATATATTATGCCTATGCCTAAAGACAGAACAATAAACATGAAATACAAAGATATTCCAAAAATCTGCATCTACTTTGTAAGCCAAAAAGTGTGCCTTTTGGTCTTGGGTGAAAGTTATACAAACTAAATTACGAGGATTAGATCAGTATTCTTGCAAGATTTAGCCTCCCTGCCATTGACGTAACATTAAAAATGATGGTTCTTTCCTATTATTCTGTGCTTTCATGAAGTATTATACTCAGCCTTCCTGAAAAATTATTGTAAATGGTTCAGCACAAACTAATGGAAGGTTCTGCTATACAGTTCTTTCTTTCCTTGCTAAGTAGCAAACATATAGGCCTCTTTTGGGGGCATGCATTATCAGATAGTGATTCCTCCTCCCCCCCCCCCCAATCCCCAAAGGAAAATGTAGTTTTTCATTCAAAGTCCATTATATGAAAATTGTTTTAGGTATTTTAAATCTTTGTTATCCCCTGTTGCCCAGTGTAGGAGGGACATAATTTCTGCTGGAATATCTTATTAAAAATAAGACACTAATAAATGGCTTTTGCAATGGGAGAGAAACTATATATTATAAACCAGTAATTTAAATGTAGCTTGCGGAAAGTATATGTAGAAACTGATATGTATGTGGAGAGAGAGAGAGAGCGCCAAATCTGCTTTTGGTTTCTCCTAACCAGGGTGTGGTTAGAGTTCTGTCAAACCAGTTTGGTCCATCTCAAAACCACACATTACTGTATTGAAGCAATAAAAACAGTAACTGAAAGTTTCACAGTGGCAGAGATTAGAATCACACTGACTAGAATACTTGAGAGGAGTGTGAAAGAAAAATGGGTTTAGGGAGAGGGATAAGCCATGGTTAGGAAAGATGCTAACTTAAGAGATGTCATTATGCTGTAGCTGCTGCCCATAGGTTACCTTATGGGCTGGACTCCCCCAGTCCCTCCTTCACCTTAGTGCTTAACCTGAAGTCCAGTGGCTGTGGCTGTGTTTGTCCTACTGCACCACTGATAGTCATAACCATTTCATTACATATCAGCCACATTCAAAATTTCAGTTACCACACAGCAGGCTTCACTGAAAAGAGATTGGGCTTTGCTCAAACCGTCTTACGACTTGACTCAGACATTAATATAGGGGAGGGGCAGAGCACAGAGTCACATGGGGCATATGGAGAAGTTAAAGACAGGATTTGATCATTAGTGGAGAGGGGAAGGATGATAACTATCCTTCCCAGAAGGTTTTAGGTCTATACATGGTGCCATTTCAAGCATATTATGCAAATGAGAGAAGATGTACAATAGAAATTTTCACATGGTGCTGGAAAGAGAGTCTGCCCTGCACTTGGCAGCAGCAGTAGCTCCTGTCCCTGGGCCTGCCTCTCTCTGCTTTAGGTGTTATGATATGGTGCCTAGGGTTACCTGGTACTGTGACTCCACGTGCTGTGTTGCGATGTCTCTCCATCAAATGATGGAGGGGTGGCTGGTCCAAAGCTGAATAGTGGTATGACTGTGTGCGGGGTCACAGTCCCTGGTGTGGGGAGTGGGCTCTCAGCCCTATGGCACAAGGGCCACTGCTGTCAAGTGAGTAGGGAATGGACTCACTTTTTGAGTACATCAGTGCTTCTCAACTAGTGTGCTGTGGCACACTGTTGTGCCATGGTAAGTCCTCCGGTGTGCCATGAGAATCCCCTGAGCTGGAGTCATGGCCGCAGGTGGTGGCATCGGCTGAGGGGGGTTGCCAGAGCCACAGGCAGAGGGCCCATGTGGCCCTGGCTGGGAGGTTCCCCCGAGCCGGAGCCCTGGCGGTGGCCTCAAAACAGGATGTCGTGGCTTGTGAATATTCATATGTTAATTTATAATGGTGGTGTGTCTTGGTGTAATTGAAGGTCTCAAGGTATGCCACAGCAGAGAAAAGCTTGGGAGCCACTGAGCTACATCACTGCCAATCAGACCCCTCACGCCTTCCTTCCTTCCAGTGGCAAAATCAGGTCCCACCAGTGGGATGGTGGAAATAGACCAGAGGTTGAGAACCCAAAAGTTAAGAAGAGCCACTTTTTAAAATTCGTTCAATAACCAAGTGTTCTGAGAGCCATAAGGGACGTAGCCTCTTGGGAGTGGGGGGCTGGGAGCTAGGCCAGGGCACCTGCTGCAGGGCTCCCCTCGTGGTGGTGGTGAGCCTAGAACCAGGAGTGGGCCTCTAGCAGGGCCCCTGGTGGCAGGGTTGGGAGCCTGGTGCTGAGCTGCCTGCCAGGGTCCCCTGGTGGCAGGGGTCCCAGAGCTGGAAGGGGGCAGCCAAAGAGCTGCATGCAGATCCAGAGCTGCAGATTGCAGACCCCTGAAATAGATGGACTCTATTCTGTTTGCTTCTTGTTGCATCTCATGCTGGCTTCATTAACCTAAGATTGTCCTAAACTGGTCTGATGCTGCAAGTAAACTGAGATATATGGTCACCCTATTTCTTTTTCTTTTCCCCTGAAGTTCAATCAAGGAATTTGGGTTGCATTGTTTATTTTTAAATAGAAATGTATAGTTAAATGTGAAAGGAAGAAGGAAAAGTAATCCCCTTTAGAAAAATGTCTGAATGCTTTTACCAAACAGCTGACAAAAGATTATTTAAAAACCTTACTAGCACTGTGGACTGTTAGACCGCAACTAAGAAAAACCCAATGTATTAAAAAGATCAGAAATAACTCCAAATGGGGCTTAATAAGAGAACTTGCATGAATGAGTACTCCTGGGGCATGTCTACATTGCCCAGCATTTTCAAAAAACCTTTTTCGGGATAAGTATTTTGAAATAATTATCTCAAACTTGTTTTTCAAAAATGCTGTTTCGGGACAACAGACTGTCCTGAAGTACCACGGCTTCCTTTATTTAAAAAAAAAAAAAAAAAAAAAAAAAAAAGAAACGAAAGAAAGGGGGGGGGGGTGTTTTTTTAAAAAAAAAAGGGTTTTTTGTGGGCCGGGGTGGGGCCCCCCCCCCCCCCCCCCAAAAAAAGAAGCTACCACGAAAAAGGCTTTTTATTTTGAAAAAGCTGGCAGACTTAGCTTTTTTCCAAAAAAGTGCTAAAGTATCTCAAAATACTGGAGTGCATTTTCAGGACTGCTAAACCTCATTTTGAGGGGAAAAAAAGCCATTTTTGAAGTAGCTTTTTTTGGAAAAAAGCCATCCCCGGACACAGCAAAGGCTGCTTTTTTTTTTTTTTTCCCCCTTCCCAAAAAAGCCTCTATCTCTTCCATTGCCTTTTTCGTTCAAAAAAGAAAGTCCAGTGTAGACTTTCTTTTTCAAAAATAAAAGAAAAGCCGCAGTATGTTGGGACAATGAGTGGTCCCCTAACTGCTGTCCTGAAATAGCATTATTGGAAAAAAAAATTGTTTTCGAGATGATGATTTTAAAATGCTCCATCAGGAAAAAAGTTTTTTCGAAATTGCAGAGCAATGTAGACATAGCCCGGCTTTTTAGCAGGGGGTTGGACTATACACTATGCCCTCATGAGGTCCCTTCCAGCACTATTTTTCTGTGACCAATAACACACATCCTTCAACTTGTCCTGTAAAATGTTATACAGCCTAACTGACTTGATACACACTGTTTTAAAATTCCAAAGGGGAACTGATCCCATGACTTAAACTTCTCTGCATTTCTTTTCTCCCATTCTGTAAGTTCCCTCATCTTCAAAGCATCTGATGAAGTGGGATTTTCCCACAAAAGCTCATGTGATAAATAAATTTTAGTCTTTAAGTGCTACAGGATGTCTTGTTTGCTGCACTGTTTTAAAGCACTTAAAAATTTTCTTGGTTTCCAGTTGTCATTACAACTGAAGTTGGTTATAGTTTTGGCAGAATTCAGTTTAATATAATTTTGATTTAATATAAATTTTGAAAGGATTTTATTTTTAGCAATTTTCAAGTTTCTTAGTTATGGGACATCCCGGGAGAGGGTATTTCAGATGATAATAGTAATGACATTAGGTTATGAGTCAAAAAACTTGAATGCTTTATAACCAGTAAAATACATAGGCTGTGTCTGCATCTGGTAAACTTAGTTTGGGCTTCTTAGTCCAAGCTAACCTCAGGCTGGTTCGAACTAACAACATGCTCTAATTCGAGCTAATGCTAACTAATTAAAGTTCAAACTAAGTGTGTAAGTCCAGACTAACCCCTGGTACTTAAGTTCAAGCTAAGCTTTCCTTAGTCTGAACAAAGACATTTCTTAGTTCGGACTAGGGAAAGTCTAGTGTAGTCATGGGCTAAATTAGTCCCAGCTAAGCCTCCTTAGCTTAGCATGTCAGCAAGACATGTCAAAATACTTGGATCAAATTAAGATTTTAAGCAGCATTC
Source organism: Podocnemis expansa (assembly GCA_007922195.1). Lineage (NCBI taxonomy): Eukaryota > Metazoa > Chordata > Testudines > Podocnemididae > Podocnemis > Podocnemis expansa. Next base: position 32,746,071 of record ML681993.1, on the reverse strand, counting down.
TCCTTATTTTGCCTGTCAGTAAATTTTGGTTATTATTGAAGGAAATACTTTTGGTGTGTATGGTAAAATTGATGATTAGCCATATTTATCAATAAAAATCAAATCCTTTCTAGTTAAAACTTGAATCTTTCCTTTTTATCTGTTGATGTGAAGCAAGCATGCATGCTTATATGCAACAGGAGTCAAAAAAGCTAACAGAATATTAGAAATCATTAGGAAAGAGAAAACAAAATATCATATTGGCTCTACATAAACCCATGGTATGCTCACATCTTAAATATCATGCACAGATCTAGTCAACCCATCACAAAAAATGAAAAGGTACAGAAAAGGGGGAAAAATAATAATAAAAAATAGGGTGTAGGGAAAAGCTGCCATATGAGGGTGGATTAATAAAACTAGGACTTTCCAGCTTGAAAGAGACAGCTAGGGGGAGATATGATAGAAGTCTATAAAACCATTACCTGTATGGCAAAAGTAAATGAAGTGCTGTTTATTCCTTCTCGTAACAGAGGACCTAGGGATCATCAAATGAAACTTATTGGCAGCAACTTTAAAATGAACAAAAGAAAATACTTGGCAACCTGTGGAATTCTTCGCCAAAGGATGTTGTGAAAGCCAAGACTAACAGAATTTGGAAAAGAGCTAGATATGTTCATAGAGGATAGGTCCATTAATGGCTATTAGCCACCACATGAAGGGGTTGTTTGCCAGAAGCTAGGAATGGGCAACAGGTGGATCATTTGATGATGACATTCTCTCTGAAGCAACTGGCATTGACCACTGTCAGAAGACAAGATGCTGTGCTACCTGCCTATTGATCTGACCCAGTACAGCTGTTCTTGTTTTAAAATATGTCTGTCTTAATGGTTCATATTTTAATTAAGCCTTGGGGGTGCTCAGCTAAAGTGGCTGGTTTCATTCTCCTAGGACTATATAAATCATAGCATTTTTTTGCTGTGAATAAGAATTTTTTTCTGGCAAGACTGCTACGCACAAAATATCAAGTGTATTGTAAAAATGAATCAAGCAAGGAGTCCTGTAGCATTTAAAAACTAACATTTATTTATCACATGAGCTTTCATGGGAGGAAAATCCCACTTGGTCACATGCTTTGAAGACTACTCATGGGATAAATAAATGTTAGTCTTTGAAGTGACACAAGACTCCTTGTTTGTTTTTTCCTGAACTAGACTAACATGGCTACCTCTTTGGAACTTGTAAAAATGAAATCTTGGAATTAGAAAAATGATTTATAATGTTTGCAGGCTGAGGAAAAAGAAGCAAGCCCACACATGAGTTATAATAGCGCTGATCATCTCAATCAGGCAAGAAATCCTCACAAAAAATTTAAATATAAAAAAGCTATGTGTCTATACACACAGAAATCTACAATTTATACATCTTCCCTATCCCAACAGGGCAAGCTTTCTTTCTGATCCTGCTAATCAAATCAAATCATAGGGCTGGAAGGGACTTTGTGAGATCATCGAGTCCAACCCCCTGGGAATTGAACCCAGGACCTTCTGCATGTTAAGCAGAGGTGCTAGTACTAAGAAAATCTTTTTTTATTCACGTGATTCTGCTAACTTGTACTAAAAAAGCGTTATCCATACAATGCTAATTCCATGATACCTTAACCTCTGTTTGGTAGGACAGTTCTTAATAAGAACTGGCAAGAGTTAACCTAACTTGTCAAAATCCATTTTTAAATTGGCCATAGAAATATTGTTGGAACTTGAGTTTCAATGGCTCTTCTCTTAAATTCTGTATAGCTGGCATGTGTTCCTGGACAGGAGACATACAGTAAACATGTAAAGAGAGGTTACATGGGGTATAATTTGAATTTTAAGATTAATTTTCCTTAAAACTACATGGCATGCCAAATTCTAAAGTGTCAATTCTTGAGTATTCTGAGTGTTTTCAACTGATCGGGAAACTCTCCTTCAGTTAAGAGATTTTGTAAGCCTTAGCAAGGTCATTTTTTTAGCTACTTAAAAAAAAAACCCCTATTAGTAAATTAATCTGCAGTTTTTGCAATGACAACTTTTATTTCAGCTTCTCTGTGCTGCAGTCAGTGGGTCTTCCTCTTACAGAACATGGATTCTATCTTGGATTCTTTTGGCAAGGTATTCACAACAAGAAAAAACTGAAATAACACCTTTTGACATAAAAGAAATAAGTTATTAGCAAGTATGAATTCTCCTGCTTCTCTGAATTTTGTTCCTTGAGATATAGAGCATTATGTGTGATGGGGATCACATCCCTGAATTTACATTGCAAGAAGCTCTAATTAATTCAGCTACCTCTTTCTCCAGATAAAAAGTGGAATAACTTTTGAACAATATTTTTTGGCATACATCATCTTATGTAAAATACACAGTGGCAGCAGGCCCACTCAATCAAGGAGAAACCTGATGAATAATAGCAAAAGAGACCTTGGATGGGGGGAGGAGGAAAGGAAGGAATGCTGCTGCTGCCTAATATACATCTGAATTCCAGTTAAATCCCCAATCCTGCAGTTGACTTAATGGAAGTTTGCATTATGATCCTGTAGCACAGGGGTCTCAAACTCAAATCACCACAAGGGTCACCTGGGGACTAGTAGAGAGCTGCATGAGGATTAGTACATTAGCCTGAGGGCCGCACCACTGAAACTCTCCATACAATGATATTGCAGATATAACGATTGTGTGATTGCAGGCTAAAGGAAATAGCTTTGGGGGCTGCATGCGGCCCACAGGCCATGTGTTTGAGACCCTGCTGTAGCAAGAAGGAAAAAAGTGTGGATGGCCACATACAGAGAGCCACTAAGTTATGTAATAAGGAAAGAGAGAGCCTGTATTAATAGCTCTAGTACATCCTTGTCTTAAATAGTGCAGTCGGTTGTTGGCACTTCATTGCCAGAAAGATAGTAACAAGTTTATGGGAATCCAGGAAAGAGAACCAACAGTAGAACCATCCCAGTCATGGTTTTGTCCAGCCGGGCCTTAAACACCTCCAAAGATGGAGACTCCACCACCTCCCTTGGCAGCTCATTCCAAGGCTTCACCACTCACCTAGTAAAAAAATTTTCCTAATATCCAGCCTCAACCTCCCTAACTGCAACTTGAGACCATTGCTCCTTGTTCTGTCCTCTGTTACCACCGAGAACAGTTGAGCTCCATCTTCCTTAGAGCATCCCTTCAAGTAGTTGAAGGTTGCTATCAAATCCCCCCTCAATCTTCTCTTCTGCAGACTAAATAAGCCTAATGCTTTCAGCCTTTCCTCATAGGGCTTGTGCTCCAGCCCTTTCATCAATTTGGTTGCCCTCCACTGAACTCTCTCTAGCATGTCCCTGTCCTTTTTGTAGTGGGGAGCCCAAAACTGAGCACAGTATTCTAGATGTGGCCTCACCAGTGCAGAATAGAGGGGAATGATCACATCCCTTGATCTGCTGGTAATACTTCTTTTGATGCAGCCCAGTATGCCATTGGCCTTTTTGGCAGCAAGAGCACACTGCTGACTCACATAGCTTCCCATCCACCATGACCCCCAGGTCCTTTTCTACACTGCTGCTACTTAGCTGAATGTTTCCCAGCCTGTAGCGGTGCATGGGGTTTTTTCGTCCCACGTGTAGGATTTTACGCTTGTCCTTATTGAAGCTCATAAGATTTCTATTGGCCCACTGTTCCAGTTTATCTAGCTCTCCCTAAATCCTATCCTTGCCCTCCAACGTGTCTACTGGTCCCCCCAGCTTGGTGTCATCCGCAAACTTACTGAGAGTGCAGTCTATTCCATCATCTAGATCATTGATGAAAATGTTGAACAGAACCGGCCCCAGGACCGACCCCTGGGGCACCCCACTCATTACTGGCTGCCAGCTAGACATGGAACCATGGATTCCTACACGCTGAAACCGTTGATCTAGCCAGTTTTCTGTCCACCTATCCAACCCATACTTCCTTAATTTGCCAATGAGAATGCTGTGGGAAACTGTATCAAAAGCCTTGCTAAAATCAAGGTATATCACATCAATGGTTCTTCCTGCATCCAGAAAACCAGTCATCTGATCATAGAAGGAGATGAGATTGGTCAGGCATGATTTACCCTTGGTAAATCCATGCTGACTGTTCCTGATCACTTTATTTTCCTCTTAAGTGTTTGAGGATGGATTCTTTGAGAATCTGCTCCATAATTTTTCCAGGGATTGAGGTGAGGCTGACTGGTCTGTAATTCCCTGGATCCTCCTTTTTCCCTTTCTTGAAAATAGGCACTACATTTGCTTTTTTCCAATCCTCTGGCACCTCCCCCGTTCTCCATGAGGTTTGAAAGATAACGGCCAGCGGTGTTGCTATCTCATCGGCCAATTCCCTTAGCACTCTTGGATGCAGTTCGTCCAGCCCCACGGACTTGTGCACATCCAGCTTCTTTAAGCAGGCCCTAACCTGACCTTCCGTCACCAAGGGCCTGTCGTCTTCTCTCCCATATGCCATACCCATGGTAGTGGGCTGGGAGCTGACCCCGCCCGTGAAAACTGAAGCAAAAAATGCACTGAGCACCTCAGCTTTTTCCTCATCCTCAGTCACAAGGATGCCTGCTTTATTCAGCAAGGGGCCTATACCATCCCTGATCCTCTTCTTGTTATTAACATACTTGTAGAAGCCCTTCTTGTTATCCTTTACATCCCTCGCTAACCGCAACTCCATTTGTCCTTTGTTCTTTCTGATTTTATCTCTGCAGTCCCTAGCAATATCTTTATATGCCTCCTTGGTCATCTGACTAAGCTTCCACTTCCTGTAAGCTTCCTTTTTATGTTTAAGCTCAGAGCAGAGTTCTCTGCTAAGCCATTCTGGCTGCCTCACATGTTTGTTCTTTCTCCTAATTGGAATGGCAACTTCCTGTGCCCTTAGCAGGGTTTCTTTAAAATATAACCAACTCTCTTGGACTCCTTTCCCCTTCAGATTAGCGTCCCAAGGGATCCTGCCCATCAGTTCCCTGGGGGAGCCAAAATCTGCTTTTTTGAAGTCCAGGGTTTTTGTTTTGCTTCTTTCCTTCCTTCCTTTAATGAGCATCCTGAACTCAATCATGTCATGGTCACTACTGCCTAGCTTGCCATTTAACTCTACGTCCTTGATCAATTCTTCCTTGTTTGTGAGCAGCAGGTCGAGCGGTGCAAGGTACCTAGTTGGTTCCTCTATCATTTGTACTAGAAAGCTGTCCCCAGCATTCTCTAAAATTTGCCTGTGCACTGCTGTATTGGCCTCCCAGCAGAATCAGGGTAATTGAAGTCCCCCATCAGCACCAGGTCCTGTGATCTAGAAGCTTCTGCTAGTTGTCCATAGAACACCTCATCCACCTCCTGCTTCTGGTCTGGTGGTCTATAGCAGACACCCACCACAACATCCCCCTTGTTGTTTTCGCCTCTCAATGTAACCCACAGACTTTCTACTGGCACGCTTCCACTTCCATAATGGAGCTCTGAGCAGTCATAGAGCTCTTTTACATATAGTGCTACTCCTCCCCCTCTTCTTCCCTGCCTGTCTTTCCTGAACAGTTTATACCCATCCATGGCAGAGCTCCAGTCATGCAGGCTATCCCACCACGTCTCCGTTATTCCTATAATATCATAGTTCCTTGTCTGCGCTAGTATTACCAATTCTTCTTGCTTATTTCCCAGGCTCCTTGCATTAGTGTACAGGCACCTAAGATACCCGGTCAGTTGCCCTACTTTGTCATTTGGATTTCCAATTCTGTTACATAAACCTTGCATTATTTCTTGGAGTTCTCCTCCCCTACTCTCCTCACATATTGGGGTTTCAGTAGAGCACTTAAGACATTTATTTGATTTCCCCCCCCTCTATGTTCCAACTACCTTCTCTTTTATTGCTGTTGATACAGTCCCGGCACCCCCCCAAGTTCCATCCCTTCCCCCAGATCACCCACATTGTTACTTACCTGTGGGCTTTCGTCTCCTTCCCCCGTTGAACCTAGTTTAAAGCCCTCCTCACTAGGTCAACCAGTCTGTGCCTAAATATGTTCTTCCCCTTCCTGGACAGGTGAAGGCCATCTCTGCCTATCAATTCTCTGTCCTGAAACAGGTCTGAGAAGCCAACTCCCTCCTGACCACACCATCTTCGCAGGCAGGCATTCACCTCTAAGATGTATCTCTCTCCTCAGGCCTCTAGCCTTGACTGGAAGGATCGAGGAGAACACCACCTGTGCTCCAAACTCCTTCACCCTCGCTCCCAGAGCCCTGAAGTCACCTTTGATCTGCTGAGGATCACCTCTCGCAGTATCATTGGTACCCACATGGATAAACAGCATGGGGTAGTAGTCTGAGGGGCGGATGATTTTAGACAATTCCTCCATTACATCACGGATACGGGCACCTGGCAGGCAGCATACCTCTCTAGAGGCCTTGTCAGGGCGACAGATGGGTGCCTCTGCTTCTCTCAGGAGTGAGTCCCCAATCACCACAACCCTACGTTTCCTCTTAGGTGAGGTGGATGTGATCTGCCCAGCCTTTGGGGTGGATGGCATCTCCTCTACCTCCTTTAGTGTGTCCAACGTCACATAACGGTTCCTCTCCACAAGGGATGGTGGGATGTGAGCAGGTGTGGAACACTGTCTACTGCCAGAGGTGACCAGCTGCTAGTGTCCTTCCTCTGCTATAGGCATCCTATCCATTTCCAGAGCTGTGGCAGTAGCCCTTGGCATTGGGATAGGGACCTCCTCCTTGCAGGTCTCATTGTGGACACTGTCAAGGAACTTTTCCAGGGCATAGATACCCCTGAGTCATGACACCTCCTCCTGTAACTCTACCTTTTTCCAAAGAGATGCCACCAGAAGGCACCTATCACATAGGCTCATCTCCCTAGCCTGATCATCAGTGGCAGGAAAATGAAGGCCACACTGCCTGCAATTCCACACCAGGGTCTGGGTGGAGATATCCATGGACAGACAGTCTGTCTGGCTACAAACAGAGGCAAAGGAAACAGCAGGGGTGCTGGCTCCAGCAGTACAGCTCCTCTTCACCATCTTGGCCTCATCAAACTCCCTCGCAAACTCGCTTGTTTGCAGTCTGCTGTTCACAAGCTCCCTCTGGTTGCCCAAGCAGTGGCTTTTAAAGGCCTTCTCTGCCTGGGTCAGCCCTTGCCCCTTGTTAGTCACACAGGGGCAGGCCAATCACAAGGCTGCTAGAAGCTGGTGATTAAAGGTGATCAGGGAACAATGGTGCAAACAGCCCCCACCCAATCACACAAGCACAGTCCCACAACTAACAGCAAGCACCTGTAGGGAAAAAGAGACGAACACACAGTCAGCAAATCACCTGTAGAGAAAGACACAGCAATCACTTACCTTGGATGCACCTGGCACCAACTCCTTCCCTCGCAAACTCCCCTGTTTGCAGTCCCCTGTTCGCAAGCTGATCAAAGCTGGAGAGATTCTTTTTTTAAGGATATATTAAAGTAAAATGTGCTTGATTAATAGATCTAAAAATACATGAATGGTGCATACAGTAAGGAGTCTGGCTCCCTTGCTGAAGTAGATAAAAATTTGTGACTATCTACAATGGATGGGGCTTGGATTTTTCCCTTAGAGAGGAGGGATATAAAGAAAATACAAGAAGATATTAATTAGGAATAATGGATTAAATTAAAGGAAAAAATAGGATGAATAACTGAAAAAGCTTCTTGAAATTACTATACACAGGTGTGTAATTTTCTAGAAAGTATGTTGAAAAACAGGTATAAATCAAAATAGTAGTATGGAAATTAATTAAGGAATGGGCTGCTCATTGAGGGAAAATGGTTACTGCAGGCTGTGGAATAATCTCTGAAGTGAAGTGCTAAAAGCAGTGCTTGTTTACATCTAGATAGGAAAAACACATGAAAATATGATAGTGAATGGTTCCCTTTGGCAAGGAGATGGAATGGAAGACCTAACATGACTCTTCCACTTCTAATTTCCAAATTAGAGAAGATTATATCCTAGAATAAAAAACACAATTGGTATTTTGAAATAATTATATAAGAAGTTTTTATTAAAGGGGAATAAATTTTAGAATTGTTAAATCCAGTGAAACTAGAGACCATTCAGGACGAGTCACCAATATTTGCTGAGTTCTAGACAGTTAATTTTTTGAGATGTTCAGAATTCCACCTTCACCCTTAAATGTTCATGAGTTAGTAGTAGTGGCAACTAATTACAGCTATGAGTGATGTCATCAATACCATCATTTCTGATTTTTGTAAGCAACATGAAATTCTGTTTTTACCATGAAAAATACTAATCACCCCAGCATTTTGAAACTTTCATGAAGACATTCATTAACATTTTTTTATCAACTGTGTTAAAATTGTGACTCTGATTACCAGGTGCCTCTTCTGCAAATTGTTCTCATTACGGTTTCAGTACTTCTTTTCTATTGGACTAGTGCTTCACTTTTTTCCTACTCCTCACTTTTCTTCAGGTCTTCAGATGTTAATGATCCTTTTTAGCAGTTACTTAGATTTCTTTTTCTTAATTTATAATCATTCTTCCCAGTGCCAGATTAAGACATGGTAAAGCCCTAAACTTATGTCAACTTTTCAGAGGCTCCATACCATAAATAAAGAGGAGAATATGTATTAGATTATAACAGAAAGGATAATGAAAAATAAATGATAAACCATTATATTTGCATATATACTTAGGCAAACATGAAATGATAAAATAAAAACATCTTGCAAAAAGCCTTGTTTGTATTACATATTCAGATAATGATAAATGTATTTTGAAGCCCCTCATCATGTGAGTCCTTAAACCATGGCTTACTTGGCTTGTGCCTAAATCTGGCATTGATTCTCCTGCTACTGACTGTAATTATTCAAATTTATCTCCTACCTGAGAAAGGGCCTAATGTGGCCTTTAAGTCTATATGATGGACTGTGGATCTTTCACTAGCTGTTTGTCGTAGACAGCAAGAAGCAGCATTCTTTCTGTCTTCCATTTTTAGCATTTTCTGCAATATAGATCACATAACTTAAAGTGAAAAACATTTCTACAGTTCATAGGAAATAGAAGACCTAAGGTCTCACTCCAGAGTTGATTCACTTGTTAAAGTGCTTTTGCATCTCAAGGCTGGTTCAAATTCATAACTTTTAAAATAGGGTTTACTTGTACTACAACACTTTAATTTTCATAAGTAGACATCTTTGTTCTTTAGAAATTGCTTTTCCACATTTTAAACTTTGATTATTCAATTTTAACATTCCTTTGCCAAACTTTGAGTAGCTTGCTTTCCTTATACCTCTAAAAACCTTGACTTGTAGCTTCTAAAAAATGAAGCAATGTCTAGACCTGAATGTATTGGTGTGTATGTGGTGCTTTTTATTTTTAATTTCTTAACACTGTTTTGTAGAGTCAGTGGTAAGCATTTCCCCCCAGAAAAACAAAAACTGAAAATACAATATTTTTGCAACTAAGCATAAATATCTTCATTTTTTTTTTAAACTTGTGTTTAATCATTGGGTAAGTCTACACTTGCAAGTTAGTTCAAATTAAGCCCCTTTAATTTGAACTAACTTAGTACCTGTCTACACCAGGCTTTCTTAAATTCAAATTAAGGAATTCCTTAATTCAGACTAATGAACGCTTAGTTCATACTAGTAAGACCTTCTGGTTAGTTCAAATTAAGCCCTTAGTTCAATCATTAGTTTGAACTAAGGGCGACGTAGACAAGGATTAACCCTTAGTTTGAACTTAAGTTCAAACTAAGGGCAGTTAGTTTGAATTAGTCCCCATTGTTAATTTGAACTAATAAATTCAAGCTTATTTCAAGCTAAACTCAACCTTATTAGTTCAAATTGATAAATTCGAACTAACTTTTCCTAGTGTAGACACAGCTATTGATATGCATAGCCAGGAGTTGGTAGATATACTGTAGAGAATTCTACAGGGTCATATCGTGGATCAAGTCTAATAGAGTAATGATGCTGGCTGATTTCCTCAGGACTTCCACAGACTTTGTGTACATGATAGTACTTGCTTTGTGGTCCCTCCCTTGCCTCTTATGAAATGTTATTTGCCATCCAGTTTCTTTGTATGTCATCTGCTTGCTAGTCTTACACACAGAACTGATTGTAAAATATTGTGCACAGAAGGAGCTAAGAAAAAAGGTTGACAGGAAACAAAACAGGAGAGGGAAGAGATGATGGAAAAGCCATCAATGCTTGAAACTTCTGTGGAAAAAATATTTTTTCTATTTTTTTCTCATCAGCTCTACTTAAAATGCTTGTCTTGTGAATCCTGCATAGGGACTAATGCCTCGACAGACGTCTCTTGTGATGTTGGGAAATTGTCCAAGAATAATAGTGGACATGGATCACATCAGTGTAGGTGACCAAATAGCTATACCAAAACTTTGGCTTCCTCCCATTATACACAACTCCTTCTCTCTTGGAATTTTTCTTGTCCTTTTTCCACCAAGTAATCCTAGATTTAACACTTCAAAATAGGGGCCTCTTGTATTTGGCATTCTGCATCCACTCCAAGGAACCAGGTACGACTCAAGGAATATTTCCACCACACTAACCCATGGACACCTTCCTCCCGATGCAACAAGAAAAAGAATTCTTCATGGACTCCCCCTGCGGGCGAAAACAGGCTGGATTTTTACATAGTGTTTCTGCTGAGGCGCACAAACTGAGATTATTGACAAGCAGCACCACTTACCCCACAACCTCAGCAGTGCAGAATGCAACAACACCCACAGCCCCAAAAACAGCTCCAACATTATAATCAAAGAGGCTGAGTAAGGAGGTGCTGTAGTCATGATGGATGTTGTGGGGGAGTGGGTGCAAGGGGGAGTCCCAATCGAGAGGCAAGAGACCAAACCACAATTTTTTGGGTTAACTACTTTCTATGTGACTTTTATTAAAATAAATAAAATTAAGGAAAAAAAGAGGAAAAAAAAGTTAAATGAGAGGTTAATGTTATTCAATTACTAATATTCCTATTACAAAAATTAAAAAACTTATATTTATCAAAACACATACAAACTGGGTTTTAGAACTCTTTTTTAAAAGGCATTTGAAGACCGTCTAAGTACAAATTAATAGCCTAATAAATGGAAAATAGAGCACAAATACCACTTCAACATTTATTCCAGTCCTTGTGCCTAATCCTGAATTAAAACCCCCAGTTCCAATCCTGCTTGGTATAATTTAACAGAGTGGGGTTTATGGGAGACAGAGAGAGAGCACACAATCTTTAGCAAAGCTCTTTTGCCTATTTACCCCCCCCACACACACACTCTAAAACATCATGCGCAGCCCAGGACAGCACGAACACCTTCCTTCTGCCCCTTGCTCTCCAGACACCATGGGTCACAGCCCAGTGAGGCTAGCCATGGGCTGTTTGCAGCTAGGAGTTACAAGGGTCAGCTGGGGTGCCTGGTGGGGAATACAAGTGGATTTATTCTTTCATCACACTCTTTCACACTGCTGTTTCCCAATTTGATTGTGGAACACCAGCTTGATTCTGATCTGTGAAGTTAATAGATTCAGAGCAGTAATAATACACATACACATCCCCAAAAAGCATTTTCCAATTTAAATCCCAAATTTGACGAGATTATATTTACCACATCTGGATGTTATTTCCAGCGTGACAGACAGCAGACCTGTTTCCTTGAGAAAGATAGCAAGACGTGATAGAACAGCCCAGTGTTAAGATGGCTGTGGCTATGGACAACAGGACAGCCTTCAGGCTCCTATCTGTTGCCTTCAACTCAGCAGCCCACCGGTCTGGCATCTACCGACTGCATGCTCCCTGCACTTGGCTGGACCGGTATTTAAAGTGGCTCGATGAAGGGCACACAGGACAGCCTTTGGGGCTCCTATCTGTGGCCTTAGAAATCAGAGCCCACCGCGACCAGCTGCAGCGGTTGAACACCCCCTGCCACCCCCTTTGGATGTGCCAAGGGCTATAGCCCTCCACTCCAGGGTGAGCAGGTGAAAATTGAATACTTAGTAAAAGAATTCAAAAGGAAAAAGAAGATCTGCCAAAAAGAAGAAAAAGCTGCAGGCTCCCTTGGTGATCAGTCAAGGGGTTTAACACTCTTCCTTGCGAAGAGTGGGGAGATGCCTAGGGGGTGGCCAGATCCCCTGGCAACATGACGGGCTGCTGACCTATCGCTTGTCCAACGTTCCTAGACCAGAACCTTGGCTTTATGGCTGAGACCTCAAAAATTAGCATATCACTTGTTGGCATGGAAACTTACTGACCTTGGTCAGTAGATCTTGCTCATTGGCTCTGCAGGTGTCTCTTATCACTTTCCAGGGTTAGGTTTGAACTGGTCTGGGGTTGCTTGCAGTTAGTTTTCTTAGTGTTACTGTTTGTGGTTTTCTGACCTTGGAAGATAACACCACATAATTATTTCTTTTCCCAATCGGAGGCCTAACAAGCTACATTCCATAAGCTAGGCTGGAGTTTGGCCGTAGTGAAAAGAAAAACAAGGAGAGGTGGAAAAATCCACCTCTCTCAATGGATGATCAGATTACGAATGGGAAGCGGCCGTACAACTCTCTCACACCACATTCTACAACCTATTACCCTCTGACCCAACTGAGGAATACCAACAGAAACTACATCATCTGCTTAAGAAACTCCCTAAGGAAGCACAGGAACACATTTACATGTACACACCCCAGGAACCCTGACCAGGGATATTTTATCTACTACCCAAAACCATAAACCCAGGAATCCTGAACACCCCATCATCTCGGGCATTGGCGCTCTCACAGCAGGATTGTCTGGCTATGTGGACTCTTTCTTCCAGTCCTATGCCACCAGCTCTCTCAGTTATCTCTGTGACACAACCAATGTCCTGAAAAAACTACAATCCATCGGTAGCCTCCCAGAAAACACCATCCTAGCCACTATGGACGTAGAAGTCCTCTACAACATTACTCATAAAGATGGACTACAAGCCATTAGGAACAGTTTCCTGGATGATAATATGGCACACCTGGTAACTGAACTTTGACTTTGTCCTGACCCACAACTACTTCAGATTTGGGGATGATGTATACGTCCAAGTCAGCGGCACAGCTATGGGCACCTGCGTGGCCCAACAGTGTGCCAACATCTTTATGGCTGACTTAGAACATTGCTTCCTTGCATCTTGTGAACTATAGCCTCTCCTTTACCTGTGCTACATCGATGACATTTTCATCATCTGGACCCATGGGAAAGAGTCCCTGGAAGAAGTCCACTGAGACTTCAGTAATTTCCACCTCAGCCTGGATCAGTCCACGCAAGAAAGCCACTTGGAAACTACCATACGTATAAGAGATGGAAGCATTTAACACTACTCTATACTGCAAACCAACTGACCACAATGCATACCTACATGCCTCCAGCTTCCACCCAGGACACATTACATGATCCATCATCCACAGCCAAGCTTTAAGGTACAACTGAATCTGCTCCAGTCCCTCAGACAGAGACAAACACCTACAAGATCTCTAGCAGGCATTCCTGAAACTACAGTATCCAGCTGATAAAGTGAAAAAACAAATTGACAGGGTCAGACGGGTACCCAGGAGTCACCTACTAGAGGACCAACCTGACAGAAAAAACAACGGAACACGTCTGGTCATCACCTACAGTCCCCAACTTAAATTTCTCCAACACATCATCAAAGATCTACAAGCTATCCTCGAAGATGATCCCACACTCTCTCAAGCCTTGGGAGGCAGGCCTATCCTTGCTTACAGATAGCTGCCAAACCTGAAGCAAATACTCACCAGCAACCAAACGCCATACAACAGGAACACCAGCGCAGGAGTCTATCCTTGGAACATTGCCAACTCTGTTCGTTCATCGACTCCAGGGATACCATCACGGGCCCCAGCCACATCAGCCACACCATCAGGGGCCCATTTATCTACACAAACACTAATGTGGTATATGCTATCATGTGCCAGCAGTGCCCCTTCGCCATGTATATTGGGCAAACTGGACTGTCCTTGTGTAAAAGGATAAATGGACACAAAACGGATATGAAAAATGGCAACATCCATAAACCAATAGGAAAACCTTCAACCTCCTTGAACATTCAGTGGTGGACTTGAAAGTTGCCATACTTCAGAAACAGATTTCAGCGTGAAACTGCAGAGTTGGAGCTAATCTGCAAGTTTGACACCATCAGGTTGGGTCTGAATAGAGACTTAGAATGGTTAGCACATTGGAAAAAGTGATTCATCTGTTCACACATTCTCTCCCTTTGATCTCCTGGTGTGAATGGGCCCCATCTGCTCTCTGAACTGACTTTGCTAACACTTCCCCTCCTTCATTTTGGCATGTGTATATATACAACTCCACTGTAGTTTCCACTTCATGCATCTGACAAAGGTGGGTTGTAGCCCACGAAAGCTTATGCTTGAAGAAATCTGTTAGTCTAGAAGGTGCCCTAAAACTGTCGCTGCTTTTGCTATACACAGACTAACACGGCTACCCCTCTGGAAAATTCATGTACGTTTACAATCCTAAATGACTTAGAAAATTCAGAGTAGTAGAATACTTCCAGAACAACTGTTAAAGCACTGTTTTCAGAGGAAATTCATTACAAACTATACTTTAGAAATGGATATAAAATCTCCTGTAAGAGTAGATTCTTTATTTCCTTTCTCCCGTCAGTCCTGTATGGTTGTATTTGTAATTCTGCCTGCCTCCCAACAGGGTTTCTGCTGGTAAACTGTGGAAATTTTATTTAGCATGCTGCTCTCCACTGCAGTAAACAAGGCCACTGTTCTTACCATGCTTCCCCCAGCAAAGAATTAAAATAACACAAAAATTGCCATATTGTGTCAGATCAATGGTCCACCCACCCAGCATCCTATCTTCTGGCAGTGACCAACGCTACAGGCTTCAGAGGGAATGAACATAATAGAGCAGTTATTGAGTGATCCATTTCCAGCTTCTGGCAGTCAAGTTTAGAGACAACCAAAGCTAGGGGTTGATTGCATCCCCGAGCAACTTGGCTAACTGACGAACCTATCCTCCTTGAGCTTATCTAATTTTTTGTTGAATCCTGTTATAATTTTGGCCTTCAAATCATCCCCTGGCAGTTAGTTTCACAAGTTCACAATGTAAAGAACTTCCTTAAATGTGTTTTTAAATCTGCTACCTATTAATTTCATTGGGTTATATAACAAGGAAAAAGCTACTTTCTCTACACCATTTGTTAGTTTATAGTCCACTGACACATCCCCTCTTTGCTGTTTCTTTTTCCTAAGCTGAACAGTCATAGGTTTTTCAAATTTTTCCTCATCTGCAGACTGTTCTGTAACCTTAATTACTTTTGGTGCCTTTCCCTGTACTTTTCCTAATTCGGATATCTTCCCAAGTAGACAAGGGAACTCAGGCAGGCATGGTATTTGAAGTTACTTTTAGCTTGTATAAACTGATTACATTTTAAGTTGAGACAAGGTGGGGGTGATTAGTCTTTTATTGCACCAACTTTTGTTGGTGAAAGAAGCAAGAGTTCGAGTTGTGGAGTTGTTCTTGTTTCTTTGACCAATAGAAGTGGGTTTCAAAAAATGGACGTGGGTCTCATTCTTGGACCAACACAGCTAAAACTGTAAACAACAATTATAGATAATTAGATTTGAAGTTGTCAGTGTTCTACTAACACACATCTTGAACAGACAGAAATTGAATTGTGACAATCAGACAGAATTCAGTGAGTTGAGATTTTGTTATGGTTTATTTACAAACTTGTTTCATTCCATTCATGTGCAAGATAAACCATGTGAAGAAGTATTAGTCCAGATGAAACAGTGTCCTGTTATGAAATGCATACAGTAAATTTAGACCATAATGGGTAGAGGTGTAGCTAGGAAATTGAACCTCGTAAACACACACACTGGCACATCCATACTGCCTTATCCATGGTACCTCTACAATTTGGAAGATAGACGTGGCACGCACACGATGGTCATTAACACAGAAAGTGGAATTTGAGGAATAAACTATGGTAATAATTCCTTGTGTATTAAAAAACGTTGCCAATCCTAAGTAAAGTTGTTCCCAAAAGACTAACTGTATGCTTCTAATCTGAAGGTGAGAGCTACTAAAATGGTACCAAAATGACACTTTTAGTGTATAAATGAAGTGTTTTAAAATATTATCTATGAATTTCAGAAAATGCGATTCTGAATTTTGTTATAGACTCTCAAAGTTAGATTTTTTTTTTTAAAAAAGTGCTCTTCCAGTGTTTTGCTTCTGGCTGAGACTTTGCATACAAATTGTTAGCTCTGAAGCATTTTTTTTTTTTTTTTTAATCCTGGTTCCAACTTCAGTTCCGTCTTTTGATTGTATTGGCTGAGAGTGGGAATGCAGGTTTGAAAGTGGTAGCTTTGAATGTATTTGTACTTGCAGAATTGTTGGAAGCTTTTCAAGTTTTATGGTTTGAAAGGATAATGCTTATGCATTTATATTATGATTTCAATGAAAATGTCAATATTACTTTTCTCTACATTGAAAGTGTACTTGAGTCAAATGCTAAAAGCTGCATAAATAATGAAAATACGATGTCTTGAGCCACACCCTAATTTGTCACCTTGGTTTCTTGTGTTTCTAGGGAACCAGTTTCTATGTAACGTATTTTCAAGTAGGCTGACTTTTCCTTTTGTGGCAAATAAAATGTACCATAGCCTTTAATGCATCATCACTTTCATGTGAGTAGAATGTGAATTATTCAAGTCACTTGATCACTTAACTTGGAACCAACCTCAGGAAGCCAATTGTTTTTCTGTTTTTATTAAATTGAATGTTTTGTGGGGTAATGTGTTGGTATGATTTTCAGGTGAACTCTTTCCAAATGTTAATATTAGCAATTAATATTGTAAATTATATTTTTTGACTTTACAGTGGCAATAAAAATAGCCATTATGGAGGAAGTTTCTCTGCTAACTTGTGCTCAGAGTAGGCATTTTTTTTTTTTTGGATGAATAGTTTATTCACCAAAAAATAGTTTGGGGGACTGAAAATATTTGTGCATTTGTGTTACATTTGGTGAATTGCTTCAGATAAAAAAAGAAACATTATTTCAAAAAAGATGAAATATTTTAACATTTTGAAAATGAAACCTTTAGATTTTTTTTGTTTCAAAACAATGTTTAGAAGATGAGTTTTTTCACACATTGTCTCCCATGGACCTATGGGTCATCAGAGGCCATTATCTGAATTAGTCCGATTTGTCCAGTGAGAAGTGGTTATTCATGCCTATGCAAATTTACCCTATAAGAGTGATAAAAGTAAATGTCCTTGTTGGACAGAGAATATTTTAAATTTGGAAATCACAAAAGCATAATCCATTCAAACTCTGTGGTGTTATCTGGACCTCTCAAGGAATTGTATACCAGGAGATCAGATGTTCTTGTTTATTATATAATCATTATATAAGTTCTGCTTCCTACAAATCCAGTTAAAAGTAGCCACACTATTTAAATGAACTTTATCCAAATACTGAACTTTTCATGTATATCTCTGCAACTAAATTTTATTTTAATTAAGCATTCTCTGGTTTTACATATTTATAAATTCAGGAAAATTAATGTTAGATTGGTAAATTGAAAGTTTCAAGGAGAGCTGAATTAACTGATTTTTTTTTTTTTCAGTGGCTGTCCAAAGCCCAGGAAAAAAATCACTTCTGGTTGAAGAAGAATATTATGTTGAAAGCAAAGTGAGATTTTCTTGTTAGTTTTTAGATACTTCAAGCCCCCCCCTTTTTTTTTGTTTTTCTTAACATGACAGAAATAATGTAACACAGAAATTAGATGAAACTAAGTTTGTAGTCATGGTTTCTACCATACTGAATTGAAGCACCTTGATCAAGTCGTAGAAAGCATCTCAAAGGCTTAGTGAGCTTCTGAGGTTTTTATAGTTTATGGCAGTTTGAATTTCCTGGATCTGGGGTAACATGATTGGTAATAAGCATGTGTGCGCATGCACACATGTACATGCACACGAAAAAACCACCCTTAGAATAAAATAGTCACATTTCTGTTCCTAGCCAAACCTTTAGATTTGGTGGTTTTCTCCATTTCTCATTTTATGTGTAATGCTATTTTCTCAGATTCATTTTTTTTATTCTCTTGGTTTTTATTTTAAACTTAAGTATGGTTCCTGTCTTGTTGCATACAAATCAAATGCCACTGCCTGCTTATTCTGGGAATACGTGAGATTTGAGATGACACATTTCTAAGTCAAGCAACAATTCTAATTCTAAAATGACCATGTCTGGCTGGCTTGAAATACAGGTCTCAATATACAGAATAGCACTAGTTCACTCATCCACTAGCTCTTCTTGCTGTTGAGTTGTCATTGTGATTGAGCCTATGAATATTTTGCCCTCGGTGCCCCTTCAGTCCACGAGTCCACAAACAAATATTTTGGTGGAGCTACAAAAAATATACACATATATCTGCATAATATCTTGAAGTGTGTTTTGCTACATAAATATGCATGGACTTGTCTTTGGAAAAGACAATTGTGGAAAACCCACATCTTTTCAGTAGAGGGCTGCAAACGAAGGCAATAGTATTTCCTCCAAGAGCAATATATCCTCAGGCAAATGGGTTGATGGTTAAAAGCTTTGTTAAACATTCATACGTGCCATGATTTGTTGTCATTGTAGTGTTTAAGTGTAACTTCAGAACTGTCCACTAACATAGGGCACTCTTCTGTTCATCTTCACTCAATACAAATGAGAGGTGTAAGAGAGAGTTGCTTTTATATTTCACTACAGTGGATCAGTTTGCTTCTCATGAGGCCACTGTGTGGACTAAAAGTATCGACGTCCTGTGAAGAGTGACTGCAGGAGCCTTAAAAAATTGGTAAAATTAAATTGAGTAGTAACATCAGAATATAAAGTCCATTATTAAGTCCCTATAAATGGTTTCATATTTTCTTTCCCAAGAACATTTTCAGACATAGTCTTTGTATTTCACTGCCATGAATTCCAGCATGATACTTTCCAGGGGCGTCACTGGCATTGGGCACATGGGGCACGTGCCCCAAATCCCAGCGCCAGTGCCCCAGGTCTGGCGGGGTCCGCCCCTCTCCTGGTCTCTGGCCAGATTGGGCCAGAGATCCAGGGCTCAGCCGGCCATGTCTGCAGCGGCCCCGTTCCTCGCTAGGGATCCAGGGCTCAGCTGCCCGTGGCTGCGGAGGCTGCTCCTGGCCCTGTCCCCAGTCGGGGGTCCGGGGTCCGGCCATCTGCAGTGGTGGCAGCCCTGTCCCCGGATGCTGGGCCCAGCCACCCGCGGCCGATTCCGGCCCTAGCCCTGCCAGGGGATGCGGGTCCCAGCCACCCACGGTGGCACGTGGCGGCGGTGGCGGGCCCTGTCTCCACCCAGGGGGCAGGGCCTGTGGTGCAGGGGTGGGGCCTTGGTTGGTGCCCTGGGTCCCTCCTCAGGGCAGCGACGTCCCTGATACTTTCTAACTTATGAAGCCCCAGACAAGAGGAGGTCCTCTCTTTACAGTAAAAGATTTCAGTCACAACAGTGATGTCCATTGGGAAATAAAATGTAGTCTGTCTTTATCTCCTCTTTCGTCTGAATTAGAATAAGTCTGGCTCATCAACTCAATTTTTCTGAAGAGTGATAACTCTGTAATAACTTTTTAAAATGCTGGGTGGGCTGTGCCTGCACAAGATGTGCCTGGTAGATTCTTCTGAAATGGCTGGCACCTAAAACATCTACAAAGGCTTAAATCTGCTTTTTTTTCCTTCTGGGGTTTCAGGAGTAAAATTCGAAGACTTTCAAAATAAATTAAGAATTTTAATTACATTGAGATCCAGAACAGCTAGTTCACAGTTATGGTTGGTGCAGACCACAGGAAAATGACAGGGATTTTATCTAAACTTGGTTTGCATGTCATTTGAACCATCCATATTAACTGCTGCACCAGTTCAGCTAATTGTGATCTGAACTTTTCTGCCTTGATCCCACCAATTCCACTAGCTGTTATGCATTCCACGTCTATTTTGTCAGCATAAAAAAGCTCATCTTGTACTGGTCTAATAGATGTAAGCTGATTCACTCAGCTCTAGGCTTGTGAGCAGTTTTATCAGCAAGGACAGCAGTAAACCTGTCTTTCCACAAGCACTTGATGTCTGTTTTGTTTCCTCAAATGATGCTAATCTTGACTACCTGTTTCTTAAAATTTTTCCAGGAAGCACTTTCGTGCTTTTTCCTATGCTGTCTCTGTTACAGTGGTTCCCAACTTCTCTGCTGCAGCACACCTTGATACCTTTAATTATTTTGAGACACACCACCATATAGTCTCCAAATGAACTCATGAATTCATGAGCCAATCTAGAATTCAAGTAGTTTTTCAAAAAATTCCACGGCACTCCTGCTCAGGCCTGAAGGCACACTTGTTGGGAACCACTGCTCTAATGCATGGGAGAAGCTCCCCAGAAATATGCCCAGATCAACCAGGCATGTAAAAATTAGTTTAAACATTTCATTTCTAGATGTTTAAATGAATTTTAAATTAAATGGTTAAACGCTAGGGGGGAGTATTCAGCAGTTCTTATTTGCAGGGAGCAGAGCCAAGTCCAGCTGCAGCTCCTGCGCCCTTAACCTCCAAGGCACCATACCTCCCTGCCGCTCAAGTGGAACCAAGCCCAGCTGCTGCTACCTCCCATTCTCCTTTCCTGCTGGGCTCTGTGCTTCCCTGCCAGCAACAGCTGCTCAGCTGCTTTTGGTGGCAGGAAGCCAGCCCAGTTGCTGCTTTTTCCCTCCCCAGTTTAAATGGCAATCAGCTGTTTAGATCATTGAAACAGCTGATTACCGTTTGAACATTCAACTTTTTACATCCCTAAAATTGACTTAATGGTCACCTTTCAAATTCCTCATTAAAACTCGTCTGTGTGTGTGTGTGTGTGTGTGTGTGTGTGTGTTTTACATTGTACATTTCTTTCTGCAGTATTTGAAGCATATACTCCTGTAGCTCCCTAAAATGGGTACAAGTAACAGTGTAGCTGGTGAAGCATGTTTTAGGCAAATGGTATAAAGACATGCCTGAAAGATATGGGTACATATGTGAGTTCATATCCTACATGCACTCTGCTCACTCAAGTCATGTCTACCCATGTTTCCAGCATGTTAGTCTCCCACTGCCTCTCTGCCGGTGATGACTTTTCCCCTACACAGGAAAGACACAAAGGAGAAATGCTCTGCTGGCAGGGGGAGGGCAGAAAGGCTTGAAAGAGGGGAAAGGCTTGGGCAGGTCCCCATAACCGGAAAAGATTCTGGCAGCAGTGAAAGGCTTTGCCGTCTCTCTGTGCTGGAGTCTGTCCCTTCAGCAGAGAGCTGCTGACAGCTTTTCCAGTGGACTCTCCTCCACCAGCACCTTTGAATAACTACGTACAGCTGTGTGGGTGCAGCTTGCTGTCATATCGATGCACATACACATCACACTTCAGCCAGTGATTTGTAGCATAGAAGTAACTGTCAGGATGCCTACAAAAACAGAAACTTGACCAATTAAACATACAATGTTCTGTGACATCTGTTTATCATGTTCCGAGGTACTGTCCTGTTTCCTCCCTCTGTTCAATGCACAAACTGGTTATCTATAGTTAGATTGTAAGTTCTTTGGAGGAAATGACACTTTTTATTACATCTATTTATAGTGCCTAGAATAATGAAGTTCTGACCTCAATCAATGTTCCCTCTAATTATTCGTAGGCTATGTGCCCAAAAAACTTCTTTGTGAGCACCAATATTAGCACTGTTGAATTTTTTGTGCGCACTTTATTTTGTTGTGTGCTTGGGTTTCATGACCTGTATGTGCACGCACATGCATGCAGCTTAGAGGGAGCAATGCTCATAATTCAAATAATAAATAATAGAGGCTTTTAACAATTGCAGATAGGGTTTTTTTTCTCTCCATAAGTGTTTGGTTTTGATCCATTATTAATACCACTTCTGTCTGCAAGCTTCTGAATATTCTGAAGTCTCCTAAACTGTGTAATCGTGTTCCATGACTTCAAAGTGGAGTAAAGGAAAGGAAATGTCCAATTATAGTTTATGAAGCAGCCTAAGAATAGGGACTTAATATGGACAAAATGATTCATTTGCTGTTTCATTATATTTTTACGAGATATAGACTGATCATGTGTGTGTATGCAGAAAACCCATTTACAAATTTTACACCCACTTACAAGATGACTGTCATTATCAGAAAGTTTTAATATTTCTGCAAATACACAACTTCTAGTATTTGACATGAAGCAGCTCCCCCCCCCCCCCCCGTCCCCGAGTACTTCTTTCCACTAAATCTGAAAAATCATGTATGCAAGTTCTCATCTTTTTTTTAAGGCAAGAAGGGACCATTGTCAACATCTAGTCTGGACTTTAGAAGCACAGACCAAAGAACCTTGCCAGATGGAATTTCTTTGTGGAGCCATATTCTTAACATATTTTTCTGTGTTGTGTGTACTTTGTTCCCTTGATCTATGGCTTTAAGTATTACCCTCTGTTTGAGTGTGGGTGGCTGGCTAGTTTTTATGACCAGAAACCCCTTAAATGGATGACTTGATGAGTCCCAGAGAGTTTTCAAATTTCCAGTAAGATTAGCTGTGTTTTGTGTATGTGGCTTTTTAAAAAAATATAAGTATTGTAAACCCATGTGTAAATGAAGGTTTGGTTTGCAGATTAAATTCCCTGACCTCACTAACTCTTTTTATATCTTCACAGTGTATTAAAGAGTAGATATCCCCCTAAAAATCACATTAATATATTTTGCAGCTGCAGTTATTCATGCACTTTATCTGTGCATGTGTGTAATATTAAGAAATAAATTAAACCCCTCACTGAGATCCTTACTACGTTCATCTGCCCTGAAAGCTGAAATTGGAGAAGATGATATAAGCAGCAGGAAAATAGTCTAAGAATAATCTGAAAAGAGATTTTGGTGTTAAAGAAGTGCAGAGATGGACCACCTTGAAGAACCATTTTTATTTCCTTTGGGACTTGGTAGTTCAGATGATATGTGCATGAGCTAAATAAGGGGTGTCAAGTTCATTTGCTATAGAGGGCCAGGTTCGAGTTAAATGTATTTCAAGTGGACCATACGTACCATAAATCAAAATACTGTGTCACTCTTGCAGCATCATGGAGTGCTGTGTATGTAAGACTGCACTCTGGGATACCACTCTTTCTGTATGTGTTAGGGAGAGAGTGTGGTCTTGTGGAGTGCAGTCTTGCAAACACAGAGCTCTGCAGTGTCACAAGAGCTGACACTGTAGCAGTATAGTAGAGCCCTGGGTTTGTGAGACTTCTCTCTCTTCCGTTAGGGAGAGAGTATGGTCCCGCAGCGTGCAGTCATGGGCTGGATGGGAGAGATTCATGGGCTTCATTTGGCCCACCAGCTGCATTTTTGATACCCCTGATCTAGATGATGGTAATTTCTCCAAATCAGTTATCCCTATTACCTAAACATATCATCCCCTGTATAGGCTGCTAATGAATGAGGATCAGAACAAATGGCAGACAGTGAGTCTCAAATCTTACCCTTGTATATGTAGATATTGTCCTTGAATCACATGTAAAGAAGGTATTTTTTAACAGAGATGGTTATGAGTAATAGAAGTGCTTGAACTGTGTACCTTTTATTGATCACTGAAATATTTTGATTCCACATGTGATAGGGCATATAATATCATGTTTGGCATTACTTCACATAAGGTCTCTCTTTTTTTTTTTTTTTGCATACAGATTATCATAAAATCGTAATATGTCTTTTTCCTGTTGATTTAAGCTATCACTCCAGTAATAAAGTCACATCAAAGGCAGCCAATTAGTATGGGGTTTTTTTCCCCTTTTTTTTCCAGATATGCAGTCTATTGACCTGTGACAAAGCTCCTGATTCTGGAGAGCTTATGAAACAAGCTTAATTCATATAGTTTGTGTAAAATTGCTCTTTAATAATTATGAATGAAATCAGTGTAGCTGAAATGCTACCTGAAGAACATATAGTTGGTTTGGCAATAATCTAAGGCTTATCACGGAAGTATTTTAGCATAAGGGATACAAGAGCTACCATAAGTAGCTTCATCTGAGTTTATAAGATTTAAAACAAGTGCTTTGTTGAAAACAAGCTATGTGCAAGAGAAGAGTTTATGCTTGAAATAATGGATTTTCAAGGTATGTTTTTTTTTATTATTGGTAACAAGGAAGTTAACTGTAATTAAACATATTGAAAGCACTGAGAAATGTCTGAATGTAGAATTGACACATGCTTCATCAGCAGCTGGAACTCTGATTATGGGTGCCCCAAAAGCAACATATAAATAAGGCACCAAAACTTAAGAAAATGTGATCATGGGTATCTAAATGTGCAAAAACCTATAAAACTTTATGCATGAATTTTCACAATTGAGATGTCTGGAGTGATTGATTTAGGCAGTATTCCAAAATGTAGCCCTCTCTTGTGGTAATCTCCACTTTTTCTTTTCTTTTGCCGGTCTTTAATGTTGTAAGTATGTCAGTAGCAAGTATTGTTCTATCCCGCACTGTCCCTGAAGCTGAGAGTATGCACAATTCATTGTTTTGTTTTTTGTTATGCGTAGACCACACATCTTACTTTTCTGATGTCAGCTATGCTTTTTTTCTGTGGTGACACATATATGGATTTTTATTTAGCAATCTTATCCTTTTAATTAACTCAAAGGTGCTGCCTGAATATAAAAATTGTATTCAAACCCAAAATGATTCAGGGTTTCAAGCCTAAACATAAGTTTACAATAAGATGTTCTGAAACAACTTGCCTACAAATTTGGCACTTAATCTTTAGCACTGCTATGAAGTATATGTTAGTATTTCAGCATTCCAACAACTGAATGACTTGGAGATTATGGCAAGTATCACTTCATCATAGTGTAGACTGGGTTAAACTTTCATTTCAGCAATAAAATATTTTTTTCAATTCAGGAAAGGTTGTTGGTGGAAACAGCCTAAAACCAGTCATTCTCCCACTTTCTAAAAATATAGCTTTAAATTAATACCCATCTCCTTTAAAACCTATAACATGCTAGATACTTCCACTGTAGTTACACTGCACCATGTCTCTTCTGAGGAAAAAGTTGCATAAGAACAAATGTATGTTCCTTTAAATGTTTAAGCTTTTACTGGTATTACTTCCAAATAACAGTATGGATATGAATGTCTGAATGTGACATCCTATATTTTGTAATAATACAGTACTTTTCACCCTTTTGTTAATCTTGATGAATTTTATGTATTTTATTCTTAAAGACATATTAACACCAATTACATTTCTTTCTAGGCTGTCACTGGTAAAAGTTTTGGGACCAAAGACTTTCGAGCTGCTCTAGAAAATGGAGTCCTGTTGTGCGAGTGAGTATTATAGAAAATGTACAGTATGAATGTAAAACCAGAAGAGCTTAAATGTATCTCCTATTCACTACTGGAGATGAAATTGTCTAGTTTTCTTTTTTTTTAAATCTCTAGTTCAGCTTAAATTACTGTGGCTGCAAAAAGTATCTTTCAAAGCAAATTAGGTTACATGTACTGCTTTGTAGTCTGACTACATTATCAAAGATGGAGGGAGATAGGAAACAGTAGTATTCCCCAAGTGGTATTTTATATTGCTTTGAAATTTTTTGAGTTTTAAAAAAAAAAAAAAAAAAGCAGATTCAGAAATGCCAAAATAGTCTGTGAATTCTTGGTTTTGCTGAATTGTTTGTTAAAACAAAGAAAAAGAGCAAACTGTCTCCAGAAATTCACCCCCAAAAATCTAAACATTTTTGTTTCAAAATTTTTGTGAACATTTTCTTTTTAAATTTTCATAAACAAAAGTTGAAGCCCTCTAAATTAAAATGAACCAAATGAAACATTTCAAAAAATTTCAGAATTCCCAATGAACATAAATAGTCGTTGTTTGCACATCTCTCCTGGTATTATAGTTACATTCTCCATACTCCATATCTGCTCTGGCAGCCAGAGAGTCAGATGAATATTGTATCGCCAGGAGGTTGGTCAACTTGGTTGTACTTTAAAAAACAAAACAAAATAAAAAACACACCCTACAAGGAATCCTGTAGTATTTTAAGACTAACAAATATATTTAAAATTATTTATTTTCAAATGTAGTGCTGAAACAGACTAACACAGCTATCCCTCTGGAACTCGGTTATACTGGTGTCCTCATCAGGCTTGATTCTCAGCTATGACCATTTTACACCAATGGAGGACATGGTTTGAACTTCTATTCATCTTTAATATGAAAAGTTTTTGTGTGCACAAATTCTTAGCTGTCTTTTTAAAATCATTCAGAGCCCAGCAAATCTACAATATCTCTGCATTACATCCTCATCTTGTCTGCATCCATGAATACAAAGTGGATATCTGTGGACCATATCTTGCTGATGTAGTCTGGATGTGGGTTCACATATTTGTATCTGCACAGGGCTCTCATCATACATGCTGTCCACTCACAGGTGGTAAAACGGGGAGTTTAAAAAAAACAAAACACATTTTGCCATTGGGCTATGTTGCTCATAAGCAGTGCTCCTTGATGCTATAGAGGAAATGTGAGTTCAGTTTTCCTGAGAAGAAATAATTAAACCCAACTGTCTTGGCAGTGTAGAACATAGCCACTGGATTGGCAACCCAAACTTAAGTGAAAATGTAGATTACCCATTCATTTCTTTCTTTCTTTCTTTCTTTCTTTCTTTCTTTCTTTCTTTCTTTCTTTCTTTTTCTTTCTTTCTTTCTTTTTCTTTCTTTCTTTCTTTCTTTCTTTCTTTTTCTTTCTTTCTTTCTTTCTTTCTTTCTTTTATTTTATTTATTGTCTTGGGAACATGCAAGTAGGTGAGCCTTGATCTTGATGCATTATAGGAAAACATTTGAATGTGTATGCATTATATAGTACACAGAAGATTTGGCCTAACTTTTCCTTTGTTCTTCACTCACTTTGTTGTTGACTTCAATAACTGCACCATCAGTTTGAATATTTAAGTGATTACTTACTGTCCTTCGTTTCCTCTAGGAACCTTCCAACCACACTCATGTTGCTGGTTTGCTGCTAATAGGACTTGGCTGCCAGCGAGTCAGAGTGATAGAACTCTCCCTCTGTCCCGGCCCCCCCCCCCCCCCCTTTTTTTTTTTTTTTTAAATGTGACTCCATTAGTGCAGTATTCCTGGGTCAGAAGCATCATTAATCCCCTAGGATTTCAAGGAAGGGACAGTGAGTGCTGTTTTATGGGGTCCAGGGAAAAGAGACTTTTTTCTCTCAATAAAGTTCCCCCTTTGAACTCCCCAGTCTTCCAGACCTTGAAGATGAGTCGTCATTGCCCCACTTACCTACCCCCTCTCCTTCTGCAACTGCTTCTAAGCTTCTCTTCCCAGCCCATAAAACGCCACCCCCTGGCAAACTGGATGACACCCTTTCTCTATGCTTATGTGCTGTTGTCACATGTCTGACCAAAAAAAGGGAGAATAATTTGGATTTGGCAGGTTGGGCACCCCTTCTTAACTTAATCATCTTATTTTAACTCCAGTAATAGCCATATTCAGTAAAGTACATCTCAAAATGAATTCTGCTGAGCAGATTGACTTGGGCACAGAACGCTTGTTTAAAAAAGCAAGGAGTCTTGTGGCACTTAAAGAGTAACAGATTTATTTATCGCATGAGCTTTCATGGGAGAAAATCCCACTTCATCGGATACTTTGAAGTGGGATTTTCTCCCACGAAAGCTCATGCGATAAATAAATCTGTTACTCTTTAAGTGCCACAAGACTCCTTGCTTTTTTTGCTTTACTAGACTAACATGGCTGCCCCTTTAGAACTTTTTTAAAAAATGTTTTCTGAAAACACTGTTATGTTGCAATACCTTGTTCCAGTCTGCCTTTCAGATTTATAGATAAGTTTTAAGTAACAATCTCGACTTCATGTATTCAGAGGTGGAATGAAAGATGACTTTATCAGTAAAATGACATCATCAATGCTCTGTCTGCATGAATGCAAAAGCAGGATGAGTGGGTTAGGGTTGATATGACTAATGGGTTATACTGAATAAATTGTGGAACCACTTCCCCCCCCCAGTTATTCCAATCCTTTAATTTAAAAAAAAAAAAAGAGAGGGATATGTTTTTCTGTTCCATTCATTTAGCCATTAATCCTAAATAAAGCAGAATAACATGACGCATTTGGAAGATGAAAAATATTATTTAATTATGATCTGAGAGAATAATTGGCTCAATCGCGTTAGTATGTAAGCATGAATATCTGACTTGCACATGTACGCTGAAAACTATGTATAGTTACATGCTTTTGATTTTGAAAATCAGGGTCTTGAAGCTCATTTTGTATTGTGAAAGACAATGTATTAAACTGAGTCGTACAGACTTCCATTGGGTGTGTGCTTCAGGCAAACTTAGGCTTTGAACTATTTAACTTTGTTCTGACCATAACTTAAAGCGATGTTATACCCCATTTTTTTCTTTGTTCTGACTACAAAAGGCTAGCCATTTGTGTACAGTGTCATTTTTTCAACCCCCCCCCCCGCCAGTTAATCTGTTGGAGCTGCTTTATATAGTGCTTACAGGGCAAGATAAGTATCAGTATTTTAATTTTCATTCTGAAAGATCTCTTCCCATCCACAAGTATTGGAAGTTGTTTGTTTAAAAAAAACAAACAAAAGGGCTTAGATTCCAATGAATAGCTCCACTTTCGTGGCGAGAACCTGAATATATTTCTTTCCTATAATCATTTATTTATTTTGTGCATCTCTGCCATTTGCAGCAGTCTTGTTGCCGCTAAATTAGGTTTGTGGTTGATTGCTTTTTATGTTTGGGCAGGCAAATAAATAATCTCTGGAAATAAACTATTTTATACCATGTTTTAATGGGTTCAGATTTAAATCCAAAATAAGTAGGAATTATTTTTCATAAACATGTTTTTATACAGAGGGTACAGTATTTAAATTCATATATAATAGCATATATGATTGATTTTTTTTTTAATTCATTTTTTAGTTTGATTAACAAGCTCAAACCTGGCATTATTAAGAAGATCAATCGCCTGTCTACTCCAATAGCTGGCTTGGTAAGTAGTAAAATAATTTCCAATATCTTCTTCAGTTTGATTCTTTTCATGTGATTTTAAAGGAACATTTTTCTGTATATTGTGGTTTACTTGACTATATAACCATTTTTCTCTTAAAACTGGTGTACAAAAGCTGTTATTCTGCCATGTCTGTTGTTCTGTGCAATAGCTGCTGTGTTCACAAAACACTAGAGTTTAATTCCACACTCAAGCTACATAATTTATTCACTTTCTTTTAATTTAGAATAAATAAATAGTTGTTCATTTGCAGAGTGAGGTCTGTTGATTTGTTGCATTTCATTTTCATAATGTTAATCAGTGTATCCCTTATAATAAGCAGCTGTGTGTAATCCGTCATTAAGGCAGCAGTTCTCAACCAGTGTATTGGGACACATTACTGTGTTGCTGCACCAGTGGTAAGTGTGTCGTGGACAGCCAAGGATATGGCTTGATTTGGCTTTGAGAGTGGGCCAGCGTGTTCTGTTGGATTGCAGTATGCTGCCAA
The DNA here is from genome assembly GCA_007922195.1 of Podocnemis expansa. Lineage (NCBI taxonomy): Eukaryota > Metazoa > Chordata > Testudines > Podocnemididae > Podocnemis > Podocnemis expansa. Next base: position 32,716,451 of record ML681993.1, on the reverse strand, counting down.
ACATGTTATGACTTGAAAAAGGTTGAGAACCACTGCTTGTGTCCAATGAAAACTTACATTGGCATAGCTACATCTCTCAGGGGTATGAAAAAAACACATACCTGAGAGATGTAGCTATACTGACCTAATTCCCAGTGTAGACAGTGCCAGGTGATAGAAGAATTCTTCTGTTGCCTGAATTATCACCTATAGCAGTTTAAGTGGAGACATTCCCAGTTGTTAAGTCACTATAAGGCATGAATTCTAATCTTTTAATCCTTCCTCTGGCCCTTATCAGAACCCTTTCCAATTTGTCAATATCCTCCTTGAATTGTGGGGACCAGAACTGGACGCTATTCCAGTAGGGTTATACCAGTGCAGAGAGGTAAAATAACTTCTCTAGTCCTACTCAAGATTTGCTTGATTTTGCATCCCAGGACTGCAATAGCTCCAGTGACCACAGCATCATATTGGGAGTTTATGGTAGGCTGTCTGTCTGTCTGTCTCTGTCATGATCCCTAAATCTTTTTCAGAATTCCTCATCTTGTAAGTATGTTGCATAGGGAGGCATGTGAGGTCATGAGCCCCCAGATGTCTGACTGCCTTTTTAGCATAGTTTCAAACTGTGGGGTGTCTCCCCCTATGGCAGGGATAAGCAATGTGTGGCATATGTGCCAGGTATGGCATGTGGGCCTGGTTTGAGTGGCACGCAGGAGTCCTGGCTGGAGCTGCACCACGCCTGTGTTAAGATCTGTGCCTCCTCTGCCCTATCCTTACCCCCCACCAAAGTGGCCTTGCCTCTTGCTTCTTCCACACGGGCCCACCCTGGAGGAAACCCCTGCCACCAACATCAGTTCCCCTGCCAACGTTGCCACTGACAATGAGTCCCTAGCCTTGGGGGAGGAGCAGGGTAGGTAGTGGAGTAAGGAGCATGCCTTACTAAGGTTTATGGACCCCTCCCCTAGGGAGACATGCCTCACAATTTGAAGACTATCACCTATTGCTAGGAACCAAGGTGTAAAAGAACTTGCTACTATCAGCTGTTATGGATATTTGCAGATTTTCTCTTTTGCTACCCTGTCACAATTTGCTACCTCTCACTTTTCCCATCCTCTGGTCCCGGAGTAGCAAATTGTAATGGAACATCAATGATGCATCACAGTTTGTTACCCCAGATCTGAGGATGATAAAGGTGAGAGGTAGTAAACTGTGGTGAATGCCTGATATGTATCCATGGTGCACTGCAGTGTGACTCAATACACAGTGAGGGGGCTCCTGGTGAGTATATTCACCACTGCCCTTAACCTCTCAGAAGAGCAGCAGATTTTAATCCCTGGAAAGGGCAGCAGATGTTACTGAACAAGCTTAGAAAAAGCAAAGAGATACACTCAGTGACTTGCTTCTGTCCCCACTGTGGTCCTGATAGTGCAAAGGCAGAGCCTGCTCCAACTGCAGTCACAGAGCCCACAATCCTGGCAGGGCATGTGGGGGGGGAGAAACCTGATGTCACTGGGCCCAATCCTGCATGCTACCCCATTTTTGCACCTTTGCCTGCTCTGCACCTGGGGCAGCTGTCCTGTTTTCCCCACCCTGTTTACAGCCCTGTACTTCTCTCACCTAGTATGTCTGCTGTCTACTACCCTGGTTCCAGAAGTACTAGAAAGCTTTATGCCTGGCTTTCTATAGGTCACATGGCCTGCAACTACAGTGCTCAGATTTAGTGCATGTGTCCCAGACCCCAGTAGAGTTCCAAATTGATGGGAAATTTTACAACCAAAATATTGGGGGGAAAATCAAATGGTGTGGAGGAAGTGAGTAAAGTGTGATTTATCCCCTCACATGACAAAAGACCTAACTGAATTAATATGCAGCAGGCTTTAACCATAAGGAAGTACTTTTTCACATAATGCAGTCAACCTATGGAACATGTTGCAAACGTCAAAGTATAACTAGGTTAAAAAAAGAACTAGATAAGGTCATGGAGGATAAGTCCACCAGTGGCTATTAATCAAGATGGTCAGGGATGCAACCCCTGCTGTTGGTATCCCTTAGCTTCTGACTATCAGAAGCTGGGACTTGATGAGGGGGGGGAGGGATCACTCAATAAATTGCCCTATAGTATTCATTTCCTCTGAACCACCTGGTCCCAGCTATAGTTGGAAGACAGAATACTGAATAGATGAACAGATTTCATTTTTTGTGGTGGCTTAACTGCTGGCTCACATCATCGTTGAAATATTTAATAGCTGACATAGTTAAGATGTAAATCTCTTGTTTGTTATTTTAGATAAGTTCAAACTCAAGGTTTGTGCTCTTTTTTTTGTTTTTGTTCTAGTAAACAAAAAAAAAAGTTGTCACTTTGTTTTTAGGAATGTAGCTTGCCCTCCCCCATTGTGCTGTAGCCCCCTTCAAGTTGTTACCAATTCCCAGTAAAGACCTTAAAAAAGAATTTGAGAAAAAACTTATCATAAAGATCAGCTATAACATGGATTAATATAGGTACAATGCAGCTGACTAAAAATTGTATTTCATTAAGAATCTTTGATAAATCCTGTTTATTTTTAAAATCAGGAACACTTGATTTCAAAATCCTTTTTTAATGAGCTAGTTAGCTCATAATTGCAAATGTATTTCCTTGTTAATCAGTAGAGGCCTGTTGGGCTTTTTAGGTTTTTTGTTTTCTCTTTTTTAAAGTTGGGTCTTTTTGCTGGTAAACAAATGCTTTTTGTGTGCACCAACAGCCTGAATCCTAACCCTGAGCCTTTGCATGTGACATTCACAGAGAACACCAATCATGATTAAGCCTGCACAGAAAGAGACTACATTGAACATGGTTACTTGCCACCTAAGGGATTCATAAGTCAGTGGAATTAAAAATATAGAAAACAGAGATGGGGAAAGACCTACTGATAGTGTTCTATAACCCCTTGCCAATTGTGGATTGCTCTGTGCATTATTTACTTGTATTTTGTCCAGTTTAGTTTTAAACTTTCTAAATAATGGGACCTCCTTTGCTTGCAAGCACTAAATCTGTTAGTCTTAAAGTGCCACATGACTCCTTGGCTTTTTTGCTGGACTAGACTAACACGGCTATCCCTTTGTAAATTACCTAGTTGGTCTTCCATATTGTGTTTGAAAATGTCTTCATAAAAGTTATACTCTTCTAAAGACTCTTCTTCCTTTTTTTTTTTTTTTTTATTATCTACAGGCATATGCTGTATGTCTCTCTCTTTATATCCTAGTATGGCCCTCATTACTGTAGTACTTGAGAGCCTCTCAGTCTTTTAAGGTGTTTCTCATCTTCAAACCTCTGTGAGGAAGGGAAGTAAGTAGTACTATTCCATTTTATAGAGTGTCTTTCTGCCTCAGTTTCCCAACTTAATTGCCCAAGCTTATTCAGAAGGTATGTCGTGGAGCTGGGACTTCAACTAAAATCTCCGGCCAGCACCCTACTGTAGGAAGTCTTCTAGTCTTGTATTCCTACAGCCTCTTCATCATCAGTTATACTGTCATACTCAACCTCTAGAACAACACTTCCAAAACACTTCGTGCACTCTGTGGCTTTTCTGAAAGCAATACATGCTTATCATTTTTTTCATATTTGTTGCAATTTGGGAATCATTTCCCGAGGAGAAAAACCTGGTGGCTTGAATGCTTGAAGGCTTTGCCTTAAGGAATTGCTTCGTGGGTTTGTTTTTTATTCTGATGGAGTTTGCCTGCCCTAAGACTCAGGTATGGTATGCTGATGTGTTTAGTTAAAATATGTCAGATTTAGTGGTGGTTAGAGGGCTGGTAACTAATAAATAGTTGCAAGGAAATTTTTCAGTAAACTGGTGGCATTGCATGTGTTTGGTCTTGTATCAGGATTTTATGATCTGTAGCTTTGAAAAGCAACTTGTTGAATAATAAAAAATAAGTCAATAATGTTATAAGTTTCATCTGAAATATGTCATTGTGTTCTGCCTGTTGAAACAGGAAATTGATGTGCATGTTTTATGTACCAAATATTTTCTGAATGGTTAGTTGCTGTTGTAACAGTTTTTAGCTGGATTTATTTACCCTCCCCCCCCACCAAAAAAGTAGGAGGGATTAGTTTTTCAGTTGGATCATTTTTACTTCCAAACTTTTATTCAGAGTTGAAAACCAGCTATAATTTACATGTCTAGTTTCCTTATATTGCTGCTTAGAGAATGTGGGTGTGCCTCACATGGTTCAGGGGTAATCATGATGGAAGGAAGAAAAAGGCAGTAAATGGTTTGCTTGAATGGTTAAACAGTACAGTGAAACTTGGGTTTTCAGAGTACGTCTGCACTCTGAAAGAAAGACAGACCCCCACAGCAGTGAGCCTTGGTGCTTAAAGGCAGTGGACTGGGGTCTGCTGGTTTATGAGGCTAAAATAGCAGTTTGTTTGTTCCTGCTGTGGCTGTAATGGCTCTAAAACTGGTCATGTAGCATGGGGTCTCAGAGCCCAAGCTCCAGGCTGAGTAGGAGTGTCCACACCTGCTATTTTTAGTCCCATAGCATGATGAGCTTGGCCCTGACACTGGTTGAGACTTGCTGCGGTGGGCTCCCCTCCCCAGTGTAGACACACCTCACTGACCACCAATGTGTATGTGGCAGTAAGCATGTTCACCATAAATGTTGTGTCACAGAGTGAAATAAAGGATAAATCAACATAGTGTTTCTTGCTTGAGAAGTGTTTGAAAAGCTTGACTGCAGCTTTCTTGGGAGATTACATTAATGTTGTTTTGGGAGAAGGAAACTTGGGTGAAGGATTTAGGGAGACCTACAGAGTGTTAATGTAATGATTATGGCAGAGTTTCTCAAGGCGTTGGGCATACCTAGGTAAGCTGAGTGCAAAGAACTAGCTCATCGATTGAGAATGGGGGAGACGAGGATGTAGAAAGGGTAAAGGAAGGCCTTTAACAACATGGGCAGGGCTCAGGGGAAAGTAGGTACAATTAGTTTATACTTCCTGTAGGGGGCACAACTGTCAAATATCTGAGGAGCACAAGTAAGGAATGGAATGAAGAAGTGAATTCAGTGAGGGACTGGCAGTTTTGCAGTGATTTGGAAATGACACTCAGTTATTCCCTGGTGTAATTCCACTGCAATTATGGTGGGCAACATCCCAAAGTGCTTAAACATCAGTACTGAATTTAAAAATAGCATCAGACTGGTGTGTAACTTTTTTTTTTAGTCTACCTTCACAATTTTGAATGGATGTAAACGATCAACCTAACTCTTGTGTTCTTTATTCAAGAAACTGTTCGCAAGTATCCACAGTATTGCATGAAATTCCTTTAGTTCCGACTCACTTCTGAAGTGTGCCTAGAAGGTCAAGACGTGTTAAACTTAAGTGCCCTAGATAAGGCGTTAGGAAATCTGCACTTTAACTTAAAATATTTTTTCTGCTCTGTATTTTGATCATAACTGTATTTTATGGAGTCAGATATTTTAGGGAAATTGGGAACATGACTGTTGCTTTTGTATTGGGCTGTCTTAATGGAGGAACGCTACTATCCCTGTCCCATTTCTGTAACAGAGGAAACTCTCACTTGTGTTAATTCTGAATATGACATTCTGTGGTGACAGATAATACAACCATCCCATCTCTCTTCCTGCAGGATACTGTACTGTCAAAATTTTTTCCAAAGAGGCTCATATTAGAGAATCTAAGACTCCACTTTCAACCTGCTGCCTCTGTTACTGTTTTGCACTAGCCAGCCATTTCCTTGTGGTTTCTTCCCTTCTCTTCCCTAACCTCCTGTGCTGTAAATTGCCAGTAATGCAGCAGAGTTAAATTTTTTAAATGACAACTTTTTTTCCTCAGTGAAAAATGGTCTCTTCTCAAAAATGAGTATTTTGGGATGATTTTTTGTATGTCCTGACTGTTGTTGGATGACATTTAAGAAACATTTTGGATGTGTACATTGCTTTTATCTCCTTCTTTTTCAACCTTCTCATTGGCCAAATGGGAAAAAGGGAATCACCTTGCATCCTCTGGATGGGAACTTGGCAAATTTCCAATAAATGGAAACTCCTTCTTTTTCAGCATCTGCAGAATGAAAATATTTTCAACATATTTTGTGGTGGAGAAAAAAATTGCTTTTTTTTTCAGCTAGCTCTAGTCAGCAAGCTTCATTCTGTGGAAGCTGACAACTATGTATTTAGCATAGTATAAGGGAAATGACTGGACTGTACTTCTTTTCTGTATGTGCTCTGAGGGAAAATGAAACATGATTATTAAGTGTCAGTTTTGAAGCTGGATACTAATTGTGTGTGTTTGAGCTGGGGGTGAAGCAAACACAAGAGAAGGGTGTGGGCAATTCAGGAGGTGGGTGGAAAAGAAGGCTTCTGGAGCTGGTTGGTGTCTGGGGGAGACTAGAATTTAGTCTTGCCTTTGGCCATTCCTCTTTCTGATGCTGCCTTGCCCTTCCCAACAAATCTTATTGGTAAAGTAGGAGTTCAGTACATTACCACTGCTTCTCATCAACAAGCATTTGGTGAACACATAACCAAAGTAGAGACCAGAGAGTGCTATGGCTTATCCTTTTGTCATATGGTTTCAGACAGAGCAGAAAATTACTAATATTTGTTGTGATTTAGAGCACACCAGCAATAGAACTTCTATTTTGTTGATCGGGCTTTTGAATTGGGAGGAAGGGCAGAGATTGAGACAGACCTTGAGAGGCATAGCAGTGTGAGACAGAAATCATGCAGACATTGCACAGAGAAACATGGCATAAAAGCTCTTCACAATAAGAGGCCTTGAGTTTCCTCTCTAACATCAGCCCATGTTTAATGGTTTTTGTCTGTCTCACACAAGAGGCAGGTGCATGAACAAAACAGTAGAATAATTTGGCATGTGTAGAGTCCCATCTTTCCTGACTTTTGTGCAGTTTGCTCTTACTCACAGAAGAGTGCCCAGCAGCACAGTTTGCTTTTGCTCTGTTGAGCTAGTTTTTCCAGTTAGTTTAGTGATCTGACAAGGAGTCACCCGAGTGGTGAGGGAGGGAAGACTGCGCAGCCTACAATGCTGTTATAGGTGGTGGTAAGAAATGTATGGGAGTGTTTTACCCACAGGCCCTGAATTTGAGGTCCAAGTTCATCTTGATCCTTTTTGATCTTCTGTGCTTGTCTGTGTAGGAAAACTTTTGCAGTTTCATCCAGTTCAAGTCAACTATCATTTGAAAAGCTCTGTTTGCACAAATCACTACCCTTTCCAAACTCTGTCATAACAACCTGGTCTGTTTTCCCTGCCAACTGAGGCATTACTGAAAGTGCAAGCACAGCTAGAAACTCTCAATGCCCACCTGCCATTTAAAAATAAAAAAAAACCCCACATCCCTCACCCCTGCCTCTCTAAATGGAGGGAAAAGGCCTGTCTTCTTTTAACACTATCTGCTGAGCTCAGGGCAGCTCTTGCTCACTCTGTACCTGCAGGTATGGCCTTATGACTTCAGTGATTCTCTTAAGAATTGAGTTGAAAGGGACCCTAAGACTGTGATTTTTTTTTTCACCCCCCCCCCCCCAAATAAGCCTCAGAGTTTGTGCTCAGTTCAAACTGACCTGTTGGGCACCTAATGACTTTCAATTTCTGTGAAGATAGCAGCGTGGACAAAAATCCCACTAGGCAGCCCTTGGCGGGATGACCATTTTTCTTTCTGTTATGAAATTGTTGAAACACTTTACCACTAAGTGCTATCAGATAATGAGTGAGCTGGAAGCAAAAGTTTAGCAAATAGGAATTTCAGGAGTTGAATAAAAATGCTAGAACTCTCAGGAGAAATGGGGCTAGCCAGGGAAGTTTTGGTTGAGAGCTTAATGTTATACTGGGTTAAGGTACTTGTGGTGTTTATTTTGGATAGCATTTGCTTTTATTAGCAGTTTATTCTTTTCCTTATTGCAGAAAGGATTAATGAATTCCAGGTTCTTACCCACAGTGGTTTGGAGAAAACTTAAAAGTTGTTTAAGCAACCTTAACTAAAATTATCACTGATTATAATAAATGGAAGTAGCTTTTGGATTTCCGATACAGACTCTTCCATAAATCCCCCTTCTAAGAATTTACTCATTCTCCTCATCACCAAACATTGTCTTGATTTTCCATTTCCTCCACTATTGAGCCTTGAATTATCTTCTAAGGAATTTTTTCAATGCAGACTTAAGTTGGGTTCTTGTGTTTTGGCTCATTATCCTGTACTTCCCACGCCCAATCTTACCTAGTTTTGTAAGCGTTTTAACCTGGGCTAGTAGTTGACCCAACTGGGGATCTAAGTTAGAACATAGCCTCCACTTTAACTTGGGAAGTGAGGGTACAGAATGAAGAACTGGATTTCTGATTGTCTTCCAGTGCTTCCCCATAGTTTCCTCCTGATTAACAAACACACTCTCCTAGTATTGAGGCAATTGACTAGAAAAGAACTGAGTGTTTTGGCACAAAGAACTGTGGAAAATTCCTCCAGAAATACACAGACAGCAGGGCAGAAACAGTAAGAACTCAGGGCTTAGCAGTATAGCTGCTTCCACTCATGCTAGGCTAACTCAGGTGCTCAGTTCTCACTACTACTAACTGCTGAGAAGGCATCCTTAGACTGTAGAGTCTTTTGGGGAAGGATGTGTGCCTTGAACTGTTCATAAAGTGCTATGTAATCTGATCTACTAAAAACAAAAAAAATGCATGTTTAAACTAGGAATTGATTTATTCAGCTTGTTGTTGTTGTTGTTCTAATCACAGGGCAAGCTATAAAATGATAAACGCTACACTGAAGAATTTAGACTCTCAGATAGGTTGAAGTGAGGAAAAAAAAGTGGTGGGAGTTGCTATTATCTGTCCTTTCCACCATGATTCTTCTCCTGCATTCCCTTATGGAGTTGTGATAGCCTGACTATTTACCATATTCTTAATGAGTAGATATAGTTTTTTAGTTAAATGAATTAACACGCTTCTAATTACTACACCAGTTGTGTTTCATGCTTAACATGTCCACAACAAACTTATTAACAGGAGCATGCAGAAAACAAATTCTGCACCACACCCTTCTCTCCCAGGCTGTGGTGTTTATGCCTTTGGCTTGGTTCATATTATAGGAAAGCTTCCCTCCTATCTTTATCGCTGTCCTACTTGTTATTTCTCCTTTGGGAAATGGAGGAAAGAGAAGATTCTTTTTAAGCATCCATGCTCACTTTGATAACTTTTTTTTTAAAACAAATTTTCAGCTTTCATGTACAGAAGTAAGCTTATTATGAATTGCAGCAATTAATTAATTCTCTTCATTTCACCTCTTTACCACAACATAAAGGTACAGAATGTAATAAGAAATGCTTCTCACTATAATGTGAGATTTCCCCTCCTCCCAAGAAAGCAAGATTTTTGGTATGTATATATGCAGAAGCACTAGTACTAGGAAAGACAATGACTGCGAATTTGTGTAGTTTGTAGCCACACTTCATACGCATCACACATCTCTTTAGGGTTTGATTTTGTTTCTGATATTTGTTTGACTTGTGGATTGATACAAAACAATAGACTGAATTCTTTAAGCTTATAGGAAACTCACTTTGAAAAAGCAAGAGCACTTAACTGCCATGTTTCACAGTGTGCCATTATAGTAAATTGCTTTAATGTGTTTGGATTGTCTAATTTATTTGCATCTAAAGGTATCTATATACTTGAATTAAAAACTCATGGCTGGCTTGTTTGAGCTGTCTTAAGCTCACAGGCCTCAGGTGAGGGGGCTATTTAATTGTGATGTAGACCTGCTTTGGGGCACAGGCTACTGAGCTCTGGGACCCACACCCCTCACAGGGCCTGAGCCCCAGCCTCAGCCTATATGTATATACCACAACTAAACACTAAACAGCCCATTAGCCTGGACGCTATATGCCTGACTGAGTGAACATGGGCAAGCTGCGTGGGTCTAATTGCAATATGGGTGGTGGTTAATTAGTGCTAGTGCACAGGTGTGGCAGTTCATAGTCCTGGCACCTTTAGAGCCAACTGCATCAGTTATAAATGTTAATTAAAAAAAAAAAATCAGCCCTGGCACCTTGCTTGCTTAATTGCTTGTGCCTCAGTACCTCTTTCATTACAAATCATGCACTGAATGTAGGCATACACTAAGACTTAAGTCATTGCTTTCCTAAACCTGTTCTGTGTCTATTCTAGACTTAAAAGCATATGTGAATGTTTATGAGAATCTGTGTTACATTTTTAATTAAAACTACATAGGAGATTAAACATTTTTCTTTATGACCAATGGTTTAGTAGTAGAACTTGAATGAATTCATGGACCATGGAAGTGTTTATATCAGATTGAGAAGACATCTTTCATATTGGCAAGTGTAAATATCAGCTAATTTGTTACTAAATTAACTTATTCAGCTTTTACTATTTTGATTAGGGAATATTAATGTAAAAATCTCTCAATATTTCTACCAAGTAACATTGTTCTTTCTGGTGTGGCTTCCTCTCCTAGCAGAATCTGAAAGTCTCCGAGGTTCCATGGTATTTCTGCCTACACATTCAGTCCTTCTTCCATATGTAAGACAGCCCCTTAAATCAAATGGTAAAAGTACTGAATTTAGAAGAAAAAGCCTGTCTTTTTAAATTCCTAACAAAGACAAATGAAATATCTAAAAAATATTGTCACCTTTCAGAATGAAAGCTAAGTAAATTAACACTTGAAATATAGAGTGTAGATGGGAAATGCATGCTATCTGTTTCTAAGAAAAAGAACTTCAAACAGGAGGTTTAAAAAACCAAGCACTTTAGAAAGATGGAAGATTGATAAAGCTATTTGTAGACTCATAACTCAGTTCTTGCTCTGTATCCCACCTATAGACTTTCCTATAAGAAGGATTAAAATAATCTTAGAAACTTTTCACATTACTAACTAACTAAAGAAAATGTTCAGCATGCATGCTGGGCATTGATTCTCTTCTTTGTGGAAGAAGTAATGCTGCTTAATATTTAGAGAGAAAGCTTGCTAAACATCCACCAGTGACTGAACTGGACATATTTGGTCCTTTAGGTGGTTCAGTGGTGTCTTGTGCTCTTCTGTTTGAGGATGTATGGATGTTTCAGCCTTCACTTATGAACTTATTTTTAATTTGTTTCTGTGACAGCCTGAACAATTTGAAATGCAGGGTGTGTATGTAAAGGACAGTGTGATAAAAAGTCTGTGGCATATTTTTAGTAACTGCACTGAAATTCTAGCAGGGTAGAACCTCACTTTTGGACTGGACTCACATACTTCACACAGTAGGGCGTGATATAATCTGCAGTTTGAGTTTTATTGCTGTTTAACTGTCCTGATCCAGTTATCTGAAGGTAAGTCATCTGCATTTCTATCTAGGGACATATAATTCTTCTTTCTGCCAGGCTAGCAAATGCCGTGTGTGTTTGATTGGTACACACAAACACCAAGTGTAGGGTTTGGTGGCTTTTTCAGGGTGCTGGGAATGAGATCTTGCGTGCCAAACTGAAGCTTCAAGAGAATTTTTTTGACAAAATGCCATCACTTTGTTAATGGACCCCAATTAAATGTACCAAGATGACTTAAAATAGCTTAAAATTTAGTTTACAGGTTATGGGGCCACACCTAAATCTGCAGTAAAATACCAAAAAAAGCTTGACTTCTCCTGTGTCCCCTGAGAGGTGCTAACATTTGAACATCTGGCTAAAGTTGTTGCTAGATAAACTGCACAGAATGTCTGTTTATCTAGCAACAAAGTCAACAGTAGTCTAGTGTGTACTGTGTTTTTTTGTATTCTATTTTTATTTCCTTAAACAGTTTATGACTAGCAATGTATATTCAAGGAAGCATTCCTAACTGATGATATGACAGTTGTGCACAAAAAATAAAGACCTTTTATGCTTTGTTTAAAAAAAAAAAAATCCCCCAGTTTCTTAAGGGAAAAATGGAATTAATTTAGTAGCATTTCAGTGTCTGTGCTAAATTAAAATATGTAAGGACAGGACACTGAAATTATTCTCTTTCTGACTTGTTACAGGCGCTCTTGTTGAATTATTTGTTAAAATTCATATCTATCCACTTTTCAGCACAAGGATGAGTTTAAATATCTTGTAACAGGTGGTAGCTTCATAACAGATTAGTGCTTGAACTGAACAGATATGCTACTCACTTTTCTGTTCTGAGCTTTACATACTATTTCTATCACTGTGGTATAAATATCTAAATTACTTGTCTTAGCTACATACCTGTCTGTATCATACTACTTATTCCTGTGATGGCATGTGTGAAAAAGAACTAACGAAGAAGCTGGTGCCATTAATGCTCCTTGTAGCAATTTAAGTTGTTGAATCTTAATAAAACAAGCAAGGTGTCTACTGGTACTTTTAAAGACTAACAATTTATTCATTGCATAAATTTGTTAGTCTTTACAAGTGCCATTAGACTCTTTTTGTTTATTTTGCTGATCTAGACTAACATAGCCCCTTTGGAACTTGAATCCGATAGCCTCACTTTCTTCCTACCTAGCACAAGAATTAAGAATGATTTGAGGGTACTTAGAGGTAGCACAAGAGTTAAGATGTTGCTGAGATGTGTGGCGCTTTTAGTTACTGTTCAATGCTCATCAGCAAAGCCTGGAGTATCCTTACCGCACCTTTAAGTTGCAATCCATACAATGTGGCCTATGCAGAGCAAGCTATTTTTGGAAAATAAGCTGAGCTTTTTTAAAAGGAAAGCAGGGGGGCAAGGCTGGGAGGTCCTGAAAGAATATGCTTAAAATGCAGAGGGAACAATCACAGTTTGGAAGAGAGTAAGCAAGTGCAAAAAAAAAAAAAAAAAAAAAAAATCTGTGGCAATTAGTGTTGGTATGTGATAAAAGGGAGCAAGCCAACATTACTTTTACAAGCACTGTAGAGTATAGTGGTTTAGTGTCAATTCTCTAGTGATGAAATATTGTGTATCAACAAAGTGAAAATCCAATGTGCACAAAAGTGAAAAAACCTAAATGCTTTGTCAGCACTGTCCACATTTCATTGGCAAACCAGGTTTTTAATCTATTTCTCATAAAGTCTCATGGCCTTCAGGTGGATTAATGTCATTTCTGATTATATGTAATGGGTAACTTGACATCCTAGCAGATTCCGCACATTTAGCTCGTAAATTCAGGTTTTTTGAAATGACCAAGTGTGAAAAATAAATCGCATGATTTTCTTTACTTTCACTGGTATGCAAGTAACTGATAGCAAAGTTGGTTTAAAATCTTTAATCAGAACAAGCATAGCATAGCTCAGTAAGTTCTCTTTTATCTGATCTATAAGCTGCATAATGGTTACGGTAAGAATTCTTGTGAGTGTGTATTTCTTATCTTGTTTCTTAACTTGATAATATAGTACTTGTTATAGGAAGTGCCTAGGAAGGTTATACAGATTCCATGTGTTCTCTTTAATGTAAAATACTTGAATTAAGTTTCCCTTGTAAAAAAAATTACTTTAAACATTAATAATGCCCTTTTAAAGTATTAAAATTCACAAAACACATTTTTACATAGGGCATCAGGGTTATGCATATTTTTGAGATGTAATTTGGGTTGCATAGGATATTGTGTAAGATGAACAATGTTTATTTTACATTTATATGCCTGAAATTTTATCTAAAGCACTAAGCTGGTGGGAAATCTCATAGACTGCAAGAATTTTGATTCATTTGATCCTTTGAAAGATCATCAACATAAGCTTGAACACTTTTTTTTTCTAATAGGTGAATGCTGAAAGTGCCCCCTCCATGTATGTTACAAACATTGAGTATAATAAGTTAGTTATTCAGCCTTACCTCAATCCCTGGAAAAATTATGGAGCAGATTCTCAAAGAATCCATCCTCAAACACTTAGAGGAAAATAAAGTGATCAGGAACAGTCAGCATGGATTTACCAAGGGTAAATCATGCCTGACCAATCTCATCTCCTTCTATGATCAGATGACTGGTTTTCTGGATGCAGGAAGAACCGTTGATGTGATATACCTTGATTTTAGCAAGGCTTTTGATACAGTTTCCCACAGCATTCTCATTGGCAAATTAAGGAAGTATGGGTTGGATAGGTGGACTATAAGGTGGATAGAAAACTGGCTAGATCAACGGTTTCAGCGTATAGGAATCAATGGTTCCATGTCTAGCTGGCAACTAGTCATGAGTGGTGTGCCCCAGGGGTTGGTCCTGGGGCCGGTTCTGTTCAACATTTTCATCAATGATCTGGATGATGGAATAGACTGCATTCTCAGTAAATATGTGGATGACACCAAGCTGGGGGGACCAGTAGACACGTTGGAGGGCAAGGACAGGATTCAGGGAGACCTAGATAAATTGGAACAGTGGGCCAATAGAAATCTTATGAGCTTCAATAAGGACAAGTGTAAAATCCTGCACTTGGGATGGAAAAACCCCATGCACCGCTACAGGCTGGGGAACATTCAGTTAAGCAGCAGCAGTGTAGAAAAGGACCTGGGGATCATGGTGGATGGGAAGCTAGATATGAGTCAGCAGTGTGCTCTTGCTGCCAAAAAGGCCAGTGGCATACTGGGCTGCATCAGAAGAAGTATTACCAGCAGATCAAGGGATGTGATCATTCCCCTCTATTCTGCACTGGTGAGGCCACATCTAGAATACTGTGTTCAGTTTTGGGCTCCCCACTATGAAAAGGACAGGGACATGCTAGAGAGAGTTCAGAGGAGGGCAACCAAAATGATTAAAGGGCTGGAGCACAAGCCCTATGAGGAAAGACTGAAAGCATTAGGCTTATTTAGTCTGCAGAAGAGAAGATCGAGGGGGGATTTGATAGCAACCTTCAACTACTTGAAGGGATGCTCCAAGGAAGATGGAGCTCAACTGTTCTCGGTAGTAACAGAGGACAGGACGAGGAGCAATGGTCTCAAGTTGCGGTTAGGGAGGTTGAGGCTGGATGTTAGAAAAAACTTTTTTACTAGGTGAGTGGTGAAGCCTTGGAATGAGCTGCCTAGGGAGGTGGTGGAGTCTCCATCTTTGGAGGTGTTTAAGGCCCGGCTGGACAAAACCATGACTGGGATGGTTTAGTGGGAGTGGTCCTACCTCTGGCAGGGGGTTGGACTAGATGACCTATGAGGTCCCTTCCAACCCTATGATTCTATGTGCCCTGAAGTCAGTTGAGGAGTTCCCTGAAAAGAGCTTGCATAAGCCATTCTATGTCCCATTCCGTAAGTTTTCCCTATCTTCAAAGCATCTGACAAAGTAGGATTTTCTCCCATGAAAGCTCATGCAATAAGTAGATTTATGTTTTTAAAAGTGCCACAGAACTGTTTGTTTTTGTTTGTTTGTTTGTTTGTAGTTCTACAGAGTCACTTGTCTCTCTGCCCCACTTAAAAGCTGCACACGGAGTATGCAGAGGGAGGGGAAGAACACTTGACATTTCATCCTGCCTTTGGTCAATGCACTGCTCTCTATTGGACGATTGCAGCTAGGGTAATTTAGGGTAGCCTGTTGGTGCTGTAAGCTGTGTCCGGCTTTGTTTTGGTCTTCAGTGGTAGACTTGGAGGGTAAGGGGAAAAACATCTTAGTCATGCTGCTCAGCCCCTTTGCTCTTTAACAGAAGCTGGGAATTCAGCTATCTAATGATATTTTTAACACCACTGAGTGAGTAGTAATATGCCATTTTTCATAAGTTCTGACCAGTATAACGTAATCATAGTACTTCTGCAAAGTAGTTCCTAAACCATAGCTTTCAGAAAAATATCAGATCTTTATTTAAAAATTGTCCATGACCATTGGTAATTTTTTTTTTTTTTTTTTTTTGGTGGTGGCTGTTTGGTCTGAATTCATCTAGCTTCAACTCAGCCATGGCTCATGTTGTACTTTTCTCAGACAGATTGAAGAGCCTGTTATTATTTGTAGAGCCCTGCAAATCCACGGATATCTGCAGGTGTCCGCCTTATATCTGCATCCATGGATACAACACTGATAGTCGCGGACCATTTCTTGTGGATGCAGATCGGATACAGATCCATATATTTTTATCTGCACAGAGCTAGAGCCCTGCAAATATGCAGATATCCACGGATATCCACGTTATATCTGCATCCACGGATGCAACATGGATATCTGCGGACCATTTCTTGCGGATGCGGGTCAGATATGGATCCACTTATTTGTATCTGCGCAGGGCTCTAATTATTTGCTTGTCATGTAGGTACTTAGGCTGTAATCAAGTCACCCTTTTAACCTTCTCTTTAAGCTAAATTGAGCATTTTGAGTCTCTCTGCTCATCGTATCAGTAGTTAGTCTGATCAGAGAACTCTCTTCCATCATCTTAGACCACCTTCACCAGAACTGCTACTGCTGCGTAGCTACTTCAAGTGAAAGTAAGGTGATGTAGACATAACCTCAGTATATTATATTAACACTGTTAGCTTTATCAACCAAATTTACGATAGCCTCAAAAAAAAAATCAAGTTAGTTTGACAGGATCTTTTTTGTATAAACCAGTGCTGATTGGCATTAATTATATTAGTTTTCTTTAATGATTTATTAATTGAGCCTTATGGCAACCACTCCATTATCTTAGCTAGGATCAATTTCAGACTGGCAGGCCTGCAATTTCTTAGATCATGCCATTTACCATTTTTAAAAATTGGTACATTAACTTTGTTTTCAGGAATTTCCCTGTTGTTCCAGGATTATTGAATATTGACACAAATGGTCCAGTAAGCTCCTCAGCCAGCTTTTAAACTTCTTAGATGCAAGTTATTTGGACTTCCTGATTTCATAAATGTCTACTTTAGTTGCTGTTGCTTCACATCTTTCTGAGATGCTAGTGGACTGGAAAATGTTCTCATATATGACTTCATTTGTTTCTCTCTAAATACAGAATATCAATATTTATTATCGATAATTCTACCATTTCCATCTAACAATGGATTGATACCATTGTTAAGATTCTTTTTTCTCCCTAATATGCTTATCTGTGCTAGCGCTAATTTTCTTCTTGTATTCATTTTGCTTCCCTTATTTATAAGGATAAGGAATATGAGTCAAAGCTATTTTAGTAAAGAGGTTGAAAGACACACCAAGTTAGCATTAGAATTTAGGAATTCCTGGCTCCTACTCCTGTGATTGCACCTTGAGGCCAACACCTTGTTAAAATGTAATATGAAAACTACTACTAATCTGAGCACACCTGTGATGGACAGCTACACACCCATCTTGTTTATCGAGATTCTTTTATAGAGTGCTTCCCCCATGACTTACTCATTTAAAGTGTGTCATCGTCATATGACACTGTTGAAAGCTGCAGCTCCAAGTCCTGTACTAAATTAAGTCTCGTAACATGGCGTTATCATCAATATAATTTATTTTGGATGGATGCAAACAAATATTTATACTTTTTAAACACCTTTTTTTGTGGATAGGATAAGCCTTCTTTATATTTCCCATATTGAAAGTAGGCTTCGTGTGGAATGAATAGAAGACATGGCTTACACCTCTACAGCTATATCTTATACAAAAATCGGAAATACTGTAGTAAGTAATAAGCAAATTTTTAGTGGATAGCTTGATGCCCCCTGGTCTGTGCCTCTCTTACCTGACTATATTACAAAAGTCCTATTGTGACTTGTATAGCTTTAAAATTGTAAAAATGTTTTCTTTATAATCTCCCCCCATCTGTACCTTACCAATATATTTAGGTATGAAATATTCCATGTTTCATTTCATCACGAAGGTGACACGCAAGGAATATTTTGATCTAATCCTATTCATCTGTTTTTGATGGGTGAATATGGTGAAAGTAGAGCAAATAAGGAATCCCATGGCAAGCTTATGCTTTATTAAATGTGTTAGTCTTTATAAATGCCATAGAACTGTGTGTTTTTATTTTTCTTCCTTCTCCCTGAAATAGACTAACATGGTTACCCCTCTGTAAGTTGTCTCTGTATATGGTGAAAGCATTTTTTGTTTTGTTCATATTTTAAAAATTGTAACTACTGTGTGTTTGGAAGAATAATTCAGATTTCTGCATCTTGAAACTGCCCACATTGCATACACATCTGTGCTGTAGCTAATGAATAATGCTTGATTAGCTGAGTTCTGGAGTCAAACAATACATTATACATTTGTGTAATGGAGAGCAGGGGTTAATTAGCCAGAATGCCCCAGAACTACATTCCGGGTCCCCATATTTTTAGGGGCCAGTGTTCCAGGGCCCCTAAAAATAGGGGAATGTGCTGGAATGGTGCATTCTGGGGCTCCCTAAAAATAGAAAGAACATGCTGGAATGCAGCGTTCCAGCACATTCCCCTAGGGCCAGCTCAGGGAAGAAGCTGCAGGCTGGGGCAAGCCTGGCCACCCCCTTCCCCCCCTTCTGCCTGTGCTGGTGCTGCCCCTTTCTTCTGGGCCCAGCAATGTGTGCGGCCCTGACCCAGTCTCAGGCCTGGGCCTGGGCCCCCTCTTGCCGGCTGGCCAGGCCCTCTTAGGGGTACTTGACCTGGTTAGGCATAGAATCATAGTGTTAGAAGGGACCTCATGAGGTCATCTAGTCCAACCCGATGCCAAAAAAGCAGGGCTACTTTCATTAAATTATCCCAGCCAGGGTTTTGTCTAACAAAGCTTTAAATATTGCCAAAGATGGAGATTCCACTACTTCCCTAGATACCCCATTCCAATGCTTCACCACTCTCCTAATAAGAGAGTTTTTTTCCTAACATCCAACCTCAACCTCCCCAGATGCAACTTGCAATCATTGCTCTTTGTTGTGTCCTCTGCTACTACTGAGACCAGCCGAGTTCTGTCCTACGTGGAGCACCCCTTCAAGTAGCTGAAGTCTGCTATCAAATTCCCCCCTCAGTCTTCTCTTCTGCAGGCTAAATTAAGCCTAGTTCCTTGAGCCTTTCTTCATAGGGCTTGTGCTCCAACCTCTTGATCATTTTTATTGGCCTCCGCTGGACTCTATAATTTGTCCACATCCTTTTTGTAGTGGGGAGCCCAAAACTGGACACAGTATTCCAGATGCGGCCTCACCTGTGCCAAATAGAGGGGAACGATCACATCCCTCGATCTGCTGGCAACACTTCTACTGATACAGCCCAGTATGCCTTTGGCCTTTTTGGCCACAAGAGCACACTGTTGATTCATATCCAGCTTCCTATCCACCATGACCCACCCCTAGGTCCTTTTCTACAGTGCTGCTACTTAGCTGATCGCTCCCAAGCCTGTAGCAATGCATGGGGTTTTTCAGTCCCAAGTGCAGGATTTTGCACTTGTCTGTGTTGAACCTCGTGAGATTTTTTTATTGGCCCACTGGTCCAAATTGCCTAGGTCTCCCTGAATCCTGTCCCTGTCCTCCAGCATGTTTACCGTTCCCCTCAGCTTGGTGTGATCCACAAATTTACTGAGTGTGCAATCTATTCCATCATCCAGATCATTAATGAAAATGTTGAACAGAACTTGTCCCAGAACCAACCCCTGGGGCACACCACTCGTTACTGATTGCCAACTAGACATGGAGCCGTAAATTCCTACACACTGAAACCATTGATCTAGCCAGTTCTCTATCCATCTTACGGTCCACATATCCAACCCATACTTCCTTAACTTGCTAACAAGAATACTATGGGAAATCTTATCACAAGCCTTGCTAAAGTCAAGGTATATCACATCAACAGCTCTTCCCGTCATCTTGTCATAAAAGGCAATGAGGTTGGTCAGGCACAATTTACCTTTGGTGAATCCATGCTGACTTTTTCTGATCTCTCTATTTTCATCCAAGTGGTTCAGGATGGATTCTTTGAGAGGTTGCTCTATGATTTTTTTCCAGGGATTGAGGTGAGGCTGACAGGTCTATAATTCTGCAGATCCTCCTTTTTCCCTTTTTTGAAGATAGCTACTATATTTGCTTTTTTTCTAGTTCTCCAGCACCTCCCCTGTTTGCTGTGAGTTTTCAAAGGTAATGGCGAGCAGTACTGCTATCTCATCGGCCAACTCCCTTAGCACCCTTGGATGCAGTTTGTCTGGTCCCATAGACTTGTGCACGTCTATCAACGTTGAACTGACTCAGAAGGAATTATGTGACACCGAGTAAGGGCAAATATAACAACATTTTATTAACTGGGCACAGTGCACCTTAGATAAAATGGGGGAATATAACAAAGCCTTTATCCCCTTCTTGATTCAGTCCCTCCCTCCAGAGCCCTTTTATTTATGGTTCTGCTTCACCCCACCTGGGTGCTGATCATGACTCCTCAAGTTGAAGAGGATCACAGTCCAAAAACAGTTCGTCCACTTTGTGTCCTGGTCTGCCATCATCTGTTTCGAGATCCAGGTCTGGTGTCCTCCAATCTTGGGCCATCTGCTTCTGGGCCTTAGCCACGATCTTGATCTGTCACTGGTCCGACACCTGCTGGCAGGCTGTCTTTCAGACTGTCTCAGAGCCACCTCTACTGACAGCAGGAGCATAGCTACTCCAGCTCTGGCTCTCTTTCTCCTTGACTTCCCTAAGACCTAAGGAGCAGCCCCCAGGCCAACTGGTTCCACCCGTCCAACCAGCCATAACTCGGGTCCAATCCAACTCCCCACACAAGTTCTCCAGTAAAAACATTCTCTAATGGCCAATCACAATCCGGAATTCTTCCACCAGTGAAGCTATCAATCAGCCTGCGCCTTATACATGGCACTCGATTTTCTGCACCCAACATCAGAATTTTTTGTACATGGCGCTTACTTCTGGGTAGGCTGACAGTTTCTGGCAGCCTGCCAAGTGTCCTGGGTCAATATGTCATTCAAACAGTGCCCCTCTAGTGGATTAGTGACGACTCCTCCATTGCTGGGGAGGTGGTCACATACATCAAACATCCCCATGTAACAAACAAAAACTATTTCCAACAGCCCAGCTCCTCAACCACCTCAGGTAAGAGAGGCCTGGGGGGTTAGGGCAACTAGCAGGAAAAGCACATAGGGGCTGGGGTGGGAAGATGGAAGCTGAGGAGGACATGGGAGAAGAGTCTGATGGGGGGCAGTAGCTGGGATGGGGTGTAAATGTGTAGGAGGCAGTAGCTAGACGTGGGACAGGTGTTTGGGGGGGCAGTATCTGATGTGGGTGAAGGGGAGCCCGGACCTGCAGGAAGGAGAGCCGTCGATTTAGGAGGGTTCCGGGGCCCACCAAATTATACTTTCTCCCCTGATGGAGAGAGCTAGTCTTGATTACTGGCTTTAGTTCCACAGGTCAGGGACAGTAGCAGTGGGTTCCTTGGGAAAGAGTGCTTCCTGGGAAGCATGACTGAGGAGCAACATATCCCTTCTGCTTCATTCATGTAGTTCTTCAAAGCATGACAGAAGAGCTTTGGATCCTGCAGTTGTTACTTGGCATACCAGAACTCTACATAACTCAGAACTGAAGGCCTGCTGAGGAGGGATTTCAAAGTTCTGCAGGGAGACCAGTATTATCACTGTAACAAACAAGGAGTCCTAGGGCACTTTTAAAGACTAACAAATTTATGTATTGCATGAGCTTTTGTGGGTGAAAATCCCACTTCATCAGATGCTTTGAAGAACACTATTGTCACTTCCACCCAGTTGCACATTTCCTGAATCTTAGGTGCTTCACTATGCAATCTTAGCAGCACTTCAACTTTTTCCTTTGTGATAGAGTAGAAATTAAAGAACCTCTGGCAACAAATCCCCATCCAGGTGAGCATGTGGTACTTTTAACACAAATCTGCTGTGGTTTGTAATCATTGGGGTGGTGTGTTTCTTTATGGCAGTTGTAAATTGGTGAAAGAAACTTACTACTTCTGTCTTTGTTTGCCAGGTTTGAAGAACCTAATATATGTGTTGTCCTGTGGCAATGTTGTGGATTTTTTTTTTTAAATTCCAATTACTTTAGCTAGACTGCTTCCCCCCACCCCCGACCCCATTTTAGTTCTACGGACCCTTGAAATCTGAAGCTGTGACAACTTGTATTTCTGCTAATATTAAGCAGCTTGTATCACCTGAATATCAGGATCTCGCTGTGTTTCAGTACACAGCTAAAACTACAGAAAAACTGTTATATAAGGTGGATGTATGCATTCCCCAGCATGACTAAACTTTGAAGAAAGCAAGTCTATTTCAATGTAAATAAGCTCTGGACCTCCTACACTCCATAGTGACAACTAATCAGGAAGTCATGACTAGAAACTAGATGATTTTTTCCAATTTTTAATGGATGTAAATGTATGTTCATGTTAATGTAATCTCCATGTGTATCGTTACCTCTGAGACAGGTCATAAAAACAGGTTAGTTTGGTCTCTCTTATTTAGAGATATTTTTTTTATTATAGACTGACATGCTCTTAACTCCCTTATTTTAGATTCTGATACAGGTGTTCTATCTAGCTTATTTGGTTTACTCATATTTTTTATTTCCTTGTATCATTCCCTTGCTTTTTGTTCATATGGGTTTTCTGTTCCACTTTCTATTTGCCTTGTGGTTTCTCCCCCCCCCCCCCCTTTCTTCACAATACTTTTCTCTCTCATTCTCAGATCTCATGTTCTCAGTTTTCAGGGTGCTCCTCTTGCTTGTTCTTCCTCTACTCCCTAGTATTGTCATCTCTTTCCCTGTCATCCTTGTTGCTCCCTCCACTTCAGGGTCTTTTTCCCTCTTTCAGCTGTTGAGGCCTCTGTTCTTCCTACCTCTGTTCTAATATGTCACACATTTCACTACATATTGCTGCTCCCTGGCTCTTACCATAGAGATAACAGAGAGCAACATTAACCTGTTACCACATAATGAAAACAGCATAGCAGAAGCAGCAATAATTGTGTGTGGCTAGCAATTCCTTGTGGTGAAGCAGAGAGACAGGTGCCCCCTAAGGGTGCGGCATCTTCCCTCATTCCTGAGATATGTAGTATTTAAATTCTAGCTTGTGAGCGACCATAGCCCTCGATTAGGTTTCTCACCACAGATTGAGTATCTGATATTAGTATCCCATAGAATTATCCTGACGTGGCTTCCTTTTGATGTTTTGGGCAAAATGAAATCTAAATTCTAATATTTTCATGCAAGTCAGTATTTGTGGCATGCATTTCATGTAATCTTTAGAATTTTAGTAAAACTGGAGTCATATTTGAAGCAACCAACATTGTTGTTTCCTTTTATGCATTTAACATAAGTGGTGATCAGTAATTCCCACACAAACTAAATGCATTTGAATTTCATAGCTATCATTTTTCTTAAGTTCTCTCACCATTGATCTTCACACTTGCATACAATAGTTTGTATAACAACAATGCTGACCTGGGATAACTTGAGTACAATGGGATTAGTAAAGTGCACATTAATAGGATTGTAGACTACCATTCAAATTTCAAGTAGTATCAAACGTTAATGTTGTCTAAGTGCAGTTAAATTTGGAAAAGTGACTCTTTAAAAATAAAATTATGGGTTCCATTTATTTCAATGTCTTTCATATGATTTTTTTTCCCAGTTCAAGCGAAAAGAGGGCTTTCTAACTTCCTGCTCTGCTAACCTTAACATGGGAGCTGAAACTTAAAACTTGATTCCGTCTTGCTTGTGCATCGGTTTGGGATGCTGCACTTAGATTTTACTTCATTTAAGTGTACAGTAAAAGGCAAAATAGAATTCTCTCTCTCTCTCTCTCTCTCTCTCTCTCTCAGCTGAATTGCAGGATAAATAGGAAGAAAAAGAACCATAAACTCTGAACACGACCAGTTGGCCAAGCACCTGCAAGAGAGAATTCTTAGTACCACCTCATAGCATTGGTCCAGCCCAGTGTACCATCTCCAGGTGTGACCATCCCTGATGCTTCATGAGAAGATGCCCCCCCCCCCAGACGCGCACACAAATGGAGAGGGGGAGGGAATCCCTTTCTGACCTGCAGGTAGCTAGAGGACATCCTGAAGCATGAGATTTGTAACAAATGTATGCCATGAATCAGAAAGGACCTACAGAGCTATTGAGCTCTGCCCCTTATCATGCAAACAAGCTCACTAACAATCTTTTTGTCAAGTTCTGTGTTAAAACTAATTAAATTGTTGGCCCCCACAACTCCTTTGGACTGTTCCAGAGCCATAGGGGGATAACTTGCATAATAAACTACACTGCTGTCTTTGAGTTTTGATCAATATTTCATACAACTACTTTGACCAGATTTTTATTTTATTTAATTTTGTAGAGAAAGGTATTGATCCAGTCATATAACATCCTTACTTGTTACACCTTTGACCTGATCAGCTGGATCCAATTCTATTGGAGCATGATTGCTGTTACAACTTCTACATTTTAAAGAGAGACTGTCAAGCTTGTAGTTGCTTTGGGTTACTTTCACTTATTTTTAATAAACCCCTAGAAACGTGCATAAAAATCCATTAAAAAACAGATGATCTTTTTTTATTTATATAAGAATTTTGAATGGCTGCTAGCTATTTGGAAAGACATTTCCAGATTTGGTGCCCTAGCACAGTGATGTCCTAGCTTGCCACAACCTTATGTATTCTTTACCTTTAATAAAGGGAGAATATTTGAGAATGCTGCAGCATCCTCAGAATTAAGTGTGTGTGTGCATGCACGCACGCACGTGTATGCCCCCTTCCCCCAGCTAACCTGCAACATTTTTCATTTCATGGATCTGATGAAGTGGGAACATGCCCACAAAAGCTTGTGTGATAAATAAGTGTGTTGGTCTTTAAAAGTGTCACAGGACTCCTTGTTTGTAATTCTGTTGCTTGTACATAACTTTTCTCCTCCCACGAGCAACAGCTTTCAGGCTGACTCATAATTGTCTTGGCTTATCTCTCAGCTTGTCAGCAGGACCCAATTTTCTCTTCTCTGAGCTCCTCATTTTTTGTTCATCTGCATGTTTGGATCCCACTCTAGTCAGAATGCCTGGTAATTTCTGATTAATGTCTTTTGATTTTACCTCCATGCTGTAGAAAGATACCACTTTTTGTCCTCAGTTTACCCTTATCACCTGTAACCTCAGGGTAACTGCACAGTAACTGTTATTTTATCCCCATGCTTTTTTTTTTTTTTTTTTTTTTTTTTTGTGGACTTCCTAGGCCTTTTAAACAATTCCTAGGGTAGTTACATAGCCTCTCAATTCCTCCTGTCTTTCAGTGACACCCTTCACACAGGACTTATAGTTATTCTCATTCCAGCTGAAGTGCTTTGTAGGGTAAAGGGAACCTTTTTGGCCCCTCCTGTCCCTGAAGCATTCTTTAAGCAATATATCATGTGTATCGTCAGTCTGGTTGAGGTTTCTGAGACCCATTTCGTTTATAAAATGATGAGGGCAAGTATGTTGTGAGTTTCAATACATGATTTGCATTCTTTTCTAAATAAATAAAATTGTAGAAAAATTTATAGGCCTGAAGAAACTGATGATGCACCTTAGAGGCCAAATTAAGGCTGCCTCCTATGTGGGAGTGCTGGGTGGAGGAGAGAACCTTTCCCCACAGTGTACCTACACAAGAAGTAGCTATAATTTCACTGCATGTGAAGTCAGCAGCACACTCAGTTCAAGAGTGTGTGTGTGGGCAGGGGTATGATTATAGCCCCACCTCTTCTCTGGTATGCTGCTCTCCTCCTCTTTCTATCCTCTCTTCCATTTTTATAAGGGGAACAGGCTACATCTGGAGGCAATATGCTTCTGGTTTCCATCAGCATGTCTCCATGGGCTTTAGAACACCATGGTTCAGTGAGGCTTGGGCTCTGCAATATGAGATGTCATACAGAACTCAGTTTGCATGTTAAATGCTATGCAAACATTTTCGGGTGGGGGGCAGTCAACAGAAGTGCTAAGATATTCTAGAATTTAAGGGCCTACAAAACTGCAGGTTCACTTATTAAACAATATTTTGTATTAGAAGCAACTGACACTTTTTGGTGTTTTTGTTTCTGTAAGGGGAGCAGGAGGAACTTCTATAATTTAAATGACTGAGCTCTTCCATCCAAGGAGAGCAAAACGGGAAAACAGATGTTTTAAGGTGGCATTAAGTTGATGAAATGGCTGTTTTACAAACTGGAAAGTCTGACCTAGTATCTTGCATACAGAAGCTTTGAATAACATGGCTGTATTAGCTTATGAATCAAGTAACATTAGCCTGCCTGCTCCTGTAACTTTCTACTGAGTTGAGTTGTGAAATGCAAAGGGAAATTTTTCTGTTGATATAATAGCATTCCATCTTAATGAAAAGGAATTTCTTGTAAATTGCTTATCGATAACAAAGTATATAGTGAAATTATCAATTATGCAATCTTTTCAGTTATGCATTTGTTACCCTGTCTTTACTATTTGGTCTATAGCAGGTGCAGTGAGTACTGTACCACACCTTTATTTTATAGTTTGAACTATAAAAACAACAAAAAAAAAATTCTTGCTGCTTCCTTGATCTTATAGTTTCTCTCTCTCTCTAGAGAGAGAGCCTGCTCAGCAACCAAACCCAGATTCCAGGTGCAGTATTCCACAATCATTCTGTAATCATAGAAACAGAATGTTCCTCCTCTTATTCCTGCATTGCCAACAGTTTCTGGGTGGGTGAATGTCAGTAGCTGGAGTTATTTTTAAAGGCGAGAGGTGAGGCTTGTCGTGCAAAGCTAGAAAGAGGGCGTTTGTTTGCAGAGCAGAGCTGACATCAAAGTGTAGATTACTGCTTACTGGCTACCTATTTGCCTTACACCAGGTAATCTTTAACATGTCAGTCAGTAACAAAGATCACAAACGAGCTCATGCACGTATATGAAATATTACTAGTATTTATGATCTGGACTATTGCTCTTTTTTTAATTCCATGAGCTGGACTTTGAAACTCAAGTTCAGACTAATCAACCCGCTCAGTGCTGCTTAACTAAGCAATCACTTTCCACTTCTCTTCACAGGATAATATAAATGTTTTTCTGAAAGCTTGTGGAAATATTGGATTGAAAGAAGCTCAGCTTTTTCATCCTGGGGATCTTCAGGATTTATCCAGTCGAGTTACTGTCAAGTAAGTTGGTTTTTTTTTTTTTCTTCCATCTAGTATTTTTAAAGGTAGCTAAGATATTTTATAGTCAGATCTTTTGAAATGTTTGACTATAGAAAATTCTTGCTAAAAAAAGGTAGCAATAGAGCAGTTTTGAAGCAGTGTAGCTGAGAAGGGTCTTAGCTTTGTCAAAGTTAGGTCTGATAATTTTTAGAAAATATTTCCTATGAAGAAACTTATTTTGTAACTTTAAAATTTGGTTTGTATTTTATACCTACTGGTTTACTCATTTGCCAGTTTACATATTTAGTGTTTAAAGATTTGAAGCAGAAACTATTCTGCTTACAGTTTTTAGTTTCAGAATAAACAAACTGTGTAGGTGAATCCTGATAATCAGAAGGCTGTAAAATAGATTTTTAAAGAATGTGTCTTGGATTTCTTTGTTTAAAATTTGAAATTGGTACTTCAAAAAAGAAGTCAGGAATTAGACTAGTAATTTGTGGCATTCGGCTAAGTTGCTGTGGGGTATGAATAGTGTATCTCTAGCAGACCACATATGCATGTCTCCATTCGAAATATAATTTGAAGGATTGTCACTGAACATTACACCTCAGAGTGAGGAGAGAACCAGGAACTAAATACCATGTATTCAGGTCACTATATAGTGGCTTGCACCAATGTTCCCTCTAACTACTCGTAGGCTGTGTGCACAAACAATTTCTTTGTGTGCACAAACAATTTCTTTGTGAGCACCAATATTAGCGCTATTGAATTTTTTGTGTGCACTTTATTTTGTTGTGTGTGCAGGTTTCATGATGTGTGTGCGCACACGCACGCATATAGCTTAGCGGGAACAGTGGCTTACACCTCTGCTTAATATGCACAAGGTCCTGGGTTCAAGCCCCAGGGGGTTGGACTTGATGATCTTACTAGGTCCCTTCCAGCCCTATGATTCTATTCTATATGTTGCACTGCACTCACAGTAATTGTTATGCTTATAAAGGTCAATATTTTCCCGTGAAACAGAGACCTGTTTGGTCTTGCAGTGTAGCTTATTGCTTTCCATAATTTTGGGACTCATGCTGTTCCCATTTGAATGTTGTTAACTTCAGTGAGAACAGGATGGAGTCCTCAGTAAGCTGCCAAGAACTTTGTAGCTTAAGTATGACAGGCAGCAAATCTTTCCTTGGGCTATTTGGCTTTGTCATAGTCCTTGGCACTTTTGTTCTCAAGCTGTAAAACCTGCTCACTCATTGTTTAATGCCAGTAGGGGAAAGGGATAGTGGGTGACGATAGAAATCCACTATCTTAAATTCTAGGATTTAATGCCTCTTAAATACTGTCTGAATACAAATTCCCTTAGATTTTGTAGAATTGTTTGAATTGGTGAGAACACCTTTTTTGTAATGGTGACTATGAAAAAATGTTGCAAAACAAAATTTGCCCAGCTTTTTCATTCAGAAAGTTCTTGTATAGATTGCTTGAAATGCTAAAATGGTCTTCAAGTGCATTGTAAAATGAATCTTAATTCAAGATTAGACTATTATACTTATCATAGCAAGATGGTTATAAAATATTTGAAGATATATTTGGCCTGTTGATTTATCTGCTGCTGAATAGAATGCTTAGGATTTGACATTTATCAAAATGATGCCATTCTTGACTGATTTTTTTTTAATATGGTGCAAGTAGCTAAGACATTAGCAAACTCTTCTTTGTTTTAATTAGTCACACAAGTCTCTAATCCCTATTTGAGTTTAGTTAACTTCAAAATATCCCTAAGAATGTGTCAGTCTTCAGCAAAGTACATTCTGAAAGTCTGAAGCCTAAGAGAGGTCAGATATTTAAAGTTAGTGAACTGTTGTGAAAAATATGTAGCCCCACTTGTCTAAGTGCTAACGACAAGTCACAAAATGTTGCAGGTGTGCCTAGATGATGGTGGTCAGCAAAGAAGTAGACTGACGTGTCTATTTCTGTTATGCACTTACGTGGCACCCATTAGTACCTGTGGCACTTAGGCACCTCACTCTTTATCCTCAATAACCCAGCGTCATAGGGAAGTAGTGTTATCCCCATTTGCAACATAAGGGTATGGAGTTGCTAAATAAGTAATCCAAAGTTTCACAGGAAATGCTTTAAGCTTTTACCAAAAAGGTTGATGGGGATTGGACTTCTAACACAATGAGTGCCAATGAAAATGCAGTAGAATCTGAGGCTAAAATAGAGAGAGAACAAGTTAAAACATTATTTAGACAACTTAGATGTCTTTAAATCACCAGGATCTGATGGAATGCTTTCTAGAAACTGACTGAGGAGGTATCTGAACTATTGTCTGTGAAAACTCATGGAAGAGGGGGAAGATTCCAGAGGACTAAATGGGGGGCAAATACAGTACCAATCTATAAAAAAAAAAAAAAAAAAGGTAATAAGTACAACCCATGGAGTTATAGAAGTGTCATTTTTAACTTCAGTACCCAGAAAGATAATGGAGCAATCAATCAAGCAATCAGTTTGCAAACATGTAGACAATAATATGGTCATAAGTAACAGTCAGCATAGATTTATAAAGAGGAAATCAGATCAAACCAAACTAATAGCTTTCTTTGACAGGCTAACAAGCCATGTGGGTGGGAGAAAGATATAGAATAAGTGTTGTATATCTTGGCTTTAGTAAGACTTTTGATCTTCTGACAAACAAAGTAGGAAAATACCACATAGATGGAGCCAGGGACACAGCCAGTCTCTGAGTTCTGGCTGGGCCCCTGAAGGTGGAGGGTGGGCCTGGCCAAGGGTGTCTTCTGGTCACATGACTGGAAGCTTGGCTGCTGTTGGTTCCCAACCGTGATCGGTGAAGGAGGCACCAGACTCAGTAGTTCTAACTGAGAAATGGGTTCGTTTATTTAGAGCAACAACGGGGAAAATTTTTTCAATGGGTAATCACAGTGACAATTGAGGTAGCAATCAACAACTAAAACAGCAATCTTACAAGACCAACTGAGGTAGCAGATCTATATAAGTAACAGCAAAACTGCAAAGCAAAACTGCAAGGTATTCACAATGAAACAAAATTGCAAGGTAAAACAAACTGCAAAGTACTCGTAGGGGATTTTTATATACGTACCACAACCCAGGCTCCACTGACCAGCAGCATGAACACAAGGGGCATGGTAAGGGACACGACATGAGCTAGCTTTCCTCGGGAGATCCAGCCGTCAGAGTGATCAGTTCTGGCAGATAACACGTGAACCTCCATAACTTCTGCCATTTGGCATCTCCTTTTTATAGGATTTTTTGCTCAGTGTTTTTCTGGTTCCCACACTAGGGGAGGGTTTGTCATATTAGTGGTTCCCACGATTGAGTGAGTAATTTTCCAGCTAAGTTTTAAATTCCTAGGTGGGCCATAAATTCCCAGGTGTGTCCAGATTCCCAGGTGGTCATAAATTCCTAGGTGGGTCCCAATTCCCACGAAGTTAGTGCCTTTGAGTTATGCTAGTCTGTAGTCTCCCAGATTCCAGGCCAGAGCTCCCCATGCTGTTCCTAAGGGGTTTTTTAGTGCGCGCTTGGTGGTGAATGGGGTGCCCGGGCAAGCGGCCCCCTATTATTACATCAGGAACGAACAGCTGCCACCCCCCCAGAAGGGGCAGAGGCACTAGTGCCAGTGCCCCAACTTCTCTCACAGCTGTGGCTGCAGAGCTCCACTCGTGTGCAGCCATGAGCAGAGGAGAGGCATTGGAGCTGGTGCCCCTGCTGTGCTCATGGCAGTGGCTGCTGGCTGTTGGGCAGCCCTGTGGCTGCAGTGGAGAAATTCACGCCACTGCTGGGTGCTAATGGCGGGGCCCCATGTCAGAGTGTGTAGGCCCCCGGACCACATGTGGCTATGCCCCTGGATGGAGCTATTATAATGTTTTTAACTGGTTAGAAGACTGTCCCAGAGACTGGTTATCAGTGGTTCACAGTTAACCTGGAAGGACATATTGCATGGGGTCCTGCAGGGATAGATTGTGGCTATGGTTTTGTTCAGTATTTTCTTAAATGAGAGTACAATTATGTGGACGGTATCAAGCTGGGAGAGGTTGCAAGTGCTTTGGAGCATAGGATAAGATTCAAAATGTTGTGGACAAACTAGAGAAGTGGTCTGAAGTAAATAGGATGAAGTTCAACAAGGACAATGCAAAGCACTCTGCTTACAAAGGAACAGTCAAATGCCTATGTACAAGATCGATCAATCAATCAAATCATAGGGTTGGAAGGGACCTCGTGAGATCATTGAGTCCAACCCCCCAAGATGGGAGATTTCTCCTTAAGAAAGAATACTGCAAAAAGGGCTGGGGGCAGCATAGTGTATCACAAGCTTAATATGAGTCAACAGTGTAATACTGTTGCTTTAAAAAAAAATAAAAAGGCAAACATCATTTGGAGAGGTATTAGCAAGAGTGTTGTAACCAAGACACAAGAAGTGATTCTGCTCTGCTCAACAATGATAACCCTCAGCTGGAGTATTGTGTCCAGTTCTGGGCACCACATTTCTGGCGAGATGTGAACAAATTGGAGAAAGTCAAGAGCAGAGCAACAAAAATGATTTATGAGGGACAATTAAAAAGAAAAATGGATTCGTTTAGTCTGGAGAAGACTATGGGGCGGATATAATAGTTTTCAATTATGTGAAAGGTAGCTAAAAGGAGAATTAGTGAGAAATTTTTCTTAACATCTGAAGAGGCAATCAATGGGCTTAAATTGCACTAAGGGTGGTTTAGGTTGGACCTAATGCTTCACAAGAAGTTTGGGAAAAACTTCATAATGATCAGGGTAGGTAGGCACTGAAACCAATTACTTAAAGTTGTGGAATATGTCATTGAATGTTTTGATGCTTGTATGTTATTCCTTGTTTACAGAGGGTTTTTTTCCTATAAATTTAATAGGTTTTTATTTTATTTTAATGAAGCATCAAACTTGTTTTACGCTGACCACATGAAGGATTTTCATTTTCTCTGCTTCTGTTCAAGGCCTCATAAAATTTCCAGGCAAACTTATAATTTCTTGTTTTACCTGCAGCTAGTTGCCAAACTTTAATCAGCTGCTGTTGGGTGTATAGCATGGTACAGTATTAATATTTGCTTACAGCACAGTGCATTTAAATAGGTGAGTAATGTACCAGTGCTCTGTTACTGCATTGTTAGAGATTTGGTTCCAAACACTGAAGTCCCCGAGTGCTACAGCATTATAGTTGTTGAGACTTTTATAGTGAGAGTGCAGCTGAAGTGATATAGTTATGAAGTCCATATGTCTAAGAGCAGAACACCAAAGACCATTTTTTTATGGAGAATTGTAGACTGAACTCATTTTAGGGGCAGATCAAGAAAATGTTACAAAGGCCTTTCAAGGCCACCTTCAAGTCTTGTTGCCCTGGGAGCTCTTGACCCATGACTAGATCTGATGGCAGCTGTTCTGCTACCTTTGACAGAAACACTTCAGTGATTGCTGCAATGAAGGAGAGACAAGCAAAATGTAAAGATAAAAGCACTACATGATCATCTGCAATTGTCTTCATCTGTGACATTTGCAAATGAGGCAGCAGGTTCAAAATAGGTCATTAGTTTCATATCAGGACCCGCATTTAAGCATGTGTTGCTCATATGCTGAATGCAAGCATTTACAAAGAAGGAATTTTCTTTCTTTGTGTGAGGGATAGTACTTATCAGATTGGTGATGAAAGACAAATAATGTAAATAATGGTATGTAGAACAATTCTTTAGTTTACATTATGCCAGAAAAACATAATTTCTCAAGGAAGAGAGCTTTAAAGAGGAGTTCATTTCCAGCACAACTGGTATCATGTACCCCTTAAGAGAGACTGAATGTTTATTTTTGTGATGAAAGCAGTTTAACAAAGGATGGATTCAGATGGGTATGGAAGGTGCTGAAGTGACAGAGGTACCAAGATCAATAGTCATTGATATAAACGAACTGATGCTCTTCAGTAATGAGGTTGCAGCTGTACCTTGAACATGTCTGTTAAACACCAGAAAAGCCCACAATTCTGAAGAAATTGTGTTCTTCGAGCTATATGTCGTAATCTATGCTTGAGTAGTATGCAATAATCATGTGTAGAGTTATTTGGTATGTTTTCAGCACAACATGGTTAAAACTTAGTTTTCTGTAATTTCTGTATAAAGTGGGACGCTCTCAGTTGAGATTATTGGTAGATGTAATGTGAAATTCCTGTTGTAAATGCTATACAGCTAAATAGAACTCTTAATTTTTCCAATTTTATTATCTTTTGAGTCAAGCCATAGTAGAGTCATGGCAAATATGTTGTCATGAATGACTTTCTACAAGTGAAGATGGATATTCGGCTTAATGTCTGATATTTATGGCTCAGTCTTTGTAAATTTCTGGGAATTATTATTAGTGTAGTATAGTGATGTGTCATGTTTAAAATAAATTAACCAGTTGGCACTGTCCATCACTCGGCATCCCAAGGAGTTGTGTATAATTTCTTCTTAAATTTCATGGCTGGTTATTTAGTTAAATATGTATGTAACACTGTACCTTTTCTTCAGTGTGTATAATTTATTGCCATAGCTTATTTTTGCCTAAACATTTATTATATTTAGAACTAAATGAGATGGTATTTTTAAACTAAACAACGTCTTAATTTTTAAAATTTGAAATATCATGGGGGGTTTGCCTTCCTAGTTCACTTGATTCTTTTTGATTAGGTCAGTCTGAGTGTAACATGAGCTTAGTGACTTTCATTTGGCAACACAGTTACTATTTAAATACAGTTGAGGATTTCCTACCACATTATTTTTAAAATGACACACCCAATTGTTCCCAGCTGTAGAAAGGTTCTGAGAAAAAATAGTACAATAGCTTTAAAATGGCCAAAAATAACAGTCACACATAAAATTGCAAATGATCTTATTGCTACCAGAGATTCTATTTTTGGCCTTCCTGGTTATTTGACTAATGGCATATGGTAAAGTAACGGAATGGTCTTTCTCAAGTGGACAAATGGCTTTGTATCAGAATAAAATGCAGATCCAGTTCTCTATGCCTCTTTAAAGAAGTAAAGACCTTGTATTCCGAATGGATAGTGTAAAATATATGCCGGTGAATATATAAAAACCAAAGAAAAAAGTCACTAACTGAAGAATTTGAGAGAGACTTTACTATGTTGTGAAGCTTAAATTATTAGATTCTTTAATGCTATCTCAAGCGTCAAAACTTGTGCTGAAGGGATAACGTTAACCTTTGATATTCTACTTCCAGTCTTATGTAAGGCCTGAATTAAATATGTAATTAAATATTTCACTCACTCAATTAAAATAAGTAATTTTATAGGCTTCCATTTAAAGCAGAAGTTGAGTCAAATGTAAAAGAATGTACTGAGCAGCTAACTAGGCATTATGCTTCTTAATGGTTGGTTCCTGTAAGATACAAGTTCCTTTTCAAAGTCCTCAGCACCTTCAGCTCCCGTTAAATTATATTGGTGGTGAGGTTCCTCAGCACCTAAGGGGCTCTGGTCTTAAATTAGTACCTTAACTGAGTACTTTTTCTTTTCTGACCAACCTTTTCCTCTTTCACTGTCAATTCTGTACACTGTGAGAGGATAGCTTATATATATTTAAGGTTGCATGGGCAACTTTTATTTAGTTGTTTTCTAACTCTTGATGGCTTGGTTTTGTAACTTTAACATTTTTTTAAACCGGGTTGGGTGGAAGGGATTGTTTGTATGCAATTTTTTATATTTTAAAACAAAACAAAAACCCTCAGCACTTTTAGCTCCGCAACTCAGAATTCTGTAATTTGATCTGAATGTGTAACTGGTAGCAATGGAAGGCTGTGATTCTCTGTGTGGACCTTTGTGGTCCCAGCCATTGAGGAATTTTAATGGGTGAAGGATGGACTCAACATTTGATATGAGTAGTAAATATTTGTTCAGCCTATTTCTTTTAAATGGCAGTTTTAGCTGCTCAGTAGTTAACAGTTAACATAAAACCTGAAAAGGCATGTGAGAAATTGCAGAGGCATCTGATTTCTATTCATTTATTTATATTTTTATTATTCACCCACCCAAAAATCTTTGCCTTGTTGGCAATCTTTAAACTAATGACATTAATAAATAAATAAACTGATCAATTTCATCATGATAAAATAAAACAACATAAAAGAATATAGGTGTAATTGGGGCAGTATCATTTTTTCTTCCCTGGGTAAGCTCTGAGCAACAAACTGACTCCTTAGCAAATCATGAAAAGAGGAGTCGGACCACCTCAAGGTGCACTGATGCCAAGCACTGCTGGGAAAACTACTTAGTCCTACTGTAGGAAGATTAAAGGGCAAGATTTCATGGATTTATGGATAGACAGGTCAATTATCTTTCAGCATTTTATGTAGCTTGAGACTGAAAGTGCAATTGTTGAAACAGTTTTAAGTTTGCATTCAGATGAGACAGAAATCTTTCTTACACATGTGGTTAAAATGTGTTGACATTGTAGTAATTACATTTCCTG
Source organism: Podocnemis expansa (assembly GCA_007922195.1). Lineage (NCBI taxonomy): Eukaryota > Metazoa > Chordata > Testudines > Podocnemididae > Podocnemis > Podocnemis expansa. The sequence continues at coordinate 32,681,004 of ML681993.1, read as the reverse complement.
ATGATGCAACAGATGTAATGAAAAACTAGTGGTTTATGAATTGACTGTTTCTATTTGTCATTTGCCACTGCTAAAAACCATGAAACTGTAATGAATATAATACTTCAGAGTTGCTAATTTTGTTATGCGTATCAATACCCACAGCATTTGAATCTTTGTTTTTGCATTACTCTTGTAAGATGTAACTTATGTAATATGTGTAATTTTCATTAATATCAATGAAAACTGAGCACATATAATGAGAAAGGAAGTCATTACAGCTAGTCCTCACTTAGTGACCTACTCATTTAGTGACCCCTCAGAGTTATGACCGGCTCTCTGATGAGTTGGTATTATGGCGATGTACGAGAACTCACATCAACTCTCTCAGATTACCTATATTTACAGTACACTATGCAAACTAAGTTCAGTACATTAGAGCTTAAAACATTTAAAATATATTAAAAATGTTATAAATGATGCAAAGGTGACATTAAAACTATCTACCGATGGTTGAAAAACCCACTACCAGTAAAGTACATTATGCCTGAAATACCGGTAAGGGCTGCTCCTCGTTTAGTGACCAATTCGTTTATCAACCAGGTTTCAGGAACGGAACCCGGTCACTAAGTGAGGACTACCTGTATGCTCTATGTAGACTAATAATATAAATCAGAATAACACTGGGTATAATGTATTAAAGTTCATATGGTTAGCATGCTTATGTTTTGAGTCATTTCACTAAACAGTTGTAGGTAATAAAATATTCTCTGGACTTTGGATGTACATGTGGGGAACTAAATTAAGCTTTTTAATAGTAAATTGTATAGCCATATGTTAAATAAGATTAAATACTTTAAAAGATTACCTGAAGTGTCTCAGTTGAGAGTATGAGAGAAATTCTCAAGACTGTTGGATTTGTGTCACTTTCTTGTTTTGTGATCCTTAGTGTTGTACTTATCTTGCGTGGTTTTTTCTTTTGTTTGTTTATTTGTAAAGGATCATAGTGTTTGGTTCCCATTGACTGCTTGCAAGAATGTTCTGCTGTACAAGCTTAAAAACACAGCAGTTTAGTTGCCACCTACAAATACTGAACAGTGGCAGAAGTCTGAAAAATTCTGCCATAGTGTAGCTTGGCCATGGATGAGAGGGTAATTCAAAAACTTTTAGTCAGGCATATGGTGCCAACAGTCACCACTTACTAAAACTTAGGTACTCCACACTTATTCAGCCAAATCTAAAATGGTATATAGGAAAAAAGACTAACTCTTTCTTTAAAAAGGAATGTATATGTTCAGATCAGGATTGCAAGTATGTTAGCTTTTAGGAGATACGCTCCTGAGATATTCTTAGTAATAGTTACGTTATTTAAAGCTATGTATTCACTCTTGAAGGCACCGTTGGCACGCCAGATTGATTGATTGATTGATTGATTGATTGATTGATTCTTCAGAATCAACTGAGTGGCAGTGGAGATCCACTTAATTAATCTGAAAGTCAACTAAATAAATCCACCCCCCAGAGAAAGATTAACACAGTGATGACAGAAGGGCATTTCCCATCTGCACAGCATAGTGGGGATGCAATGCTAATTAAAATTTGAGAAGTCGATAAGAAATACACAGGCTACTTTAGGTACATAAAGTATCTCCCATCAACTGCCACTGAATTTTACCACGAGTGTAGACTAGGCCTAACTGGCTTTTATAGTGACTTTCTTACATACAGGAAGTCGGTGGGAATAGGCACTTAACCTGATTAGACTATTTTGTGAGTCCTACTGGATGTTTGTCTGCATCTTTGTGCATCTTAATATATTTGTAAACTTAATCTTCAGTCTCTTGCTATCCCAAAACAAATGATATTTGTATAACAAGATGAGTGCAATGGGAAACCCAGTAGGAAGAGTGTGAACTACCGTGTATATACTCGCGTATAAGCTGATCCGGGCATAAGCTGCCCCCCCCCCCATTCTGAGCCCCCCCAAAGAAGCTAAAATTGGTGACCCAGGTATAAGTCAAGGTCCCCTTCTGACCTTGGCCCCTAAACCCCCACCCACTGTTGCTGGCTCCCTCTGGAGTTTCTGACAGCTTCCCTACCCCAAAATCTCTGCTGCTGCTTTTCCCTTGCCCTCCTGCTGTCCATTCTTCACTCCTGCCCCCTGCTCTGCCCTTTCCTCACTGCTGTCACTTCTGTTGCCCCCTACGCTGCCCTTTCCTCACTGCTACCCCCTCTGCTCACTTCTCAGTTTCCTCTTGCTGCCCCCCTGCTCTGCCCCTTTCTCACTGCTGCCCCCCTTCTATGCCTCTTCCCCACTGCTGCCCCCGGGCTCTTCACTGTTGCCCTGCTGGCTCATCACTGCTGCTCCCCTGCTCCCTTCTCAGTGCCCTGCTGTTGCTCCCCTGTTCCCCAACACCCTTTCCACCCCTTTTCCCCCTCACCCCTAACCCCTGCTGCCGCTCTTTCCAGCCTGCCAGGCACCCCCCCCCAAATCCCCAGTCCTTGTCACTGCTTCCCTGGACTCCCCAAAAACCGTGGGTGGTCCTGCCACTCCCCGGACTCCCTGCCCCCCCCCAAATGCCTGAGCCCTGCTGCCCCTTCCCTAGCCTCCCTGAAACCCCCTCCCCCCAAAAAAACCCTCCCGACTGTCCCATGACTTTCCCCAACTCCCAGAACCCCTCCCCAACCCCCGGTCCCTCCCACACCTTTCCTGGCCTCCCTGAATCCCCCCCTCAATGTCCAGGCTGACCCCCCCCCCGGACCCCCTTACTTGGCTGCTCTAGATGCTGGGCTCCCTTCCTTCCTCCAGCCCCAGCCGACTGTCCAAGATGGCCACCCGGCAACACTGGGGGTCTGGCCTGCCGTGTGGTCAGAGAGAGGGCTGGTTGGGGCTGCCTGCCATATTCTCTCGAGTATAAGCCAAGTGCCTGTTTTGAAGCCAATTTTCAGGCACAAAATTCTCCGCTTATACGCGATGATATATGGTAATATTGAAGAAGGAGAGAAGTTGTAATCTATTCTTCCTCTATTATAAAAATACACCTGGATGGGCGAATGTGGGTACTTGTGCCTTTGGGAATTGGTATGCAGAGAGTCTCCCGTGAAGATTAATGTAGACTGTATAGTTTGTTGGCATGCATGGTAGATTGTATTTAAACTCTAGATATGAATTCAATGTCACTTTTTCTCTAATAGTGAGTTAGCACTAAATCCCTGAATGATATGTTTGTCTCTTCAATAGGCAGGGCCACTTACAACATGAAGAACTGACATTTTAAAAAACCTGCTGGGAGTTAGATGTTCTATTGCTTGCTTTTGGGAGAGCAGGGGGTAGATGAGGAGGCAGCAGAGGCACTTGCATTATGGAAGCTGCTGTGTTGTAGGACAGTAACTTTGGCCAGCTAAGATAAATGGTATGGCTTTCATTTGCAACAGGTTGTCTTCTGCTTCTGATAGTTCATATTCATGTTTTCACTTGATAGTGTTTTAAAATGTTTTCGAAGACTAAATTCTAGAAGATACTACATGTAATTTTTGAAGCATATAACTAATAGTCATTACATTGACATTTAGCATGACTTATTTTTCTGGGAATGCCAAAAATAATTGGCATTGCAAAAACAGCATACTAATTATTTTATGTAAAGCAAATTAAAGGGCACTGAAATTTCTGTTCCCACCTCCCTTATTTCTGTGGTATTATCATGAGTGTTCCACAAATGACCCAAAAAAACTGTGTTGTGTATATGAAGATTACCAGATTGATAGAAGTGTATTAAGCAACCTAAAGGGTTCCCACTCTTTTTATGTCACTGTTGAAGAAAAGGTAGAGACCTTCTGTAAGTATAAGACTAGAGACCTTGTAACAGCTGTGGGATATAGAAGTAACATGCAGTAGTAGTGTCAGTTTGATTCCTGTAACAAGAAAAGGGGGGGGGTAAGTCTCTAATATTGGCTCTGAATCATATTATAAGCAATAAAACAGCTAAGGATGATTAACTAGCTAACTTTCTGTGGGTGGTATTTCCGTTCTCTATTCCCTCCCCTCCCAGAAAAACTCTCCTGTAAATATACACTCACACCTGTGACCCTGATGATGATGTAGAGCTGCATATGTATCATTATTAATCCATGAGCTGTACAGAAGATATATTTAACTTGAAATGAAAGTACTGAGTCAGAAATATTTACACTGATGCATGAATCATTAAATTACAGACAAATTTACTTGAGCCCAATGCATAACTCACAAGAAAAATGACTGCTGAAAGAAATAAACGTATTTTTAATTTTGGCAAACCCAAAAGGAAATAGTGTATCAATTTTAATTCATGTCTAAGACTGTTCTAATATGTTCCAGGATATTGCAGAAGATGCTTTCAAATTTTGGTTTGTCCTCAGGTACAGTGGTGGTCGAACATAGCTAGAGCAACTGGAAGGCAGGATTTAGACTAAAAGTGTTTTTAAGGTGTGATGTGTTTTAAACACAAATCTGTATAGCAAAGGCATAATCGCACACTTCTGTAAACTAACACTAATCCACACCTTCTTTAGTGTTGACTCTGTCAGTCAATAATAGCTCTGTTTAATATTCTTTCATGGAGTAGCTTCAGATGTAATAGAAGAACACAGCAGAAGGGGAGCACATGTTTCAACCTTCAGTTTCGTACACACTAATAATTGTGATAATTACTTTCTCTGAGTAAAGTTATATTTTCAGCAATGTTATCAGAATTAAAATCCAGAATCACCTCTGTTACAGTAATAATGTGGTAGTTGTGATGAACTGATCTCTTCCATGGTGTTTGTATATGTACTAAATGCAAAAATATATGCAAATTTATAATTCCAAATTTGAAACTAAATCTTAGTCTAAAGGTGGATATGTGCAAAAGAGGAACAGGAAAAGGGAAGGGGTAATTAAATTAGAAAAAAAGAAAGGGGATCAAAAGAGATTTTGGAAGGAGGAGGAGGGACAATACAGTGGAGAGTGTTGAATGGAAATGTAAAAAATAAAGATGATGAAATGAGAAAATAGGAATGATAAAATAGATGCTGAACATAATGCAAGAAAAGATACTGTATGATCTATTATTATAGGGAAGAAAAAGTGGAGCAAAGCGAGAAAGGGGAACAGGCATAACAAAAACTGCATAGTGACTGTCTTCCTTCATAATTGCAAGAGGGATGAGGTTTAATGAGCATTTTTCATGTTTGATTCTTACCCTGCTGTGTAGATTTAGTCTTCTGGCTAGGGAGTGTTTGGTACAGTTCCTGCACCAGGGTCCTTTTTATAAAAAGTTCTTAAAAATTAGTGAAAAGGGACAGAGAAAGGGGGAAAGGAAGAACACACTGTAGCAATATGAAGTTGTATGATTGTGTTTTGTGCCATAAATGGTACTGTTCCATAGGTTTCCCCCTCCATGGAAGAAGCCTTTTGAAAACTTCATGCTGTTGCTAACACCATTTCAGCTTCACCTATTGTTCTAATATTAGGAGCCCTAGAGTAGGTTAAAAATATGACAGCAGCTAATTTATCAACATTGTCAGTTAGACAGTGACAGTGCTTAGCGTCTTGCAGGGATAACAGCATAGCAGCTGGAAGCTCTTCTGTGCTGGTAGTCAGTATTGCTACTGTTATTGGAACTGAACTTTGTGTTCACAACAGAGGGAAATTTCTGAAGATCCTCCATTTTGTACATAAGGCAAAATGTGAAAGTCCATAGTGCAACCAATGTTAATTGAACTTCAAACCCAATAGACTTTTTGTCTGCATAGTTACAAAAGCTGAACTGATCTTCAAGTTTTGCTAACTTTTTTTTTTTTTTTTTTTTTTTTTTTCTGACAAAGTGGCAAATCTTTTTGGGGACTAGCTTCCTGTGAAGTTTGTAGCTCAGAATTCAGCAGGTTTTTGCTTGTGTATAAGTTGTTGTTAAATGAAGAAAAGATTAGCTATGTGATATTTATGGAGTAAGAACCAGATAAGCCAAACATTTAAATTCACAAAATATTAATTTACTGCTGAAATAGCGTGCTTGAAAAATTGTGATGCTTAAATTTTATAAAGAAACAAGGAGTCTGGTGGCACTTTTAAAGACTAACTACTTTATTCATTGCACGAGCTTTTGTGGGGAAAAAATCGAATGAAGTGGGATTTTCTCCCACGAAAGGCTCATGTGACAAATAAATTGGTTAGTCTTAAAAGTCCCACCAGACTCCTTGTTCATTTTGCTGGACTAGATTAACATGGCTTCCCCTTTGGAACTTTAATTTTTTATTATTATTATTATTATTATATTATTTCCCCCCTCTTCATTATTTGGTGGTTACTTTAAAACAAAAAAAATTTTTTTTTAAGGTTCTGCTTCTGCTGTATGAGCTCTCAGACTTCTGGCCTACCTTTGTTGTTTGAATGTCTGTTTCTTGCCATCTTCCTATTTTCTCTCTCTATCCTCCTTCCTATGTTAGCTAGCCTGATTCCATGAAGTACAGAGTGCTTCCTCCATGATACTGAGCCTCCTCAACACCCATTTGCTTTTATTTCCTACTCAGTTTTAAAGGGAATATTCCTAAACAGATATGCATGGTGTCTGTTGAGCACTTTTAAGAAGCCATTTTGCTACTTTATATTTTATTCTTTTTTGACTAATTTTCAGTGAGGGTTTTTAACTTCCACATGAAACTCTAGGAGAGCTGTTATTGAACAATATTACCTTACTAAGCAGAAAGCTATGTAGGTAAGAGTGTGGTATGTGTTCTGCCCCTGTAATGTTTTGCAATACTAATCACTACAGTGACCAAGCCACATAGTTGCGACATTGGTGGGTGTGGCATCACAACCTAGAATGGAATAGAAAGCATGAGGTAGTTGCATGAGTAAAGGTTACAAAAGGCAATGGCTGTTTTAACTTGATTGGATCACTGAAAGCTTTCCATAGGCATTTTTAAATGTTGTTAATATGTGCAAACTAACTACACATTTTCTGAATTTTCCCAACTGTTAGACAATAGCAAAAGATTCTTTGTTTTACTTTTATTGCTTTTTTTAAACTTGTCTCCTTTTAAAATGTTTTGGTGGACTTTAGAGGAACTGATACCTAGTCTAGGGATTAGAGATGGTCAAATGATCCAGTGAATGTAGCCTTTTATGCTATTTGCAAATTAATCCTGATATCTATGTAAAGAACAAACATCAACCAACAAGGCTTTATTTTTCTTTTTGTTTATGCTGGTCAATATGCATGTTCTCCAGTTGGCCAACTTAATTGCTTGATGCTTTACTGGATTCTGATTGTATGATTGAAACATTTTAAAGAAAAACAAACAAGAAATCACATGGCACTTTTAAAGACTAACAAATTTTATAAATACGTTTGTTAGTCTTTAAAAGTGCTACAGGACTCCTTGTTTGTTTTGCTAAATTAGACTAACATGGCTACCCCTTTGGAACTTGTCAACATGAAAGGTTTCAAAGATAATAATTGTGTAAGCAACACATCCAGCCTAAGTGAGCTGGAACAAGATACATGGAAGAACACACTAGGCAGAAAGAGAGAGAGGGATGCTAAGGGATGGCTTTGTGGAGCTGGAAGCACCTAATGCACAGGATGTTCATGGACTAGGTGAGGGGTGGGATTGTGAAATCACATAAGTGATTTTAGGAGCATGAGTCCTAATGAGAACTTATGGCTTGTGCTCGTATGTCACTTACAAGCTTTTGAAAAATCTTAAGATGGTTTTTCAGCGCTCATGTCTGTGGGTATGTCTACAGAGCAGCTCGGAGGTGTGTTTTCCAACTGAGAGACACATTTCAGCATTTTTCTCAAGCTAGTGTGCTAAAAAAATAGTAGCATGACCACAGTGTTGTGGTCAGCAGCTCAGGCTAGTTGCCAGAATACAATCCCACTCAACCTCTGGGTACATACTCTGACAGCTGGCCTGAGCCACTGCCTGTGCCACTGTCACTACTCTATTGTTTTTAGCGGAAAAGCAGAGGTAGCTTGTGTATGTCTACCTGTAGTTGGTAAATGTTCCACAGTACTGAGAATAGTGAGATTGCTGTCCTTGGAGATGTCAGTAAAATTGGTATAGGGGTTAAAAACAGAAATCTCTTAATCTAGACCAGTGTGTACATTTTTAGTGCAGGTAGCTGGCCAAGTCTTTTACAGGAAAGAGAACAGTTGTCACAAACTCACAGAAATTTAGCTTCGCTTTTACAAAACTGTTTTAACATTCTATTTGTTAAAACTAGTAAATACTAATAATTCAACAGAAGTGACCTGAGATTACTTTCTGCAATTAAGGAGAAAACTATTTTCACATATTTTGTGTCCAGCATCATAATTTATAATAAAGTTTGTTCATATAAAGTGCAGTGATAGTGTTGTGTTATTGGGGGGGGGTGGTTCTTAAGCACTGGGTAGACACTTTCAGATAACACATCAGATGGCTAAGCAGAAGGCACACCTACCTAGACTGAATGAATACAGAATGAGATGCATCACTCATGAAACATGTCTTCAGTGCTGTCATTCTGCAAACCACAATCTCTTCTTCTATCTGAAGTATTTTACTCTGAAATTTGTGCTGGGTGCCTCTGTTGGGTGTTGGTTGCTGATGGAAAAATCTTAAAGGTCACAGAGCTCCATGGGTTTACAAATAACATTTGCCATTTCATTCTCTTCTTTCCACCCCTTTCATGGGGGAAATGGCAGGCAGTATTTTCACAGGAATAGCTGGTTCAACTGTTCTTGTATGTTGGTTTTTTTGTATTTGGCCATTTTTCTTGATGCAAAATTACCATGAACTTTCCCTAGTTGATTCTTGTAGAGGTGACTGTCTAATGTATTCAATAACTTGGTTCCTGTTAATCACAGAAAACTTGTTCATGAATAATTTATTCAATTATTCAGCTAGCTAGTACAGAGTAATATTTGTCAGAAGTTGTCAGTTACAAATTCATTTATAAATGTTTTTTATTCTTCCACCAGTTCTCTTTATAATTGTTCATATCAATTCTGAGGATGCAAAGCTATGAGTTCTAAAACTGAGTTATTTGTGAACTGCTGGCATCAACTAAAGCTTGGGGTATTCAATAGTTAGATTTCAATACTCTGGCTGTGTGACTTAAACTCTTACGTAGGATGACGTCTGTTTTACTTTTGAACAATATAAAGCTTTAAATATAGAAAAGCTTGAATAAGTTACTGAGGCTTTGGCTCTCAGAGAGTGTTTGTATGTACCGGGGAAAAGCATTAAATTCTGAGATGACAGAAGACAAGCGATGGGAGGCCTGGAAAATTTGGAACATTTTTAATTTCTTCTTGCCCTTTTTTCCCCAAGAAAAGGATTGATATTGGCTATGTATGTGATCTCCATTATTTAAGAAGACTGGTTTTCCTTCCTAATTGAACAAGGGGAAGAGTATCTAGATTTATTGGTCACTGGGATAAGGACATGGCAGCACTGCTTGTTGAATTATGCTAATTAATGCAAGACATCTGTATTTACATGTAACTCTTCTGCCAGGGTGAGATGGCAGAACAAGGGCTGGGTTCTCTATCTAGGGGTTTCCAGATCATGTGCCACCACCAACTGGCTCAAGCCCCCACCCAGTCTTCTGGGAAATCCTGCACTCTTCCCTGGGTGCTCCAAAGAGGCAATGCTTTTTCTGCTCACAAGCACGAATCTGAATGTAGTATATAGAACTTTTAATAGTAATAAAAGGAATGTAAAGACACAATAGCAAAATCGACACTGATTTGGATAATCAGTGCAGAAACAAGATTCCCACAAGAATCCCTCACAGCATAACAGAACACATGAATTCAATAGCAAAATAAACACTGACTGGAGAATCTGCTGGCTGCTCTTACCATCTGCTGACTCTGCCCACTCTCTGCCAGTGCCTCCCACTGGTCGCTCCTGCTGTCCAGCTGTCCGCTGGCGGCTCTGACTGCTCACCACCGCCACCCACTGGTCTCTCCCTTTGTCTGCTCTTCAGTAATTTCATCTCAGAGAGAGAGAGAGAGAGAGTCTCCTCTTTCAGTGATTTCAGCTTAAACTCAGAGCAGCTGCAAACAGCTTCTTCAATCAAAATAACAAAAGAGAGGTTCCACAAGAAGCCTGGTCACTGATATATCCTTTCACAGTAGGACAGGGGGTGAGGTAGTGCCTTATGCATAGCTCTTAACAGAACTAACCTCCACCCATTTCTTAACTTCACCAGGCTGAAAGCAGGGGGGATGGCTAATGGTAACTTTTATCCTTTAACATAAACAAATTGAACAAGCAAGAGAGTAGCATATTATAAAAGAAAGCATTTCTTGTTTCTCTTCAGTAGAATTACAGATATTGACAGGTTTGTGATCAAATCAACCCAAATGCTATTACCCATATTGCCCTGCACCCATAGGAGACTATGCTAATATGCTTCTTGTGCTCATGCAAATACAAAAGCCAGGCAGATTAGTTCCCCCCCCCCCCCCCCGCAAGCTGTTAGGCACAGCTTCTAAGCCTGTCTTACATACATAAATAAAAGCTCCTCCCAGAATTTTCACAGGAAAGCAACTGTGTTTGAGGACACCCACCCCCTTTTTGGTCAGATTTAATTGTATGTAGGTTTGGTGATCATGTTCACTAAGCTTCTCACTATTTGCCCAGCTCTATTCAGAGGAGACTGGTCTGCTTGCTAACTAGAATGAGGTATAGCGAGAAGGGTAGAAAGAAATTTGTTAAACTAATATTTTCCAGCTTTGTACCTTATGGAACTTTTCCAGCAGTTATTTCTGATTACTTCAAGATGGGCACCTGATTTGTTGTTAATTCTGACCTGCTAGGTCAGGGGTCAGCAACCCAGAAGATAAGAACCACCATTTAAAAAAATTCCTTCAATAACTGTTTTGAGAAGCAGTGGGTGTAGCCTCCTGGTGGGGTTGGTGGGAGCTGGGCCAGAGCGCCTGTGGCAGGGTCCCCTGGTGGAAGGTGAGTGGGGTGGATCCAGGAGCAGGCCCCCCCACTGAATCCCCCTCTGTTGGAGGGGTTGGAGCCTGGTGTGAGCCGCCTGCAGGGTCCCTTGGCAATGAAAGCCCAAAGCCTCAAGTGGGCAGCCAAAGAGCCATATGTGACTCTGGAGCCACAGGTTGCAGACCTCTGTGCAGCTAGGTGTTTGACAGTGGGGGACTTATTAGTATTTTGAGTGCCTAAATTAATTTGTTAGTAAATTCTGTTTAACTGTAAAATACTCTAGTCACGTAGTATTCCTCTGTTCATATTTTACGAGCGGGGTAAGGTTTGTGTGAAATCATTTTAAAATCTTGTTCAGGTTTTGGCCTCTATCCGCCACCTTCTGCTCATCTTGGCCTCCTGCAGCCTTATGTGCAATCTAATTACATTTGTTCCAAAAGCCTTCTCTACTCCTCTTGCTGTCTAGAATAGCCTTCCTGCATCTCCCTGTGCCTTTTCAGATCTTTGCAGAAAATGCATCTCTTCTGTTGTTGTTGGATATTTTTCAGGAGTTTAGACACAGACTAACCAAATCACAAAACAAGTAAAAACATGGTCCCAGCTTCAAAGAGTACATAATCCAAGTATAACATGAGACAACAAGAAGCAAGTGAGGAGTGTAACAGGAGTTTTTGAGGGTTTTACAGAACAGAGGGCAAGTGTTAAAAGATGACACAATAGGTTGTTTAAGCCACTTTATGAACATGTTAAGGATCCTTTTTTAAAGAAAAAAAATGACCCGTGGTTCCCCACAACACGCTGTAGGCGAGATGGCAAGAGTAAGCTTGTAGGTAAGATTTGAGAGTTGTAAGAGCAGTGACTCTGTGAGCATGTTTCAAGCATCAGGGGTAGTATCGACGTATGGACTTCTATGAGAACAAGACAAACAGGATACTGAATCTAATGTTACAGGTGGATCAGAGAGACTGGGGAGCCAGAAAAGGAAACACCTTTGTTAATGTAAGCTATGCATCCTCTGATCTCTTAATCTCTCTTGCCATTATGTAAGCATGTTAACTTTTGAAATATAGTGAATTTAAAAGGCACTAAAAATAAAAGGGTGAGTAGTATAGTGTTATATTCCCTGTCCACCAGGGGCATCGCTAGCCCCTGGCACATGGGGCCCGTGCCCTGAATGCTGGTGCCAGTGCCCTGGGTCCTGGCGGGGCCCTACCTCTCCTGGTCTCTGACTGGATCGGGCCGGAGATCAGGGGCCCGACTGCCTGCAGTAGCGGCAGCTGCTTCCAGCCCCTTCCTGGGCCAGGCAGCCCCATGGCCACGGCTGCCACTCCCCACCCTGTCCCCGGCTGGGGACGTGGCCTGGGCCAGTTCCCTGGGTCATTCCCCAGGGCAGCAACGCCCCTGCCGTCCACTAAAGAAATAAGTTCAAGTAGTCCATGGAAAAAAGTTGGTTTTGGTTTGATTTTTTACTAACTGCCATGCTAGAAACCTTTGTTGTCACAGTAAGAATGTCTAAACATTGTTTTGATTAAATTATACATGTATATCAAGATATTTTGGGTTTAGATTTTCTGTTGGCAGAGAATGGAGCTTAATTAGAGAGCAAAATGAAGAGCTTTTAAAAAACCAAAAAGGACATTAGTTTTGCCAGGAATATCTTCAAATTCATTCATTCTGAGTAGGGCATGAATTTACATGAGCACAAAGTTATGTTAGATCTCTCTGATTTGCACACTTTAAGTCAGGGGTCTCAGACTTGTGGCCTGAGGGCCTCATGTACCTCCTGAAGTTATTTCTTGCAGCTCACAACAACACTATCACTATCAATATTTGTAATACCATTGTATGAAAAGGTTTGAGTGGTGCAGCCCTTGGGCTAACATACTAGTGCTCATGCAGCCCTTGTCACAATTTGAGTTTGAGACCCCTGCTTTAAATACTCTTAAATATGATTCAGACTGAGGTCTGAATATCCAGTCCTGTCAGCTCTGTGTGGATGCTGAGGGACCATACAGCACTACTTAAAAGGTTAGGAGATTTTGATGAAGTATTTAGCCACAATTTGTCTCTCTTTTTTCAGCCTTGCCCACGCTTGCAACTGTATCCTATTGGCTCTGCTCTCCTGGTGGTGGTTCTTGTCAAAACAGGTTGCCTAGATTTCAGTGGTACTTTGTATACAGAATAAATTTTCAAATATAGGGTGCTTAAAGGTAGGCACCCAGTGCTGGATTAAGGCATACTGAGGCCCTAAGTTATATGAAGATTCAGAGGCCCCATACCATTAAAAAAAAAAAAAAAAGAAGAGAGAGAGAAAATTAAGTGTGTTACATTATAACAGAAAGGGTAATGAAAAAATAAATGATCTTGCAAAAAGCCTTAATTGCATTATCAAATACTGTATGATAAATCTTTTGTTATCTCTGACATATTAAGAGACCACTCATAATGTAAGGCCTTAAGCCATGGCTGACTTGGCTTGTGCCTAAATCCAGTACTTCAGGCACCTAATAAATGGTCTAATCTTTCAGAAATGGTTCCTATCTATGCTGTCATTTGAAGTCAGTAGGAATTCACGTGCATAAATACTTGAGTACGTCATCCATAGGTTGCAAAACAACTTGAAAGCCTTTAGGATGAAAGGCTTCTTACTAATGCAAAACAGCTTAATAGGATGTGAGGTAGCTGGCTGTAGTATATATTTCACTTTTTACTATATTTCCCAAGCACAGGATTTTTATGTTCTGTGTGATAAATACAGATACATATGGAAGCTTTCATGTTGCTACCAAAGTTTGCATTTCAGACTTGAAGTTTCATGTAGTTTCTTATTCAAAATTTATGTTGAAGGGGGCTGTGATAGAATAAGCAGCTTTTGTCATATCTTGTTGAATAGTTTGCATGCCAAATGTATCATTCCATAGAAACCATATTGAAAGAATAACTCCTACTCGCTTGTGATGAGGGACGTGAGACAAATCTCCTTTGTTCTCTGGGTCTCCATGTATTTCATGCAGCTAGTGTGGTACTCACTTCAGCATTGATGTCTCCCAATATTATCACACTAAACAGATTGTTATATCATGAGGTATTTTGTTGTGAGAAGAAAATCAAATGATAATGCTTGTATGATATACTCTGCAATCTGGGCAATCCTTTACTGACAAGATGGAAAATAACTAACTGTAATTTATAGAATTGGTAAATCATGCTTATTTTCCTCATTAATATAATCTCTGCTGATTATATCATTTCTTTAATATGTAACACAATTTGCTGAATACCCTACACAACTTCAGTTTCTACATTTTCATAACTTTTTACTGAAATCCTCATTTCTATACATTATTGTCAAAATACATGGCATGACCTACCTTGGTGACATTTTAGGGATAGACTCACTAGCCAATGAACTGGCAAGTAAGGAGCACATCTGCACTGGCAAATAGGTTGAGAGCTATCACAGGCCAGCTCTTTGCCAATTAATTGTCATGATACAGGAAAAGGAGGATTATCTGAAAAGTATTTAATCACTTTTAGTACTTAATTCTGTTTAGGAGCTTATAATAAGGAGGTCCAGCACATTTCTGATCAGACAATACTGCATAGAACAATGTTACATGGACCACTGTCTGAGAATCTCTAGTGACTATTTTCCATCTCTGACTGCTATGATTGTAAGCAGTGACTGTATATCAACTCGATTAAGAATATAGCATTTGTACCTAATGAACATCTGGAAAGAATCTGATTAATGCTTCTGAATGGAGATTAACATTAATCTATCAAGATGACAGTTGTTTGCTTTTCTTCTCAAATCCTCTGCATCCATGTCGTGATGCCAAGAACTTCCTATACCAGTGGTTCTCAACCTTTTGTTGGTGTCGACACACCTGGCAGCATGTTGCCACTCTACAGGACCCACCAGCCCATCCCAGTAGACCAAATCCAGCCATCTCTCTGGCTCTCTGTGACACACTTACCTCTGTGTGGCAACACAGTAATATGTCCCAACAGAATGGCTGAGAGTTATTCTCTTAGGCCATTCTTTCCTCATGCCTTTCACTGCTTTAGTCAAGGAATACATGGGCTCTAGCTGGAGCTGGACAACTTTATTTCTTAATCAGCTTTTGTGATCAAAACTGAGTGACACCATCCAACTATTTTCCTTTGGATTAATTGACTTCTCTCTCTCTATACCACTTCCCACTGGGCTAGAATTTAACCCACATCTATGTCAATTCAGAGTGTTCCTGGGGCAACTAGAAATCTGAGCTCACCCGTTTGTGTGTTTGCTGGAAATGTAATTTGTTTTAAATACTTAGAACTAGAGTTGTAAATCTAAACTGATATTGGATCATGAGCCTGAAAGCACATGCATTCTAATAAAAATAATCTGTTTGTTTAGAAGTTTTAAATGACTTTGGGTGATAAGACATTGGCTGTTACTCCCATTACAAGATCAGTGAGTACTTGTCCACTAGCATATGGCTGAGGAATCATTAATGACTGCTGAGCCAAACTGGTAAATGGTAGGATACCAGAAGACCTGTGTGTCCATTCTGCCAAACACTCAAATAGGAAACAAGTCTGAAATTAACTGGATGGGATGCCAATCATTGACTATTCTGTGAATTTGTGCCCCTTTAATTCATAAATGGCAGGTATTGCTGTCTGTGTTTCCTTTGATTTTATTTTAGTTAGTAATTTCCCATAAATAATGACATTTAGTTTTCTTAGGAATCCCTTGATGCTTTCTGGACCCATAGTCCCAAATGCAAGCCTTGGGATGCTTCTGGCTCCTAGCTGTGTCAGAAGAAACTCAACCTTGCATGTACAAATGCTATTTGAATGTTGTTGTTTGAAGTAAGCTTTGTACCACCTCTTCTCTTCTATCACCTTGCATGCTATGGACTAAGGATTTGTGTACATGGAGCAGTTAAACAAACATGGAGTCTGGTGGCACTTTTAAATACTAACAAATTTATTTACTGCATGAGCTTTTGTGGGAGAAAATCCCACTTCATCAGATGCTTTTGAAAAAGTGAGGTTTTCTTCCATGAAAGCTCATGCAATAAATAAATTTATTAGTCTTTAAAACTGCCACCAGACTCCTCATTTGTTTTGCTGGACTAGACTAACACAGCTACCCCTCTGGAACATGGAAAGTCACTGTATGAAAAGCTAGGGTTGGACTTTAAAGCCACTGGCTAGTCCAAATTAACTCGCTGTATAGACACTTTATGCATGCTGAGTGAGCTCTGATGGTTTAGCCCAATAAACTTCCAAAGTGCATTAAGTTAATGTGTCTAAAAGAACTCTTAGTGTGGAATAGCTAGTGTGCCCCAGCTATGGGGCTCATTTTCCCTGTGTAGGCAAACACCAAATCTTGTCATCCAGACTCTGGCTGCCAAGGTCAAAGCCACTAAGGAAGCTCTAGGGCTCAAAGGAACTTTCTGAATTTTATGACTGGCTTTCAGGAAAGGTAGGGATACAGTTTCTCACACATTTTTACTTCTGTGAGCTTGCAAAGTGTGTGCTTATTTTGGCTAGATATTTTCATAAAAGCTTCTAGATGACTAATTGTAACGTCCATGTCAAGTGTGAATGCCTGCAGCACCTTCTTTCCATAAGGCGAAAGCTTCCTCATGTAGGGCCTGATTGTGCTTCCATTGAAGTCAATGGGAATTAAAGCAGGAGCAGGGCCTTGTGCAGGACTGGCAGAACCCGGTAAGCACTGCAGGAGGGTGCTAATGTCTGAGGGGCACCAAAATGCCCTGTGGGGGCACAACCCTGGCCCGGCCATTCCATGCCAGTGGGGACTGGGTGAGCCCGCCAAAAAGGCGGCAGGGGTTCAGCGCTGCCAGTCCACCCCCACCCCCCCTTCTCCCTGGCCATGGGTGCTGCTCTCAGCTCTGTGTCGGAGCGGTGTGGAGGGGGCAGGAGGCAGTGTGGAGCCAGTATCGCTCCTCCCTGCCCAGCCATGTTGCCTCTCAGCCCCTCCATGCTGGTCCGGCACAAAGCAAAGAAGAGCACCCGTGGCCAGGGGGAAGGGGAGTGCGGGTGGACCGGCAGCACTGCACCACTGGCCCCCCACCCCCATGTCGGACCTGGTGCGGCCACACTGTTGCCCCCGCCCCATGCTGGGGACTGGGCAAGCAGCCAAAAGGGCAGCCTGGTGCAGCGCTGCTGGTCTGCCCGTATGGCCCACCCTCCCCTGCCACAGAAGCTGCTCTGGGCTCCATATGGGAGCTGCAGGGAGGGGGTGGGAAGCTTCATGGAGCTGATATCATTGGCCTGGGCATGCTGCCTCCCGCCCCCTCCCCGCTGCTCCAGCCCAGAGCAGTGCATGGGGTGGACCGGCAGCGCTGTACCGGGCCGCCCTTTTGGCCATTCGCCAAGTTCCCGGCATGGGGGGGGGCAGCACAGCAGACTGTCCCTCCCCGAGCCAGCTGGCCCTATACCCCAATGCTGGGGAGTTGGGGGGGGGGCAGCCTGCAGAGGCCAGCCAGCCCCCGCACCCCCCCTCTCCCCAGGGATGCCCCTGCACGGGGGCGGGGAAGGGCACTGATTTATGGGTGGCGGGGGGGGGGGGTGCCAGAAGCCCCTAGTGCCGGCCCTGGCCCTGGCCCTGGCCTTGTGGTGTTCTTTCACATGCCTAGTAGAAACTGCCTGTTAAGTCTTGGTGGTGTCTTAATTATTATGTTAGGTTTTTTTAATCAGTCATCACTTTCTTGGTACAAATTACATGTTTCACTAGTACCAATGCAAGTAAAGGCATGAAGTCATCCATATTTATTTGGCTGGGTTTGTTTGTCCATACTATAATTTTAACTTAACAGTTTTTATTACACTTCCAGTAGACAAAAGGTCTCATGCAACTAATAGAATATTTGGTTTCAGTTGTTTGAGCCACTTAAGAATATATATAATTTTGTTTCATGTAACTCTTTAACATCAAAGGCACATGGCAAGACTAAATTTTCAGTCCTCCTGCCATATACACATGGTCTGGCATTTTGGCAAGGTGAATACTTGGAGTTCTATCCATTCTCTCACTCTTCAATAGAAGAGGTTTTAGTTTTGTGGTTTTTTGTTTTGTTTTTTTCATGACATGGAAAACTTGGTTTAGGAAATCTGGCCTTCAAATTTTAACATTCGGAGCCAATTTTTACAAATATCTGACTTGGCTGGACCTAAGTCAGAGGTAAACGCTTCAGATTATCAGCGTAATTGGAGAACTGTAATATTTTCAGTGGACAAAGAATAACAGTTCCTCAGTGACAATGACAAATTTAATTTAGTGGTTCAGATGACAGAGTACTGATTTAAACTACAGAGAAAACAGCTTAGGTTGCTAACTACTTTTAACTTCTATTCCACACAGGTAATGGGAGGGGTAAGATCAGCATGTAAGATTTGCAGGAAATGTAATATTTGCTTATTTTAGCCTTTTCTTGTCTAAGCCAATGGGGGAAGACAACTTCTCTACCTTTTTCTCAGGGTATAATCGTTTTTGTTTCTTTAATAGTTATGCTGTGTAGATTATGATTTCTAGATGAGCCATTTTAAAGAAACAGCTTCTTGTTTAATTTCCTTTTTGGATTGAAGACAAGTCGATGAAAATTTGAATTGTGGCATGTCTGTTTCTGCCTCAAGGCTCTGTCCATAAATAGAGGCAAACAAGAAAAACTGAAGTCAATGTAAAATTTGAATAAAATTCAAAAATTTCCTTGTGGTCAGTCACCTTATGCCTCACTCTGTTATATGTGTTGTTGAAACTCAATTATTTCAGGGTTGTTTTTTTTAAGTTTATGGAGCCAAGACTCAATCTGAATTTAGTTTATGCTTATTCTGACCTCTTTCCATCTTGCCTGCTTTCCTTTTACAAATAATAAATTACATAATGGTTGCTAGAGTAGCTCAAAAATAAGGAAAATAAAACAAAATTTGAAAAAGGAAGTGTAAAATTGTTAATATTTTGCTAAAACATTACATAGAAAATAGAATTTTTTTCTGAAGATACATGCCAAATTGGGAGAATAACAAACTATGAAGTAGAGGGATTTAATCCTGATACAAGTCTGAACACACCCTTAACTATGGAATTGCTTTTGGTGCTTCCATATCTATATTGTCACAGCATTCATTGATTAAATTGTTTTTTCCATCTTTGACTTTGTTACCTAAATTTTGTCCCTTCTTTAAATAAACCAGATCAACTTCCAAGATTCTTGTTCTGTCAAGTATTTATCATTTTGGTAAAAAGAACCTATCACAAAAATGTGGGCTTTTTTTATATGGTGATAGCCTAGGATTCAGTAAGATCAGGAGCTGAAAATTTTACTGTCCTATATCTGGGACTCTTACTTATGATCCTAGGTGAATGCTACCTATACAGTCTAGTATTTCATGAGCCATCAGGTGCTGGAGATAAATGTATTTTCCCTAAAGAATCTTGGTTTTCAAACACCATAAAACAGTCATAATTAGCCCCCAAACAAATTTCTTCTGGGCTTAAAACTGCTGTGCTATCGCTACATAAATTCATAACTATCCAGCAATGAAGCAAATAACAGTTCTGATTCAGTGTTGCTATAGTCCTGTGTGCAACAATAGTTAATACAAGTTACCATCAACTGCCATTCTTTTATGCACAAATTCCTACAGAAATAAAATTCATCAGAAATTGTCAATGCAAATAAGTAAGCTCCTGATTGTAACTTATTTTAGATCAATGTTTCAAATCTTAAGCAACTGCTTTTCTTCAATGAGGCCTTGATGATTTGAAATCTTAGCCAACTGTTTTAGTAGGGCACAAAGATATTAATAATTTAATAAATATATTCGTTCATCTTGTTTTCCTACCACAAAAATAACAATTAACAAATCGTCTGGGTACAAAGCAAGCAAGGAGCCTCAACGGATTTTCTTTTCTTAGTCTAATATAGCTGTTCCGATTTTACGTTTACTTGTCTAATACCTCTAAGACAACTTTTAATGGCTGTAATGAGAGAATTCAGGTGGATGAAATGAAAGTATATTTACAAACTTAATTCTAATGTTCATCCCATGTGTGTTTTTTCAATTCTGCAGGCTTTAATCAAAAATGTAAGAGCAGAAATTAAAGAAGTATAGCACTTAAATTTTTCACAGTTCAGAGGAATCTTAAATTTAATTTTAGCAAAACGTGTGGTGGCAGAGAAATGGAACATTAAGATTGTTTTGACAAACTCTACTTGCAAGTTGCCATGGTTACTGCAGTTTAGGCTAAAAGTAAATGCTGTGTTTTCTGCTCCTCGTGATATTTTTCATAGAGTATTCAACTGCCATGCTTCTGCACTGATTCATAGCTATCACTTGATTGGTGTATAGTTTTCAATAATTACAGTACCCGACTTAATACTTAATTTGATATTTATAGTTTTCAAAGAAGGCATTAACATGCTTACCAGGAGAAAACAAAGACCTCAGATTGAGAGTGTTGTACTGCCTTGTGAGGATATTTGCAAAATCTGCAATGGACAACTTAATTTGGCAATTAACTGATCTTTGACTAGAAGCAGCGAGTATGCCAATAGCTTGTGATGGGATGATTCTGAGTTGGTGCAGAGGATTCTTTTTTTGGGTATCTAGCTGGTGAGTCTTGCCCTCAAGCTCATGGTTTAGCTGACTGCCATATTTGGGGTCCAGAGGGAATTTTTCTCCAGGGCATATTGGCAGGGGCCTGGGGGGGGTAGCTTTTCCTTTAGTGTGGGGCATGGACAATGTACTGGTGGTTTCTCTGTACCTTGATGTCTTTAAACCATGACTTGGGGACTTCAGTGATTCAATCATAGGTTAGGTGTCCATTGCAGGAGAGGATGGGAGGTTCTGTGGCCTGTGTTGTACAGGAGGTCAGACCCGATGATCATATTGGTCCCTTCTGACCTTAAAATCTAAGAACTTTTTTTGCTGTCCATAGTGAATGACTGGGTTTAACTGGAAAATATACCTTAGAAGCAAAATACAGGGAAAGTTAGCCTGGGTAGAGATTAGCAGAAAACCCTAAGGATATATATTGACTTTGAGGAAGGAATATGATTATATAAATCTGAAAAACAAAAGTGGCAAAGCCAAAGGCAGTCAAAACAAAAAATAAAGGAAAATAAATTTTAGGGTAATTTAAGGTGCTTGGGAAGACAAGGTTTATAAAATTCAATGCAGAGAAATATAAACAAGCAGAAGAAGGTTGGAGGGGAAATATCTTTGAAGTAATACTCTATAAATACTTTGGACCAATGTTTTGAAGATTTATGAAATAATAGTGTGTGTAAATGATATGAAAGGTAAAAATCTTTAACAACATTAAACTACTAAATGTAAATTAGTTTAAATTTTGGCCAACTCTTCATTTCATCTCTGAGCAGGCAACTAGAGAGCAGTATAACCTAACGTGAAGTTGGGTATATCCCATAAAATTAAATTGCTTTCCCAGGATTTGGAGAGCTGTGTATCATCGATTCAAACCTGAGTCATCTTTTCATCTTATAACTTGCTATCTTTAGGAGGAGCCACTTCTTCTGAAAGTGCTGGTGCTGTTAGCCAAAATGTCTGGCATGTAGCTGACTGCAACAAAAAACCTGGTAGTTACTTTATTAAACTTTTTTTTTCTATTTCTGCTTTTCTACATATAAATGCCTATATCCCATAGGTTTCCAGAAATTGATTTTAATAAGAGCTGTTGTCACACAGCAAACAGAAAAAGAGCGTGCCATTTTGCATATTATTATGTTCACAAAGATTTTTAAGTGTTTCAGAAAAGAACCATTAGGCAAAACTTAAAACTAAGATATAGAGGGGCAACAGTTAGGGTTGTATGAACTAGGTGAACATTTTCACAATATTATTGAATCATTTATTTTGATTTGTTTTTCATGTTCTCTGTATTCCTTGTCACTAAATTTTTTTTTGCAGGGGTGGGAGGTCTGAAACTATTGATAATGCTTTCAGTTGCCAAACCCCAAAACATACTAGGCCTAAAGTTAGGTGCATTAGCATGGTGGAGATGAATTCTATGCAAGCATGGAGGTAATAGCTCATGATGTGTCTTGCATATATTTTTGGTGCCTGAGTAAACAGGTAGAGCAGAGAGAGTGCACAACTTAACTACCCAGACAAATCTGTTTGTTTGGCTCTAATCTATATATTAAGTATCCAGTTCCTGAAACCCCTTCTGAAAAAGACACTTTCTCAGCTGAATGAACCAAAGTCAGTCAATGATATTGCATTAGCTACCAATAAAACCTACATTCTAGCATAATTTAAAATTCCTTAAAATGTTCAGTAAAACAGACAAGGACTCCCTTGGCACTTAAAGACTAACAAATTTATTTATTGCATGAGCTTTTGTGGGAGAAAATCCCACTTCATGCAAGTGGGATTTTTCTCCCACGAAAGCTCATGCAATAAATAAATTTGTTAGTCTTTAAGTGCCAAGGGAGTCCTTGTTTGTTTTACTGAACTAGACTAACACAGCTGCCCCTTTGGAACATAGAATGTTTCTTCATTATGAAATAACAAACTGTCAATCAGTATTTCTAGTAGTAGTTCTGGCTTAAGGACTGTGGCCTCTAAGGACCTATTTTAGCATGAATCCTGACTTACGTGTGCTCACTTAATTTGCCACCCTAAATGTCTAGTCTCTGTCCGTAATCCTGTTTTATGGTGCTATTGTACTATATAGCGTCATAGGTACCCTTAGCACTTTTCGGTATAGATAAAGATGGATTTCCTTCTCTGAAGAACTGATCTAAATTAATGTGAACAAATGAGAGGAGATGACTACACAGGGAGGGGTAGGAAAGAAGAATAAGGAAGTGGATAAAATAACTGCTATCCTCTGCCAGATTAAATGCATGTATCTTGAAATAACTGTGTTCGCTCCGTTAGGGTATGTAAGAAAATGTACAGGCATGATGGATGGAATATTCAAGGGTGTTCCAGTCTTGAGATAGCACAAAAGGTCATAGCATTGACGTAGGCATTAGGATGAAACAGAAGGACTGTAAATCTGTATTGATCTTTGAATTTCCTGGCTGTACCTCCTTACTTGGAAATTGTCTGCTCCACCATCTACCTTCCCACCTCTGGGGCTGCTCAGTCATCAGAGGCAATAGAGCTTCACAAGGAGGTTGATGAGGGATGGTTGCCAAAATCTGACGAGACTGCAAGGGCACAGAGGTTTGGGGCATGTAGTCATAAATGGAGTGGGTGTTTGAAGAGAGACGCCGTAAACATGACTTTACAGTTGACCTGGTAGCTGTTCCATGACACACAGCATAGAGTCCAGGCAGCACACTATTCTTACTGAAACACATGTAGGTTTGCAATATGTAAAGAATGATCAAATCTGCAAGTTGTGGAAGAGCTCATATTAAAGCTGGGTGTTAGCTGTGGGAGTATATTACTTATGCTGGGTTGAGCTCTGAAATGAGGCTACTAGAGTTGAATATTCAGTTTATGAAAAATTCAGCAGCTAGAAATGTCTTTATATTTCTGTAACCATGCAGTTGTCATCTTCCATTGAAGCTTCTCTATTCATAGCAACATGTGGGTGTTGAGTGAAATCTGAGAGTCAGATTATTGTTAGCAGCTGAGTAGGTGTCCCAAGAGGCTAAAATTTAACAAGTGTGTACTGCCATTTGGGCAGAGAGACAGAACAACTCACTTGTGGAGCATAACCCTGAGTGGCTTCAGGGTTTAGTCCTTGAAATGCTTTGATATCCTCCTCATATACTTGAGTCTGTCTTCTGTTTGTTAGCTCATGAGTGTTTGGTTCTTTCGAGCATGGTGAGGGGGCCCATGCATCCTGCAATATAGGAGACCTCTCTGGTCTGCCACAGGGCTTCCCTGATTTCTACAGCCTGCATCCATGAAATGAAAACCCTCTGTTGAAACAAAGGTGAAAGGGAAAATAATATGCCTTTGAAAATAAACATGTTCTCTGTTTTTATGGTAAGGTGAACAGTGACAAACACAAACCTTAGAATATGGGGGACTGAGTAAGAGGAAGCTGAGCTTGGCAGCTGTCATGAAGGGTTCAGGGTATTTTGTCACCGAGTATGGACTTGGCAATGGGGCTGGGCATTTTGTCACTGCAGAAAGGAGTAACAATCTGTCTTCCACTAATGGATGTTTTCCATGCTATCCTATGTTGGAAACTGGTCTCTTTCTCATAAGACACATTAATATGGATCCTTCAGTGTATCTTCCTTACTGGAGACCGGATGTGGCTCTAATAGCACCAGTGCTACCAGTCTCTCTTCAGACAAAGGCACATACCCTACTTTAGCATTGGAACTTGCTCAGTCTGAAGAGGAGCAGGGTGTACCCTTCCTAGAACGGTCCTGGCTCATTCTGATAGGTTTTAGTCCTATGCAGTGTCAAGAATAAAGTATAAGCCGTTGCTCTCCCTCTTGTGTCAGGGATCCTGAGGTGCTCTCGATGCTGGACAGAATGAGGGAGGATTTTGTACGTGGCCTCATGTTACACATTCAGAGGCAAACAGCATGGTTGACTGCAGAATTGCATAGGCCTAGAGCAAAAGTTTATCCGTGCATGAATTTATCTCTATAGCAGGTCTCAAAAAGAAAAATAGCAATCTATATTTTGAGAGAGAAAACTGAAGTTTTAAAAAACCCTAATAAAAATGTGTGGCTTCTAGTTTTAAGAACTATGGATAAGATTTCTACACTAGAAACTAAAAAACAGAGCAGATTAGAAAGCATTTTAAGGCCTATCCTGAATGCCATGAAATCAGCAGCTATAATATAAACTCGATTTCAA
Source organism: Podocnemis expansa (assembly GCA_007922195.1). NCBI lineage: Eukaryota > Metazoa > Chordata > Testudines > Podocnemididae > Podocnemis > Podocnemis expansa. The sequence continues at coordinate 32,656,236 of ML681993.1, read as the reverse complement.
TGTAGCTATAAATATGAATCCTTTCTTCATTAGTAATTGTGTAAGGAGAACCTCAAAAGATTGTGAATATATTGAAGTTGCAATAATTTTTGGGGGGGAAAAAAAGCTGTTTTAACAGAATCTTAAGATATTTTAAACACTGATCAGCAGCGACTGTTACTTATCTTTAATAGTTAATTTTTAATTGTGCTATTGACTCTTAAAATGTTTGGGAACTTGGAGGGAAGTAATGTTTGACAATAACATTGGACAGGCTTATAGACTGAAATATCAATAATTTTACATGATCAAAATGATGTTGCTGTGATTTGGCTGGCTTACAGCAAGTCATAGTATCACATGCTTGTCCCAGAATGATTTGATACAAATATTTTACAGCTGCAGCCTCGGATTGTGCTGCTGTGTTCTTAGTGAGCAAAGGAGCCTAGTTACAAATTTAAATGTAATGGAATTTGTTTGCATTGGTTAAGATGCCATGAACTGTGTTTGCTGCAACACATAATTTACCACTTAAATTCCTTGGAATGCTTACAGGAGACAAGTGTTTGTTAGATCAGGGCTGCATATGTACTTGGGTACTCTATCAGTCACTTTCAAGAGCAGGTTATAATTATCCAAGAATGTTAAGTGATTAAAAAGCTATGTGATCAGAATCATTGTACTATCCCTTTTCTAATTCCATCAAACACAGTATGAGAGAATGGAAAGTTAAGGAAAAAGTGTTCAGAGCTACATTGTGGCTATCTCTTATGGACCTACATGGAAGAGTAGAGGTGAATCTTAAGCTATGTCTGCACTGTGCAAATGTGTTGACATATCTCATGTCGACACTTGGTGGCTGAGGTCTACGCTGCCATCCTTGAGTCCGGGGAGTGTCTTCACCAGGACCACTTCCAGCGACCTAAGTGGCTCCTGGCTGTGCCCCATCCCAGATTTGGTGAGGTCCAGGACTGCAGCTACCAGAGGCTTGCTGGGGTCCTGGGTGGTGGCAGGAGGCAGAGGCCGCAGGGCTTGCCCAAGTCCTGGGCAGCAATGTGGAAGTGGCTGCCTGGGACCCCAATGAGCTATGTGCGCGCTCTCGCTGCTTACTTGTCAGTTTCACTGCTCAGTCAGACAACGGACAAGGGCTCTTTATGACAGCTCTCCACTGCTCAAAGGGGACACAGTGTCCACTGTGCTGCCTTGACTGTTCAGACAAAAGCCCCACACCCCTTGTTTAGGTGGTTTTATTTTGTTGTCAGAAAAGGGCAATTTTGTTGGCAAAGAGGAAAGTGTAGTGTCTACACCTGGACTGGTTTGTTGACTTGTCAGCAAAATGTCCTGTTGTTTACAAGGCCTTAGCTGGCTACATTAGAGAGACCAAGAGCTAAATTCTAAGAGCAAGGGCTGGATGTCGGATGGGTACAGGTGGGTGCAGAGTAGACAGAGCTATTCAGTCCCATGCACTCGCTTTTAACAGGATTTCATTGTTAGGCTACTTTAACAGTTTGCACTTTACTACAACTGAAGGACTGCTTTGTTTTGGAGTACCTGTGTTGTTTGTTTTGTTGTTGTTGTTGTAACACTGATACAGGCATTTTGAACAATGTTTCTTTGTATGTGTATGTGTGCCATATTGCTGGAAGATTCCATCAGGACTGTGATATTTGCTTTGGCATGATGTTAGGGTGTGGCAAGCTAGTCAGTCATTTTAAAAAGCTAAGATATTTTTGCTAGGTGGCCATAATGTTTCTGCACTGTGCAAAACAAATATGAAGTCCCACCTGCACCAGAGAATTTACAGTTTAGAAGAGAGAACACAGAAAAGTGAGACATACTGGCAGAACAGTTTAGTTAAATAATTAAAATAGTCTTACTCCAGTAGTGCTTCATTTTTTTTCTGGAGTTTGTATCTTTGGGTGGTAATTAAATCAGGAGGTGGTGTCTGTCACATTGGGATTGAGAGGTTATTCTCCCAGCCTTCTAGCTGTGTCCATTGTCACAGGCTACTTAAAAGCACAAGTTGCTAGCAATGCTAATTAGAGGAAGCAGAACTGTGATGTGGGTGCTAGTTTAGCTGGAAAACCTGCCTGATTGGGGTGAGCAACTCACCGGCCTTCCTGTTTCATTAGGAACAGTTAAACATAAGGGGAAATTTCCTTAAACTAACTTCCAGGGGTTCTGTGCGTGCCCCCCCCCCCAATGTTTTGATTTGGGCTGTACTAAACTCAATGGCTTTTTAAGTATAAAAGTAATACCCAGAATTCATATTTAAGTATTCCTGTAATATTTAAGTATTAATGAATAATTAGGTACACAGGCAGGGCTGGCCTACAACATTTTGGCACCTGAGGCAGGGAGCTCAAAAGACACTTCTGATACCCTCTCACTTGGGCTAAAACTTTGAAAGATATCAATTCTGCCATCCCCTGTTCTACTCCTCTCATGGTGCAGCTTTGTTACCTACCCCAGTAAATGAGGACTAACAACTTAAAATGTCTTGTTCAAAAATTTCAAGTAACTTTCAAACACCTGAACAGCAAATGTAACTTTTCTAGTCTGCTTAGTAAACACTGGCATTTTTATCTGTTTGAATAATCAAAATGGTGCTTTCTGTGCCGCCTTGGTTGCAAAGATTTGAGCTGCTTCCTGAAAGTGCAAGGTCTGGGCCAGCTCGTGCTCTATTGCAGGAGTAGGCAACCCCCGGCAAGTGTGCCAACAGTGGCACCTAAGCCCATTCAGAGCAGCACTCAGCACCCTCTGTGGTACCACAGAAATTGCCACTTCTGCCACTGAAAGCCACTCTGAGCAACTGCTTTCAGTTGCAGCTTGGACACAGGCTGTCGTCCCCGTCCCCCCCCCATGCCTATGCCTCCATGTGACACAGAAAAAAGCTGCCCAGGGTGGCTTATCTCTGTCGTGTGATACTCCCTAAAAGAGCCACTCCAGGCAGTTTTTCTGCAGCATGCCTGGGAACCCCTGAAAGGAGCTGCTGCTTTTTATGGCATGCACACCACCAAGATGAGCCACTCTGGGTGACTTTTTTCTGTGGCATGCCTCAGAAGTGCTCCCACTGCAGCCATGACCTCTGCTGAATTTTCAAGCAGTTGCCATGTTCTTTCAGCAGAGGGGGCCACTGGGACCAGCTGAAGGTCAGAGAGGAAGGACTGGCACAGGGGTCTGCGAAGGTTGCAGACCCCTGCTCTGTTGAGATGGTTGCAAGGCTGACCAGCCTCTCCTGTGTCATTGTGGAATGTTGATGTGTTTTTATTAACTTCAGCTTGGAGAAGGTGCGTTCTCCACTGGCAACTGTTACAGGAAGTGTTAGATGTATGCACAGGGCAACAAAAGCATTTGGAAAAAGGGTGGTCATCTTATTGTTGCACATATATTCCAGAACTGCCTTTGGAGTTGATCCTGCTGAAGCGTATCTTGAAAGGGCTTTCAATTCATCATCCAAATCACTTGCATCAATATTGCACATCATCATGTGTCAGCACTATCTCTAATGCCCTGCATTGCTGGTGTAGGTCGTCTTCAGGTGTAGTGAGGAGTTCTGGAATGTCATGCAACATCCGAAATATTCTGCTGTGTTCTTGAGCTACATGAAATATTCAGCTGACTGTATTGCACAGTCTAGCACCTGGTTAAAGAATTCAACTTTGAATTATTGCTTGGGGTCTCTTATGGATTATCCCGTGCCTTGAAATCAAAATGTCATCGTCTTTGGTGACTTTCGTATTCTTGAATGGGTGGGAAAAATAGCTTCAGTGTGAAGTTCCTCTGCCAACTTCTGTGCATTCTTCAGAATGTTTTGAAATCCCTCATCTGACCGGAAGATGTATGCTTGACTTTGCTTTGTCCAGTTGTTCCATTGCTCCAGATATATCAAAGTAAACATCTTGAAGTCTCTTGTCTATATTTATCTCAAACAGTATGTCATGCCACAACACTAAGCCACATAGAAATTTTAAATTGTTTGTTTCTAGTGATTCTTTTTCCCTCTGCCATTGTTCTTCCACGAACAGTTCGTGTCATAACATTGTTCTCCATAATGGCAACTATGGCATCATCTGTCTTCCCAATTTGGTGTTTGATAGGCTTTATCACCTCTATTCAACTTTCCCATCATGTGGCACTCAGTCGTTTCAGTGTCAGAGAGGATGTTCCCAGATATTGCTTTGAAATTTGCCATTGATGAGTTGGTGCAGAGAAAAATACATAGATGCTTTGAATTACATGAAGAAAATCAGCACCAAACTAGAAGCTGAGGCTGCATCACTGACCACCGTGTTAAATGAATGAGATATGCACAGGGTAAAAGAAGGTTGAGGGTTTAACTGTTGGGTTCATGTCTGCACTCCTTTTATTCTTGTCCCTCATGTTGGCATCATTATTGTAGGCCTGACCTCTCATGTCAGCTATCGCAATTCCTGTAACTTTCAGCTTTTTAAGTAGTACATTTTCATACCAGCTTCTGTAGTATCATCAGTGTCAATAAATTCTAGAAAATGCTCTTTGACAGCCACCATTGCAGGGACATTTTCACTAGGTTCTCTCATTGTTACAAAATGCACCATTAAAGTCATTTGTTCCGTATGATTGATGTCAGGTGTGCAGTTCAGAGTAACAGAGTAATGTGTTGCTGACTTCAGATCTGCCACAATCTTCTGTTTGACTTTTGTTGCCAGTAACTGTAAGATCTTATTTTGACTGTTTTTTCCAAGGTAGTGAGGGGCGTGTGCAGATTTCTTGGGTGGCGACTCTTCCTGGAGTTACAGCATCAAACTCGGCCATCAGTGCCACAATATTAAAGAAGTTTCCATTGTTGGCACATGCAGCTGATCTGAAGTGCCACACAGTGCTAGTTTTCAGGTGGCAAGCATTCTCACAATGGTAATGAGCCTTTTCAGAACATTTTGCCAGTAAAGAGACTGATGCAGTCTTCTCTTGATGCTGATCATCTATGGTGGCTTTTAACCTTAGTCTCATTTCAAGGTCTTTTCACCTGTGGAATGCGCTCTGGTTATTTGTTTCCTTCTGATGGCATGCCAGATTTCTAGCCAGATTACTCCAGTCCTTTGTTCCTGTAGAACCCAGTGTGGCTGGAACGTTAACTGGAAGAGTTTGCAACAAAAACAGTATGCAGCATTCTGTGTTTTTGAGTACTTAAGCCGTGGTCTACTGCTCAAGTGGGTCCACAGTTCTGGATCACCTAGACTTAAGGAACTCAGTAGCAGCTGTTTCTTGTGCCTCCACCACACTCTTCTCTGACTTCCACTTTTCTTCAGGAAGGTGCATGGTTACATCCACTTGAGGTGGAGATATGGATGCTGCAGTAGCTGCCAGGTCACCTGCATTCTGATTAACTGGAAGATCAGCCATCTCCTCACCACTTGCATCTTCACTGGGGCAGGAAGCCTCACCATGAACATTTGTGTCTATGTATCTCAGGAGAACTCCTTCCGGCTTAGACAGAAAAGCTTCCTTTGCTTGCTTGCTTTTTCTGAATGGTGCCCCGGAGGGGTGTTTTCTCCTTTCACTCATGACTGCTGTTCTGTGCCAGCTATAGTGGCTCCCAACACTCAATTGAAAGGGACAAATAAGCAGGCTGGTAGCAGGCCCTGAGTGACAGAAGATATCAGCATCTTAAGGGCCTAACTGGCTCCTACTACTTCAGTTGACTGTCTGTTCTCCTCAGGTGGGTTCAGGGAAGCAGCAAGAAACTGGAAGTTTGCTGAGAAGCTGGTGTTAATCAGTCCAGAATCCTCTCTCTCCCTGCAGCTCCTGCTGCTTTGTGTTATTCCTTCTCTCCTGCCTTCCTGTTATGCCTCTTGTGCCCTCCTTCCTGCAGCACAGCACTTCAACATTTCTGTGCATTTAGAGCAGAGAGAACACATATGCACCAGCAGCAGATGCAATTTTCTACACTCTGGGGCCTAGTGGTGCCCTCCTCCTCCCCCCACCCCCTGACAGTCCGGCACTTGGGGCAGCCGCCTCACTTGGTACAGGCAGCCTTGCACACAGGAATTATTTAATGATTAACACATGATTAAGTTTTAATATATAATGATTATTAAAACATCCCAAAGTAGGTGAATGTCTTCCTATTTCAAATTAATTGGTCTGAAACAATCCAGCAAACAAACAAAAAACAGAACTGAAAACCATAATGTTCACTGAAAACCTCACCTTATGAAACAAGCAAGCAAGCAAGCAGAAAAAAACCAACTGTGACCTGAGCTCCAGAATTAGGCTGTGGCCGACCATAAGGGGTAGGGTCTTCAATCCTATTGCCAGTCCCAGAAAACAAAACTTCAGCCTCCATGAGGCAGGACACCCTAATTGACTTCAGGGGTTGCAGTGAAAACAAAGGTAGTGTCACCTTGATAAATAGATCCTAGACCTTATAAAGAAAACACTTTTGGATTTGGACTCGGAACTGGTAGATGGTGGGGAACACATTATATGCTTTAGTGGCTCCATATTTAGCAAGTGGATTTTCCTGTTCTCTGTTTTATCAGTGGTTTCTGAAGCTCTTATCAGGACACATTTTCCTGTTTCCAAGTGTTCCACCCTGGTGTTTTCTAGAGCACAGATACTGTAGTTACATTACACCCAGGCACAGAAATTGTAACGAAATATACAAATATAAATGGAAAGCATGCATTGTAATGTAAGGTCCCACTTCATGTGAAGCAGTGAAGGGTTCTCTGAGGCCCCTATGAAACATGTTGGAAATAACAGTACATCTCCATCTGAAACTGCAAACAGAATTGTGACAGCTTAAACATTGCCTCTGTGGCCATGGTGCATATTGGTAACAGCAACAAAGGAGGGAGTAAGAGCTCTCCTGCATGCTGAATTTAGATTACTGACAAAGTTTAAATTGGGGTTCCCAACATAGCTTCTTGTTTGAATTTGTTTAATGATTCTTGTAGAGTCATCGAGAGGGAACACTGGGAAACAGATGTGTGAATGAGGAGATATTTATTAGGTATGGGGAATGTTTTGGAGAAGGGAAGATTTTTGTACAGAAGAGAAAAAGGTCCACCTGTAGTTTGAAAGAAGGTGGAACCCAATTTATTGGCCAAAAAAAAAAAAATTGGTATGGTTTTGGAAGAGTTTAACAAGTCCTGACAGAAAGCAGATGCATCAAGGAGCACTCAGGTCAAAGGTATCTGTTAAAGTTGTCAGTAGTACAAAGTTGTGTGTAAGCTGAAAAGGCCATTAGAGATATTATGGCTGAACTGTGTGACAGCAGCAGCAGCCTCCCTGGAGCAAAGAAGAAAAGGGGCAAAATTCCACTCCATGGTCAACAATTAGATTAGACAGTATAAAATGTGTATGAGGGATATAAGTCTTCATAGTGCCTGCCAAGAAATTTTCCATATAAGCAGATTACCTCATAGTTGTCCACTATAGAATTTCTTGCATCCTTACCTGAAGTATCTGTTAATGAAACTCAGAAGCAGGATTTTGGGAGAAACCACTGATACCACCTTATATGCAGACTTGGAGGGCTTCCCAGGAGGAGGAGAAGTTTCTTCTCATTTTCCTCCTAAAAATTGTATTGGAGAAGCAGAACGTCTGTGGATACACTTTGATCCATGTCATCACAGCATTACAAGTGAACAATTTTAAAATAGGCTTCCTAGTGTTATTGCTTGTATTCTTTCAAATGTGTTCTCTGGAATAAGGTCTTCTCCAGATGCTTCCAGTTTCGGTTGCTCAAGTTTCTGAAAAACTTCTTTTGGCAGAAACTTGTTATGTGTAGTTGCAGCTTAGAGGCAAATATTTTGGAAAATACAGTTGGAAAATACCTAATAGTTACAATCTGCAGATGGAACCAGAGAGACCTAATAGATCTTCCAGATTAACCAGGAGTTTATCCCTGTAAGCATTAAGTCATTTGCCATTTTAGCTAAAGATTTCAGGTTCACATCAAATGTTATGACACAAAGCTATTCATAAATTTTGCTTCAGTATCGATTTTCCACTAAAGTCAAAAACTACAGATGATAATGAAGGGCATGTTCTCTTTTACTGAGTGAGTGGTCTAAAATGTCAGGTACAGTTGTTTCTGCCTTCAGCTTCCTCCTTATTTACTGAAATGGTAAATAATTATGCCTATAATCTTTTTAAAAGAATCAGATTTAGTCATGTTTCATAGCAACTTTTAACTGCGCTTACAAAACTTTAACTCTCTTTTAATGACTATGTTGTTTCAGTTTAAAATTTTATGAGAGGTTCTAGTCAGAAATACTGATTTTTTTTTCTTTGTTGCAGGCAAGAAGAAACCAACAGAAGAGTGAAAAATGTAAGACCTGTTTTCCTTAATGCTTCCTGAGTTTCACACTTCATCCAGTTTACTATTTAAAAAACTTCAGTCATGCTGTTGTCATTCTTAACTGTTTTACATTCTTGCTGTTTACCTGTCTGGTATGTATTAGTATCTTACATGTTTACTTGCCTGAAAACATCTCATATGTATTAGTATTTACTCTGCCTGGTTTACTTTCCTGAAAAAAGGATTAATTAAAAGCAATCCTAATTAAATACACGTTCACTGAGACGCATCTGGCTGGAATACAGTGGTTCCATCTGATTTTTGGTTGAGAAATCTTGGCAAATATTTGCAAAAAAAAATTTTTTTTACACTTCATTATGAAAAAGCTGAAAACAACCACAGCAGTTTGTGTTCAAACATTTTTACTCTGACATGCTGTTTAATAGTTAACTAATGAATGTCTCAATTTATCTTTTGGCTTTAGGTTTTGATCACATTATATTGGCTAGGGAGGAGAGCACAAAGCAGCCCTCATTATAATGGTCCACACCTTAACCTTAAGGCTTTTGAGAAATTACTAGGACAAGCTTTGACAAAGGTAGGAATCCAGATAGTAATTGTTATGTAATTTTGTAAAGCTGAGTACTAAACATATGCTGTAGCATTTGCTTTATGCAGTACACTGATGATGTCCCCTCCAAATAATCTATTGCAGGTTTTAATTCCATTTTTTGCAGAAAAATGGCAGGTAGCTCTCCTCAAATTTTTTCAGATGTTCTTGAGGGCAGTGGTTTTCAAACTTAGGGTCAGGACCCACTAATGGGTCACAGACCCTTAGGCACTGGGTCACGGCACTCCCTGCTGCTGCTCCCAAAAGTCTAGAATGTATTGCTCAAAGACGTTATTGTTGGTTCGTGAGCATAAATGGTTTTCTTCAACTGGGTCTTGAGGGAAAAAAAGTTTGACAACCTCTGGCTTAAGGTATTTCAACAATGTTTGGGATCTTCCATTACTAGTTTAATAGTGGATTGTAGACTCCATGCTGCTTCATTTACCTGAAAGAACTTGAGGAATTTTTTTTTCCTTCCTTTTGACATGGATGTAAGTGGGGAAATGGAGCCACTACTGTGGGGAACTTTCAGGCTTGTATATCACCCAGGTGAAGGTGGGCAGCAAAAGGATCTGGGTCCCTGCTCCCACTTCCTTTACCCAGAGGCCTGCCTGACCTTCAAAGGCTCCCCACCCAATCTCCTGTGTGGAGGAGTCCCTGTGACCGTGACAAGGCCGAGCCCCAGAATTTCTGGGGGCTCAACCCCCTATCTTATCATGGTCTCTCAGGACAGGGCTAGAGTGTCCCCTCTCCAGGGTGCTGACTGCACTGACCACTCTTCTGGCCCACCAGTCACTCTATACAGTTCAAAGTAACACAATTTATTTAAGCACACAGAAGTAAAAAAATAACCTAATAAGAAAATAGAGGAAAGTGGAAAAAGGCGAAAAGTAAGCCCCCAGTGCCACTCCCTGTCATGGGGGCAGTGCACACAGAGTCTCTGGGGCCTAAGGAACAGTCTCGCAGTCTGTTCTCCATGTTGCAAGCCCTCTGCCCACACCTGGCTGTGACTGGATGACCCAGGGGGCCAAGCTCCAGGGGCACAGCCCTTTTTCCTAGCATCAGCCCTCCTCTGTTCCCCAGCTGCTCACCACCCCAGCTCCAGATGGCTGCAGCTCTGGCTCCCAGCCAATGCTCTGGTTCAGTGTGGCTCTCTGGGGCTCTCCTCGGGCTCCTCTGGTGCTCCTGCCGTGGGTCTGCACAGATTAGCTCAGCACCTTGGGCTCCTTCTCTGGCCTCCTGCACCCAGCTTCAGACAACTCTGGCTCCAGCTGTACTCTGCTGGTCCAGCTGCTGTGGGTCTGCTTTGCACAAATCAGCTCAGCCTGGCCCTCTTGCCTGGGTTCTCTGGCTCCCAGCTGCTGGCTGTGTAGTGCTTTATCCTTAGCTCAGCCCCACACATGCTCTGGCTTGCCCAGGCATGTCCAGCCTACAGTTTCAGCTCAGGGGTGGAGGAGCACTCTCCTGGCTCCCTCATTGGCCTGCTCAGTCAGTCAGTCAGGCCATCCTGGAACGCTGGTCCCTACCACTAGCCCTGGAGCTGTCTGTTTCAGTGACCTGCTTCCAGACTGGAGTGGCCAATCAAAAAGGCCTATTCAGTTTCAGTAAGGGGCTATCAGTCCTCTTACATAGAGAAAAATGAAACTGAAAGCAAAGTTGGGTTTCCCTGTCCCAGCTTCTGTATATTTATTGTTAGATTTTTAAATATGTTTTGTCTGAACTGCAGGTGGATTTAAAGTTATTCATATAGTATGTTCAATATAAAATATTATTGGCTGCTTAAACGGCTGAAAAAATAACCTCTCAAAACAAAAATAACTTTTCTTTAGGTCCTTGAAGAATCCAGCAGCCTGAAAAGCAGTGGAAGGGATAGCGGGTACGGTGATATTTGGTACATTGACCGTGGAGAAGCATTTTCACCATCAACAAGCCATAAAAGAGACGATTCTTTTGATAGCCTGGACTCCTTTGGTTCAAGATCCTCTACAGGCTTTTCATCAGATATAACCTTGAAGGGTGGCAGTGAAGGTATTTTTACTTAAGCCTCTCTGTTAATTTATGGATTGTCACAGGAAGGTTGGAGGAAGAAAGTGTATGGACCTAATATTGCAACTGTTCAACATGTTCATTTCCCACTCATTTCAAAGGCAGCTCCAATTCAGAGTCTTCTGTAGTAGCACTGGGTACCATATCAGGATGTTTACATGACCAAATATTGACTAGCTAGCAGCTGATTTAAAAAAAAAATAATCCTGTCATATGAACATCTCTCTCTTTGGACTGTTTGGGAACTGAGTCCTACTATCCTCCCACTTGCTCTTTTTTTGAAACTGGGGAGGAATTTTAAGGGTTGGCAGCTGACCATTTTTTCTGTCTTCACATTTCTCTGTTATCCCATAATGCTCTCCTGGGAAATGGGATTGATCTTGCTGTCACACTTCATGACTTAATAGTGCTTGCCAGCCTTTTTTATTCAAAACTTTTTGGTCAATAATAAATCTTTGCAGAATTTTTTCTTTTTTTCTAAAATTTTCAACAGTTTTAAATGAAACTGAAAAACAAAATTAATGAAGTCTTTTTTTTAAATCAAAACATAGCTATCATTTTTCAACCAACACAAATGATAGTTTTCAGACTTTAAAATACCCACATGCGTGTCTGATTTCAAAGCATATGCTACACTGGATTCCTTTCTGTGACGAACTGAGTACTTATACCTTTAGTAGTCTGGAATTTTTTATAAAATATATGCGCTGTTCTGCATATTCTACTAAGGCTATTCTAAGTATTCACTGCTTCAGTGGAGAGAGAACTGGACACAACCATTTGTTGTTTACTCTTTGACAAGTCACATTCCTGTGTCTGTAGCTTCATTTAGAAAATGTGGATAGAAATGCTTTATAAAGTATCTTTGTAAAGTACTTTGAGAACTGCAGATGAAAAATCTGATTTTTAGTTCTCAAATGATATAACACATGACAAGTACAATACTCACTGGAGGGCATTCCAGCTCATCTACAGCTAGATGTATTTTCCAGCTCCGATCGATGTACATCCATTAGCTTTCGACTGAGCTAGCATGCTGAAAACAAGTGTAATCAAGCCTCTACCCTTGTCATGGTAGGAACACTGCTAATTTTCACAGCTTGGCCAAAGACTGTGAATGTACATCTTCCACAGATGGAAATTGCATCTCCAACTCTAGTGTAGATATACCCTAAATGCATGACTTAGACCACCAGCAGCCCAGAAAATAAGAAATGAAGTTGAATTTCATGCTTAACACAACTGGTTCTGCTTTGCTTTTGTATTTCAACACGTTATGTAGAGTTATGTAAAGATCTTTAGACGGATGACTTAATTACAAGTCTATTCTCCCTTGGTTTTCTTGTAGATATAAGTGAGAGCTATAATTTTCCCCCCATTTCTTCATATACCAACACTGAACTGAAATACTTTAAAGTGTTTTCATCACAGTTTGACAATAAATGTAATTTCATCTTGGCTTTTAGTTTTTATAGGAAAAAAAATTGCCAAGAGTGAGAATTGTTAAATAAAATGCTTTGTTCTTTTTGGCTGGCATCTGTCCTGTAGTTGAATGCCTTTAAATTTCAATAGTGAAGTTGTCCAACTTTGTATATCTGCTTAGTTTTATAAATTATATTCTCTGTGTGTGTGCATTGTGTAAGATTTTGTTTAGAGTTTCATAGACTGAGGGCAGAAAGTTTATATGTACTCAACCAACATCTTTGCAGCTATATGTGTTAATCTAATGGTATTTCATGATTCAAAAGAATTTTATTACATTTCTTAGTACTAGATGAAATGCACTAATATAAGGTCTCGTTGACTAATTTGAATGGCAAGTGCACAACTTGAATATAAAGTTTAGTTCCGGAGACTAGCACTTTTGCTTTCTGCATCAAATGGAGACAGTAAAACATTCAGTACATTTCAACTCCAGTATGTAAACTGATTTCAACCTAATATTTTATCACAGCTTAATAAGACTTTTAAAATGATCTCTGCTATTATCTTGTTAATAGCTTTGCATGTTTTCAGGAAACTTAGGAAAATACATAAGTCAACTGAATTTTGGGGTGTAGGGTTATATTTTATTTTAAGTTTTAGCCAGAAGTTTAAATGTAGCGGATAAACTGTTTGTGCTTTTGACTTTTAAAGGTTGTGAAAGTGACACGGACTCTGAACTGCCTTACAAAATGCATGATTCCGGTAAAGATGACATGTCATATCGCAGGATTGCTGTGATTGAACCAAAACCTACTGCAGAGTTCAATCGTTTCCTGCCTACCAAAGCCAAACAGGCAGCATATATCCCAGCACCACTCAGGAAAAAAAGGACAGAAAAAAATGACGACAACAGAAGAAGCTGGGCAAGTCCTGTCTTCACTGAGCCAGATGGAACATTTTCAAGGTACTAGGGTGATATCTAAGTAGAGAAAACTTTTGATTTGTAGAAAATAGAACAGACTTTTTCATTAAAGCCAAAGAGAAGCTACCATAATTGTAATTAAAGTATTTCCAACTTACAAAGTAAGTCATTTTTATGGTATATCTGGTTGTTAAATACCATTTTGACATTGATAAAACTTTAAGAATGGGAATTCATATGATCTTAAACTGCAGCATTAGTGTTCTAAACATGTGAACTTTTTTGATTAAAGTTTGTCCAAATTTGGTTACTACTATTCTCTATTATCCAGTTCTAAATTTGTAAATGCACCCACTTGATGTTATTGGGCATTTTGGGAGGGCTTCATCATGACCTAGGTTATTTCATTGTCTTCACTTTGTTCCTGTTTTGGTCAACCTCAGTGGACAAGGAAAGAATCCTTTAGCTTCCTGTCAGAATAGCAGAGCAGAATGTGCATTTACAAAAAATCCAGCTTCCCTGCAGATGATCTATGAGTATGACACTGGCTCTGATTCAGACGGTGAAAGAAGACAGCCTGACGTGGTTATGGATGATTTAGCAAAACGTAGATTCTTAATAAAAAAGAGCCCTGTGAGTTCTGCTGCACCTGGACATCTTTACATCTTGCACAAGGACTCTGCTAAATCTTGTTTGCCATCAAGTTATCCAGCCGGTCCGTTAGCTGCTGTGCTTGAACCAATGAGGTCAGAGATACTAATCCTAGATCCAAATTATTGTACTACCAAAATTGCAATCCATAAATAACTGCATTAGAAAGCAAACATTTCTAATCGGCATTTGTTTAACATTGCTGATAAATTACTATATTCTACGTACTTAAATTCCTTTTTTTATCAGATGAAATAAGGTCCTGTTTTAACTGCTTAACTTTGTTCTAGTGCTGAAGTGGTGGAATCGAAAACTAATTTGCTTCATTCACAAATTTGAACTTTTAAGTCAAAAAGCATGTCTTTTGCATTTTTTGTGAAGTTGCTTCTAAAGTAACTTAATTGATTGGATGTTTTGAACAGTAACCAGAGAAGGCAGAGGCATTTGGACCCTAATGTGGAAACCAAGCCAAAGATTAACATTTCTTCAAAAATCTCCGGCTATTCTGATGATGAGGAAGAAAAGGCAAGAGCCATCCCAAACATTGAGAAAGATGATCTCTATATTCGCAAACTAAACTCTGCAGTTTCAAACCCAGTGATTTCTTTTGACAAGTTTCTTCCTAAGCTTTGGACTCCAGAAGAAGAATTGCATTGGAAAAAAATAAAGGGATACTCTTCCAAGCCATGGTATAAAGAGCTTCAGGGATTCAGGTTTGTGTCTGTGCATGCTCCTCTTACATTTCATGCACGCACAACTTTCAGCTCCATTGTAGCTTTAAATGTGTTGAGAAACTTTTTTTTTTTTTTTTCTCTTTCTGGTTTTTGTTTTCATCAAGTCCACTGGCTATTTCTTGATGGAAATTGAAGGCTTAGCAGCTGGTTTGTTTGCTTCTTGTTTGTTGATCAAACAGAGGTTTTTGCAGGGAAATAAATTTTTATATTGACTACAGTAGGCAACTGCACTTCTGTCTCTCTGCACCTTGCTCAGTAATCACTTTAAATATTTTTTTTTAACGTCCCCTCTTTTTTCTGTTCCTCATGCTACTCCACAGTAGGAGGTCTGATTCTCAGGATGAAGATTCAGCCTATAAACAAAGCCATGCCACACAGACAGCAGAATATGTGGGGAAATCATTGTCCCAAATTGCAGAAGGGGGAATCTCATACACCTCTGATCAACCCAGGTTCATATAATTGCATGAACTGTACACTCTTGCTGCATCAAGGGAAACTACTAGTTATGCAACAGTTGAGTGAATTAAAAATGCAACCTGTGATGTTGCTCTTATCTCTGTACTTAATCACAAGTTGCTCATTTACTGAATACATAAATGTAAAAGGCGTAACAAACTTTAAAAGATTGTTGGCTTTGTGTGTGAGCATGTGATTTTGCTGTTTATATCAAGGTTAATATGCCGTATTATTATTTTAGAGGGGTGGATATGTACTGCATTATAGAAAGGGTAACAAATACTGAAGAGTAAGTGTACATCTCACAATAATCCGATTATAAAACAAATGCTCATCTGAACATTTTTTGTCTGCAGTCTGAGCCTTCTGCGAATTAATGATATTCTACCTTCCTCCTTTTTGTTTTATATGCTTCAGTCAGTTTTCATTACTTCAGACCCTCCAAAAATACTCTGATGACTACTTGTCTTCTGAAACGAAGACCAAAATTGATCCAGCTTCTGGCCCTAGGGTCATAACATGCAGAAAGAATATTTTTTTTACACCAGGATGCAACCAGAGGGAAATGGCAAATGGAGTCCTATATCCAGACTTGGAAAATGATGATTTGTTTGTTCGGAAGACTGGAGCTTTCCACATGAATCCAGTTGCTCTCCAAGCTTCTGAATATTTTAGAAAATCTTCTGAACAAGAACCTTTCCTAGAGGGTGAAATAATTCTGCAACCCAGAGAAGACCTGTCTGTTATTCCAGACTTAGAAAAAGATGACATGATTGTTCGTAAAGTACAAACACAGAAAAAAGGGGTGCCTTTATCAGGTGCTCCAGACAAATACCATCCTGCACTTTTTCCTGACCCTTGGAGTCTCCCACCAGAAATCCAATCCAAATTTCTTTGTTTACTTGAGAAGACTGCCACAACAGAGGAGGATAAAAAAGGTGGTAGAGTTTTGTCACCTTCTTCACGACAGAGTAAGGATGATATGCTGACTCGCAAGATTGAGTCTTGGAACGTAGGAAGCATTGTGCAGCCAGTCAGTTTTACTCCAGGTCCATGCAGTGAAGAAGACTGGAAAAAATGGGAGGCAATCAGAGAGGCCAGCAAAGTTAGACACAAGAAACGCCAGATGGTTGAGAGGTCAGGTTGTGTCCCTATGTGGAATGTGCTTGTGGCTGTGTAGAAGTGTTCCCGTTAGGGAAAGCATCACCTTGTACCGAATTGAACCATGCATGCAGTGTGAAACAGCCATGTATGTATTGTGCATAGTTGTGGATAAGCTTATGACTGGGCAATACCGTATTTTCAAAAAATATTGCAAACGTTCGTTTTAGATTATCACTACTACTAATGTACATTGTTTCCTTCAGTCTCAAATGATACATCCTTCTTTCTTTTACTGAGCAGGAATATGAGTAGTTACTCAAGAGACCATGAAAGCCAATAAGCCATTTCTCAGTACCAGTGTACAAACATTCCTAATATATCTGTATACTTTAACTATTGGAGAAACTTAGGAAATAGAGGCTCTGTACTACTGCTTATGAGGCAGGTTTGAAAAATTTTCTAACACTCACTCACCACAGCTCTAATTCTACTATATTATCATATATTCTTGTGTATAGGCCCATCAGCGCATAAGCTGATTCCCAGTTATGAGCCCCCAAAACAGGGATAAATGCATGACCCTGCATATAAGCTGAGGTGCCTGTGCAGCCTAGTCCCCTAACCCCCCCCCCACCTCCACTTTCCCTGGACTTCCTGATTCGCTCCCTACGCCTCCATCCTGACACTGACTCCAGCAGGCTGACCCCCACCCACCCAGGGCCCCGTTACCTGACTCTGGTCATCATGCCACGTGCTGGGCCTCCCTCCCTGAGCATGTTCTGAACATGCTTAGAGCATACTCAGGATGGGAGATTTCAAAACTTCCAGCCTGGACTGGGGCTGCTCCCTGATGTTCTCCTGGATTTCTTGTTTGACACGATGCAGCTCCTGACCCACGTATAAGCGGAGTGCCCTTTTCAAAGGGGATTTTTTCAGAAGAAAAATCTCTGCTTATACATGAGTATATGTAATAGATAAAAAGTGACCATGGCATCATGCCCCTAAAAAACACATCCCCCAAAGGGTGCGTGTGTGTGTATTAAACTTCCATTAGTCAATCTTCATTTCTCCAACCAATTCTTCCCTTCTTTCAAATCAAATTTGTCACCAGTTAATGCTCAACTCCTCCTTGCCTTCTCACTGAGTGCCTGGCTGTCCTGTTTTGCAGTCTGTTTTAAGTTTAACTTTCAAATTCTGTGCTCACTCAGGGACAGTGTGTTTTTCAAGTCCTCCGTATCACTGAAAGTACGGAATTGCAAGTTGCAAGTTTTCTCATTCAGCATCCATATTTGATGACTGATAGATTTGTATGTTCAAGCTAGTATTGTGTCTCATTTATTTTTAAGCTTAACACAGCTAAACAAAGTTTGCATTTGGTTAAAAAATATTTCTTACACACATCTAAGGATTTTTCACTCAGTAAAAATATTTATTCTCAATGTCTTCACTAAGCATTTTAATAGTTTTTTAAAAAATTTAACTCAGTGCATCATATTGGATGCATCTCATTCTGCCTCGTAATGTGTTAAGCTGATTGAATTTTTGACATTCTGTTAATTCATTCCATTTATTACATGCATTGCAATTACGAACAAGTGAATTAATTTGAACAGAAATATAACTTTTCCAAACCAAACTTTGTCTCAGGATTCAGTTTGGAATAGTCATATTTTGTCTGCACTTGCTGGTGTTAGGTAGCACTGGAAGCACTATTAGACTGTTTGTGTCTTATTTTCAAAACTGAAAATACTGGGAATTGTGATAGGGATCTCTTTGTTTTGAGATTATTAAACTTGATTTCCAGAATCTGCAGATTCTGATAAGCTTCAGATTTGCACCTGAACTTTGGAGTGCTGATTCAAGCCTGAAAATCCTGATCTTTTGATGTTCTCCCATCACTTTAGTCTGAAAGCTTCCACATCAAACTTCTTAATGTTCTCTTGTATGTAGAGTAAGACGCTGAAATGAATTCATTTGTGGTTTTTTGATTTCTCAGACTGTTTCAAAAGCTTTCTGATGACAATGGGTAAGTTTGTTAAAAATATGAAAAATTTTACCATACTGCTTGTTTTCTGTGCATATTAAACTTTTCCAGTAATTTTTATGCATGCATAATATCTAAAAGCTCTTGCGGAAAGCACCTTGTGCATGTTACTTTGTATTTCTGTACTTGGGCAGTCTTTATAAGTTTTATAGGAAACATAATAACTATGCTTCTGATAGCAGCTCATTGTGGCATAAAGTATTGCATATATAGCAAATAAATTGCAATGGTTGCTGTCAGGCTTTTATATATCAGCTGTGAACTTTCACTCTCTCAGAAATTTAGCATGTATTTATTCCCCTATATTTAAATTTGGGTTTTTAGAGGTAACAAATCTAAAGTAAAGATAGTAGATATCTTCTTTAATGGAGAGCATGGGCACAAATACTGAAGTTGATATAAATTTAAATATCTGTTTATCCTGCGGGAGGAGGGATAGGAAAAACAGATATCCAAACATATGGAATGAATCACCCAGGATGAGAGAGAGAGAAGAAAATCAAGAGCAGTTCATATTAATCTAGCACAGTTTTTCCTATTATTTTGGATTTTATGTTTCTACATCTGAGACTAATAGTTTCCTTCAGAGATTCAACCAAAAATCAACTTTCAAAATGAGGGCATTTTAAAATAAAAATGGAGATGAAGGTTGAGTGTAACTTTTCCTTTCAGGGTTAGTTAATAGTGTAGTTTTTTGAGAGATTGGGCTTTCTGGATATTGTATAGTTTATTGAGGCTATTTATTCAAGACTAGGTTACTAGTTTAAACTTACTCCATGTTCTGCTACCGCAATATACATTAAAGCACTATTTTGTGTTTTTGCTTTTTGCCTGTCTTGCAATATGCATTTTTGTTGGGCAAAGAAATGGGAGAAGATTGCTTTGCTGATGGTTTGTTTTGTTTTGTTTTGTTTTTTTGTTTCGTTTTTGTTTTTGCCTGAATACACTTTATTTGTATATGCATGAATGTTTGTTTGGTTTTTGCATGCTTTTTATGAATATATCTAATTCGTCCCCCCTTTGAAATCTGTGACATATAACCCTTATACTTCGACCATGCTTTTCAGAAATTAATTAAAACCTTGAGGTAAAACTGTATTAAAAACTATTATAATAAATGGTTAAATGTTGTCGAGTTCAAGGAAAATATAGAAGAGCAGTTCATAATTAGTCTACATTCTTTGAACCAATTTTGAACAGATTTGGTGCTTCACTACAGGTTTATTGTAATCCAAAAACAGTTTCTGTGCCTGATGTAAAAGGGAATGATAAAAACAAGGACAGGACAGAAAATTAAACAAACAAATAGTGCTTGAGATGGTAACCATAGTATTGTTGCTAGAATTGACATGCTTCCCGTTTAAAAAATAGGCAGGAAAAATAACGGAGTGCCATAGCTTTTGTGCTCTAAAGACCAGAGTCCTGGGTTGCCACGGAAATCATGTTTAACCTCTTTCTAATCCTTAGTTTTGTGCATCACAAAACCACCACGTAATTTTGTATAATTCATTTCTTCTTGAGATAGACTCAGGATGACTTATTGAGAAGGAGGTTGGACTAGATGACCTCCTGGAGTCCCTTCCAACCTTTCTTTTTTATTCTGTGATTGTGGCAAAAAATGTGAAACTTGTACAGTATCTTTTTATGGATTAAGTGAATATTGTTACTCCTTTTCAGGAGCATTTAATATAGTCTATTGACCTGGTGACCTAGTGGCCATTTGTTGTCATTTAGATCATCATACTTTTGGATCCTTCTTCAGTCACTGTGCTCTTTTAGCCAGCTGAGTGCCTGAGCTGTGCTACTAATCTGCTTAAAACTCTTAGCTGGGAGGAAGATACCATGTCACTCCAAAGGTTCATTCATGGCCAGTCCAGAAGGGACTTTAAATGATTACAGAAAGAGCTGGGAGAAAATTGTAATATGCCATGTCTCCATGAGATGGTCAAATCCTGAAGTCAGGCAGCAAGGAAAACTTGATGTATTTGGGGATTTACCAAAGGCCTTCTAAGCATAGGTGGTGCTAAAGAGGATATGAAGACATAGAGTCCCACAGTTCTGCTTTTGAATGAGAAATATGATTTTTTTTAAAGATAAATCTGTCCCTTTTTAAATACATTATGTAGCATCATGATTTTGGGTAGTACTTTAGCAAGATTAAGAAAACACACTGCCTATCTACCTCCACCCCCCAAAGATCACAATTTAGGCTAAGACAGTGAATGTGGGAGTAAGGAAAGAAAGGGCTAGGGCTAGAACATACAAATGTGATTTCTATTCTGTAGCAAGTGATCATAAGATCTGATGTCTTTTAATGGAGGAAGTAAGAAAGCACAGAAATAGAAGAGGGAGTAGCACCTCTCCACCCTTAAAGATTTTTAAGGTATCACTTGACAAAGCCCTAGCTTGGATGGTTTAGGAGGGGATGGTCCTGCTTTGACAAGGGTTGGCCTAGATGACCTCCTGAGGTTCCTATCAACTCTAATCTCCTGTAATTCTGTGATTCACAGGTGTGGAAGTCAGACATAAAAAGCAGGGTGGAATAAATTAGTTTTGAGGAATTAGGAAGGAGGGGAGTGAAAAGGAGAAAGTAAAAGTACTGGGGTTGGGGGCCATCATGAGGCCAGAGTGAGAATAAGGTTATTTTAGCTGTTGGATGTTAGATCCAAGAGAATGGTCTGGGAGATGAAGGAGGAATTTGATAGTGGCCTGGACACAGGAGATCCTTAACACAAAGCAATGTGTTTGGTTGTGACAGTGGAGGTGTCTTTTAGAAATCAGTTTTCATGGAGAGTTGACCAAATTTAGTGAGGACCTAGATATGGATAGAGGGGAAGGAGGGTTGAAAAAGACACCAAGTTGTGAGCCTAAGGAACAGGTAGAGGAATGGAATTGTGAACACAAAGAAAAAGTGGGGCAGAGAATGGGTTTAGGTGGGAAGGAAAGAAATTGAGGTAAAAGAGGCAGAGGAGATCCATGAAGAGATCTTGAACACATGAGCAGAGTTTAAAAAGAAAAGAAAATCCAAACAGATGGGAAGGCAGAGTTGAAGAGCAGTTTGAATTATCAGATAAAGCTTCGAAGAGATCATAAAAGCAGATTCTTACTTTTCCTTTTCATGTTTGTCCGAAGATGCTGTCATTGATGTAAGTGATGGTATTGTTTTATTTGCTGGTTCCTGTATCATGTGTGGTTCTTTTCCTGTTCTATTTGAATTGCACAGAAGAAGATCTTTACTTTATAAATATAAATACTTTCAAGAGTAAAGTCTTGCTTGTATAAATACTAGCAGTTAAGCAAATTATGCTTTTGGTCCTAGGAGCAAGTCTTTGAATGATGTCAGTGCAGATGAGGCCCAGATACTGCGCCAAATTCGTTATGAAGAGTTACAGAAAATAAAATCCCAGCTACAAGAACAAGATCAAAAGTGGCAAGACGTGAGTGTTCCTTTCTGCTCCTCTAATGTGTCCCAGTAAGGACCTTATTCTTCAACCCAATGTCATGTTCCATTCAGTGGTCATTGGATGTCAGCATATCACAGGACTGAGGTTGTAAATGACTAATTTCAAACACTGGTAGATTATTTGGATATGTATAGAATGTAAATACTTAACACTTGTACATTACCTTGTTTCATCAACTCTGTAGAGTAAGATTTGTCTGTATGATAGTCTTCAAAGGGCACAAAAAATAACCAGCT
This sequence comes from Podocnemis expansa, assembly GCA_007922195.1. Lineage (NCBI taxonomy): Eukaryota > Metazoa > Chordata > Testudines > Podocnemididae > Podocnemis > Podocnemis expansa. The sequence goes on along the minus strand of ML681993.1, from coordinate 32,634,272 downwards.
TCAGGCCCAATAAACAAATAATGTATTGCAGAATAGTAATCTTACAACACAGTTTCATACGAAAAGGTACAAAAAGTCCGCATATCAGATTTGCAGGACTAAAAGAAATGTGTGTTGTGGGGGAGCCCCCTACTTGTGAAATCTAATGAGACAGAATTTGTATTGTTCAGAAGTGCAGTAATTTAGCACATAAAGTCATGTGCAGTCAAATTGTAAAGCTATTTTGGACAGTTTTCTGTTTGAATGTTTAGTAATTTGGAAAAATATTCTGTATGTTTCCTCTCTTCCAGTTTCTTTGGTTTTTCCTTTTCTGAAAATGTTCTGGCTTTAAATTTCCCCTGAAAATTAATATAACAGCTTTGAGATAAGCATTTTGAATTACCTTTCCACCCAACCTCAGACTTTTCCTTCAGTGGATGAGATGTAATGATTAAGGAAGTTAGGGATTGGTGTTAATAGGCACTGGATGCTGGGCAGGGGTTCAACATAGCTCAGTTAATGCAGCCTGAGTCTAACATTCTGCACTTCTGCTTAAACTATTTCTGATATTCCATGTGGCAGACACAGCTGATTGCCAAACTGCATTGTGGTTTTAGAACACAAAGAAAATATAAAATAGGTTTTGATACTTCATAGTTTCCATTTAGGATTTAAGGGATATACTCAAGTTCATACGTCAATCCATTCAGATGTTGCTTTTATTTTTCTGTATTGTTATCTATATAATCTATACACACATGCAAAAATTTCAATTGCATTTAAAGTTAACGTCCCCTTTTAATATATTGAAAAGATGACTGGAAGAAGTTAAAAGGAAATGTGAACTTTTTTATGGTGTAAAATTGCAATCGTTACCTTTACTTAACGATAGGCGGCAGACCACCTTACCAGAAAAATACAAGCACAGTCTGTCTCAGAAACATTTGGGTCAGATTTAGCAGGAAGACACACAAGGTTTTAGCTTTGATGCAGACGAACAGGCTTTACAAAGTATAATTCGGACACACTGGTAACCAGTTAGAACGAGAAGTCTTCACAGTGTAATAATGTAGTAGTCTCAGTAGTTGTTTAAGGTCTATGGAAAATCAGATCCACATAGACTCACATGTTTTCTGTTTTAGGATCTAGCAAAATGGAAAAATCGTCGAAAAAGTGTCACTTCAGATTTGCAAAAGAAAAAGGAGGAGAGAGAAGAAATTGAAAGGAGATCCTCTGAGAAATCTGAAACAAATAGCAGGTCACTGAAAGAAATGCAGCAGGACAGGTGAGCATGTGTTTGCTCTAATCTTAAAACAGCTTTAACTAGCATTTTAATGTGTTCATATATTAAATAAATAACAGTACACATTTTTTTGAAGAATAGAGTTTGATAATGCTAGTCTTTATTGACCTTTTAATGGGTCCATTATATAATACAGAATTCTAAACAACTGAAAGCCAGCTACTGCTAAGCTCTTTATAATGGAAGTTAAAGCAACTTGGTAAAGTAAAATGTAATTTACGGAGAGAAACAAAGTTGGTCTAAGTTTTGGTTTGAAATCAAACTTCACTTTCAATAGGTTTTGTAACAAGTCAAAAAACAATTTGTACAACTTTTTAGAATGACTAATCCTGTTAGTGTAATTTACTCTTTTGGTGGGTTTTTTTGTGTGTTTTTGCTGTAATATTGCAGTTGAAATTCTTATTTAGTCATTGTGAGTAACCATAGGCAGGGCTTTTGTTTGTATTGCAATATAGCAAGATTAAGATTTCACTTGAACTTTCCCTTGTGCTATTGCTATATGAATCCTTCTTTAAAATATTTGTATTGTGCTCATTCTGTATATAACAGATTTTCTCTCTAAATGGGTTGAAGATAAATTCAGAAACACCATTTGCCCTATAGGAGGTGGTTTTTATAAAAATGCACTAACTCTCCCATTTTAAATGAATGGAATAAATGTTGAGGAATATTTATATACACATGCCGCATATATTTACAAACCAATTTTAAAGAATCCTTTAAAAACAGAAATATAAAATTTCACATTTCAATTACTTTGATTTTCCATTGTTTGTTTTTTATTTCTGGACTAGAGATGATGTCTTATGCAATAGCAGAAGACAGATGCTCATATTTAAAAGCAATATTACAAAACCTTTTAAAGAACAGTTTTCTAAATCATATTTTGTTTTATATCACACTGCAAGGAAATATACCTGACAAGGAACCAAGCCTCAACTTGAGCTCTAGCAAACACCTAACAGGTGTTCTCTGTAAATCGATACAGCATTCTAGTTCTATAGCTACATCAGGAGAAGCTATAGAGTGGGCTTATACTTTTCAAAGTGCATCCACCCTACCAAGTCTAACTAGACATGCATCTCTTTTCTAAAACCCAAAATATTAATATTTTAAAAAATCCTTGCAACTGAAAACCTTGCTTTCCAAGCATTTAAAAATGAACCAGTTGTATTGCTGTCTCAGGCAAAATGGCATTCTTGGCATAACAGAGTGCAATTAGGCATTTTAGTATGTGATGAGAGAAAACATTTATTTATTTATTTTTATTTGATTAATTTTTAATTTAAACAGGAAGTGTTCCGTAGTTAAAATCTTTGCTTTGAGCATTTCATAGCTGGAAGACTTCTTAAACTTTGTGTCTCCAGGTCACTCCTTTTGGTATGTTAATGAGTTTTGTTTCCTTAGAGAGAACAGTGACCAAGGATCCTACAGTGACATCCAGCAAAAAAGTGAACGTAGGCGGATGTATTCATCAGATGATGTGTTTAATGAAGAAAACCCACCTTCTAGACCATCAGGAGCAAAAGATTACTTTGTTGGAAAAGATGCCACTTTCACTTTTAAGAATGGCAAAGCGTATGCTGTACAAACTAGCAAAGAGAACTCTCAAAAACCAGAGAACAATGCAAGAGTTGAAACTCAAATTCCAGCTAAAAGCCTGTCAGAAGAACAGAGCTCAGCCCCTTTGTCTACTCACCATTCAGTGAATACACAAATGGGGTCAGCTCGGATTTCAGCTTCTCTCCCCAGAAGTTACCAGAAAACTGATACCTCCAGGTTAACATCTGTGGTTACACCAAGACCCTTTGGTGTCCACTCAAGAGGAATCTCATCACTTCCCAGATCACTTACGGTAAAACTCCTTCTCTTTCTTACTGTTTGTGAACGTGACTGTCTTAAATAATTAACCCAATAGCTGTGTGGACTCTTTATGCATCAGTTTTAAATTACCTGCTTCTGTTTAACAAAAGGATGTATTCACAATGAAGCAGATAATTCCGATGGAGTTTAACCAATTGCTGATATTTATGTACTTAAAATTACTATCTGTTTCCTATTAATACATGTCTGATAAATACATTGGTATGATAATCTTAACTGACAGATCTGGACATTTTTTTGTGAAACTTAACAGCTCTTTAAAAGCATGTTGTTTTAATGCATTTCTTTTAAATCCAGTCCTGAATTTTTTTATTCTGTTCACGTCTGTCTGGGGTGGGGGTGAACCATCCTGCTCTTTTAATAATAATGGATAATAGGGAGTGGGTGTGGTGATGAAAATTTTATTGAAAGATATGCGCGCTCGCGCTCTCTCTTCATCCATAAGAAAACACTTTTTTATGTGGCTGATTTTTCTGGACTGCTTTGCTTAATTTGCTGAGAACCAAACTCATGGATTTTATGCTTTAACAAAAAAATAAAAGTAGCATGTGCCTATATGAACAATAACCTTTGTATTCTAGGTGGATGATGCTCAGAATTATAATGGAGAAGTAGATAGAGCCAAGAGCGCTCCTACTTTGCTCACTAGCAATTCATTTTCAGCACCGGAAGTAGAACCACTTCTCTCTGGAGATGCACTGACTGATGAGGAGGAGGAGAAGGAAAGGATCAGAAAAATCGAGTCTCCTACACAGATAACCTCTGCTACATCCCAATACCAGGGTGCAGTGTCCTCTGGTTTTAAATCAGAGTATTATACTCCTGAACCTACTGCAGTTGCATCTTCTGCGGAAGAAAGAAACCTTCCAGAGCCTGAGCTTTCAGTGTTACAGGTGAGTTGGCACGTATATAATTACCCACAGTAACCTAGTAGTAATAGGGCAGTGTGAGCAAACATTATTAAAACCTTTTGGATAGCATTCTTCACTAATAAGAAAGACATTCAGAGAAACAATAAACCATTTCATGTAAGAAGAAATTCTTTCTCATCAAGTGAGAAGAAAGAAATATGTGGCCCATGTAATCTTTTCTTTTGACCGTTACAATCTTTCTAAATCTCTTTTTCTCTGTTATGAGTATGAACGTGTCTCTGTTTTTGTCAAAGTGGAGTCAAATTCTTGGTTTAGTAAGTTTCTATTTTTTGTACTCACAGTTATTTGCAACTGCAATTGTGGATTTAGTTAGGGGTGCTGCACTAGCATCTATCTGAGGTGGTAAAATGAATGCCAGCTTCTAAAAATCTGACCTTTAAATATGCTATCATTGTTCCAGGGTTCACTTTTAACTACAATGGCTTGAAGCAGGTTTTTTTTAAGTAACTCTTCTGTTTGGTTTAGTCTAATGACTGTATTCACTGATTACTTTTAAAAATAAATCATTTCCTCTGTTTGGCTGTTTAATAGAAGGTCTCCAGCATGTGTTAAGAAGTTAGGTCTTATATTCTACTTTCAGAGCTCAGGGGCATGTGCTGTAAGGTGCCATAATCCAGAGGCAGCTGACTGTTTCCTGCCCTCAGTGTCTTGTTTCAAATGTAAATGAAATACCACTAGCTTCAGCTGTCAGTAGCTTCCTGCAATAGATGTCCACATCACTAGTTCCCAAGGCCAGGCTGGGAGTCGCATTTTCTACATTCTTTGTGCTGCTGGAGCTAGTAATTATGGCAGCTGTTGGAGGGAAAACCACAGGATCTTGAATTCCAGTTGGTGCAGTCACTTCCTGCTCTGTTTTTCTTTTAAAATAGATTTCTAAATATTACTTTGAACAGTTCATTTTTTAAAACCAATTCTAAAATAAAAAAAAGTTTTCAGTTTACAGTCTGTTTTTGCTACCTGGGCTGTCATTCTACTGTATTTAATCAGCGATTCTGACAGCATGATTGTTATGTGTAGGAGGGGATGGCTTCAGTGCATTGTAGTAAAATGGTAAAGCAGTTGTTGCTGGAATTGGTAGGCATTATATTAGGTTAAACGCAGGCCTTTTTTTGTGGCTTGTGAGCTGAATGGAAGCAAAATTTTCTGGGTCAGATTTCATGTTGTTTACTGTACCAACATTCAGGCAGAGCATGGCTGGGGCTTGGTTCTCAAGCATGTGCTGCTAACCTCTCCTGCCTGGCAAATGAGGAATTTAATTTTTTTATACAGCATGCATCCAATGAGCTATGGTTATGATGGGAATTCCTTTTCCCACAAATAAAGATATCCACCAGTGTGCCGGTAAAGCATTGTATATCCATGTGGGAGATTGGTATCTCTGTAAACAATGACCCATTAATGTGGAGTTTGTTGAGCACAGCTCACTTTGGGAAGGACCTGTCCAACTGGAGCAGAATGCCCTTCTATAGAGAACTGGGCATAAGGAGGGAAAATACATCTTGAGATGGAGGAGCTAAAAATAATAGAGACCTTCTTGCAGAATGAATGGATTTAAATCTAAACAATTTAAATAATCAATTTTAATCTTATTCTGTATTTGTGTTTTTTTAGTTAGTGTCCCAAAGAAGGGTTGATTCTCATTAGTTATCTGTCTATCAAAGCATGCTGATATGCAAATAAATTTAGTCTATACATTATATGAGGGGTTCCTTTTTGCTAATTAGGAAGGTACTTTGTACATGTTTGTTTATGTACTTGTACATGTCAGTAGTATACATCTATTCAGATTCTCAATTGTTACTTTTTATTATGATAGAAAATGGTGAATGGTACATTTTCTTATTTCCTAGTAACAGTGAAAAACAATTCCATACATCAGACAGAAGAAACCTGCTAAATAACCCGTGGGGCAATCCAGAACACTCAAGGAAGATAAGCCTGTTGAAGAGAAATTTAAATCAATTCTTTATATTGGTCTTTAGAAATGGCGATATGAGGGAGTGTCCCAAACCTGAGCCATTCTTTTAGATGACAAGTCTGAGGAATTCTTTTAGATGACAAGTCTGTCCAGGATTGAAATATTAGTAAGAGAGGTTTTGAAATAAATTTAATAAGTTAAAAGTAATAAACCACCAGGACCAGTGTTCTATACCTATGAGTTCTGAAGGAACTCAAATGTGAAACTGCAGAGCTACTAACTATGGTATGTAACCTATCATTTAAATCAGCTTATATAGCAGATGACTGGAAGATGGCTGTTGTGATGGCAATTTTTAAAAAGCTGATCCTGGCAATTACAGGCTAATAAGCCTAACTTCAGTGCTAGGCAAATTGGTTTAAACTATAGTAAAGAACAGAATTATCAGCCATATGGATGAACATGATGATTTGTTACCAGCACATTACTTTTTAAAAGGAGATCATGCCTCACCAGTCAACTAGAAGTCTTTGAGAATTCCCAACCAGAATGTGGATCAGGGTGATCCAGTAGCTATAGTGTTCTTAGATTTTCATGCTGCCTTTGACAGCCACCATGAAAGGCTCTTAAGAAAAGTAAGCTCTCAGAGGGAAGATCCTCTCATGGGTCAGTGACTCATTAAAAGACAGGAAAAAAGACTTATGGAGGGATCTCACAAAACTGGGTGATTGGACAACGACATGGAAGATGAAATTCAATGTTGATAAAAGCCAGCTAAAGCACATTGGAAAACATCATTTTATTTGTATAGTTGGGATTGAGTCTAAACTGGCTGTTATCATTCAAGAAGGAGATCTTGGAATTAATGTGAATAGTTCTCTGAAAAGATCCACTCAGTGTGCAGCAGCAAGCCAAAAAAAGATAGCAGGATGTTGGAAACCATTAGGAAAGGGATAGGTACAGAGACAGAAAATATTATATTGCCTCATTATACATCCATCATATGCTGATGTCTTGAATGGTGGCTGCAGATCTCAATAAAAGGGACATTGGAATAGATAAGGTACAGAAAAGAGCAATAAAACTGATGGAGGAGTTTAGAAAAGTTTCCATACAAGGAGAGTTTAATCTGTCTGGGACTTTAAAGCTTGAAAAAGAGGTGACCAAGGGAAAGATGTGATAGAGGTCTATAAACTTTTGACTGGTGTAGAGAAAAGAAATAAAAAAAGTGTTATTTATCTCTACTAACACAAGAACTAGAGGTCATTGTGTGAAATTAATTGCATCAGTCTTAAAAAGAACAAAAGGAAGTATGTCTTCACACAACCCACAGTCAACCTGTGGAATTTTTTGCCAGGGAATGTTGTGAAAGCCAAAACTTTAGTAAGGTTCAAAAAAGAGCTAGATAAGTTCATGGAGGATTTGTCCATCAATGACTATTAGCCAAAATGGGCAGGGATGCAAAAGCATGCTCTGAAGCAGCCAGAATCTGGGAATGGAGATCAGCTGATGGATCATTTGATGATTGCCTGACCTGTTCATTTGCTCTGAAGCACCTGGTATTGGCCATTATCAGAAGATAGGATACTGAGGTAGATGGACTATTAGTCTGACACAGCATGACCATTATGATGTATGTTTATTTGCAAGGAAATTGGAATTCAATAAAAGGGCATACAATTTATGTGGAACTCGCAATTTATTTGTTACATACAACTATTTTAAATATGGTAGATGTATACATCTTTTTCCTTATCAAAACATATTTTGCATGAAAATGAACTAATTTATCTAACAAAGGAAGTAATATCTATGGTTAGTAAATTGAAGTGTTTTTGTTTCTGGTCACCATGGTCTTCAGAACTTGAGAACCAGTGGATCTAATTCTCTTGCATCTAGTTTTAATTCCTGTATTAGAGGAGGAAAACAAGCTTTCCTGTATTTTGATTGGTCATTCAACTGAACTAGCTAAATAAATTGAAATGATGAAAATATTCTATCTGCTTCTGTGGAAGAAAAGCTCCTGTTTTCAGATGGTGGCTTAGCCCTTCAGCAAACTCTCTGTTTCCAGTGCTTAGCCAGTGACGACTTCTACCAGTTTGGCAGTTTGATTTTTTTTCTTTAAAACTTTGACAGTCGATATGTACAGCTTAATAGTTATTTAATGAATTATAATTGCTTTAGGCTTAACATATATTGTCATAATTGCAAATTTAATTTTAAATCATATACAGAAATAAAAAATGTATTTGTTTTAAATATTTTTATCCACCTTACATTTTAGAATATTTAATAGCCCAAAGCTTACTTAATACATGATACTGTATTGAACTCACTTAGTACACTATATGAACTTTGCTATAATGTTCTATCTATATTTAATGAGATCAGTTGTATAGCAAGAAAAGTAAATTCCTATTTTATATAAGGACACTTACTGGTTTATAAGAACTGTATCTTAAATAATTCAGAGTTAATTATAGTCTTGGGGTCATACACTGTTGGTGTCTGTCTTTTTATTTCCCAGAAAAATATCTCAGTAAACAGGAAGAAATCCTGTATTAGTGTACTTGATTATGTTCCTTGTCTTGCATCCTGGGCTATGCTCTATTGGCTATTGCCCTCAGACTTGTCCCAACATCTGGCTGCCTCTGCATGTTATCCTCACCCAGTCTTATTGCTAACTATAGTTTCTTGCTCCTCCTTGCTTATTAAAATATAACTCTTCCCTCCTCTCCATAATTTTGAGTAATTTCTCTATCTGAATAGTTTTAATATTGATTAATGTGGAATTAGGCAGTGACATGATGAGGGTAGACACCAGACATTATGATAACCAAATCTGTAAACATATAGCTGTAGATTTGAGGACAGTTGCTACTCAGAACAGTGTAGAAAGTCCAAAAATTATACACCTTTTTCTATTGTATTGGGGGTGGGAATGACCCACATGGACAGTATAAGGTCTAGTATTAGGATGCAAATTTTGTGGAAATGTCCATTTTAACAACATTTTCAACAAGAACAGAAAAAGTCTAAATAAAAATGTCATGATTTTCTTATTTTGGTTGTGATGTAACATTTCACTTTTACCCATGAATTAATTTTGTTTCAGATTTTATCATATATTACATTATAGTGTTTCAATATTATTGAAATCAGATACTTTTTTTATAATTTAGTTGAATTTTTCAGGATTTTTGTTTCTTGGTGAATTTTAAAATGTCAGAATTTGCAATGGAATGGGAATTGTGTTTTCTGAGGAGCTCCTCTAATAATTTGATTTTAAGTTTGACTCCTTTGTCCATTCAGAACCCATTCACTAGAACTCCTAAAGGCAGTGGTCCATACTACGAGATAATGCATTGGGTGCTAAAGGAGTATACCATACTATGCATAATTATAGATTAAATGAGTCAGTTTTTTTTTCATTCGAGATAGATTCAGTTTTATGAGGCTGTTAATTTTACAGTTCCAGAGGAGTAACCATGTTAGTTTAGTTCAGCAAAACAAACAAGGAGCCTTATTGTTACTCTAATTTGTTAGTCTTTAAAAGTACCATAAGACTCCTTGTTTGTTTTAATTTTACAGGTTATCTGTATTATATGTGAAGATCCATTTTAGGGTTTACATTTCTTCAACTCTCTTATAATTAATTTAATCTTTGAGATACAATTTGTGTAAACTAGCTGTCTGCTTGGCCTAAAGTGGGTGTCAGACTGTCTCCAGTTCTGATGTATTTAGCACTAGGCAGCATGCTATGCCATGCCACAGAGGTGTAACTGTGTTAAGCTAGTTTAGCAAAACAAGCAAGGAGTCCTATGGTCTTTTTAAAGACTAACAAATTTATTAAAAGTGCCATGGGGCTCCTCATTTGTTCATCATGCTATGATGAATGAAATAATAACTACACACAGTTAAGTATGTACCTATACACTCAATGTCTTCTCTGTAACCTTTGAAGCTTAATTATCTATTAAAAAAAAACAAACAAAAAAACCAGTGTGATCTACAAATAAAACAAAAATTTGATCATCAGTTAAAAGATAAAGTGTACACTGTGAGGATCCTCATTTATGTAGTAGATAAACTTTCCTTCATGTAGATGCCTGTGACACCAGATATTGCAGTGTCATGTTTTATTTTTTTCAGGACCAGTACAGTGAAATGAGAATCAGTTTAAACCAGAGACCTCGTAACAGTCGCAACTTTGGGTTCACAACAAATTGGAAACCTTCTGGGGTTTTTGTACAGACAGTTGAAGCAGGTAAACTAATATTTGATTCTTATGAATTTTGCTCTTACTGGGAGTTCTTTGAGATTGCTAGACAGACATTTAATTTTAATTATGAATGAAAATTTTGCAAAGAGTTTAGATACGAGGGAAGTAGAAAGAAAATGGTATTTGACTGCTAAAAACTATATTCGCTATGATTCGTTTGTATCCTCATCCACTAAAATTGGTTTAATTAGAAATATTAGAAAGTGTGTTTAAAGCACAGGAAGTCTAAAATCCATAGCAATGGTGTAATTTCAGGGTTATTTACCAAACGTTTTTTATGGCTTTGTGATGTCTGTTCAACAGTTACTTATTCATAGATGTTACAGGAATGTGTATATACAATATAGACTGCTTCTTTCTTTAAAATGTTTTAAAAGATGTCTCTTCTTACAATCTATAGAGACAGATATATGGGAAAGATTATTGTGAGCAGATTTTTGTTTTACTTTCCTCCACTATGTTAAAGATTTGTAAAATATTACATTATCTACATGAAATATTTTTATTGCAGTAAATAAAATGAACTGTTATTTGGTGTTGGAATAAACTCTCACAATTATGGTGCCATTTTTTCTTCAGATATTTACTAATATCCAGGATTAATGAATTTTTTCCTGTGATAATGAATTTTACTTTAATCAATATCTCTGACCTTCTTTTTTTAAAGAACTAATTACATTTGGTTGTATTACGGTTTTATTTATTTAAAAAATTTCAGCTATAAATTATTCATCTAACCTCCATCCCCTGAAACTATGAACTGTCAAGCCTTACAGGGTACATTAGTATTTTTCAGTAACATTTACCCCATGTTAGATAATGTCTGATTACAACTAAAAGATTGCCTTCTAATAACACAGATTTTAAAGCAGTGAAGACACCAATGAAAGCTCCACAGTGGACTGGCATTTCATTGTGTTTCTTTTTCATAGAGAAAAAAATAATTATCTAACAATCACCTTGCACATTGACTTTAAAATAAAAGCTAAGACTTCATGTTAAATTGTTCTTAATTGTGGCTTGGTTTTTCCAGATAAAACAGACTAAAACAATTAATAAATAACTGCTTTAACAAAAAGGTAGTTAAAATTGTTTTCATTGCCACTGAGTCTGTTCTATATCAGTTATTCTGTGCAAAGGGCTAACTCTACATATATATTCACTAGTGTAAATCAGAAACATTTTAATTTTTTGATATGAACGTAGCTGCCTGCCATAACTCTAAAACAGAGCTAAAGAAACACTTGTATTGAAAATGAGTAGAAAACTAGCAATATTTGTTCTTAGTAATGAAACTACCTTTTACCTTGATGAAAAATTGCTCAAATTTTTTTTCTAAAATTAACTTGTTCACTGGCATGAAAAAATACTCAGCTCCCACAAATGGTCATCTGATACATGTCTACAATGTAATTTGAGGGCCTCAGCAAGTACTCTTTCTTCAAATTTGCAAGTCTGGTCTGGTCCAGGATATGTTACTTTTAAATGGTGGTATAGGAGAATTTGTATGACCTTTTAATTCTTCAACTTTTTTCCTGGGAGTTTACTTGAAGGTCCAACTTTTTGCACTTGGAATGTCATATGGTCTTTTGCCACTCCAGGTGAGCAGAAGTGCACTGCTCACCTTGAAGCTAGACTTTTATTGAGTCAAGCCTTTTGATCTCTAGTTCCCTGGATGACAAAACAAGATTTACAAGCAAGGATGAAGACAGGTTAGGGTCTTTAAAGCTAACAGCAGGTCTCCCATTGTATTCTTATCTGGGAGGCAATTGCATTGCCTTCCTCTATACTTCCAGCAATGTGGGTGTATAATAAACATATTGCTAACCCTAATCCAAGTTAAGTCAGTGTATTGATTCAGGAAAGTTTTCTAACACAACATGGAATAACTGTACCTCAGTGACTTGGTCACTTGAATTGTTCATACTACTCTGACATCAGTAGTCACAAATCATTACATAGCAAAATCCTGCAACATTCCTGATCATGTTTTGTGTTGGTGCTATTTGTCATATCATCATTTAAAATTCAGCTTATTAGCAACAGATATCAGAATATGATGCCTGCACTGCCTTGCTTCTACGATCTAAGCTAGTGAGAAAAGGCAGCAAGAATTTCACAATGAATAGCTGCAAGATGAAATGTAAATCTGAAAGTTTCTCAATTTCTTCCAACTTCCACAGCACTAAATAGTACTTCTGCACTAACCAAGATGCACAACATTAAATATTCTGGAGAGGTATAGCAAGGTTTACAAAGTTCACTTCAGTTTCTGGCTATCAACATAATTTTAGGGAAACAAATTGAATATGCACTTTCCCATCATGAGTGTGGTAGAAGTGTTTGGGAGTACTCAGACAGGCGGAATTTTTTGTCTGATCTGTCAGGTAGCACTGCAGACTTTGGCCAGCTGCAAGTAGATGATGAAGTCATTGCTGTGGACGGCACAAAGGTTTCACAAATGGACCATAATCAGTGGGAGGAAGCCATGGCCAGAGCACTAGAAAGTGGAAACCTGGTTATGGATGTTAGACGATATGGAAATAATGGTGAGTTGTTTCAACTACAGCATGTTTTGTAAGGTGAAAAAGCATCATCTATAGTGAAGTTGCTTTTATGGGTTTGAGGCCTTTAGTTCTTGCTTTAGTAACTTGTTTTCTGAACCTGAGTGCTCTGTTAGTATGCCTACTTTTTTTTAATAACACAACTCTCTGGGTTCCTTTTTTATATGGTTTGTATCACAAATAACTTCACTAGCAAGTCTGCTAACCATTAATTAATGACTGTTCTGTTATGCATTGGTCTAATTTTTGAGGAAGTGCATAGTTGCTTGCCTATGGCCTAGATTATTTTGCTCAATACATAAGGACACCACATGAAGGAATTGAAAATGCCCCTTCTCAACACCTCAGTTAGGGGTGTTGGGTAGTTCTGTCAGATCAAGAGTAGCTACCCACCCCCTACAATTCTTCCTGGCATTCATGGACAACACCTGTGCCCCTCTTTTATGGTAAAAACACTGTGCCCTGCATCTGTCTCAGAATGGAGGATATGTGTTAAATGCACAGCTGGTGGGGAGAGTGTGTGCAGACAGAGCTCGCCATGGCAGAGAGTCTGTGCATGCTCAGTGAGAGCTTACTCTAAGTGGGAGTTTTAAAAACTCCCAGCTCAGAATCATTCTCTGGGCAGGGACTGGAGCTGCCGGCCATGCACAGCTGGCAGCGTTCCCTGTGCCAGGCAGCACCGGGGGGCCACACAGCTTAAAGGGAACATTGATATCCTTACATTCTTGCTGAATTTTGTAGTTATCTTGCCAGGTATCTAGATATGCTGTGCATCTGGCCCTTTTTAGGATCAAGAAAGAATCTTCCCTCTGGCTAAGTATGGTTGATGTGCAGTGAGTATTTTTAAAAACAATGAGAGTCCTGTCGTACCTTGTAGACTAACAGATTTCTTCAGGCATAAGCTTTTGTGGGCTCCAACCCACTTCATCAAATGCAGCCGTGGGTTAAAGCCCACGAAAGCTTATGCCCAAAGAAATTTGTTAGCCTTTAAGGTGCCATAAGACTATTGTTTTTGCTGTGTTAGTCCATGTACAGCTACTCCTCTGGAAGTGAGTATTTTGCATTCCCCATTACAGCCTGGAGGTTTGTGTGCTGGGAGAGTAGAATAGACTTACTAGTTTTAAAAAAGACTGTTATAAATTCTCTAGTGTCTGCTGCAGGTGGAGCTAGATGGGAATGGGGTCAGCTCTTGTGATAAACTCAGGAGGCTTCTTGCAGGGACCTTGATTTGATATTGGGGTTTTCAGTGGTCATAAGTCTTCTATAGATTGAGGCATTTCTCATCTATACACATGTCCTTCATGCGTGGAAGGTGATTTGGGAGTCTGTCTCTTAAGCTGAGGGAAATGTGGAGGTTAGCTTCCAGGGTAGCCTTCCCCATTTTGCTGATTTGGTTTAAACAGTTTTTCTCCCACTAAACCAAAACTATTGTTTGGAAGTTAAGGTGGAGACAATTTCTCTTCCTGGTTACTATACAGTTAAAGGTACTGTTTGCCACTTAAAACACATTACTTGTTTGGTCTAAGCGATAGTGGTATGAATTATAGCATCCACCATAAACTTGCAGGGGCAAATTTGATGGCTTGTGCTCTGTAAAGGTTGTAGATAATGCTTCAAGAGCTCTGCATCTGTCAGCTAAAACAGCTTACTGCCTATTTTCCCCTGTGGCTGAAAGATTTTTGGTGAGATAATTACAGTTGTCCTTACCAATGAAATTGTTGTGGAAATATAACTTTCTGTGAATATAAACTTCTATATTTTGTAATTTTGAACAGTGGAACTCCAGGTTAATATAATGCATCTTAGTAAACTTGCTAATATTTCTCAAGTCTGTCTTTTAACTAACTCTTGCCTGTTACGGGAAGGTGGTCTGTTTATAAAAGCCCTAAGCATTTCTTGCCTTTACCAATTCTATTCACTTCATCTTTCTCTCTCTTCATGTCTTTTTTTTTTTTTTATGTGAATGTGTTTTCACTAACTTTTGTTCTTTATACTTTGACTTTTCTGTTCACATTCATTTCTTGATCTCCGTGTGCCAATCAGACTGGGGCAAAGACCAGCCTTCCCTGCCATACGTAAGGCATAAAATCCTCAATCTCACCAGTATGGCTACCAACATTGTAGGTACACCTGAAAATAAATGGATCAATGCGACTTCTGGAGATCTTAATTCTGTCACCTCTTCAGACATATCAGCAAAGAGAGATTTCTCTGACAACCTACAAAATACCGTAAGGTTTCTATATTTATTTTGGGGGTGGGGGAGAGGTGGGAAAGGGGAAGTTTGGGTGTTGGGAGAAGCTTTAACACCTCGAAGAGGAATAAGAATAATTGTAACAATTCCAGGAGCACAGTTCTCATTTTGTTTTCTAACTAGAATCTCAGTTAAATATGTTAATTCCTATACAAGTGTCTAATTTATTTCTTTACAAAACTAGTGTAATATGTGGCATTACAGAATGGTAGCAATTTTGGTCTGGTAGCAATTAAACTTTAGGTAACTGATTTCTGCATAAATACAGAGACTGTATGGAAGATCAAAATTATTTTGGTACTGATATAGCTTAGTATAGTACAGGGGCACATTCTGCAGAGTAAGGAGAATAAAGGGGCCATTTTTTTGGCCCTAAGTAGCCAATGGAGGATCCTGTTTGTGCAGAAAAACTCTGGATTTATCTAAACTTGCCAGTGGTACAGTAGTTCTTGTACTAGATGGCACTTTCACCCCACAATAGTGATTTGGCTATGGCCTTGGGAGTGGAGTTCTACTTTGGTCGTTCTCTGGCATAAGCTAGAGCCGTTACTAGGTTGCTGTTGATGTCTGTAACAGATCAATACAGAATCAGGGGGTTCCCTGATTCCACTTTGTGCTAGTCAAGTCTAGGGGTTTGATTCTCCTCTGCATTTAGTGTTTAAGTTTACCTATTTATTCTGAATGACAGAATACCATTTGGTCTTCATGTCTGCATAATAAAATGTGTGAACCTCTTTATTGAATGTAAGTTGATGCCTTTTGTCAGTACACAAGAAGTGAGAAACAGTTTGGTTTTGTCATCATGTTTGTGTAATAGAATTGTTCTTATGTTTTATGTGGTCACCGTTTAAAAATTTGCCAATTCTGCAGTAATGTTTGCAGTATTCCCTTTACTTCCATATGCTTATTACTGGAAACAAATGGGAAACTGCAGATATTGAGATGACGTTATTTAAGACCAACACCACATTTTTGTGTGACTGTTGTAAGCCGAGTGTATAAGCAATCAAAAGGAATTAACAGACTGTTTTAAAGTTTAATCAGAACATATTATTTATTATTATAATGCCTATAGAGTATTAATTCTTTAAAAATGCTCAGTACAGGAAGTTTCAAATGACAGCTTAAATTAATGATGCTATTCCAAGAAACAAATGGTATGTTTTTATACATAAACAAAACATTAGGGTGTAGAAGTAATCACCTTGGCTCAGGGCATTTTCTGGTGAATTAGTGGTTTGCTTTCAGGCCATGAACTCACAGCTGGCTATCAATACCAGCAAATGCCCATGGTCTTTTTATTATATAAAACATATGGATGAAGATTTAAACAATTTTTTAAGGTAAGGAATTTATTATAACCTGCCTTACCTAGCTGGGTAGAAGTCCTGTGGGAAGAACAGTTACTTGGTTCATATCTTTCAGCTAAACAGTGGAATTATATTAAAACTGTTTTCTGTGTGTAGGATACTGAAGAAAAAGTGATAAATGGAATTCAAGCAGATCTGCACTCTAATGAGCAAAAAGGTAAATTGCCAGTATTTCAGCCACTAATTGTGAGAGAAAGGAGAGAACACAGGTTATACTTGTAAATATTACTAATTTTAATAAGATGAAATAAATGTTAGGCCTCTGAGAAAATGAAAGCTACAAGATCCAATTACATGTGAAAAACCTGGAGTTCTAGTCCAGGGAGCACTGTATGGTTTAAGAACTGCAAACAAAGCACTGATAACAAGCTCTTAGATTTCAGAATGACTCATTGTGGCCTGCCTGTATGGTAGGAATGAAAGAGGAGAAACAAGAAGACACAGAAACTTAATTCCTCCTATCCATTCTGCAATAATGGTTAAAACAGAAAGACACAATACAATTGTTGGTCTTTCCTCTGCCTTTTAAGAATTTGAGTATGTGGTTTCACTCCCTTCCAAGTTCCCTCCTGGAGATGTGGGATGAGGAGCATCCAACTCTCTATTTTGCTAGAACTCAGGTGTGATGTTTGTTTGTTTTTTCTTTGGATGTCTGGACTGCAGGTTGTTGGTTCTGTGCTACAACTGTTAGTGAGTCTATTAACACAAGCAGGCTTGGAGAGGGAGAAAGGGGAGGGAAAAGAGGCACTTAAACCTCCTAATAGAATTCTGACTCCCTAATGGGAACGACTACACTTATTCAATTACATTGTATAGTATTGTAGATATACATGATGGATTACAGGTGAGCCTTATAAAAAGGAAAATATATACCCAGACAAAGGAGCATTGTATTTGATGCCAACTTAAATGGAGAGTGGTAGAAGAGAAGAGTTGTACAAAGAGATCTTTAAAATGTGCATGGGATCTTAGGTAAGAAAAACAGTGCTGCCAGATAGCCGGCAGCTCATAAAACCACACTGTTGCTGTAGACAGGTACAAGTTGTACTAATTGCTAGGTGATGAAACTTACTAAAGAACCCCATCATTTGTTATGGGATTTTCTTTATCCTTCAGTTTTTCCAAGTGATGTTGCTGCAGATTGGAAAGATGTGATGAATGTTGTTTGTTATTCAGTGGTGATAGTCATTAAAAATACATAGTTAGACAGCACAGTATTGACTTCTTTGTATTCTTTGTATTTTTCAAATAGAATCTGAACCTATTTCTTTGAAAAACTTAAAAAGACGGTCACAATTTTTTGAACAAGGTAAAACGAAAAGCTAACATTTCATGTACTTCCATGAAATTGTTCCCATTCTACATTCTTCCTCATAAACCTCTGGTGCTGGGTACTAAGCTCTTCAGCATTGTTTGTTGCGGTCAACAAAGCAACATAATCCATTTCCATTCTTTCCCCAGGGTCATCAGGTGGTTGTTACAATTCATGGGTCTACCTCTGTGGTAATGGGTCTTTGTGTATTTCTTTGTATCTGTAAAAACTTTTAAAACCTCTGATACACTGTTCAAAACACTTCCCTCCTAGTAACAGATTTGTTTCAGGTTTGCAATTACCTACAGAAACATCCTTAAAACTGACTATTCCAGTGTACTTTTAATGCTGAGGCTAATGAGTAATTAAAATATTTAACAGAAAATTGAAGTTTATTCAAAGCTGCTACTTTTATTCAGTGATCAAATACAATCAAGTTGATAACCTGCCATTATAAGGTAGGTATCCAAGACTAAATTCAAATAGAAAACAATGCAAATTTTGAAACGAATGTTGAGTTTTTTCTGTTTGGTTTTTGTTTAGGGGGTTTTTTTTGGCACTTTAGGGTGCCAAAAAAAATCCCTGCTCTCATAGGTCTGTAGGGTTTCTTTTCTGGTGTGTTCTGCATGTCACATCTCATATTTTCACTAATGATATCTAATACTATGCTCAAAACTGTTTTTTCTATGTTTCGGTATTTTGCTATAGGCTTTGAGGTTAAACTCCTGGATCCAAAAGTCAGTAGAGTTTTGCCGCAGACTCCAGGGAAGCTAAAAATTCATTGAGTGATTTGTCGTCTTAAAGTGATGTTGAAACACTGCTGCACACTTGATACTATTCAGTTCTAAATTTCTGCTTTGTATTTTTAAACGTAATAAATCTTGGCAATCTCAAGCTGTTACTGTATTTTCTTGATTAAACATTTAAATTTTTGTTTTTTATAAAACAAATTTTATAGGATTATTTTGTATGCTGTCCTTTTTCCCTTCATTTGCAAAAAAATATTTTCGTATTGTAAATTATGCTATTAATATTCATGCACCTATGGTGTTAATACTTAAATATTTGATATGTGAATAGTCCCAATTAAGGAGCCTTCATGTTGTCATTAATTGTCAATCCCTGTTCTGAAGATCAATAACTAACATAAAAATGAGCATTCTTCAATTTGACATAAAGGCCTATGCGCCATTAGATACTTTCACACACACAACATGCACCACTTTCTCCTCCATGTTTTCTTGAACTGTAGGAAGATAATAGGTGTCCTATAATTTTTCCCCCCAATTACATTTTGCTGGTGAGTAAATTATTGGTTATTTGGGACAAGAAAATTAAATAAACAAGACTCTATTTAAAAAAAAAAAAAAGAAAATCTCAGTCATAAGGGACTGTTTCCCACAATTTCCCTATAGTATTTAATTATCAATGTATCAGAATTTTTTTTGGGTCACAATGGTATAAGCTAACAGGAAGAGTGACAACCTTCAAATATCATCAGGCTTGACACACACTACCAATTCTGGAAAAGTTGAACATACTCGAAGTGTGGGGGGACTGGGTAATTTATAGTAATAGATGTAAAATGTGAACTAACAATAGCATCTTGAATATACAAGTGGTATAAGTGTAGTATACAACTAACACTAATCCTAAAAAACCATTTAGGTTAAGAGAGTAACTTATTTTTTATGAAACACCACTGGGTTATTTTTTCAGAGTGGCAGTGGAAAAACTGTAATTAGTCCTTTATGATGTTATGGCTGCGGGTGCACTGCTAATTGGAGACCACATAATTACAGGTAGCATCTGAAAGCTTTCAGCAACTTCCAAGATAGATGTTCATTAGTTTGAAGGTGCCTAAAGATTCTTTGGCCTAAAGAGAGTGAATAGGGTCAAATGAAACAAGTATGGCTTATAGTTTAACAAAATAATATTCTAGAGTTCATGCAAGCAGAACTTTCCATTTTTAAACAAACCTCATTACAGGACATAATTGTAATCAGTCTTGGTTTTTTTTTTCCTCCTTCTTCTCCCTACCCTAACTCCTACAGGAGGCTCAGAGACTACAGTGTCTGATGTGAGTACTGTTTATAAACTGCTTATTAGATTAATTTAATGGAAGAGGTTATTAGTTTGTCTGGGTTAGTTCATTTTGGGAACCCTGTCTTTACATTTCTTATTCTTATTGCATGTTCTTAACTTGGTCAGACACCTATCCAGATTGCCAAGTAAATGTTCTTTCTTAATGTTAGTAAGAATGGTTACAGTTTAACTTTTTTTTTTTTTTTTTTTGGTGTGGCATTTTAAGTTCTTATTGCTCTGAGGTTTGACTGCTGTTGGCAAATGTTTTTGTATCTTAAAAACATGTTTAAAATGACAGTGAATTAATATTCTCTTTCTCCATCTAATCATCATCTTTTTGTAGTTCCCAGTCCCATCTATTAATGCTCCTAGTCGTTGGGCTTGGGACCAAGAAGAAGAGAGAAAACGACAGGAAAAATGGCAAAAAGAACAGGAACGTTTACTTCAGGTACAGATTTGCTGTGTACCCACAGAAAGGGTTTCCCTTGGCTGAGCAAATGATATGGGACTTCTGTGCAGGAGATCTACGACTGGTTACCAGCTGTACAACACTGGATGGGTGGTCTCACTTCTGTGCATCTCACTTTTATCATTTGCACAATGACAGTTCTTTACATCCAAGTTTCTAAGTGCTTTCAGATCTATGAATAAAAGCAATGCAAGTGCAAAGGATTAATAATTAATTATTTGACATTATAAATAATTATTTGACTTTGAATAAGCTAGTTCTCAAAACCTATTAAATTCTGGAATAGTTATACAATGGCAGAGTTAGCTTAATTTTTCCTTTTGTCACTCTAACTTCTCCAGAGTTGATGACTGAAAAGTCAGAATGGAAGAAGAAGGAAGGGGAAAAGTAAAATAAATAGCCATGAAGGTTTTCATTGTAATGAGTGACAAATAAAAATGGGGGCGGGGGGGGTGTGAGGAGGCAGAGATGTGACAAAAATTCCCTAATTGAAAATCAAAATATTCTGTTTCAGAAGGTGAATTTAAATAAATGTTTTGATATACTTTGTTTTGTTTTGAATTTTCCCCACAAAAAATTCAAATAAACAACTTGAAATAGAAACAAAAAATTATTCATTTATTTTTCACTAGGGGAAAAAATGGCTTTTAGCCAGCTCTACTTACAAGTCTATAACATGCTAATTGATTTCAGAATTATTTGTTTAAAATTAATCCATTGGAGAAAATGCATTTATTTCAAGAAGATTCATTTTAAGAACACTTTGTACATATTTATAATTTGCCAAACTAAAAATACATTTAATTTTAAATTCTGTGTGGCCCATACAAGGTAACTTCTAGTCTTCCTTAATTTTGATTGAAGTTTTGTTTTTTTGTAATAGGTGACACACTTCATTCACAGTTTACCTGAATATCAGTCACAATAGAAAATTAAGCAATGGGATATAATATTTAAAGTGGACTAGAATACTACTAATATATAATAAAACAACAAAAATAGATACTGTTGTATAATTTTTGCAACAATGGTTTTTATTGGGAATTAGCTATCTGTGATAGCATAGTATTGTATAGCCAATATTTCAGGTTTGCAATGGATCAGTCACTCCAAGTTGTAGCTCAGAAAACAGAATGGCTTGGTACCTCTCTTTTTTTTTTTTTTTTTAAAGAGAAAATAGGCTTCATGTTCCTTATGTCCAGTTTTAGGCTGTAAAATATTTAAGGCCACAAAAATCTGTTAATAAAATAGTCTTAAAGTGCAGTTTATTCCCCTTTCCCCTCAAAAGACACTTTCTAAAATGGTGGTGTGAGATTCCGTGTTAATTCTTAACTGATATGCATTTCTAGGTAGCTCAGTGAATGGACAAAATAAATATTTTTTTCTAATTCTTAATCATGCAAACCCAGCCTTGACATTGGCATTCAGCTTGGATGTTTCCATCTTCACACATCACCAGTAAGAGGTATTCTTAAAGTTAGGAATGTGTTTAAGAACTTTGCTGGATTTAGGCTTTTGCTCTTAAATAAGCATGTGCAGCCTTGTTATCTTTAAATTATACCCTCAATAATACATGCAGATTAATTAGCCATCCAAAGATTATTGGGTTGCACAAAAAAGCAAGGAGTCCTGTGGCACTTAAAGAGTAACAGATTTATTTATCACATGAGCTTTCATGGGAGAAAATCCCACTTCATCAGATACTTTGAAGAACTTCAAAGCTTATCACCACTTCACTTTATATACATTTTTGCCTACCCTTCAACTTGCCAAGGCAAGACTTATGTCCACTTGAGTGTTTGTTTTGTGCCTACCACATTGTGGGATCTTCTAGAGATATAATGATAATAAATTGTCAGAGAGACAAGATGGGTGAGGTAAGTTGCTTCAGTAAATAACATTACTACACTCACCTTCTCTCTCTACTTTCCTGGGACTGACATGGCTATAACACTGCATATAATTAGTGATTGAAAGGGGAAAATTTGGAGAGCTAGCCTTCCAGAACTTGAAACCTGGAATATTTCTTTTATCCAAGAGAAAGAGAGAGAGAGAGAAATATACATGCTGAATCAGCTTCTCTTACTCTGGAGGAAGCACTTTAGCTCGTACTTCCAATGCTGTCTCTCTCTCTCCACCATCTCAGTGAGAATATTTCTTCAAATACATGTGAGACTGGAAACCACTAAACTTTCCTACTGAAGGGTTATATTCTCAAACTCATTAATTTTTTTGTATTGAGTAACTGAGCTACCATGGCCTGAAAATTAATAGTTTCAGGGTGTACCTTCAGATCTGTTCAGACCTGAATGGCAAAAGACAGAAGTCACTGCCTTTTATATTCTCTGCCAAATGTAATGACTCCTAATATCGCACCAGTATGATCTTTCACTGTGTAGAAGACCAGTGATGTCAAGATTTTTCTAATACTCATAATCTGATTGAGTGGAGGCAAACATCCAAAAGTTCAGGTGCTTATTCAAACCAAACTAAACTGCTGCTTTTAAACTTCACTTAATGGTCATGTTCAAGGAGCCACGTTACTAACTTGTAACCAAGTTTAAGTTTATTTTGTCTCTTCATACATAGTCAAGATTGATAATGTTTAGCTTACGAGAGATAGCATAAGAGCTATGCTAAAAACAAATGATAGGAAATGTAATAGATGAATTAGAGGGTCTTCTGAGTCAAATATTGATACCCTAGTTCCCTGAAGTCAATGGTAAAACTTCCCTTAACTTCATTAGAGCCACTGTTGGTATTTTTAGAATTCTGTTCTGCTTGTGTTTTTATTGTACATGATCGGCTGCTTTGCACGAGGTTATATTTTAATACAAATAGAGAAGCTTATGTTTTCCTATAGCTTTTATTTAATTTTCATGCCAGGAGAAATACAAACGTGAGCAGGAAAAATTGAGGGAGGAATGGCTTCAGGCTCAGCAGGAAGCAGAAAGAGAGAGTTCAAGATACGTATATGAGGTAGGCCTTCGTGCTTTTCATTGTTCCTTTATTGAGCAGTAGCAGGGATCAAATGCTTCTGAAATAAAAATAACTGGCTACAAGGTCAGTGGTGATCAGCTGAGTTTAGACTTGTGCGAGACGGCAGGACAATATGCAACCAAGGCAAAAGAATACAAGAAATGTTTCATTTTCTTTTCAAAACCAGTTACTAGCTTGTACAATATCACTGTGACCAGAGTGAAAATGGCCAACTTCAACCCTGATTCAGCATGGTAATCAAACATGTCCCTAGCTTCTAGCCTATGAATAGTCCCATTGAAGTCAATAGGACTATCCCATATTCATTGCTTAAGTATCTTGTTCACTAGTGGTCTTAAGACAGAGCCATCCTACTTCTGAGGAATTTAGAGAAGAAATCAACTGCCGCTTTGCTGATGAGTCTTTCCTATATCCTAAAATGTCAAGAACGTGTATAGTTTCTTCAGCTGCTTCCTTCTGTAGTTTCACCCTGTAATCTGTTCCATAGCCAGACACACTATATTCTGGTTTTCCAGGTGCTATAGAGGCCTTATTGTTCTCCATTCCTATGTCAGATCAGATTCTCTGTCACATACCAACAAGCATTTGTATGCTTATGTAGAGGTAAACAGGAAAACAAAACATATCTGAAGTTCATATAAATTAAACAGCAAGACTGGTTGTCCCCCCAGGCAGGCTAAGTCTTTCTGTACAAACCCCAGGAGGACATTTTGTTCTAAACCATACGTGTTGAAGGTATGATCTGGGTGTGTGACACATTAATCCTTCATGGAAACAAACTAACTATTGAAAGACCTTTTTGATAAGAGTGCGAAGAAAAATAGAATGGCAGAAATGACTGCTGGAAGCTGGGACTGAGTAATGGCATTGGACCAATAGATAATTGCCTGTTCTGTTTATTCCCTCTGAAGCACCTGGCATTGGCCAATGTTGGAAGACAGGATACTGGGCTAGGTGTACTCCTAGTCTGACCCAGTATGGCCATTCTTATATTCTTAAATTTTTGATGCTGTGGGATGTTGAACGATGAGTTTCATCAATACAGTTATGTGGACCCTGAGTTTAGAAAAGTGCTCATTGAGGCTCAGTTAAGGTTGTTTCTAAATAGCTAAAAGATAAGGGAAAAAGTGAGTAAATATTCATTGACTCACTTATTATGGGCATTGTGAAAGAAATGAATTTTCAGTAGATACTTAAGAGATGGGATGGCTTGAAGTGCAAGTATAGGTTTCATGCATAAAGGTGGTATAAAAGCTAAGGAAGCTTTCAGAAAGACTAGGCAAAGGGGTAAGCAAGGCTAGCAAAAAGAGTACTTCTCTGTTAGGAACCTGTGTTTGGTAGACAACCCTAAAGCATAAACTAAAAAACACACTATTTGTTGCCCCTGAGAGTCCCCTCAGATTCTTGCTCTCAAATCCCAGATCACAAAACAATGTTGTCTAAATGGGTAGCCTGTATTATGTTCCTAAAACCATTATTTTCCCCTATTACAGGAGCCAACTGTCCTAAACTTTAACACAGCATCTGTAACAGCACATGCACCACCTGTTTCTAGCTGGAGGACATATATGAAAGAAAACACTGATTTTCTTGAAGGAGACCGAAGGTGTGAATTGGGGGAACAGCAGCAGAATGAGGAAGAGGAGGAAATGGAAAGGAGGAGACTCCAGGAGGAAAAGAGGCTTCAAGAGGAGGAAGCACTGCATTTGGAGCAAAAAAGGAAAGCCCAAGAACTAGAGTTTGAAAGAGAGCGAAAGGAAAAGGAGCAACAGTATGCCGAGGAACAGAGGCGGCGGGCAGAGGCCGAGGAACAGAGGCGGCGGGCAGAGGCCGAGGAACAGAGGCGGCGGGCAGAGGCCGAGGAACAGAGGCGGCGGGCAGAGGCTGAGGAACAGAGGCGGTGGGTGGAGAAAGAAAGGGAGAGACCAATTCAGATGACCCAATACCGAAGGTGTGCGCTCAAAATGGGAAGGGTGCATTTGTTTTTTAAACGTATATTTTCAAAGATAATCCAGATGTCCTGAAGCATGTGCATGTTATACACTACTTATTTGTTTCTGTGAATAGCAAAAGAGAGAAAATGGACATGAAATCATTAAGCAGAGTGCATTCTGTTACAGTGTAAGCCTGTATGTCACGTACTGCTAATGCACATTTTATACCTCAGTCAGTCAGACATAAGGGCCCATCATTTTTGCTTATAATGAGTACTATATTATTTCACCCAACATCCCACCAAATATCAGTGCCTACTATTCACTGTTTGTAAGCATGGCAGCATCAGGCCCATAATTAACCTGATGGCTGGGCTTGTAATGAAACTAGTCTATTTACCTGCTTTTATAGATTTTTGTACAAGAGGGTTTTCACAAGTGAACGCAGTGAGTGTCTGATAGGAGATGGGCCAAAAACTTAATCTGAAACTTCTCAGGTAATCACCTCCATCTGTTGACAGTATGTAGCATTAATGAGGAATTTGTAAGTCTGTGGTTCAACAAATCTGTAGAGATTTGTAATGAAATATTCAGTTAATATTTCCTACCAATTGTACGTTCGCATTCCGAAGTCAAACACTTAATGCTGTTATCTTGTACTAGTTTGACAGGCACAGCAGTATGTTTCTATTAATTGTGGATTAAAGATATTACAGGATCTAAGAGGTAGTATGTTAGCTTAGATACTACAGCATTTTAGAAAAAACTGGTCCAAATAAATTTACTTCAAACAATCTCTCTACTACCCTTTTCAGAAGTCTGTTTTAAAGGGTAAGGAGAATGAGAGAAAGGGACGCTCATTAACTTACAAATAGCATTCTTTTCTGAAAATGTTTTATTTACTACTGTTACAAGTAACACAGGTACCATTCTCACTAAAATAGCAGAGAAACAAGTATTTTTTTTTCTCTTGTGTGCTTTTTAAGGATTTGCTGAATAGGATTGGGCTTAAGCATGTGCATACTGCTTTGCTGAATTGGCCTTTAAATGCATTATTAACAACACCCTCGGTTCCAACTGGGATAGTAGCTTCATTGTGCTAGGCAGTATACAAACATATATGAAAATATGGCCTCTGGCTCCAAAAAGCTGTATTCATACTATAGATGGACATATTCCTCTAATTACAGAGTTTGGGGTGAGTGTTGATAAATGTCATTTATGAATAGTAGGTCCAACTGTGATGTCATAAAATATCTTTGAAAGCTGTATACATTGTTTCTAACTGAAATGTTGAGCCTCCTAGAATTTCAGTTTACAATATATGCTTAGGGATCTTATCATTGTATCTTATTTATTCATCTCTTCCCAATATGGACTTGGTATTTACTTAATTTGTTCTATTTTATATATGGTACTTATTTTTTTTTGTTTGTTTGTTTTGTGTTTTGCTTATAGACATTATGACCATTACGAAGTACCTAAAAACTTCGACAATCCATCTGGCCATTTTCTTGCTGACAGGTACGATTCTTAATCTCCAGGCAGGTTAGAATTTCACTTTTATATTACAGAGTGTTAGATATGACATGTAAAATTAACTTTTTTGGTGTGATGCCATTTAGAGCTTTTACCAGCCATATTGTTTTTCAGTCCTTGTGCTAAGCTTTTACATAAAGAAACAGAGTGGTTCAATATTGTGTAAGTCAGGGGTCTCAAGCACATGGTCTGTGGGCCACGTGCGGCTCCTAAAGCTATTTCCTGTGGCCTGCAATGACTCTATTGTTACCTGTATTTGCAATATTGTTGTATGAAAAGGTTTCAGTGGTGCAGCGCTCAGGCTAACATACAAGTCCTCATGAGACCCTCGTGGTGATTTGAGTTTGAGACCCCTGGTGTAAGTCATACTCCATTTGCAACATAGAACATCCTTCAGTCAGTAGATCTTGCCATAAAGAGTCAAGAAGCACAAGGAAATGAATGTATGGTTGGGAGTGGACTGAAGAGACTGGAGAACAATTTCAGTTATTATTGTGGTTGTGTCATAATGTGTTCTACAAACTAAAGCATGGCTCACATTCCCATACAGAAAACTGTTCAACATTAAAGATAAACAGGAAAAGAAGGGATAATTTTGCATCTTCATTTTATCATCTCTTTTAGTGCTCCCTTATTTAAACTTCGCCTATTTTAATTTTAATCCATGGCTGTTTTTTGCTATCCTGTTTTCCCATTTTAATAGAAGCTATTTTGTCAACAATTACAAATCCAGTGGTTCATTTAAATGGACAATTGTATTTTCATCCACTTGTAATTACTGGAATAACTTTAAAAGTCCTAAATTCCCCATTTCTGTAAAAATACCCGCTGTACATAACTCTCTCATCCAACATTAATTCATATGCTCCTCAGTGGTACCCCACATGGTTGCACCTGAATTAGTTTGGATGGGAGAATTATGAACCCCACAGGGTTATCTGTATACCTTTTGTCAGCAATTATTTCTATTGAAAGAATGGACTGTGTGTGGCACTTGTGGCATGACAAGAAGAAATTCTAAGACCTGACACAGCGCAATTAATGCGTGGAACTGGGCAAATAAATTGTTAGTTGTCTAGAAGTTCTGAAAACTTGAAAATAAAATTCTGTTTTTGTTGACCCAAAACTTTAAAGTTCTGAGATACTTTGGTGAATCAAAAATGACTGTGGCACTCTCCTGAGAGAGAGGGGTGCATGTATGTGTCAGACATTCAAATCTCTTCCTCAGTTTAGACAGAATGGGTCTCTCTCATGCTGGATGAATATCCTCCTAACCCTAGTCAAAAGGTTAGAAAGGAGAACTACCAATACCACCTCTTCTCTGCCTTCCCATTTTATGCATGGTTCTTTAATCCTGGCTGGAGGAGAAATGGCTGAAACTATTTAGCAAATTTATTTCAGGTTAGCAAACAGTTTTGGGTTGACCAAAGCTACATTTTTTGCCAAATAAACTGTTTGCCCAAAATATTTTGCCAAACTCTGCTGATGGGTACCATATGCCTTCTGAGTGGTCTGGCCCTGCCCTCAGAATGGGTTGAGGTCTTTTGCATCAGGTGGAAATGCTTTGGAAGCACAGGGAGAGGCCACGGGTGCTAGAGACATAAGCCTAGGTCTGGTTCTTCATTCCCTGTTGTAATTGGTTCTGTAAGCAATTGAGCATTTGTAATGCCAGCTCTTCACCAGTGCAAGAAATGATCAGTCAGACTATCTTAGGAGAAACAATATGGAGAACAGAAAACTGAGTATGATTATTAAGCATATTTTATCCAAAGGCCACACTGGCTTAATATGATAGACTCACTTTGTACTGGATATTGGAGCTGTAACCTAGTAAATGACTTTGTTATTCCTTTTCCATATAAACACCATATTTGTTTGTGCAGTCAGTTCTTACTTTCTTGACCAAGAGCTAGAGCAGCAAGATGCTATGTTAGCTTCCATGTTGGGCATTTTCACTTGCTATTCATTTTCCTGTGCATCAGATGACTTTTGTCAGCTAAAATTCATAGGCACTTTATCCTGCACAATAGGATCAATGAAACCAAGAACTTCCCCAGAGGCATCCTGCTGTAGCACAGAAAGCTTCATACTTTCTTTCAGCTGCAGTAGTACTTCCAAACTATGAAGTGGTGATTGCACACCATATAAAAAGCTTAAAAATAGAAGCATGAGCCAAAACATTATAACAGCCCTCTTAAGGTTGCTGGGGTGTCTTGAATCTCCATTGATACTCTGGTCTAAAGATCTAGGGGAATGCAGTATATGTTTTCATATACATATACAGCACCTAGAAGAATGGGAATTACTGCAAGACTGATATTAAATAACAGTAGTTTATATTTCTGGTGAGCTCAGACCATGGCCTGTTTCATTCAGAATAGTATTGCCTCATTCTTTCCCTGCACTCTCCTGTGTCTGTCTGTAGCCATTTGTTGTATCTTAAATTGTATGTTCTTCGGGGCAGGACCGTTTTTTATTCTTTTTTTGTACCTTGCCTAGCACAGCAGCATCCAGGAACATGACTGGGGTCTTCAGAGCTAAAGTAATACAAGTAATGCATATTTTCTGTGTTTATAGAAATAAATCCAGATCAACTTCAGAACTGGACGATTACCCCAGAAGTCAAAATGGTGAGCATTTTAATTGGTCTTAGATTCTTTTAAATGGATTATTAACCACATGAAAACAGGAATATAAACAAAGGTTAGTTACAGCAAGAAGATATTTGAAGGGCACTCATAATTCAAGTACACAGCATACTATGTCAGAAGTAGTGTGGAAAATTAATCATTGGAAGAGATATCCTAACAGACATGGTAAATCATCCAAAACTCAGTGTCTTTCACAAAACCATCAGTTCTCGATTTAAACATGTACTTTCTGTTCAAATTTCTTTTAAAGTGGTATGGATTACATTCATGTTATAATCATGATTGATATAGTGCAATAATACTTAAATGCAAGGATAAGGATATGTTTTAATGAATTTTCTGTAGTAGATTGAAGATGGACTCTGTGGGTCTAATGAAAATCATAGGTGATAAGTGATTTGCTAGTTCATTTGCATTGTGAATAACAAAACTTAATGCTACGAACAGGCAACATTTTTAAGAAAATTGTTTTGCAACTTTCAAAGGGGTAGCTGTGTTAATCTAGGTCAGCAAAAGCAAACAAGGAGTGTGGTGGCACTTATAAACACTAAAAAAAATATTTATTGCATGAGCTTATGTGGGAGAAAATCTCAATTTGTCAAAGTTACCCGTCTTCAAAAATTTGATGAAGTAGGTTTTTTTCCCATGAAAGCTCATGCAATAAATAAATTTGGTTAGTCTTTATAAGTGCCACCACACTCCTTGTTTGTTTTGTTGAACTGGATTAACACAGCTGCCTCTTTGGAACTTGTTTGGTTTTTGTCTTGCAACATTTGCTCTCTATATATGGGAAGATCCATAGCTAGAAATAATTTGTGTTATAACAATGGCTTCAGTTTTCTTCTGCAGTTGCTAAAATATGTGACTTCATATTATTCTGAGTATGTTATAATCTGCTTTGAGTATAGTAAAGGAATGTGGGTGACTTAAAGGTAGTATGATGGAAGATGTTAATTAGAAGCTACTTTAAAAATATCTTGTACAAGTGAAAAATGGGTTTGTGTATGCAAACATGATTGTAAGTGAATTTGGAAAACCATTAGGTGGTATTGGCAGATGGTTGCTGCAAGATGAGTTAAACCGAAAGCAAAGTACGAAGACTCTGCAAAAGGCAAAAGAACCAGAGTTGGAGACTACCAGAAAACAAATGGTTTATCAGATGGAATATGCTAACCCAGACCAAGGTGGGAGTGCAGCTCAAATTGGCAAGAAGACAACTTTCTCAAATCACATCTCAATCACCAAAACTAATGAGAAGACCAGACTTCTAAAAATATCTGACAAATTAATCTGTACCAATAAATCCAATAGGTAATCTATGGGTGGAGCAGTATTAGAAGAGGGAGAAGTTAAAATTGAGGTGATTTACTGTTTTGTTTAGTTAAGTAGGGCTAGCAGAAAGAATAGATATTGTTGATTTTGTTCATTTGAGGAGAATAACAATGCTGCTTCTAACTTTAACTGCCAAGTAAGGACCAAGGGATGCTTCACAACACAGAAACATTTTCTTTCCTTGAGTGGTCTAGTAGCCCAGTAACTAGGTATTGGAGAAAATGTTTCCAGCAAGGGCCGTTTTTGAAGCAGATGACCTTGCTTTGTAAATCTATCTCCTCTCAAGCATGATAAATTTGACATCTTGAACTTGGAATAATTCTTATAAATGGAGGTGGGGGGATTATGAATTCTAAAAGAAGTGAAGGGCCTCATCAGGGAGTTGTATATTCTGGCAGACTGCTATCATTTATTAGAGAAGAGTGAGTGCAGCCTTCATTTTCATCTGACCTTAAAGTGCAGGGAATACTCATTTGTTTAAAGCAGGGGGGTCTCAAACTTTCAGCACATGGGATGCATGCAGTCCCTAAAATTATTTCCTGCAGCCCGCAATAATCGTATTATTCTCAGTATTTGCAATATCATTGTATGAAAAGGTTTCAGTGGTGCAGTCCTTGGGCTAATGTACTAGTCCTCGTGGTGATTTGAGTTGAGACCCCTGCTTTAAAGAAATGTAGTGGTGTGGCATGGTGGCTAAGCATGTTTTGCTAGTATTATGTGATTATTTTTATTAAAAAGACCAGATTGTAAATTGATTTACTGTTTGATTTGACAATAGTCAGACACAAAAAATCTATAAGAAGCAGACTAGGAATATTTATGTTGGAGGAGGGGGCTGGAGAGGAAGGGTAAATGAATTTCGTATAACAAAATACCTGATGCTTCTTTTGAGCTTTAACTTAGATGTTTCATAGTTCTCTGCTTGCTTGACACTGGCCATCCCCTTTATTGTCTGGTGGTATGTATAATGTTTCTGATGTGCATGTTTTCTGGTAATATTTCTTTTTGTAATGAGTCAGTACTAAAATGAAGAAATTATACTTTGTCAGATATTAACACAAAGCTGCATATGTTACTTTAGATATGGCAAAATTTGCTTTACAGTTTGCTTTTAAATTTTAGATTCCATTCTTTAATATCCCTTAAACTTGACAGATATCTGTGTTTTTCAAATTAGGTACAACCAATAAATATTTGGAAAAGTCTTGGAATATCAATGATTCACAGAAGGGATCTCAAAAAGAGCATGGCCTGTCTCAAGCAGAGATAGAGAGACAACACATCCTTCAGGAAATGAGAAAGAAAACATCACTACATAAAGACAGCAGCTGGATTAGGCAGCGCAGTGCTAGTGTGCATAAGGAACCTGTTAATCTATACAAGAATACAATGAGAAGGTAGGACCCTTGTTGAAAACTGTACTCTTAAATTTGCCTCTAATAAATATTTAGTTTTGGAGCACTCTAAATGTTGCTTTGCAACACAGATTGCAAGGCCAGTATCTAAAAGATTTAGAACTAATTTGAGTCACAGCATAGTGAGATAAAACCTGCTTGTGTTATAGCTGAGATCAAATATTTGCAAATACTGAGTATAAAGGTGTTATTGTGTGGAATGTAAATATTTCCTCAGTTGCTTATTTTTCCTTTTATGTATCAGTAATGCAAATTTGTGATGAATGTGCCATGTCGTTTCCACATGTATTTGAGAACTTCAGTAATTTAATTTGTTGTGAAATGAAGCTTAAATATAGGTTCTGAAAAAATAATAATCATTTTCAGGAATTTCTAACATGTAAATGCCTACTATAAAGTTCAGACTTGCTATGTTTGTTGCTTGTATGGTATCCAAAGATTAGGTTTGTCACTTAGGAAACAGTAGGATATCAGTCATGAGAACTCATAGCTGTTGTGCCAAGATCTGGTTCCTCAACAGTGTGACTATCTCACAGGAGGACAGTCTATTTTAGAGCTGGTATCCATTAGAGAAAAATACAAACACCATCACTGGCTGATGTCATTACTAAATAAAAGCAATTTCATTTTGGTTCTTAAGTGTGTTCTACTCTTAACATTAGTACTTCAACCTCACCTTTTTTGGTTATTTTTCCCCTAAGGCTAGTGAAACACAGTAATACTAAATAGTTTGTAGCACAGTAACAATAAATAGTTTGTAGGTGCTAATATTTTTAATAAAGGAATGTAATAAAACATTTCTTCAGGTTATCAAAAATAATTGTGCTCAGAAAATGTAAAAATAGATATGGTAGCTATTTTGGTACCATAGATAATGTGAAAACTTAAATATTTCTTTTCTTTAATAATCAAAGCATGCTAAAGAGTGAGTTGTTAAGAGGATGTGTTTCTGGACAGTAAAGTTCTAATATTCTGCATTTCACAATTATGCATTTTAGAGGTGAATCTTTAGATAATCTTGATTCCTCAAGAGCAAGTTCTTGGAGACCGCAATCTTGGACCAATCAATCTGCGTCTTCCACATCCTTGTCCTCTAGTAAAGATTGTAGTCGCCCTGCTCCTCCAGTATCTACTTCAAACCGGGCCTACATGCGAACCCCCTCCTCCAGTTTAGCACCTCCTTCAGCCAGCTCTGGAAGATCGGTGACTTCATCCCACAGTTTCCCTTCAGCACCTTCTCCTGTACCTCGTGCTCAGTCTCCTTCCTCCACTTCCCAGTCAGGGGCTCAGCAGCGTAACAAGTAAGTAATTACCCATCTGTTAAAACTTCATAAACAGTTGGCTGTACTGTGGACATACTCATACAGTAGCAACAGCAGGGGAGTTGGAGCCAAGGAGTCTTGTTCAAAGTGTGCACTGACTTGCTATGATCTTAAGCAAGTTACCTGATCACCCAATATTAGCGTCTCATTGCATGTGAAACAGGCATAATTATATTGTACTTGCCTTCCATGCCAGAGTGTTGTAAAACTTAATTAATATTTGAAAAGTGGTTTATCTTACTGAAAGGCATCATACAAGAACATTGAATCATCACTTCCATGTTCCGCATAGCTGTTAAGAAAGTTTCCCAGGGTTTTGTTGCTACTGCCTTACACTGGTAGAGAGAAGATGAAGCGATAAATATTTAGTCACTCAGCTCAAAATGATTTTTTGATTACCAAAATAATTAGTAATGGTCTCCTTGTGCTTTCCAGACATCCCTTCTGACATTTATTGGTTTTGTAAGATCTTTTGTTTAAAAAATTGATACATAAAGTTTCAAAACCCACATTTTATTGACCACATCTCTTTTGCTGGCATGTGGCCAACATCATCTCAAGGAACACTCAAGAATGTTTATGGCCAGTGACCTTGGAATTGTAGGACATGTCACTATTTATTTTAATCCAGCAAAGGAAGTAATAGTTACAGTTTATTTTAGAATGAAAATAACGATGCTGTCTCCTGTATTTAAAACTTTTTAAAACAAATGCATGAGAGATTTTGGAAACTCTTACACAATTACATGCAGTAGTAAGTGTAACAAGAACACGTTAAAGCATTCCTTCACCTGTCCTAGCTCTAGCAGTCTTGAACATTTTGATGAATTATTGTTTCTTTTATAAGCTAGACTACTTAATTCTTTTTAATATAAGAAAAAGACCCTCTTAAAGATGGCTGCTTGTTTCCTCTTCTGTATTCTGATTTCAAATAATCTGTCTGATGCATTGAAATTGAATTCAGTGTGTTTGAATGAATTACTGAAGGCTGATCTGGGCTGATATTATCTAGCAAGCTACAAATGGTGGTACTTTGCAAAGGTGTTTGCTAAAGTGTAGTCCTTATAATAGTTTCTTCTTATGTATCACTACTTTTCAAATTTAGCAATATCTGTTTTAGCCACATCTTCAGCCAACATTTGTCATAACAAAAATAGTACACAAGAATGCAACATAAAATCTTTTGTTCACTTCTGTTTTGTCCGTGTGTGGTTGTCTATTTTTTCATTTAAATTTTAGATTTTTATAGACTGCAAATTTAATTACAGAATAATTAAATAATTTTTGCTTTTCCAGAGAACCTAATTTTCCAATTACCACTGCACCACACAGTCTTCTGCTTTCTCTCATGACATCATGCTTTTTCATTTTTTTAAAAACCTTTTCAAGTTGGTTTTGTGGTCCTGAGCCACGTTCTTGTTCTGTATCTAGGTCAGTCAGTGGGAAGAGAATGTGTTCATATTGTAATAACGTTCTGGGCAAAGGAGCAGCCATGATCATCGAATCTCTTGGTCTTTGTTATCATTTACATTGTTTTAAGGTGAGAGTTGGGCGAACATCATGAAGAATTGGGAACTAACTTGGAGGACGCATGGCTACTCGGCGTTCTGGTGGCATAGGCTCTATTAATCGTGTGCTACACGCTTTACTTGTTGTGTGCTAGATGCATATATCCATGCAACAATCCTATGTGTAGGCATTAAGCATTCACTTAATACTACTTCTCTGATTCTGATTCGGGTTTTAACATTTACACTCGTCTTTTGAAAAAGTGAAAAGTAATTTTCAGAAAATACAGAGCCACTTGTCCTCTGAAAATCAGGCCACTTTATGGTGTGTCAGGTTGTATACATAAAAAGTGAGTCACCTCAAATCTTGCCACTTTGTCACAATCCCCTTACTAAAGAGAGCACATAGTTGCATTGCTCCATGAGTAACCGAGAAACTAGATTATGACTTACATGCTTCAGGTTCCTGGTTACCCCCAGGCTGAAGGGAACAAGTAATCCAGGCCAGCTGTGTTGGCAGGCATAAAACAGGGGAAGGAGCCAAGATTCCACTTATTTTTATATACCTGCATGGAAGAAAGAATAGTAATCCAAACAAGCTGTTCTCTGAAGTCCTTCCTCCATGTTATCCAGCATGTAAATGGTATCAGTGGCAATACAGAGACAGTCCACCCAGAGGCCATGCAGTTTATTTCTGTATGTGTGTCCTCTGTCTCCTTGGAATGTGGAGAATGATAGCTTGGTCCCCATTGTAGTAATGCAGTGGTCAGCCATTCGGCTTAAACATTTTAACAGTAGTATAAGAAAGAGTAACCAGAATCATATTTTGGCAAAATGAAGAAATCCGGAGTGCCCAAGAATGCTTTAGTTATGCCTACACACTTAGAATACTTGGTCATAAATGCTTCTTGTCTTGAAAAGCAAGGGGTGGGGTGGGGGAGTGGGGAGTGTCAGAGGCCCACAGAATGAAAAAGCAGAGGGTTGCATGGAATCTGCAAGTGGCACACCCAAATGTTATGTGCCAAAATTGCTGTCGTCATTTCAAGAACAAGTTATTTCATGCTGGGCCATCTTTTAAATTTTGTTTTCAGAGAAATTGAAGCTTCAACAAGATTTCATGAACTAACCTCTGAATCATCTCTGCTTCTAGGTGCTTAGAATGTGCATCTCTGCTATTAGTTTGCCAATCACCTCCTTAAAAATTGTCCATCTGGTTGGCTGCGTTTAAATTGTATGGTTGCTTTTGCTAATGTTGGTTTATGGGTCAGGCTTTGCTCATTTTTACAGTAAGCTGTTTCTGAACATGTGATCTCCGGTGTTTGAAATCAGTTGCTAATTATTGGTGTTTAATACAGTGCGCGGGTTGTGGATGTGACCTCGGGGGCTCCCGCTCAGGAGCTGAAGTCAGGATCCGAAACAATGAACTCTTCTGCAACGACTGCTACGTCAGATTTAAAAGTAAGGAGACCAATCTATAATAAGAGTGTCAACACTTCATTTTCTACTTTTTTCTCTTGGCTCCCCAGCCTGCACAGTGCTGTATTTTCAGAGACTCTTTCATTTAGTGATAACTTGGTATATTGACAAATTGATTCATAAAGGTGGTTCTTAGTTTCTCTTTCTTCATGGGCTGTACTCACCACAACCTACTGGGCAGTGGTTTGCTACCCGATCATTATACTTCATTCTTTACAAATCTGAGAAAGTGGCATCTTAAGTATGCAGTTAGAGGTTGATTGCAGCACATGTAGAGGCATCTGAGCTAGCTTTAATCTAGCCAGCTAGACTAACAATAGCAGTGAAGCCACAGAAACACAGAGTAGCTGGTTCTGGTGGGGTGTGGCAGCCAGCGCTGCATCTCTTGCTTCTGTGGCTCCAGTGCCCCTGTGACTGGAGTATACTTGAAGAACTCCTTTGGTTGCAGGGTAGGCATGCCCTAAAAGTCAATTGCTGCTTGCTAAGTAATATATCAGTCACTGTCCAAAATTGTATCTGTTTATAAAACTGACCTATCCCCATGCCAGGAAAATGATTAGTTTATCCTAATTAAAGTATGTTGGTTACTGTCTCCAAAGCTAATATATTTTTAATTATATCCTCATGATTGATTATTCATTTGGCTGTATTAGCTCAGCAGTGGGTTTATTTATTTGCAGATTTTAATTAAAGGATTCAGTGCAGTATTTTTTTCTCTTACAGATTCTAACTTAATGAGCTCAGTATGGTTGCTTGAATAAACAGTATTTTTTTTGTCCTGACTGCTGCAGAATGTAATTTTGAGGAGAGCTCTTTCTCCAGAGTCTCCTGTTTAGCTATGTTTATGTGGCAAACCCAAATTTCTTTGAACTAATAATTTCGAGTCTGCAGGAGTTTCAGAGAAACTGCAAAGGTTTCTAAGAATGAATGGTACAGGGAGAAACAGTCCAACTTTTCCATTTGACTTTTGGTGTGTATGGCTCACTATGGTGTAGAGGGCAGTGGGGACTGCTACAAGGTGTGAGCTGACAGCCAGTCTTTTCTGGCTGAGGAAAAGGCCCAGAACGAGGAAGGGAAAATACTGATTCCCTTGTTACTCTCACCATTTCCAGATTGGGAGTTTGGTGTGTGTTTTGGGAAGGTGAAGGGACGCCACTTGTTTTACAAAACTATTGTGATGCCTCTGCTAGAGAAATCATTCTGTGTTGTGTAACTGTTGCCGACTTGCCTTTACTCACCTGCCATTTCTTGAGGACATTGCTGTGTAAGTGACAGAACACTGGCATGTTGAATCCACAAATTATGTTATTAAAGCTAGCCTGTATGTAAGTGGTGGAAAATTTCCTGTAGTGGATGAGGATGAAGTCTTTCTGCTGCTTTCTGAATCTCTCGAGTTGCCTGTAATAGTCTGGGCCACAAAGCAGTGGTAACAGGTAGCCATCCCTGGATGGAATTACTCTGGAGCGCCTCACTTCTCCACCCTTCTTATAGACCTCAGAGGGTAGTTTGGGGCAAGAGAGCTCTCTTGCAGGTTTACTGAAGGATTCTCCTGTTACCCGGTTTGGTGTGCATACTATGCCATTGAGAGAGAAGGGTAGAGGAAATGGGCTGTAGAGCTTTACCACATGCATGGAATGAAATGAATAATGCATAATATGGCTATGTGATTACATAAGAGAAATGTTATATGGGGAGCATGAATGTTCCTCGATCTGCAGTGGAGACAGACAGCTTCCACATGGAATTTTGATTTTAATCTAGTAAGTCCAGTTGTCTGGACCTGGATAGCTGAGAGAGTTGTCCTTCCCACGGTATGTTGTTACAGCAGTTGTGATCAATGGAGGCATGTAAGCTAGACCCCCATCCTATTCTAGATGAGAGTGCTGTTTAGAGTGCAGTCTCCATAAAAGGGTCTTGACTCTGGACTAGGTTCTGCTCTTTCATTCCTCTGTCTGACAGAATTTGTTTGTGAAACTTCCAAACATCCTCTACTGTGGCCAATTTGCTTCCTACATATATGGATAGAAGGTTGGTTAAGAGTCTTAGGTTGGGAAATTGTAGAATTATTGTAATAATGGGATGCAAAAGTATTATAAAAAGTTGGTGACCATCTCTTGTTGTTGGCACTGGTTTTAATTGTAGCATTTTTTTAATATTGCAAAAGCATCAGAGTATTGTATGGATACTTGAAATATTAATTGAAAAGATTCATGATTTTTAAGGGCTCAGCTATTTGGCAAGTGTTTATTTGCTCCCCTTTCCCCCCAAAACAAAAACCCCTGCCCTATCTGTACCTCACAAAAAAACCCCAGTGTTTTTAACTGAGGATGCCTTTTTTTAAAATGATGATTTTGGATTGATTTGATACACCACTGAAGATCGTTTTGTTTGATATGGCAGTGTAAGTTTACTTTTGCATTATAACCAGTCTTGCTAATGTTC
Organism: Podocnemis expansa; assembly: GCA_007922195.1. Classification (NCBI taxonomy): domain Eukaryota; kingdom Metazoa; phylum Chordata; order Testudines; family Podocnemididae; genus Podocnemis; species Podocnemis expansa. The sequence continues at coordinate 32,595,301 of ML681993.1, read as the reverse complement.
ATTTATAGTTTTCACATTGACTTTAACTTGTATTTAGATTCTGTATTACTACCTATTTGCAAAAGGGAAGCACAAACAGATATTAATATTTTGATATGCAATTTTGATCTCAGTCTCTTATATTTACTAAATAACCCAATAAAAATGTATCTTAATTAAATCTTTTTTTCCCTGTTTCTCCCCCATGCCAACAGCTGGACAGCCAACCTCCATGTGAAGCAAGCATAAGTATAAATCCACTGTTGCAGATAGAAGAAGAGGTGGTTGTTGGTGATGTAGATCTATAAATATGTATTTTGTGTGCTCTTTAAGGGTAACTTTTTTGCCTGGTTGGATTATGTAGAAGGTGCATTATATTCTTCATTCAATTGTATTTTTAGTTATTTATGAGAAAGTAATCACAAGGAGGAAATCTCATGAGAAAACACATTCACTTTTTGACTTCAACGTAGTTAAAAGCACAAGGAAAACAAACATTTATCAGTAATACCTTCAAAATATTTTTGAGGCTGATAATCAGTGGTTCCAGTGGTATATGAAGAAGATATTTTGCTTTTTTTGCTCTTAAATGAGCACTGTTGAAATAGTTAATATAAATATGTATTTGCAGTTCCTGTCTTTATTTTTGACATATGCTATCAAGTGACTTGTCTAAGATAATATGAAGCCACTTTAAAATGTACACCAAAATGTTTGCTTTCTGTATTCAGGTTTCTAAAATTGTTTAATATTTACTTTTCGAAAGTGAAATTCACAGTATAGTCTGTTTGCTCAGTGGTGATGGCATAATGTTTTGCATAAGAACAATGGAACCTATTCAGCGGAAAGGTGTCTCTTTTCTCTTTATTATTGAAAAATAAATCTATCACTTCCCCTCGGAAAGTGGAGAATTTTTCTGTTGAATTCCAGTACACTTGTAAATAAATGTTTTTTGATGCTGCATTTATTAGATGTGTTCTTCTCTTTCCTGCTTTTCAAAATACTGAGGCCCATGAAAGGCACATGAGGAGAATTTTGCTGAACAATAAAGTTGATTGTTTAAATTTGTTTTGGTAAAGCATTCCTTGTTTAATATTTAAAGCACTGCTATACATATACAGGTAAACTGATGACTTATTTCTTCCTGTATGCTGTTTCATTCACTCCAGTTTCAAATGTGGTAGCTTTTTGTTGTTTTCCTCTCAAACTCCATTTTTTTTTCTTTTCCAAACAGTTCAGTTAACCTGACTGAATGTTGTGTATTGCATAAGATGTGCTAGGTCAGTGTTGGCCACAGAACACTTTGGGGCTTGGAATACATTGATGGAACACACACATGCTGGCGGGGAGTCGTACTGAAAAATCGCCACAAATATTGCTCAAAAGTTGACTTAAAAAAATTAGTTTGGGATGTCTTTTCAGGGTCAGTCCTGTCATAGAGACAGCCTAGGTTGTTGCCTGGGATGCCAAACAATAGGGGGCACGAAGGAGGGCCACTCTTTGGGGGGGCGGGGGAGAGGGGTGATGGCTCCTGGGCATGCATTCCTGTGGGCCCTGCACTGTCCTGCATGGAGCCGAAGGCAGCGGGGGGGAGGGCAGGAATGCAGAGTGGGCTTCTACGCTGGGCTGGCTCGCCCTGCCCCCAGGGTGGGGAAGAGCCGGCCTAGGGGGCGGAGCGAGCCAGCCCAGAGGCCAGGCTTTGCTCTCCTGCCCCTACCCTGGGCCGGCTGTTCATCCCGAGGGGCATGGTGAGCTGGGCCAGCCCAGAGGCGGGAGGGGAGTGCAGAGCCCAGCCCACTCCATCCCTCGCTCAGGAGAGGGGCAGCAGTGCGGGACCAGCCTCTGGGCCGGCCTATGCCCCGCGCCCAGTCCAGTAGGGGTGGGGTCTGCACAGGCTGATTGCCCTGGGCCACACACCCCTCCTGGGGGGCCCCAAAATCACAGGCACCTAGGGCACCAGGAACCCTTGGGCTGGCTCTGCCTTCTGTTTTAGAAAGAACAAAAAGTAAGAAAGAAGGAAGAGTGAAGGAAAATCATCTGAACGAGCATCTGTCTTTCTGATAGGAGGGCGGTTAGCAATCCTCTAAGTATAAAAATTAAAAATTAAGTACAAGCATGAGAAAGTCAGTATAGCAGTCAAAAGAAGGGTGGTTAGTGGCCGCATTGTGTACAGAAAGGAAGGCCAATTTTGTTCAAAAAAGGACTGTCCTTCCTTAAAGCTTAAAAAATGTTTTCATGAAGAATAAACACAAAAAATTTTGGTAACTCAGCCGGAAGTTAGGAGTCTGGAGTGGATGGGTGAGGTTCTGTTGCTTGCAGCCTGTAGGAAGTCAGATTAAATGATGGTAATGGCCCCTTCTGGGTTTTAAGTCTGGATTTGTGGACTAATGGAAAAAGTTTTGCACAAATCAGATGGTAGAACAATTGTATTCCACTGAGCAGAATCACATATAAAACTCTTAATCATTTGCCTTTTTACTCCCCTCGGCTTGAAGGGGAAGAGATCAGATAGGACCAGGTCAACAACTAGGTATGAACAGGCCATTGCAGGGCCCCGCTAGCAAGCTTCGAAGTTTGATATCTGTTCTAGAGGCTGCTTCTGCTGTAGGTGCTGCTGGTTGGCTCATCTCATGCTGTATTTGGTGCATGATTGAGCAGATATCCCCTTTAGTTAGGAATTTCAGATTCCATTTTGTTAGACTGTTTGTCTTGCCCTCACCCCCCAATTTGGCTTTTCAATGAGGAAAAAAGAATAAGAGTCTTGAGCAAAAAGGGCCTTGTGGGGCAGCTGAAGACATTAGGAGGACTAAAAAGAAGGGATGGAAAAATTGGGTGGGGAGGACAGCATGAGGTTTGCAAGATTTGGAAAGGCAGGATCATGAGGGCTGGGCAGAAAAGAGCATTGAGACCTCTAGAGAATTTAGTCTGGTGTCTTGAACAGGAAAAAGGATGGGGCAGTTTCAGAGGGTTAGGATAATGATTGGGGCCTTGCCTGGAGTGGGGGTTATAAGGAGCCCCTCAAAGAGCATCAGTGATCCAACAGAAAGAGGGGTTGGAGTGATTTGGTGATTGGGCTGGATATGGGGTGGAATCCTGGTAGAAAATACAGACAGCCTCCCTTCCAACCTACTCCTGGCTTTGTGGGGCTGCTGTCCTCACTGGGTGCTGTAGACACCTACCAGCATAGTGGATTGTTAATGACACTCCTGTTCATCCTGCCTGGTATAGTGGACCGTTCGGGGCTGTTGCTGCTTTCCCCTCCTTTTCCCGCATGTGGCTGGGCAGAGCTGTTGCTGACTAACCTTTAACCTTGGCTTGTGAGGCTGATATTCCATCCGGCTCCTCCAAGCAGCAGGTGTTATGTATAGCCCCAAAGGGAGCGGGCTGTCAGGATACTGTGCCAGAGTGAAAGGCAAATTTTTATTATTCCATGGGCCCAAACTGTCTTCATTCAGTTTCATGCATCCATTGTCAAGCAGATACAATATTGTGGGCTTATCTGTACTGGGGGAAAAACATCTTGCTAACATATTGTCTTACCAACATTCTATTCAATGTTATTCATTTTTAAAAATATCTGTGAATTGGTCTTGGTTCACACTAGGGTTTCTATGTGGAATGCTGATCCATTGATATTTACCATGACTCCAGATTGAATGGTACCAGATAACCCATTTCTAAATATGGCTGACCTTGTCCAAGCCAAGGGCAAAATTGTGCTTAACTCTGTCAAAGCATGTCAGATAACATGTGTTGAACACTATGCTTGTTTCCAGCGCACACGCTTTCAGAGGGTGATAAGACAAAATGTCTTGCCCTTTTCAACAGACTTAGTGAGGCTGGCTGCTGTGCTGTGGGCAGAAAGAGCCTTACTGCCTATGGAAAAAATTGGTGAGGTGGGAATTTTGTCCTCTCTACATATGTATGTTCATTCATCACCACTAGTTGACTTTCCAGCTCTTCAGAGAAAGTCATTTGGAGGAATCATTTATTGAGTCATATGCCAACCTTCAGCTAGTAGAAGGGGAGGTGGGTAGAAGTTTTCCTTGTGGGCAGGCTATCCCATGACTGCCTAGAGCAGAGTTTCTTACACCTTCCTCTGAAGCATCTAGTGCTGGCCACTCTCTGAGACAGGATGCTGCACTACATGAACCATGGGTCTGATTGAGTTCTGAAATTCCTAGGAGTTCTTAAATGTCTCTTCCCATCAGTTGTAGTTTGATAATAAAAGAGGCAATTTCTACATAGTTATTTCTCAGAGAGATTTTGGGGTACTGCTTTTGTTAAAGGTCAGTACTCTTCTGTCCAACCCCCCCCCCATTATATTAAATTATCCTATCTGGAACTTGAACCCAATGAGTCCCATATTTCCTCAAACAGCTTCACTGAATAAATAACAACACATAGTTCAGTCACTCAGACTGCCTTCTCCTAAATGGCATCAAATAAGCACTCCCATTTTTAATTCTCTCTTCTTTTTCTATGTTATTAAAATCACAAGTGGTGGTGTCAGAATGTTGGGATTATCTCTCAAATGGCATTTTTGGATCTGAAATATAACACAATAAATATACTCAAAAAAACACAAGATGGCAGTGTTTCAATGAAACTGACAGGAAAGAAAATGTGCCTGTTTTTAATCTGCTGAAGAATCCCCAAACCATTTTTTGAATTTAAAACTTAATGTTTCTCCCCTGTTCGTATTCTGCTCAGGCAGCTTGGTCGAACTATAGATCAGCAAGAAGAAGAATAGTAAATCCAAGCGATCACAGCCTGATGAAGAAATAATTTAACCTGTTGATGTTCTGCAGTACAGTCCAATGTCATCTCAGTATCTATGGCTTCTTGTATGGGAAATGAAAATGTGCACACTTCTTACTGTGAAAAAATCTCAAGCAGCAATTATAAGTTGTGAATAAAAATTGGTTTTACACAGTAACTTTCACAGTCAGTATACCAAGGCTTGTCTTCACTGAAGGCTGCAAATTTGTAAAAGACCCACTCAGCCAATTAGGAGTTTGATCCCTGAATACCAGGAGTTATGTGGCACTTTAAGACTAACAGATTTATTTTTCGCATGAGCTTTTGTGGGAGAAAATCCTACTTCGTCAGATTGGCAAATGAGTAGCACTGAGTCAAAGGAAGGCTCCTTTGGTTTGACTCAGTGTAGTGGACATGCCTGGAGGGGGGAAGCCAAACGCAGAGATGCAAGTTATTTTAAGTAACTTGTGTATCATCATTTGACTACTGCTGAAATGGGCAGGCAGTACAGACCTGCTTTCAATGTGCTTGAGCAATCAGTTATCCTCAGTATGGATGAGTGAACAAAACAACACTGTCTCCCATGGTCTTAGTCTTACCACTTGCTGGTATTGTGGACGTAGGATGTTATCTTGGACATGACCATTATCTCTTGATCATAACAGTCAATTAGATATGTGACTTCTAACTGAATAACTATTAGACAGAAGGGTGATGAAGAAAACTTGACATGCAGTTGCAATTTTCAGTGGGATTTTTGGATACTCATGTTTCACCTAGAAAATCAGTCTAATGCCACTGCCTCTATGATTGACGAAATGTCTGAGAAACCCTGACTCATCTAAAGAGTCATAAGTTCTGGATCTGCACTGTATTTGAATATACATCTAGGCCGGGCACTAATTCCAATGAGCGGTTAATCCTGCTTCTCGAACTCTGATTTACTGGCAGCAGGGCCACATTAACTGACCTGTGGGCGCTAGACTGCCTCCCACCATGGGGACCCACCCACCTGGGGACTCATCCTTCACAGCTGGGGCCAGGCCTCTGTCCCCCATCACTGGGGGTGGGGAGGGCTTGGGGCTGATGGGCATTCCTGCCCCACTCCTACTCCTGCCGGTCTGCCAGGGAAGAGGGGGCTGGCCAGCACAATGTACGGCTCCTGATGCAGCTCCCCAGGGCTTATTGGCCCTGGAAAGTTGAGCTGGGCTGGAGCAGAGGTCATACCAACCAGCCCTACCCCTAGGCAAAGCGAGCAGGTTCTGGCCCAACCCGTCCTGCTCCTGGGATGTGGACTAGCTGGCCCAGGGGTGGAGTGGGAGTGCAGAGCCTGGTCTCTGGCTCCAGGGTCACCCCTTGCCCCACCCTGGCTCTGGTAGTGCAGAAGTGCTCTCAGTGGTCCTGCCCTCCTGGCAATGAATGGGGGGGTGGTGCTGGACTATTATAGAGCTTTTAGGGGCTGGAGCTTAGGGCCCCCCTTTTGGCCAGAGCTAAAGCCCCTGCAATAGTCTGGCCCTGATTGGCAGAGGAGTCTGATAATAGTCTCCAGCCAGGAGGGCCATTTAAGTAAAATATATCAAAAGCTAATAAGCCATTCTAATAAGATTTTGTCAATCTAAATTTACTAGTGGTCAGTTCCGAATGTTTATCTGCTCTGTGTTTCTAGTTATTACTGATGATAAATTCTCCAAACATAGCACTTCTGAATGTTGTGTGTTTTCAGTTTTACTAGCGTATGTGTGTGTATTCATACGTATATATAAATTAACCCAATAAAATGGCCTCCTTTACAATGTATGAATGTGTATTGAGGTTGGCAGCCATTCTCCTGGGTCTGCTAACAGATATTCAGGCTTAGCAGGTTCTATTAACTGGTGTCTGGACTTAGTGCAAGTTGCAAAAGCCAAAAAGAAAAGTTAGAGGCTAATACTTTGAAGAAAGTCACTTTGTCAGGTGAACCTGCTGAGGAAGTTTCTCTCTAGGTTGAAGCAACAGATCTATGTTAAGCTTGTTTCAGCTAAAAGTTGTTCTCTGAAAATCTTTAAACCAATTAGGATTATTCTTAGAAGAGGTTAAAGGGGCAGATCCTGCTGTTTCCAAATGGAAAAGTTCAACATGGTTATAGGCTGACTGAAGGAATGAATGTTGTTAAGCCAATTTATTTGTGTTGGACTAGCTACCGTTAGTGGGTTTTAATAGAAAAGCTATTTTTCTGGGTATAATGTCTCCAAGAGCAGTTCTGAAATGAGGTCATTGTTTTAGCGTGGAAGGAAGTGAGAATTTTTCTGCAGCACAATTACTACTGGGGGGAAAGGGTGGGCTGAAGAGATGGAGAGAATCTTTAACGGTATATTAAGAGTTGTAGAGTCCAAAGGGGAGTAATCTGGAGTGTTCAGTGGGGTTCCAAGTTTAGTAATATGGAAGAACCATCTTACCTGGCACATCCTATGGGGAAAAAATCGGCGAATTAAGTAGCTGCTGGGAGATATTTGCTTTTATTTTACGAATTTGCTTTAATGATCATTGTTCAAAGTCTCAATTTTACAAAATTTATATTTAAATGAGTAGACACTATGAGCCATAACAGACTGGTAAAAGAGAGTCTACAGACTAATGGGCTGCCAGCTGGGAGGTTTAAGCTAAAATCCACTGATACCCAGATATCAGTTCCTCTGAACAGACTTGCTAACCCCATAATGAGACATTTTAAATTGCTTTTCACAAGTAGCTGTGTTGTAGCAACTGTTTTTAGAGTCAATGAATTGAATTTGTTCTCAGGCAGTTAAGCAGATGTACCATTTATCAGTTTTCCAATTATAGCTGTTTTTTCTGAGGTGGAAATTAATCGATGTTTAAGGATAGATGGCATGATTATAATAATCTAGTCTGACTTCCTGCAAAATAGAGGCCAAACATACCTCACCCAATAATTTCTGCATCAAGCCCATAGCCTCTGCTTGAGCTCCAGTGTGTGTGTGTGTGTGTGTGTGTGTGTGTGTGTGTTTGTGTAAATTGCCTCTCATTTTTAGTCTACATTAATCTAGCTTCAGCTTTCAATTGTTGTATCAAGTCTGTCTTTTCCTGCTAGATTACAAACAGATTTAACATGATCAGTTGCTTCTCAATTTTGTCGTACATACATGTTGAGATTTTTATTACACCATTCATGGTTTCAGATGGTACTTGGTCCTGACATGAGTGCGGGTGACTGGACTCAATGACGTTTCATGATCTTGTCCAGTTTCTATGATTCTATATTGAAATTCTTTACACTGAAATTTTTACAAAAGGGTTGCCTCTACTGTGTGTATATAAATATAAAATGAACAACAGGGTGTGGTATGATAAAGATTTCATGGGCTTGAGTTTAGAATGGCCTCAGGGACTCCTTAAGTTGCTATTCCACTTGCTGTTTTATAAGTTTAACATTTCTGAACCAATTTCCTTCAAATCTGTCTTTTAATTTTAAGTCCCTTTGAAATCCACAAAACAAAATAATTTGTTTGATTATATTATGAAGTTACAAAGTTATAGATGTTTAAATCTCAGTCAGATAAATCAAAATGTCTTTTCAAATGTATATAATTAGTTTGAAAAACGTGTAAGAAATATTCAAAGGAAGAGTAACTGATAACTTTAAACATTCACAACAAGCCACTGAATTGATTTGCTTTCAACATGGCCTGAAGTTTAAATCTTGAAACAAGTCATGTTTGAAAATATCTTCTTCAGAATTTGTAGAGAATCATAGGGTTGGAAGGGACCCCACGAGGTCATCTAGTCCAACCCCCTGCCAAAAAAGCAGGACCACTCCCACTAGATTCTCTCAGCCAGGGTTTTGTCTAGCTGGGCCTTGAACACCTCCAAAGACGGAGATTCCACCACCTCCTTAGGTAGCTTTATTCCAATGCTTCACTACTCGCCTAGTAAGAAAGTTTTTCCTAATATCCAGTCTGGACCTCCCCAGCTGTAACTTGAAACCATTGCTCTGTGTTCTGTCCTCTGTTACTACTGAGAACAGCTGAGCTCCATCCTCCTTGGAGCATCCCTTCAAGTAGTTGAAGGTTGCTATCCAATCCCCCCTCAGTCTTCTCTTCTGCAGGCTAAATAAGCCTAGTTCCTTCAGTCTTTCTTCATAGGGCTTGTGCTCCAACCCTTTGATCATTTTTGTTGCCCTCCTCTGGACTCCCTCTAATTTGTCCATGTCCTTTTTGTAGTGGGGAGCCCAAAACTGGACACAGTATTCCCGATGTGGCCTCACCAGTGCTGAAGAGAGGGGAACAATCACATCCCTCGGTCTGCTGGCAACACTTCTTCTGATGCAGCCCAGTATGCCATTGGCCTTTTTGGCAGCAAGAGCACACTGCTGACTCATATCCAGCTTCCCATCCACCATGACTCCCAGGTCCTTTTCTCCAGTGCTGCTATTTAGCTGATCCCTCCCCAGCCTGTAGCAGTACATGGGGTTTTTTTCATCCCAAGTGCAGGATTTTACACTTGTCCTTGTTGAACCTCATGAGATTTCTATTGGTCCACTGCTCCAATTTGTCTAGGTCTCCCTGAATCCTGTCCCTGCCCTCCAGGGTGTCTACCATTCCCCCCAGCTTGGTGTTATCTGCAAACTTACTCAGTGTACAATCTATCCCATCATCCAGATCATTAATGAAGATGTTGAACAGAACCGGCCCCAGGACCGACCCCTGGGCACACCACTCGTTACTGGTTGCTAACTTGACATGGAGCCATTGATTCCTACACACTGAAACTGTTGATCTAGCCAGTTTTCTATCCACCTTACCGTCCATGCATCCAACCCATACTTCCTTAATTTGCCAGTGCGAATGCTGTGGGAAACTGTATCAAAAGCCTTGCTAAAGTCAAGGTATATCACATCAACGGCTCTTCCTGCATCCACAAATCCAGTCATCTTATCATAGAAGACAATGAGGTTGGTCAGGCATGATTTACCCTTGGTGAATCCATGCTGACTGTTCCTGATTACTCTACATTCCTCCAAGTGTTTCAGGATGGATTCTTTGAGAACCTGCTCCATGATTTTTCCAAAGACTGAGGTGAGGCTGACAGATCTGTAATTCCCTGGATCCTCCTTTTTTCCTTTCTTGAAGATAGGCACTATATTTGCTTTTTTTCCAGTCCTCTGGCACTTCCCCCATTCGCCATGAGTTTTCAAAGATAATGGCCAACGGTACTGCTATCTCATCAGCCAGCTCCCTCAGCACCCTCGGATGCAGTTCATCCGGCCCCATGGACTTGTGCACATCTACCATGGACTTGTGCACATCTAAGAGAGTTGAACATTTTCAAACTAACTAGCTGAAATGTTTTCATTGAATCCTAATGCTGCCTCAAAATTAAGGAGCCTGTCTGCACAGAATCACAGCAATGTAGGACCAGAAAGAAGCTCAATAATTCATGTAGTCCAATCCCCTGCACTGAAATAGGACCAAGCATTGTCGCTCATGGCCATCCATTTTAGAAGTTTGTCTGATCCATTCATAAAAGCATGGTGACAGAGATTCCTCAGTCTCCCTAAGGTAATTTTGTTTCAGTATTTAACTACCCTGACAATAAGGTAAGACCTTAGAAAACTTCATAAGTCTGCCTTGCTACATTTAAAGTCAATACTATTTGTCCTGTCATCAGCACTTAAGAAGGAGATTTTTATCATTCTCCTCTTTATAATAACAGCCTCAAACATTTTGAACATTATCATGGTCCCCCCTCCCTCCCCTCCCCTCCCCTCCCCATCATCTCTCCTCCAGACTAAGCAAACCTATTTTCAGTCTTTCCCTCTAGGGCATCTTCTCTAGACCTTTAATCATTTCTGTTGCTCTTGCCTGGACTTTCCTCAGTTTTCTGAAGTGTGGTGCCCAGAACTGGATACACTACTCCAGTTGAGGTCTTACTGGTACAAAGGAAGAATCAATTCTAGTTTCTTGTTTACAACACTCCTAAAATATCTCTCAAGTCCCTTTGATAATCCGACCCTGTCTGTGGCCGTTCAGCCAAAAAGTTTGATACTACTGATCTAGCACAGAGGGGTATTCCCAGAGGTGAATGTTTACACATTAGAAAAAGGAGGCGAATGACCAGTCGCAACGTAATGTGTTTTGTCACAAGACTCCCAGAGCAAGACACTGTCATGGACTGCAGCTGTTAAACTGGACAAAAAATCTACTATTTGTAAGATTTCATTCTTACCTGGCCTGTACTTTGGCTTGTCTACACTTTGAAAATTTACTGGCAGAATTTCTTGGTGTCTGCTCATGAGGGCAACTAACTTGACCTCTATGCTGGTTCTGTCTGACATTGTCTTTCCCACCATCAGGAGCCCTGCAGAATTTACTGCTTATGGTGTAAGACATGCCACATCTGTCCCTGAGTAAGATATATTTAATTTGTTGCTTGGATAATTCGCCTAAGCAGCTGCCATATCACCCCCAAGGAGTATATAAAGTGGCAAGAACAAGTCTCCAATATAGCCAATGCCTATGTCACATCAGATCCAACAGTCCAGCTGCCTGGTTTTGGCCTTCCAAAGCCGTCTTCGGGTAAAGCTCCATTGCTTCATATGTGGAGGGATTAGAAGTGCTGCCAATGACTATAACTGGCACCTTTTGTGATTCCTGCTTTGCCACTGTGGGTCCTGAGGAGATGTAGGCCACATACTTGCAGGCTGTCTGGTTCTCATATGGACTTGCACAATGCTATTCTCTTACCTGTTGAATGGTTAAGTGTCTTACGCTAATGCTTGCTTGGCCCATCTATGTAGATGCAATTGTAGCAAGAACACACTGGCAGAATTATACTGCTATAATTATATAGCTGCAGTTTTACTGATATAGCTCTTCTGCTAAATTTCTGCACATAGACAGGCCCTGATAAGAGGTTGGGTGATGCTCCACTGTGTTAATCTCCGTAAATTGGATAGGAGCAAATTCCATTTTTAATAGGCAACCTCCTGCAAATTACAGTTCACTAACAGGGTGTTTGGCAAGTACAGAGAAAGGGTTTCCAGAGTGTGGCCTGTCATCCCAATGCAGCACACAGTGTTCTGCAACCTTGCCAGTTGCTATTGTCACACACATGCATATCTTGAAGAATTCCAAAGGGGTAGCCGTGTTGGTCTAGTTCAGCAAACAGACAAGGAGTCTGGTGGTACTTTTAAAGACTAAAAAATGTCAGTCTGACAAAGTGGGATTTCCAGAAAACTCATGTGATTAAAAAAAACGAGTCTTTTAAGTGCCACAGGACTTCTTGTTTGTTATCTTGAAGCAGGACATTCCTGGTGCTGCCACGTCAAGTGTCATCTTATGCAGCCTCCATTCAGATTGAGGGAGTATTGCATAGATAGGACTTACATTCAGTATGCGTCATGCCCTAGTAGGAATGACAATGGCAGTTATAACAATACTATTTTAGTTCAAATTATGGGGAGGACCCTGCTCCCACCAACGCTAAAACACTAACTTGAATGTTGGCAGTTTGATATCTGAGCAAATTGCCAGGGTTCAGCCTGGTCACTGATCTTAACATTCGGTGGAATTTCAACCCTTCGCTAGCAAGGTGTGCTGCACAAAAATAAGTGTGTGTTTGAGAAGCTAGTCAGAGTAGTTGTTTAACCCAGAATTAACATGAGCAGCAAATATGACAGCCATGTGTGGGGTTCTGTCAGCAGTGACAATACAAATGTCTCACCAACGGGTTTTTTGTCATCAACAGATGAATGACAAATTGCCCCTATTTCTCTTCTATTGGAGTAATTCACCATTTTGCATCTCAAAGTAAGAGGAATTCAATACTCTTCTGCAATATGTCATGCTTTGATTTCTATCTCAGAAGAATTTTTTCTGCCTTGGTGGTTAGATCCTCAATACATATAAGAATAACATTGAGCCCTGGAATTTCACTCTCCTTGGTAAGAAATTCTTCTGTTACCAAGTGAAGATTCTCTGGGTTCCTGTGTGTTGAAGAGCCCTCATGTCACTCTAATAAGCTGTTTAATATGTGAGGATAACTTTCTGCATAGTACATACCTCTCTGCCTTTGTTTCATTAACTCAACCCTATTTAATTTTACTCTCACTTCATTTTCCCCATCCCACTTGCTAAATGTGTAGTTCAAAGTATTAGAAGAACATACTCAGTATCAGAGTACCGTGAATGTGACATAGAAATTTGGCCTATATTCCTGTGGACTCCTGCAAAACTGTGTTCCTCTGTGGTGTCTCAGCCTGATTAAGTATCCTATCTAGCAGTACGTCTGTAGTGTTGAATCTATCTTAGGCAGATATTCCATACCATAACTGATCATGTATGTCATCTTGAAATGGGAGAATTACTCATAGAAATTAATTGAAATTGCTAAACTCATTGAGGTTGTGAAATCAAAGCATCATTTTCATCTAGAGCTGGAAGGCATTTTAGTTCATCCCATCAGTCTGTCAAGGATGTGGCCCTTGGAGAATGCTAACAAACCAATTCATCTCTATGGATAGAACCAGCTCCCTGTCTCTCAGAAAGAATATTTAAACCTGACACTCCTGATGTTCTTAATCAAAATAGTATTTTTCTTAAAGCTTCAGTGCCTCTGTTTCTCTAAACAGTAACAGGGCTTGCTATATTATTTAGCAAATATATTTATCTTCCAACTATTGTTCATGGTGATGCATTTATAATTTAGTACACATACGTTGACTGTCACTCTCTGATTCCCACAGGGCCTGAGCTGTATGGTTTCAAGTATAATTCTAAATAAAAATAAGTGTGGGAGTCTTTTGCCCATTTATTGCCTCCTGTGATGGAGCTGGCACTCTGCAAGATCACCAGTGGTATATAGCTTTAGAAGATGATCTTTGGATCTAAGCCACTGGCACCAGATAGTTTTTGCTGACCTTCAGTGGCTGCAAGGAATGGGAGCACATGCAGATGTTTGCTAAAAGTACAAAAATGGATTAAGACACTTGTACCATGGGTGATTCAATAGAATAATCATCTGAACTGTGACTCGGTTCTGTGTGGCTTATTTCTAAGGCACCTAAGTGGTAGCTTTGACTAAGCTTAACACTGAGATGATTTTCAGCTGGTAAAATCAGCATGACTCCATTGATATCAACAGCATAACACTGATTTACACTAGCTAAGGATCCAGCCATGAATTTAAAAATGTATGGGTTTAAAAAACAAACAAACCCCAAACCAAAGCAACAGCTAGGGCTTGTAGTTAAATAAAGATGCTTCCTGTTTTCCTGATGTATGGCAGCATAAGAATTACTTTGTAGTATTTCTGAACTTTGAGAGAAGCACTAGGAGACTACTAGTGTGTGCAAAAACAAAATAAATCATCTTCTAGGGAAGCTGCGGAGTGCCCACACATTTTGGGAGCCTATACTTCATCCTTGTGATGCTCATGGCTTCTCTGATTTCAAGGATTCAGTGTGTCTAGTAATTTTTGCATATCAGGTGATTTGTTTTGACTGCAAGGAAAATGAGAGTAACCCCAGGAATTTCGATACAAATTGAATTCAGCTGGCAGTTTTCAGTTAACTGTCTCCATCAAGAACCATTTGTTCATGATTAGATACAATGATTGGTTGGCATAAAATGTCCTTGATGTATTGGATTTTATTGTGATCTAATGAAGTTAGGACAATCTCTGCTGATGATAAGCTTTGGCAGGCAGTGGGTTTGCATTTTCCTCATTAGATTGTACTGCTTGTTCTGCTTCTCTTTACAGAGTTTTCATGTGGTATTTTCTAGCTTTCCTAGTTAGATTATTTCAAAAGTTGTCTGTGAAGCTACACTGACTTCTGTTCTCAACCAGACTGGTGATGCATCCTGCAGCTCCTTGTGAGTTTGTGTTAAATGGAATAAGTGTAAAGTGCAAGACAAGAACTTTGAAACATGAAATTAATGCATTTATTTAATCTTAGACTCAGTTTGGTATGATATTAACTTTATAATTGTTTCGCTCATTGTTTTTCTTCATGGAACAAAGGGATTCTAACACTTGGAAAGTGAGACAGAAGAGTAATTTTCAGTAACAGTGGAAATCTTAAGAAGTTCCCCCATCTTGCCTGGATTTGTTTTGCTATCAGACTGGTATAGATTGGAAAATGTGCTTTTCTGGCTAAATGTGTGACACAAACAAAACTTATTTTGAATAATATATTTATCTAGACAAGTGAGTCCTTGGATGCCTGGAAGTCACCTTTCCCTTTTACAGACTATAAATGGAATCCCACTGTTTCTGGATCCATCTTCAGTAGATGGCTGGTGGTTCATCTTGCGTTAGCGTCCACAGCAGTGCTTCGCCACTGGTAGGTCACTTTTGG
Organism: Podocnemis expansa; assembly: GCA_007922195.1. Lineage (NCBI taxonomy): Eukaryota > Metazoa > Chordata > Testudines > Podocnemididae > Podocnemis > Podocnemis expansa. Next base: position 32,580,207 of record ML681993.1, on the reverse strand, counting down.
CCCAATCATCACACAGTTGTGGCCCATGTGACATCCTCAGGGCTATACAGGTATTAGATATCTCATGTGAATGTAGCCTACGCACATGGAGAGCTGCATATGCATCCCATTGTGGTAAATAGGTTGAGAACCTCTCCTCTACAGGGTAACCAAGGGAATCTTGTCTTCTCACTTTCTAATTCTTTCCCTGTTTCTTTGTTTATGTTTCAAAGAGCTTTCTGCCATTCTCTATATTTCTAGGCGGCTAAGTACAGTACAAATCCCATTCCTCAGCATTGTACAGCTGAGAAGGAACTTCACATAAGAAGTATCTTTGTGTCCTCAAAACAAGGAAGGGATGGACAAAGAGGGAGGCATATTTACACAGAGCGAGATTCATCTGTCATTCTTTCAGGTGCAAAATTTGAACTGGGTGGACCCTATCTTATGCTATGCTCCAAAATGGAAAGGAAGCATTTGTACTTCTGTGTAACATCTTCCCATGACTTGTCCTTTTGGTAACTATAAAAATAACATCTTTTATTTATATACTGATGCATTTTTTTCATCATAAAGGTCCCCAAAGCATGTTACAAATTGTTCAGGAATTACTTGATCCACAATTGAAGTGCAGTTTCCTCCAGGCTGGAATGTGGCAGTTGTTTGACAGTGTACAGCTGTTTGGGACAGGAAGCGAAGAACATTCAGTTGAAGGTAAATGGAAAATTAAGACTATAACTGTAGAAGCCGCAGTCTACTCAGGGCACTGGATCCTCTAATCTTTTCAAAAAGTCCATGGGATCGTTTAAGTTGAAGTGAGCAGACCCTTGTTTTTATGTTTTCAAAATATAGCACCATGCTGAAGAATCAATGTAGACTCCCTCAGAGGAAAGACAACTAAAGCTGATAAGATGAAAAATAAAAATGAATTTTTAAAATGTTCTTTGGAAAAATAGACACAGACTTTTCCTGAAGAATGTCCTCCATTTTTGACTGGTTCTAACCAGCACCACTTCCTCTGGGATGTGCATTTTCCTTGGAGGTCTCACATCCAAGCTTTCTCTAGACTTGAGCCTGCCTCACTTTTGAGGCTTACTGAGGCCACTACCATGTTCTCCAGGCCCGTATCATGGTTGAAGAGTTAAGATTCACCTTCCCTTAATTAAACATGTGAACATGAGGCAGGGTGGGAAAGCAAGACCTAGGAAACCAAAATTCTATAGTCTATTCTTCACTTGCATTTATTCTCATCATGCATGAAAACTGCAGTTGATTCAGTCTTTTTAATTTGGCATGTACTTGCAAGCTAATCACAGCCTAGTGTGAAATGACATCTTCTCATAGAGAACATCTGCTTTGAAAGGCCTCTTACTGCTAGTGTCTTCCTAATTTTTGTCTAGTAATAGGCTCGGAGTTTAAACAGGACTCAGAAGTCAAGGCTCAGAAATCAAGGTATGCCTAGTAGTCCCAAAGGGTCACATGGGGACTGGTCACTTAAGGAAATATTTAAAGCTAAAATCATTTTTACAAGACTACATCAAATAACAAATGGAGACACCTTTTATTCCCATTATAATTAACCTCTTTTCACCTTTTCATAACACTCCAAATGCTTGCCAGTCAAGGACAATGTTAAGAAGTCAAACAAAACAGCTGAATGGTAAGAGCATTTCCAAAAGTGATTATCCTCTCTTTTGTATAAGTGTCATTGGAATACTTCTTATTGTGCATGCTTTATGAAGATATTTCCTTCTGTTTCATTGATTGATTCTGCACTTAATTAAATTTTTATGCAGTACATTTTTATGGGAGCAAAAGAGCTACTTTTATAACTCTATAAAATACACTTTGGTGGCTATACTGTTGCTGCTTTCATTTATTTACTTATTTTTAAGTTTGGTGCTTGTTGTTACATTTTAATTAAAATAAAGTCAGTGAACAGATTGCTTTTTAAAATAGGTTTAGGAATCCTAAAAATCAGAAGAGAAAAACCCAAACAGTGATCGGTATGTTAATATTCTGTATCAGAGCAGGATTGCACTCTATAGTTATATTTTCCAAACCAGTTTTAAGTAATTTCATAAATGGGGCTATTGTTACTTAAATAGAAGGCTAGCTTGCTATTATGGTAACTTTTTCCTGATAATCTAAAAATCTGTAATTCTATCCAATTTTGTAATTTTACCCAAAAAGTGATCATATTGCTGATGTGTTTTGTATCAGCCCTAAAAACCAATTACTTTTTAGATCAGGGATTGGCAACTGTGCCAGCCCTTCTTCCCCAACCCTTACTCAGTGTTTGTGTCACCCTCTGCTGAAAATATGTGGTGGCCACCTAAAATTTCAGTGGTGGCCAAGACTGGAGTTTAGAGGGGTGCTTGCCAGGCATGCCACAGGAAGAAGTGGCTCCTCTCAAGGGTCCCCAGGAATGCTGCAGAAAGAAGCTGCCTGGACCGGCTTCTTTTGGTGGTGGCACACTGCGGAGAGGAGCTGCTCCCAGCAGGTTCTTTCCCTGGCATGCGGAGGCATGGGTATAGCAGGGACCCCCTGCACACCAGCTGCACCCAAAAGATGCTACCCAGAGTGGCTTTTGATGGCAGAACTGGCAATTTCTATGGTGCCACAGAGGGTGCTGTGTGCCAATCTGAAGGGGCTCACATGCCACTGTTGGCAAACATGCTGGGAGTTGCCTACTCCCTTTTAGATGCTTGCAGATCTTGTGGTTTTTTTCCTTTTCTTCGATGTGTTGATAAAATGCCTGGTCCAGATCCAAAGTTCATGTGTGTGAGGTGTGTGTCATGATCTGAGGTACAATTCAGACCAGTGAGAGGCGGTGTTACTACCTGCACTGTAACCCTGGGGACTACATAATGTTTTGCTGGCATTGCTCCCAGCCAGGGCTGCTTGCAACCAGCCTGCCAAAATGCAGTTCACAGCCAAATTATCTTTGTATAGCTGAAGCCCTGGTCCAGTCCCTTTGATCCCAGAAGTCCATCAGCAAGCATCAGGATCCAAACATACTCCCAGGCCCAAATTTTCCTCAAACTATGTCCCCTGAGGTGTTCAGCCCTTTCTTGGATAGCTCAGAGAAATAATAAGGTTTATTGCTTCTGCAAAGAGGCAAAGCCACATCACAGCTTATTAATGTAAGTGGGAGTAAATGCACTCTTTCCTTTAAACACAGCATTAAAGTGGTTTATTGTAGAAACAAAGTATATTTATTATCAAAATATACATTGGATAAAGAGAGTTCACATATACAGAATGAAGGTGGAAAGAGTTGCAAGTAAAACAAAACACTCTTCTAAAACATTATCTGGAAAGGTAGACTTTGCATGAGCCGGTTTCTCAGCAATCAGTTCTCAGTGATTTTAATGCTCTTTTTGAAAGACCCATCTTTCTCAGCTCGCAAGAGCTCTGTTCTCTTGTTTGTCTAGTGATGGGTGCCAAAGATGGCTGCTTTCCTTGCTTGTATCTCCTAAAGTTAAATGATGTTCCTTCAGGAGGCTCCAGTTGAATCCCTCTTGTGCAATCAGCTTGCTGGGTCCATCGGGAAGTCTCATGATGATCTTCCCTTTCTGTGGACTTCCCATGTACGTAAACAAGACTTCCATTGTTTTGATTCTACCATGTATAATTTACACTAGTGACAGGTATAGTTTCCCTTCTGACACAGGCTATTTCCAAATCTGATTTGGTGTGCTGCTGTGATCCGCTGATCTCCACTCCTGGATACCAATTTACCCCACTTTGTCAGGTGACGTTTGACTCCTGAGTCAGACCACACCAGCCTCTTGTGTATAATGAATCCCAGGCGGTGGATGTATGCCCTCTGGCTGCTCAAGGGATGGTCCCTCAGCAAGGACCCCTAGTCCCAGATACTACAGTGGGAACTTGTCTCACAGGGATTGGGACCCACTCCCAATCACTATAATCTCATGTTCATCCAGGTGACACTGAAATGGATCATCCCCAGCCTCCGTCACTCTCACTCTCTAAAGTCCACCCAGCTTTAGATAAAACAAATACTAGTTTATTGATCAGAATATGATTTTAAGTTTACAGCAAATCAATGCACAATCATTTAATAAAGTCAGAAGTAGCCACAATTGAAAGTAAAGGATATAAACCACATGCTAATCTAATAACACTATCTAGGATCACACTGTAGCTTGTTCTCATCTTTCTTACTCCCAAGTCTGGCTGTGATGGTTTGCAGCTGCCTCTGCCTCTAAAGGCAGGGCACAGTCCTTGTAGGTGTTTCAAGATGGAGTTTCTTTGGCTAAAAGCTAGCAGCCTCTCCAAGTGTCTGCATTCCTTCTTTTGACCCTCCCTCCCCAGCCTCTCCTTCCTCCTATCTAAGCCAGGGGGGTCTTTTTACATCACCTCTGTCATGTAATTCTCCAGCCTATGTGCTATAGGTAGTCCTGAGGGTCTGCGCTATGTGACATGCTTCACATCTGTACACACACATGATGCTGCAGGAAACATGATAGCACAGTAATCATGTAAAATGTAATCAGTATTCATAAAGGAACCTCGCATGGCATAACTGGCATTAAATCATACAATCACAGTGCAAAAGCGAACAGGAAAATTACACAGATCATAACCTAGAGGTGCACAGTGATACCTTCCCCATAGAGACGGGAATTGTTCTTTCCTTTATTCAGCCACACACTACAAAACATCATATCAAAGAGTTTTCATAATTCTTCCTATAGTGTTAATAGAGACATTTCACGTTAATTACCATTCCATGTTAATTACCAGTGTGTCATCAGCATTCAGAAAAAATAAGTTCTATACACCTTTTAATACAGTAATATTGTACAAAACTAGTTGATTCAATTGATTATGTCTTGAGGATCCATCCCATGTCTTTGTAGACCAGTCAACCTTTGAAATAGATTCTTCTGAAAAGCCCAAGCTGCTCCTGCTTGGCATAGACCTCATGCTCCCTATTCTCCCACTTGTGAGGTTTGTCTCCACCCCTTGTTAGCTTGATAGGTCTGTTTACTAACTATATGTAAACTGAAGTAAACACACACTTAATTGCTCACGACAGACCTGTTTAACAACTCTCCCTGTCGTGTCTGGTATGCATACTTTAGTTATAATTCTTGCATGCATTCAAACTCTTAATGCCCTTCACATGCATACATCTCACAAAAACTTTAATGATCCATGAGTTTAGTTTTCAAATGATACCGCATAAGGCATTTTTTGTACAAAGATGATTACATGTTGCATAAAGTGTGAATACATGGGTGAGTAGTGTCACAAAGGTCCATGGAGTCTTCGGTGGCAACTCACTGTGACCTAAAGTCAGAATCAGATGGTATGCAGGCTAACGACTATACTGTATGCCTGAAGGGTTTGGTTAAAATAAATCAGGGCCTCACAAATAGCTGCAGATCCCATCCCATAACCTTTAAATAGCTGATGGCGGTCAGGTTCCCAGCCCTTTCCTGGATCATTCAGTTGTTGGGTGGCACCACAAGTTGGCAGCTTCCACTGCAATTCAAGGTCCCACCTAGCCCTGTTCTGAACAACTTTTACTCAGTCTCTGCCTGGGCTGTTCAGTGGCGGTTGCCAGTCATCTGATTGGGTGACTGGTAGTTGGGGGCTGCCCATTATCAGCTGATTGGTGGAGTGTGGGAACTGGCCACTGCAGATGGGCTCTTAAAGTCTGAGGAAGAACAGCTGTGGGTGGGACTAGCAAGTAAACTAAGATGCACAGCAGCAGCTATCCCACCCTGGGCAGATAGAAACAGAATGCCTGTGGATCTGTAGCAGATACCCACAGATCTGCAAGGCTCTATGGATTGGATCTGTGACAATCTGCTCAGCTGATCAGGAAGTTGATTGCCAAAGACCACTCCACCAACTTGAGTTGAAGGGAGAGCATTTCCCGTTGACTCAGCACACTGAAGATAGTGCTGTAAGTAGGCAGTAGGCAATAAATGGGAGATGCGCAGGGTATTTTAAGTACTTTGCGTATTTTCCTTTGACTGGCACCAAAACTGCACCACAATGTAGAACTGTCTAGAGCCTGTGTTGGATTTTGTAGAATTTTTTTAAACTGTATTTTTAAGAGCAACTGTTAGAAGGTAACTGGCTGCTTAAAATCCTGCACAAATTAACTGATGAGCTCAGAAAGTTGCTCTGTACAAAGTTTAAAATTTCTAATCAGCAATTTTCTGTTTTAAGTAGCTTTATTGGAGCTACAGATGAGCTTGCTTTCTTTTTAATATTTTTAAATGGACAATTGTTTAATGAATGAAACTGATGGAAGTGCTTTCACCAGGAAGAATGAGTAGTCATTCACTTCAACACAAAGCTCCATGAAACAGCTTCTAGATGATTTAGCTGAGATCACTGAACTCCAGTAATTTACATTTCTTTGGAATTATGCATGAAACCAGTCCACTTCTCTGGGGCATTAGAAAATGCTTGGAAAACTTGTCAGTCCTTCTGATGGGCAGTTCCCCCCGCATTAACCTAGTAGCAGTTAATATAGGCAGCACAGGTCAGTCAGTCACAGGCTGCACCTGGAGGCAAGATAGGACATAGTGATGCTTAATTGGGGATGAAGGTCATTTGGCAGAGCTTCTTTAAAGCCATGGGATTGGCGTAAGACTGGGTCACAGTGAGGAAGCCTTCAGTTCTTAATACAGTGAACAGGAGGAAGAGTAGGAGCCTGTAGAAGGAGCATCAGAAGTAATCCAGAAAAGGAGCTATAAAACCTGAGCGTATTTAGATCTGACCTGCAAGTTTGAGGATCCCAAGATTGGAACCTGGTGTAGAGGGCAGGCCGAGGTTCTCCTACAAGCCACAGTGGAAGTGATAAGTCGGTGCGGTGGATATGGAGGCTGCCTGAGACTGTTGAGAGACGCACCTGTGAGACCCTGGAAGGGGAAGACAATGGTCATGTTGTGGAGGGGTGGAGCTAAGCCAAAAAGGAGAAGCACTACAGCTCCTGATTAGAGAGAAGGGCAGAAGAAACTGGCTGAGCAACTGCAGGACAGATCATGGAGAATGGTGAGGCAATTCTCCAGATGAGCCACAAGGAGAGATTGGCGCAATGAACTGAGAGTAGCACAACCCTGTTCTCACAAAGTTATTTTTTTGTGGTTCAGTTTCTCAAAAGCCTCAAGTGAGTTTGGAATTGAAATAATTAGGCAAGTTGCTACTCATTTTAAGTCTCTGTGTTAGTCACAAGGGTAAGACCTACCCAAAATGTTTTCCTTTATATTTTTAGCAACAATGTCATTTAGTTAATTTAGCAAGACAGTGATTTTTTAATTGGTTGTCATGGCAACACACTTTTCAAGAAACCACCATTTAATATGTCAAAAATGTTGCTTTGGGTGGTTCGCTGAGTTGTAATAAAATAGTTGCTATAGTTTTCCATGTTACATTAAAGATTATCAGCATTAAGCTGATGAATTTTTTTCTTTGTGTTACCTTACATATGGAATTGTTGGTGATAGGACATTTATAGATTTATTTGTATTTCTATTTGTTTGTTTTAAAAATCTGTTTCCATGGACTACTGGTTAATGCAAGGCAACTTGCTAATTGTGCATGAGTCTACACTCAAATTAGACTCCTGATGATATAAGCACCCTAGGATGATGATACAGTAACACCACCTTCCGCGACAGTGGCAGGCCATGGTCAGTGAATGGCAAGACTGAAAGTTGCCCTAACAGTCCATTAGTACCTGTCTGATAATGCCAGACACTGTCCCCTCTGGTCACAGTTGTCAACTCCATTGCTAGGGGTCATGGAATCTGGAAACGGCCCCTCCACAAAACCCCTTTACAAACACTGCATATTTTAAATGCTTTTTCCTGATTGCGTAGCTTGTTAAGTACACCTAGTAGCTCTGCCTTATTGTGCAGAGCTGCACAGCTGATCATCCTCACTACATCTTCCAGATGTGTTTCTGCCTGTAGTAAACAGGAAATATTGACTCTCTTGGGCCTATGAGAAGAAGCTATGAACCAGTCACAGAAACATGGACATCCATGGGCAGATTGCATGAGGAATGGAGGTGAAAGGGTGTGACTAGGATCAACAACAGAGCTGCATGAAAGAAAAGGAGCTACTGCAGGCGTACCACAAGGCCAGGAAGGCCAACATTTGGTCTGGAGCTGAGGCACAGTGGCTTTTTACAACAAGCTGCTTGATGAAGACCAAACCAGTGCCCCCTCAGAAAATTGTTGATACCTTGGTGGAACCTATGATTCAATTCCTTGCTGTGAAAAGTGAGGAAGAGGAGGAGGATGGGGCTATGCAACAGTGGGTTCAGTTATGCTGTGAGCCAGGATTGATTCAGGATGCCACTGCAGTGTAGCCATTCCAGGCTGCTGAGTATGGACAAGACTAATGCCAGGGATGGAACCTCAGGCAAGTGTGTGAATGCATTTTACATTGCAATGTTTGAACGTACAAGTGGCACCCAACCCCAGTGGAGCAGGACACAGAAGTGACTTTTAATTAATTTACTAGTACTAGAAGAGGTATGGATACAACAAACAGAGACAGAGCTGTTACCTGCTTTTCATTCCTCCGTACAGTTAAGTGTGGTTGAGAGGAAGGCGTTTGGGGCACTCTGTTTATATAGAGGAACGTCCCTTGAATCCTTCTGAGAACCCTGATAGAACTTCCATTGAGGAGCACTGGAATCCTCTCCCAAAGGGGTCTGGGAATGGCAGCCTTATTTTTTCATTTGTGGCAGGTTGCCTTTCCAAGATTATTTCTATTACCATTGCAGTAAATAGACAAGTGGCATATGGGCCTGGGCAGCTTTTGAAGGCCAGCAGTTGCTGTGTTCTCTATACCTTTGTTACCCTCAAGAGCAAGAGATCAGCTAAAATCTCTACTGCCTGTGGAAAACAGTGCCCATACTCAGTGCCATTGCCTTGTACTCTTACCCACAGAAATAAGGGCCAACATTTTATTGTCCCATATACCTGAACAATTCCCTCCTTATCCCTCCTCCCCCTGCTGAGCCATACACACCTTGGCTGGGATGGGAGATCAGTGCTGTGCGCTGGTGGTCTAAGGCTGAAAAATCAATAAGCACATCTTTAAAACTTTGGGGAACAATGGAAGGGAGTTTTGAAACCAGCTTTCACTTTATGTTGTGATTCTACATTCAGGGGTACTTGTGTGTGTTTATCTGTTGCTACCCTTATTGAAATTTTGAAGGGTTCACCTGTCCACACCTACAAAAAAGTAAAAGATAAAGATGATGACTCGGAATGACGTGTACAGTGACAGCCTTAAGATGGTGAACAAAGGGCCTGCAGACAGTATAGAGGAGGAAAAGTGGATAGGAAAAAGGCATGGAAGCTGGAAAGGAAAATGCACCAAGACACAATGGGGCGTCTGTGCCAGCAAACACAGATGCTGTAGACCAGGGGTTGGCACCCCCTGGCATGCAAGTCAACAGTGGCATGTGAGCTGATATGGAGTGCCATGTGGTGCCCTCTGCCAAGCTGCTGAAATTGCCCCTTGCTGTTCAGTGTTGGGGCTGTGCACTGAAGTGGTGAGGAAAGCTGCTGAGGTGCCATGGAAAGCAGTGTTGCTCTTGACAGGGGGGAAGAGGTGATAAGTGGAGGTATCAAGTTTTCTCAGTGGAGGGGCTGCTGGAACTGGGGAAAGAGGCTGGCATGGGGGTCCGTAAAGGTTGTCAACCCCTGCTGTAGACACTTAGGCTATGTCCACGCTTAGGCAGTTAAATTGATTTATATTAAATCAATTTAATGAAATCGCTATAAAATCATTAAATAGATTTAAGTTAAATCAATTTAACAGGTCCACACTAGAAAGTCAAATCGAACTAGCATGTCCAGGGATAGGAGTTGGTAGTTTGATTTAGGAGAGGGGCACGATGGGAGGTGTGGCAAGATGGCCTCCTAGAAGAGTCATGTCCCCACCCTGGGAAGGAGAAGGGCAAAAGCTTTAAATTGAAACAACCATTAAATCAAAATAACATGGCCACACTGTGTTGCATCAAGATAACAGTTGTGATCTAAGCAGCATTTTGATTATAAACTAGGTTTTATTGAATCGCTATGATGTCCCTTATTTCAAAATGACATAGCTCATCATTTTGAAATAAGAAAATGTTGTGTGGACCTAACCTTTTTTAAGTCAAAATAACCAGCGTTATCTCAGTTTAAAACCGGTGTGTGGACATACCCATATTGACCTACACGTATAACAGTCCTGGTCTCACCTCCCTTTGCAGCCAATGGAAAGCTCCATTTTAGCACCCTCATGCAGTCTAATATTTTGTGTGTCATCAGGGGCTGGATCCAAACCACTCCTATGCCATGCTGGGAGGGGGCGGTAAGAAGAACCTTTAACTTCACATACATTGACCTGTGAGAGCCATGATTGTTGTTTGTGTACCCAAAGTGAACAGAAGTGGGCATGAATGTTCTTTCTCCTTGTTTAGTTTTGTTCCAGTAATGTATTTCAGGAGTTATTGTCCTTATTTTTAACTGTGCATTGGTTTATTTGCAATAGTTTTTGTATGCGTGAAAAATCTAATTTTTTGGTAAGTCTTTATTTCTATATATTTATTTTTATTACTTTACAACACATGCTGCAGAATGCCTAATGCTCCTGGGAGCATGTCCTTCTTGTTAATTGCACAGCATAACACAACTCATAAGATCAGTGTCAAACATAGTGTAGTGATTATAAACATACTGCAAAATTAATATCCACATTAACACTTGTATTCATAAATGTTCACCAAGCACCCACACAAATCCTGATAGTCCCCAAAGCTTCAGGGCAGGGAGAGCACAGTACACACACCACATTACTGTTGTTCATTGTTAAAGTGCTCTTTCAAGGCCTCCCTCATCCATATAGCTGACTGTTGAACTCTTCTAATAGTCTTTGCATCTGTTCAAAGTCATCAGCTACCATCCAGCCCAGTGGCAACTTTTCCCCTTTGCCTTACAGATATTATACAAAACATAACAGGCAGGTATAACCATTAAGACATTTTTCTCTCTGAGATACAAGACAGTAGTTCTGAGCTATGCAGGTTCTCCAGTTTTATCAGAGATGGCCAACAATGGGAAGTGCTGCATAGATTTTTGGGATTTTACAAAAAGGCATGAAAATCATGGGATATGGATGGCACCCTAGGATGGAGAAAGTTACATGATAGAAACATAACCTCTCACTCCCAATCACCTCTGCATTACCAACGTCTGCTGCACTATACATTGCCAAACTTCTCAAAAAGACAGATGATGGCAAGTTGCATGTTGGGATGCCTACCACTAGTGCACCACATTGTGCATTGACAGAAGAATTCCTGGTGAGCGTGTATGGCATGAACACAAGTGGGCAAGTATGCATGAATGACATACTCACTGTTGAGGCTTTATGCTAAAACAACTTGCATAGACCAATGTTTGTAGTGTAGACAGGGTCTTGGAGAATGCACTTCTGAAGAAAGCAATGGGTGCAGAAGAAAGTTAATATAATCAAAAACTGTCATGCAAGATCACAATATGCTAAGAATTGATTTTCAAGTACCAGAAGACAAAAGCATTTCTCTGGCACATCGTGTACTTCCCTGGAATAATTTTAGAATTCATAGCCTCAGATTTTTAATCCTGACCTGTACCACTTCATTTTAGAAAGTATAAAAATCACTGTACTGGAACACAGATGTACAACAAATCTACTACTTCAGCAGAAACAGAGATTTGCACTAACACTTCATCACAATGGAATGGCATGTTATCATCTAAATGCTGGTACTTAGGACTGTACCCTTATAAATGGGTATTTGCATACACTGATGAATGGCTTTAATTTAGCCAGTACACAGTTGCAATACTTGTTATATTCAATGTATGCACTAACAAGCTCTGTTTAAAGCTTTCAATATCACATCATCCATGTTTACTGGCTGCCTGTTTGGTTTACAGTAGGACCACATCCTTGGGTACAGAGAGCTGCTCAGCACTGGCTCTGAGGAAGGGGAGGAAAAGTAGCTCTGAACTTCCTTTCTCTCTCTGTCCCAAAGGCGCTTTGGGATCCTTTCCTGTCCCATGTCTCTATGAAATCAAGGAAAAATGTATGATTCATTATCACTAAAATGTCAACAGAAGGTTAGTTCCCCCATTAAAATGAATGAAGAAAGGAAGGCTAAATTTCCCCATGCTACTTTGAAAAATCTCAGTCACACTATTTTATCTGAGAAATTCCTTACACATTCCTTTTCATGGCTGCTCCATAACTTTTCTTCTTCAGGTTGCTAATTGTATTTTACTGTGCTTATGGAATCTAGCTGATCATTAAAGGGCTTTTCTCCCCCACTCCCTTTACTGGGGATTGGGTACAAGTAGAAAAACAAAGTAATTGACTATTAATAAACATACCACCTCTTTTCTCTTAAGACATTTCCAGCAACGTTAGGCAATTGAATATTATTGGGTCATAAAGGATTTCAATTATTAGACACGTCTTCATTCAATTTAATTCATTACGCTGGACGTGCCTCTCATAATAGAGAAGACACAGATAAAAGAAAAATGAACTGTGCTCTTTATTGGAGCCGATGGGGACACACAAACTTTATTGTTGTCTCTGGCAAACTCCCAAGATAGCTAAATATAGATTATGCTGCCTAGAGTTATTGCACAGGCTCTCCTTATATCATTGCATGGACAAATAATCATAAGGCCTCCTGGCTATGCTGTACATGTGGAAGTAAAGTGTGAATTAATAATCTTAAATATTAGTTCACATTTTGTCATCCTGCACTTTTCCTTGATTTATAATTTGATTTATCCTACTCTGTTTCTTAACCAGAATTTGTAGTTGAACTTTGGAGTGGACTCTCTCATTCACTGGAATAGTCACTATAATAGTTTCTAATTACAGTCTCTTTCTTCAAACGCTGCTTGCTTAAACAGCTTAATGTCATTTTCCATGTAGCATTACAGGCTGGATTCACTCAGACTCTTTGGAGCAGAAACTCCCAGTAAAATATTTAGTAGGTAATAAGAGAATGTATGAGCTGAGCCTCCAAGCTGCTTCTCTTTACTCAGTCTCTCCAGTGCCCAGAATCTTTAGGCAGCTGTTGGGGGACTTTCCAGCAATAAGATATGAACTAGTTTCAGTTGCCCGCTCATAGAACAATCTCTTTCTTGTGCTGAAGATAGCTTCTGAAAAGGTAAGCTGTCTTCTCTTCGGAGGAGTTAGTGGAAACTCTGGTTAGAAGGAATGCAGTAAACCCATCTATAGTGGTTGCATTGCTACTGAAAGAAAATTAGTGATTGTCATCTGTCTTTATGTGACAAATCCACTTGTTTGAACAGGACTGAATTCTCTAGCAGTTTGTTTTAGCTGTTTGTAAAGGTTGTCCTTTGTGACCCCCTGTTGGTCAGGTGTGGCACTGCAGGTGAGTCCCAATTTGTCTTGCAACTGGGTGTCAGGACAGTGGGATGCCAAAACAAATTAATAATAATAATTTAAAAAGTGTCTCTTTCAATAAAGCTTCAGAAGCAAAAACAGTGAAAGGCCTTTACTGCAGGACTGAGGTTCAGCACTCCCAAAGTACAAGTCTAGAACAAAGTCTCTGTCTGGTTAGGCTAATATTTTGGGAGAAAGTGTGTGCGTGCGTGCGTGCGTGCACTCAGTGATGGGGAATGGATGTGGAGGAGGGCATCACCATCCTTGTAAGTTAGGCAATTTCTAGTTTCTTCCCTTTTCTCTTGCTCAACTTCCTCATCCTATTTAAAAAGGTCAGTCCTAGGGCAGAACAGGGAGGCACCTCAATTGTATCTTGCCAAGTTCTAAAAGGGGCAGCCATGTTAGTCTAATCCAGCAAAAAAACAAAACAAAACAAAAAAACCACCAAGAAGTCCTGTGGTACTTAAAGACTCACAGATTTATTTTTTGCATGAGCATTCATGGGAGAAAATCCCACTTTGTCAGATGCTTCAAAGATGGGTGAACTTACAGAATGGAATGAAAATAAATCCAAGGGAGTGTAAAACATGGGATCAGGTCATTCAGTAACAGCAAATCAGAGCTGTTGTTAAGGTTCAAACCCCAGGAAGGTAATTCTCCCATGAAAGCCCATGCAGAAAATAAATCTGTTAGTCTTTAAGTGCCACAAGACTCCTTGGTCCCCCCCCCCCCTCAGTTGTACTCAGGCTGTTCTAATTGTGAGCTTCCCATAATGCCATTTCAACAAAACCTTCAGAAAAAAACATGAGTTCCATTTACTGTTAGGAGATTATTTTACAAGCAGGGTATTTGCTTTCACTGCACAAATCTGTATTTTCTTGGCTGCAATGTGTACAGACAACAATCCCACCAAAATGTGATCATTGCAGAAAAATATTTCTGCCTGCATTTGGCTCAGCCAGCTTCTGTGAAACCCATTTAAAGCTGTCAGATTCTCTGAACATGCAGGTAAGCAGCAATCTGCTGAAGGAAACATTTCCTGTAATGGATAGGATGCTCCTAGCAACCTGGTTGCTTATGTGTGAAAGTAAATATCCTGTTTGTGAAATTATCCCCTAACTAGTAAATGGAACTGCTCCAACATTTTTTTTTTCCCTGAAGGCTTTACTGAAATGGCACTATGGGTAACTGCACAGTCCAGTTCCAGGTTTCAATATCTCATTTCTTTGTTTTTTTTTCATTTGGCGGTGTGTGTGTGTGTGTGTGTGTGTGTGTGTGTGTGTGTGTGGGAGGGAGGGAGAGACATTGGCTGCCAAGGTGACCTTCTCGATGCTCAGACTGTTGCAAAAATTATCATATTATGCAAGACTTCTAGCTGGGAAGACTTGCAGGATACCTGCAACATGGATCCTGTCCATTTACAAAAAACATGTCTAATCTGAGAAAATACCTTTTTTCTACTTATTCTGTAATTTACAATACATATGTTTGTGTGGCCATCAAACTCAGCACAAAGCAATTGCAAATATGGGTTCATCTAAGGGCTCAAAGTACTGAGGAGTTTTTCAAGTCACTCTAGGTGTGAAGGGACACACCCATACTCAGGTAGAGAGGAGACTAACTAGTGTTCTGGGGCTGTTCAGCACCAATAAGGTGCACCTGCAAGATTTGTTCTGCCTCAGTGGGAGAGCTTAACAAGAGAAAACCTGCCTCAGGAGGGAGTGGTGAACAGGAGACAGATCCCCCTCAAAGACTGTTGAGATCTAAGAAAGACCAGGTGAGAGCAGTGTAGTGGCTAGCACCCCTGCTTAACATGCAGAAAGTCCTGGGTTCAATTCCCAGGGGGTTGGACTCGATGATCTCATGAGGTCCCTTCCAGCCCTATGATTTGATTTGATTTGAAGAGCGAGTCTTGCCCTCACAAAGCTACACAGCAGTGTGCCCCAAGAAGAGTGGCTGCAGGGAGACTCCATTAAAAAGACAAGCTCACCGATAGACCAGCGAGGCAGAATCCAGAAAGACTCAGATCCAGGTAGCCAGGCCACGATTGTCTTTCTTTAAAGAGGACCTTTCTTCTGGGTAAACAAACGAGTCCTGTGGCATTCACAGGACTCCTTGTTTGTTTTGCGAACTAGACTAACATGGCTACCTCTTTGGAACTTTTCTTCTGGCTGTTTGTTTTACTTGCAGAGCCCTGTGTATGCTAGGAACAGTGTGGAAAGAACAGCATAAACGATTGGAAGTAAGGTTCAGAAAGGACTCAAGGGAAGCCCCGTCTCCCATTGTATGCAAAAGACTAAAAATGAATTAGAATGAGAAACATGCTTCTCACAACTTGTGGTATGTGAAGTTAAAATATGATTCCAGGGTAAAGTAATTGCATTAAAAATATTATATTGTTACACTCCGGGTGAAATTCTGGGCTTAGTGAAGTCAATGACAGTTTTTATGTCAGTGGGATGAAAATTTCATCTGAGTATTCAATAATTGTAAATCAGACCCCTGAAATACCCATCCTGTCAAAAAAAAAATCCTGAAATTTTGAAATCATTTTACATTATTTTAGCCTCCCACTCAGACCAGGAGGCTCACAGTTGGAAGCTGCCCATCCCAAACATCTATGTGATCATATTGCTATCAGAAATGAGTGTTGCCATAGTTCCATTAACCATAACTCCTCTAACTCATGAGGTCATTGTTTGTTTCATTCTTCTCATCACCAACTTCACACCTGTGCCAATCCTCCCACCCCCTTCCCTTACCCCTCTTCCTTCCTGCTCCTGCCTCACCTTCCAGTTTCCTGCTCTATTCACATTCTCCTTCCAGGTGCCCATCCCACTAATCTATCCTGCACTTATGACCAACGTTCACCTGCTCTATTTTCTCTACTCCCAACCCCCTGCCCGTATTTGTTATATTTTCTTTCTTCATGTCACTTTCCAAAGCACAGAATAAGTGGTCATCTTCAGTGAGGGCAGCCTAAATTCAGTCCCAGTAGATATAATGGAAAACAACAGCCTAAGGTGTCTAGGGCAGCCTCTTTTCTCTTACCTGGGTTCCTCAAATCCAAAGCTTTCAGCAGTTTTACTCTCTGTGAGGCAGTATCAAGAAACAAACCAAGGAGAAGACAGCATCTCCATTGCTAGGCACAGCATGGGTCACATAGAATCAAGTGCTTTCACTTAGAGCCTTCTCTTTTATACGTCTCCAGCACTCTCACAACACTGTCTTTTCAAAGTCTGCTTTCTTTAGTCTCAAGCACATAGAAGCATATTAAGTTTTAGAGTACTGTCCAAACGCCCATGGTCTGGTAGGGTCTCGAGTGGTCAAACATCAAGATTCACATGGCCAGGTATCTGCCTATTGATGAGGATTTCGGGAGATGTCCAAACGGTCAAATTCAAATTTCTCAGTCAGACATGCCTATCCCTTTTATGTTAGTAACTGCTATAGTTACCCAAAAAAAAAAAAAGGTCAGTCAAAGAAAAACCATTAACTAAGCTTCTTAAACTGCTAATTATACAGATGTGTTTTTGTAGAATTTGTGGTCTCATGATGTGCCACCCCCCCAAGTCAAATATAAACAGACTTCCTGTTTTTCACAGATGTCTAGCCCAGCAGTTTGAAAGAAGCAAGATGGGACATTATCATGCTCGATTCTCGTGGTCACTCCTTGCCTGCCTAAGCTAATACGAAGGCCTACTATACTAAATAATTACAATAATTGATAATCCAATCCAATAATTGGCAGTGGCTTGTATACCTAGCTAGTTGCTCATAATAACCCTCCTCATTCCCAGCTGGGAGTTTGTAGGACAATGGCCATCTTAGTGAGGCTCTCTAGCTTCTGTTCTGTTCAGAGTAATGGGAATTGATTGCTATTTTGAGAAAATCAAGGATGCTACAGGAAAACATGAGAAGCTACAAACAAAAAATCTTAAACTCGTAGAATTCTGAGACAAGCAATAATACTGAGGAATCTAGAAATAATACATTAAACCAGTTTTTCATTTGGGCAAATTGTTCATGGAAGGACCTGGCTGTTGGCTGTACTGTTGACTGGGTAAAGTGAGCTGTCCCCTCCAAGTTTTTAATGAGCCATTTGAGCATGAAGCATCTTTCTCTACCCTTCTCGGGCTGTAAACCAGTACCTCACCATCATCTTTATGGCTGAACACTGAATGCTGTTTTCCTCTTTGCTTCTGCCATTGTGGCCTGGGTTTGAGGCAAAGTGTCCTCTCTGGAGATAAAACAGTATTGACCCCCATCCTCCCCATTCATTTGCTTAGTCTTCATCAGACCGCAGAATTCCTGTCAAAGGGGTTCACTGGAAATTGTTATTGCTACTAGTGTTTCCTTAATCCCAATGTGTTTCAGAGCAGCTGCGGGTAAGGGTCTCACAGCACGATGGCTTGTATGGAGATCTTTGTTGCTATGAAGGATGAGGGGGGACAAGAAATTAGTGTGGAGAGAGTCATTTTGAGACATAAATGGAATTAGTTGCCCAATAAGCCTCAATAGGAACTATCTCTAATTGTCCTTTGTGCCTTCAAATATCTCCCCTTAGCCTCTGCATGACTGTGGTACTCCTGCATGTTGAGGCACCTCACAATGACTTTCACTTAGCATGACACAGTTTTGTCTGTGCTAGCTGTGGATGAGCTTCCTGCAATGTCCTTTGGCAGTGTACACACTGGCTTCCAAGCACCACCACTCCCCCCCATCCTCCCTACTACCTTGCACTCTTTGTACCAGCTTTGACAGGCCAATCCCTGAATATTTAAAGCAATTCCTGCCATGTCCAGCTCTTATCCACTGAATTCTGTGAACACTCCCAGAATTAGCAGACCTGCTGTTCCCAAAGGAACAGCAACACACCAGCTTGTAAGATTCAACTCAGGGCCATCACACTGCTTGACTCCACAGCACTTAGATATATTGATAATGAAAACAAGCATACCGGTAAGTTTATTATTAAAGAACAGAGAATCAAGTGACAAAGAATAAGGATGTTGTGAACAAATGGTTATGTATAAAACAACATCATAACATGCTGCCTGGTGACCAAACTAATAACTTACTTTCTCGTCTAAAGGTTCTTTTCTCACCCAAAATGCTCCCCAACACTTTCAATGAAACCTCACTGTGACTGCTTTTTCATTAAGCAAAATCTCTGTCATAATTCCTCAGTGAATGGGGGGGGGGTGTATGTCCAAGGATCCTCTTTGTCCCCGTAAATACACTCAAGAAAATTCCTGATATGTAGCAAGTTACAAGCAAGTTTGCTCCTCTCCCTCCAAGTAGATTTTTCAAGAGAGTGATCTGTTCAGAGGAACAAGGGGGCAAAAACAAGTGTCAGAAAGCACGTTTCATTGAGATTAATATGCTGTGGAATAAAGAGGGTGGTGATTACCACTGTTGTTAACTGTGAGCTACAATTATTTTGATGCTAACAGCTCCAAAAATTACCTATTGATACTTAGGTTCATTTTTTATATTCATCCAGATCAAAATATCTGCTTGCAAATAAGTTCACCAAAAGCCTCCCCTTTCTCTTTCGTTAGGTCCACTTTTCAGGCCTGTTCTCTCTTGCACCATGTGGATCACTCAAGGAGCAAGAACATAACGGATACACATATGGGAGTTTAAGGGGAGTTGACAGTACTCCTCAAAGGTGCCCAATGTTCAGTGACTTGGTGCCCGTTACTTTATGAACGTGAAGCCTTTTTTAAGAAGCCTCAAGATGGGTAGCCAAAAAATGAGATTACAGAATCAGCTGTCACGTATGAAAATTTAGGCCATTGTGCTTTAGACGAAGTGACTACAGGCATGAAGGGTGGGAGTGAATATGATATTGCTGCTTTTGATGCTGCAAGAATGGGTGCAGACTGTGAGAACAAAATGTCAGGAGGGAGTGACTTGTTCTGTGCAGGGAAATGAAAATGTTTCTTGAAGTCTTCTCTTTATGCTTCTGATTGAAATGGCCTGTTGAGATCTCATTTCAGAACAGCTTTGGCCCAACAGCTCCCTCTGCAGGGAAGAGGTCAGATTTATTAACTTCTATGTGTTTACCAACACAGCAGCACAGCCAACCAGATATTCTTTCACAAAAAATCAGGCCATATGGCTTCAAAAGTTGAGTGATGGGACCTTGAAACATCCTCTGAATAAACCGAACATCTGAAGCCATGTGGAGAGGAGGAAAAAATGTTGTTGTTTGCTCCCAGCAGCACATCAAAGGAGGAATGTGATATGGTGAGTGCCGTCCTGTGTGTGTATGTATGAATCTGAGCTCTTCCACATAGCTGAAAAGCAGAGATTCTCCCCCCACTGCAGCCTGCTGTACCATATTTCATCTCAGCTCTGAACAAACTTTTTAACACATTTCAGAAAAAGATAACTTTGGTTGTTTTAAACTTTTAAGACAAGAACAAAGAAAATTGTTTAGAAGTCTGATTCTGCTATGCTGTGTGATCTCAAATGTTGGAAATAGTTTGTCTAGTTATTAATCTCCAGTTATGCTCTTATTCTTTTTGCTTTATTAAAAACAGTCATAAGATGGCCAGGAACTGTAATTTTCAGTTAGTTGAAGAGTATGGGCTCTTCCCAATTCTTAATTAGAATTTTCAGTGCAGAACTCTGTGTTTTTAAAATGTCTAAATAAATAGTATTAAAGGGTTTTTGTTTCCTGTCTGTTATTCAAATGCATCTAGCATCAGTGGCACAACAGGGCTGTTGCATTTTAACCAGCCAATAGAATGTATTCTACCAATTCTGTAAGTAATGAATGTATGGATAGATGCTATTGGCTCTGAAAAAGCTGTCAAACAGACCAGTGAAACAGATTTTTTTTGAATCCCTAAATACATATTTGCATAATTTGCTCTTTAAACAATCTATGAATGCAAATTTACATTCTAGATCAGGCTTGAGATTCGCTTAAACATCTTCTGATTGACAGACATGACCAAGTGCTAACTCTTCAATATAACATAATGTGAGTTGATGATAGAGCATGCTTCGTGGGTTGGGGTGGCTCAGCTTCCACTTGTGGTCACAAAGAATCCAGGAGTGTTGACCTTCAGGATATGCTGCAAGATCTATTTTGCTGCTATCGGGGATGGGCACGAGCGTCACATGGACAGGATTTGATGGGGAAAGCCCAACCAATTAGATTTTGCTGGGGATGGAGTGTGCTGAGAGTTTGCATCTTGCATTGTATTTGTGGTGTTATTTGAAATGATCTCAGTAATACACCAAGTGGCAATAGACCTCACTGATGTATTAAGAATCAAAATAAATACAATGCTAAATATTAAGGAAGATAACATTATTCAATATCTATTATACCTCATACCAGATCCTATGTGGGTATTAATCCAATTAATAATCAAAACGAGGCACAAAGTTTTATTACTCAGGATAATTAACCATTGGAATAACCTGCATAGAGATATGCTGGTGTCTCCATCACTTAAGGTTTTAAAATTAAGGTTAGATGTTTTTCAAAAAGATACGCTGTAGCTTAACCAGAAGTTATTGGATTTGATGCTGAAATCGCTGGAAAAAATTCTATTGGCCAGCTATGCTGGAGATGAGATTAGATGATCATTATGATCTTTCTTAATCTTAAAAATCTATTGGAGGTGGGGAACCAAACCAGTGTAGCTGCACTGGTCCGAAATGTCTCAGCTAGATTGAGTGCCTCTTATAAAAGGCATCATGTTATTTGCTGGCTATCCCTCACGTCTACTGACATGGTCAATAATATGGGATGAAGATTGTAGTATGTATGGGTCTTGCCTCATACCTGTGCACAGAAATAACTCCGCTGGCTTGTCCCACGCTTCCTCCTGAAGAAGAATGATGTCAGTTTGGGGTACCATGTCTCAAACATGCAGACATACAGAGGTCTGGTATAGCTGCGTTTACCTGTGATGAATTGCACAGATACACTGCTGCTTGATAACAGGGCTTTGTTCTTTTCTGAAGAAACAATCAGAAATGCAAATAAAAGTGGGAAGAAACTGAGGAAAGATGTGATTGCTCTCTCTAAATTCATCAGAGGGATAAATACCAGGGAGAGAGAGGAATTATTTAAGTTCAGCACCAATGTGGACCACAAGAACAAATGGATATAAACAAGGCATCACAAAGTTTAGACTTGAAATTAGAGGCAGGTTTCTAACTCTCAAAGGAGTGAAGTGTTGTTATAGCCTTCTAAGGGGAGCTGTGGGAGTGAAAAATGGAGATGGCTTCAAAACTGAGCTTGTTAAATTAATGAGGGGATGTTGGTATGGGGCAACCTCATTCAGCAATTGACTGATCTTTGACTACTGATGGTAGATCTGCTGAGGACCTGTAATGGGAGGTCATAATGGGGTAGCTTCTGAGTTATTACACAGAATTCTTTCTTTGGTGTCTGGCTGGTGAGTCTTTCCCACATCCTCATGGATTAACTATTTGTCATTTTTGGGTTTGGAAAGGAATTTTCCCACAGCGCAGATTAGCAAAGACTCCGGACAGTTTTAACCTTTGTGTGTAGCATGGGACACAGCTCACTTGCTATTGGATTCTCTGTAGTTTAAAGACTTTGACCCGTGATCTGAGGATTTTAATAACTCAGTCATAGGTTAGAAGTTTATTACAGGAGTTGAATGGAGGAGGTTCTGTAACCTGCACAGTGTAGGAAGTCAGACTAGAGGATCTTATTAGTCCTTTCTGACCTTACCATCTATGAGATATAAAAAAAATCCATTTAAAATAAAGGCAGGCAGGCTTTTTTTTTTTTTTTAACTTAAAAACTTACTATGTTCCTTCCATATGTCAAAGAGATGGGAATAAAGGAAAAGCCATTTATTCATCTCTATTTTACTTTACCGCTTTTCCCCAGCACTTTTCTTCATTCCTATTTTCAAAAGTGGTCAAGTGATTATAGAACTAACAAGCACAATAGCAAAGTGACTGAGCTTTTTTTTTTCTTTTTTTTGAGCTTTTTAACATTTCTTTCAGAATTACCAACAAATTTGAAGATGGGTAAAGGACTTTCGAGGGTCTGTTCTAGCTGAAAGAGTGAAAACTTAATTATGTTCAGAGCCACAGATTTGAGCACTTCTACCACACCTTTTCCCCATATAAGATATCCACCAGAGAACTGATTCTTAAGTCTCTGGGCCAGTCTTCACTGATGATGGCAAATTTGTGGCCATCAGTTTGAACTTCCTGGCTCGATTTAGGGACCTGCTCAATCGATTTGGAAGCCAATCTACTAACGCCACCCTGAGAACTGGGGTAATGCTGAGTTGAACAGAGACCCCTCTCTTTGACTCAGTACAGTAGATGAGTGGGGCATTAGGCAGTAACATTTGGATGCACAAGTTATTTTAGGTAACTGCATACCTGTGTTTGGCTGCTACACAAAACTGCAGGCAGTATAGACCTGCCTTCTGAGATGCTGCTTGGAGTCTCTCAGTTCTCCCATTCCTTCTTTGTGTTTTTTCCTATATCTTTCCTTTTTCATTTCCCTTGTACATGTCCTGCGTGTTAAGATTAAAATACAACAAATAACTTACACCAGTCAAATGCCCAGTTTCCAAAACTGCCCATGTGGAGGGGATAGGTTACATATACATAGACAGTAACTATTTTCTCACATATGAGCTGCATGGATGTATGCATTCAATATCTGAAGCTGGTCACTTTTGCCTTCATCATGTGAACGATTTATATAATCTCTTTAGTTACATATATAAAACCAATGATATTTCGCCAATTTGCATAGGAATTATTTTGTAACAAGATGCTAATTGTGTCAGGTTGTCTTTGATTTTACAGTTGGCTTTGTTTGAAAATTGTAAACAAGGGTTTCTAAGTACTGCTGTCACACACATCAATGGTAAAAATTTTAATTAACTTAATTAATCAATGACACTCTACTTCCTCCACTTCTCTGGTAACAGATGTACAAAAATAACCTAAAAGTGTGTTCTTCCAGTATTAGAAGATCAGAAGAAATTCAGCAGGGAGCTAGACTTCTGTTCAAACAAATGCCTGGCAACCTCTAAAGTCATTGGACTTCAGCCTCTTACCATGACATTACAAATGAGCCAAACTGTGGCAGTGGTGTCTTTTTAAAAATCTAACTCATTTCATATTTGTTCCTCTTTCACTTTCCTGAGCGAAGCTCTTGTATGTACTTCAGAGACAGGAGATGCAAGGACAGCATTTTGGGTGGGTGACTATCGGAGTGCCATGATCAGGGAGGTCCGCCATTGTCAAGAGGCAAGGAATAGGACAGGCTTGGAGCATGAAGCTTTGGAAGGGAGCTGGAGCAATGCAGGGGGGGGAGACCAGTGTCCAGGAGTGATGCAGGGGAGTACAGGGAGGCAGCAGGGGGGAAAAAGGGAGGGATAGGGAGCCTGAAGAGAGAGCAGGTACCAAGGTGACGGATAGAGAGCCCGGAAAGGCAGAAGAGGACACTGGGAGAGCCTGAAGAGACAGCAAGGGCCAAGAGGATTGGTGGGAAACTTAAGAAGCAGGGGGTGACTACAGTACCAAAATAATGTTTGCCCAGGGTGCTATTTTTCTTATTGCCAACCCTGAGGAAATGCCAGGAAGGAAGCCATTATACCAGCGGTAGCCACATTTACTGAACTCAAGAGCCACACAAGTTATTAAATCTTTGAGAGCCATGCTGAGGCATACAACCATATACTTTTACCTACTTCAAAATTACTAGATTTAAAATTCATTGCACACTTTAATTTTATCATAAAAAGAGGGCAACTATTGATCCTACCTATGTCAGATTCTAATAATTACTTAAGATTGCCATGAAAACTAGGCCTATATAGTAAAAACTTAGCTGTTGCTTGATGTAGAAGACTGCAGGCTAGTGGTGAGGTTTTTTTTTTTTTTAAAATCTGGGCAGTAACTTGTCAATGCACTACATAACAGCTCTCTCAGGTGCTGATCTGTAAATATTGCGCAATGTTTCGATTTCACAAATTTCATTGTGAAATACAATGCTTCACAGCAGTAAGTTGTGCCAAAAATTGAAAGTAATCTACTACATTGAGTTTTAAACAATCTATTTTCTTCTTTGTATTTGTTGTTGTGTTTAGAAGGACTTGCAAAACACGACTTTATTTTAACAACAAGTAAACTCATTAGGGCCTACAAGAAAATCTAAACATGCCAGGCTTCTTCCTGCCATCCCCAACCATGCCACACTTCTCTACCATGTCCAAACTCGCTGTGTTTCTCCTCACCATCTCTGACCATGCTGAGTTTCTCCTTGCCATCTCCGACCATGCCGCTCTTCTCCTCGCCATCCACGACCATGCCGCTGCTTCCATGCTGTCCATGGCCATGCCGCTCCTTTCCCACTGTTTCTGAACCTGCAGCTGCTTCCCTGCCATCTCCCACCATGCCGTGCTTCTTCCCCCATCTCCAACCATGCCACTGCTTCCCCACCATCTCAAACGATGCCACACTTCTCCCCCACCATCTCCCACCATGCTGCTGCTTCCCTGCTGTCCCAGACCATGCCACACTGCTCCCCACCATGCTCTTCTGTGAGCTGCACTTTTTCATTTGAGAGCAGCATGTGGCTTGTGAGCTGCAGTTTGGCCATGCCTGCATTATAGGGTGTTTTGTCCTGTGAATGCTGTTTTCAGCAGAAGCCTTACAGTTTAAATCGCTGTACTGCTCTGTAGTCATGACACCTGCCCTCATGTGTAAAGCTTCCCTGAAAATCCAGGTGACAAACAAGAGAACAGACTGAATGACAGTTGTGTTAAAAACAAAAACAAAATAGAAACCTCTTGTTTTCATTCAGCTGAGCCCAGTTCATGATTTTCTGGATGATCCGATGCACTGAGAGTGGAACAGTAGTTCTGCTTGAATAGAAACAAGACTTCCAGGCCTATAGTTCTCTGTTTTAATATAGCAAAGTCTAGGTCAATATATTTTTAACTGCTTTTGATAAGACATGTTTACTTATTTTCACTCATTAGCACAATTACAAATGAGGTGTTTATATGAAATTCACAGGCAATCTAATTAACAAGTCTAATTAACAGTTGCTAGAGCCAATGGTGCTATTAACTGAGCTAGAGAAATGGAAGCACGATGTAATTTTCCTTTAAAATGTGCAGATCACAGAAGGGAGCTGTAAATGATCACCAAGGTTTTGCTGCCAGTTTGGGGAGGGAAAGAATGTGGGGGAGATGCCAGGATCACTATGATCTTTTTATTTTAATAGTACTCTTAACTAAGTCCATTAATAAATGTTGTTCTTAACTCAAAGTTATCACATCCCATGAGATATCAAGCCTGACGCTGAAGAAGCCATTTCTCCTTCTTCTAAAAGTTTCATATTTGGTTGCCTTGCAAACCAGCACTGTGCAGAATGATTACATATATCAGTTCTGAGTTCTTCTCTAGTTATTCCTTTGCTTCATCTTCCCTTACCACATTCAGACAGAGCGCTTAGTTAGCCACTAGAGGCTTAGAGCTAAACTTGTCTCTCGTTTATTATTATGGTATTTCCTATTTAAAACAAACAAAGGGTTCTTGGGCACTTTTAAAGAGTAACAAATTTAGTTATTCCATGAGCATTCATGGGAGAAAATTGCACTTCATCAGATGCTTTGAAGATCCTCACTGAAATGACTAAGATTGCACTGGCAAAATGAGTACAGAGTTTTTGGCCCTCTATTTCTTTTTCAGTAGAAAGTTGATGTGATGAGTGGGGTTTTTTTTGGTTAAGGCTTCACTAAGGTCAAGAAAGCAAATTGAAGTGAGATGAGAAAAGTACACATCAGGTGACAGAGATATGCCTGAAACAGCTGCTGAAAAGAGTGGCAGGCGAAGATTAAAAAATGTAAATGAGGGCAGCTGCCAAGGAAGGCAACTGCCAACATTCTTCAGAATCCAGGACACACAAACAGCTAAAGGAAAGAAATTACAAAGGAGGAAGTCCAATAAATTATAAAAGTGGTTCAAGAAAAGAAAGGACCAAAAATCAAGCTTTCAGAAAGGTTTCCATTTTTTGTAACGGGGGAAGAAAGAACCCTAATGTGTTGATGCTCTCCTAGGGGGAAAGAGAGAGAAGAACCCACAAGTTCAAATCAAACAGCAGAACTAATAGGGAAGGAAGTGGAGTTTCTGAATGAGATTGCATGGAATTCTTCACATAGAAATAAAGTGAAGAGGGTTTAGTGAAGTTTTATTTATGCGGGGTTCTAATCAAATCTAATGAGAAATTATAGATTGTGTTTTGAAGTTGGAACCCACAGTTAATTCCTGATTTTATAATACATCTAATACTATTCATCTCTTTCCTTCTACTGTTGTTCTTAAGCTGACTGCTAAACATGTGTTTCATAAATCCAAATGTCCTATTGGGCACATACCCATGGATAGCAAATCTGAAAACATAAATAAATGCACAGACACAAGGATGCATTCAAGTCATTGTAGTGGGATACAAACCAACACTAGCTGGCAAACTGAAGAGAAAATCTTGTAATCATTTCAGAAATCCTCCCTTTGTGCCTGGGCATTGCAGCACATGCTATTTGGGATAGAAATGGAATTAAACATTTATGGTAGCTCATGCTTCCATTCACAGGGATCAATCACTCCATTTAGGGATTACAGAGAATGTTCCCTGAGTACATACTGCCATGGATGGGAGCAGAATGTTTGCCCTCTAGCAGAGCACAGAATTGAGGAATTATTCAATAAGGGTCACTAGGTTATGCTCCCAAGATTTAGGAGTCATAAGGCACAGTCACAGATAGGAAGTATAGAAATTGATTCACTATCTTCCCATGCTGTGCTATAATATAGCATTTAATATTCCAGGCAATCGCAAGACTCCAGCAGTACATTTAGTCAAATGGACTGACTTCAGGACAGAAGTCATGACTCAGCCAAACAGTTCAGACATATGTTTAAGTCCCACCGACTTAAAGTTAAGCAAGTGAGTAAGTGCTTTTCTGAATTAGGAGCAACATACAATTCTTTGTTTTCCTTTCCTTTACTTTCCAGTCTTTACCAAGCATTATTATTAACTTAGCAGTGGCATGTTTGTGTCTCTTGCATATTTTTCCCTGCTCTTGTGTATTTCCTAAAAGAAAAACAAACAAGGATTCTGGTGGCACTTTTAAAGACCAACAATTTTATTATCGCATGAGCTTTTGTGGGAGAAAATCCCACTTCATCTGAGTTCCCCATCTTCAAGTGTCTGAAGTAGGGTTTTCTCCCACCAAAGCTAATGCAATAAATAAATTTGTTGGTCTTTAAAAGTGCCACAGGACTCCTTGTTTGTTTTGCTGAACTAGATTAGCATGGTAACTTAAAAAGAAAAAGTTATCTTTTGCAAATATGCTATGACACATGCACAGTCCGAAACAAATATAATTGCTTTATTTCTGTAATAAGGTTCCCTGCTCAATGTTATAAAAAAGTGACTCCACCACTGGATACAAAATAACCAGTGTCTGTCTATTTCCTTTTAGGGGGCACTCAGAAAACTCTTGTCTTCAGGAAAGGATTTTGGAAATTCAAGGTTTGGTGAGATATTGTTCTGCACTTTTTAAAAACTGCATGTGAGCTGCATTTTAAATTGAAGGCAGAAGTGCCTAGAACAGGTTTGTCAAACATGCAGCCCATGAACATCTTCTGTTTGGCCTGTGACTGTGCTCTGTGGGACCATGCTGTCTTCCTAACAGGAAGGGGGAGAGAAAGTGTGGTGCTACAAAGCACAATCTCACATATACAACGTTCATGATGCCACAAGAGTGCCCTCGTATTTCAGTTTATGGTATGTATGGCCTACTTGAAGTACATTTAGGTCAAATTTGGCCCACAATAGCAAATGAGTGTGAAAGCCTGTCCTAGAACAAGGGCAATCATAGAAACTGGAAGGGAAAGGGACAGGAGTGCCCCTGGCCTGGAAGAGGATCCAGGGCTTGGGCACAGACATTCGGGGCTCAGGCACTTTAAGCAGGCTGCTGTTGCAGCTGCTGCCGTGGCAGGTCCGGGGCTGACATTCGGGGCTCAAGCCCCGTAGGCCCAGCACCAGCGATGCCCCTGGAAAGGGACCATGGAAGATCATTCAGTCCAGTCCACTGCACTCATGGCAGGACCCAGTATTCTCTTAAACCATCCCTGACAGGTGCTTGTCTAACCTGCTCTTTAAAACTTCCAATGATGGAGATTCCACAGCCTGTCTAGGCAACTTATTCCAGTGGTTAATCCCCCTGACAATTAAGAATTTTTTTCTTAATGCGCAACCTAAACCCTCCCCTGCTGTAATTTAAGCCCCTTGCTTCTTGTTCTATCATCAGTGATGAAGGAGAATAATTTTTCTCCCTACTCCTCATAACAACTTAAGTACTTGAAAATTATCATGCCCCCTGTCTCCTCTTTTCCAGACAAAACAAACATAGTTATTTCAATCTTCCCTCATAAGTCGAGTTCCAGACCTTTAATCATTCTTGTTGCCCTCTGAACTTTCTCCAATTTGTCCACATCTTTCCTGAAATGAGGTGCACAGAATTGGACACTGTACTCTAGTTGAGGCCTGATCAGGGCCAAATAGAGCAGAAGAATTACTTTTGTGTCTTACTCACAATACTTCTGTTAATACATTCCAGAATAGTGCTTGCTTTTTTTGCAACAGTGTTATATTGTTGACTCGTACTTAGCTTGTGGTCCACTATGACACCCAAATCCCTTTCCGCAGTACTCCTTCCTGGGCAGTCATTGTCCATTTTATATGCATACAATGAATTGTTCTTTCCTAAATGGTGTACTTTGCATTTTTCTTTATTGAATTTCATTCTATTTACCTCAGACCACTTCACCAGTTTTTCCAGATCATTTTTGTGTTTTTAATGGGTTTTTTTAACCAAAATCAATAGTAAACTCACATTTGAATACAGGAATTGAACTGAAAATGATTGTTACTATAGAAGAAAATAATGTTCCCTGCTCCTGCTAAAAACAAAGGATCTTTCTTTGACTTATGGAAATCTATCACAGAAGCTTGGATAAAAAATATCCTTCAAACAACTCCTGTTCTTCTGATGCACCATGCTCTGCCATGCTGGCACACTTTGACATGCCTGTGGTCTCCTTGTCTTATAAAATTAACCTGCCCCGTATCTCTAATCAATTAATGGCCTCATAAATTCAAAGCCAGTCTAGTTGAGGACATCTAACTATATGAGACTTTCATTTTTTTTCCCAATTTTCAACAATTACAGAATCAACTGGTTGACAGTGGATAAACAATCATGAGTGTGTTTCAAATAGTGCTCAAACCTGGCACCAGGAGTAGAGTGAGTCCAATGAATAGCCCATTTGAAAATCTCACACCACCCTATAATTTGGTAGGAAAAATCCCATCAATTTCCTTCCCTTTCATCTGATACACTGCAGTTCAGCTTAGTGTGCATCAAAACATCTCAGAAATGCTGTTAATAGGGCCCAATGAAGTTATCTTCATTACACAGATTCATTTTTATTTCTCAATTAAATGTTAGAATCACATTAAAAGTTTATCTTTGAAGATTCAAAGTTGTGCTGCTTAAAGTATTTTATTTGAAATAATGAATATAGAATTTGCCCTTTTCTATCTTGGCTTTTTCAATGATTTATTTTCAGTTGAGGTGCTAAGGACTGTTTCAACCACATAGATCAGTCCTTTTTAACTTTTGCTGTACACGTACACACACATACACAGACAGTTTAAATTAAACTGTACTTTTAAATTAAACTGTACTTATTATCTGGGTGGAGGTGTTGGAGTAAATGGAAAAAATGACTTTGCTTTTGTATACTTGACTTTTAAAGCTGTCTATCAATCACAATGATTATTAGGTCTTAGCAATACTGACAACCAATTTTGTAATAGACTAGAAGGGGAAAGAGAGAATCATTGACACCCATTAACTTCTGTCATTTTGTTTTTGTTAACCTTATTGGCTGCTCAGTGGAAGGCAGTTCTTTGTATGTTTCAGTTTCACAAGGACATGTTTTAATCTACTGTTCATATTTGTAAAGCATTGTGTCTCTATTTTTTAAAAAGTATGTCATCATTTTGTTTTGCTGTATAAGGAGGACTTCTCTGATTTCTTTCATGATGATCATGTTTTCAAACTCATTTGAACTGGAGCTTCCACTCCTCCGCACTCTGCCATGGGTATTTTAAAAACCCGGGGGCGGGGTGTGTGTGTCGTCATGCTAGACCTGACAAGACAGTGCAACCCTTGTAACTATATGACTCAAATCTAATCTTTAAAGACACATTGTAGGAAAACAAAATTCTAGTGAAGATCATTCCTTACAAATACACTATAGAGTCTTAATATGCATATGTATTGTTGGTAGTTATTTGATGATATTTACATCTATCTTGTTTGAGATTAGTGAGGTAGATAACTGTTTTCCTGTCTTTTTCTGTTGTTCTATTTGATGAAGACATCAAAAGGGAACATTAACATCTAAATGAACCTTTGATGTACCAATGTAAGTTGTCTATTAACTATGCTAATATAGCTAATTATCTGCAGTGCCTAGGAGGTTAAAGTTTTGCTTCAAAGTACAATATATATTACTATTCTCCACTCAAGAAAAAAAAAGCAGAGTATTGTATCACTTTTTAAGACTAACAAATTTATTTATCACATGAGCTTTCATGTGTGAAATTTCCACTTCGTCAGACACTTGAAGATGGAGAACTTCTACACTGTTTGAATCTAAACAACTGCTTTGATTCGCTGAAACAGTCCGACCTGATCCAATGACTTACACTTCCTTGTATTTATTTTCCTCCTATTCTGCAAGTTCTCCATCTTCAAGTATCTGATGAAGTAGAATTTTTCTCCCATGAAAGCTCATGCAATAAAATAAAATTTTTTTTAGTCTTTAAAAGTGCCACAACAGTCCCTGTTTGTTTTGCTGAACTAGACTGACATGGCCAGCCCCTTGGAACATGTCCACTCAAGAAGTATCTGTGATCTGTCTGTGAGAGCTTGCTGACTGTATTGTCTGAAGAAGAATCTGCTGAGTAAAGGTCAAGCATCAACATCTACATGAGGAAATTACCTCCAAATGCTCACCTTGTTACTACTATAAAAGGAAGCTTGAAGCATAATCCTTTAGTCTCACATCTTTCAAACTTCTCAGGGAAAGTTTGGACAGCAAAATTGAGATCCCAGCCAGTACTGGCCTGGAATTATCTAGCTAATTCTCATGGGAGAATTAGAATAAACTCTACATAGGGACTATGTAGTTTACATTCCTTTGAACTGAATTTCTAACAACTGACCTTGTGAAACAAAGGCCTTAAACCCATCCAGGTATTTGATGTGCACTTAAGGGACTATTAAAAAAAAATGCAAGGAGTGTTGTGGCACTTAAAGACTAACAGATTTATTTATCACATGAGCTTTTGTGGGAGAAAATCCCACTTCGTCTGATGCTTTGAAGAGGGAGAACTTTACAGAACTGGATGAAAATAAATGTGGGGGAGTGTAAGACATGGGGTCAGATCACACTGGAACAGCAAATCAGAGCATTTGTAAGGATTCGGATTCTAGAAAATGGCACACAGAGGGAGAGTGAAGTCAAATTGCCTGTTATAATGTGAAAAGAATCCACAGTCACGATTCAGCCCTGCTTTCACACAATTTAATTTGCATGTTAGTTTGATTTCGGCTGTTTCTCTTTGACGTCCCATTGATTTTCTTGATGACCATCATTAACAAATCATCAATGAAGTAATTAGGACAATGGAAGCTCTCAGCAACTGTTTATTTTTTGTTGTGATTTCTGATGGCAGTTTTGTGTGCATTTATTCTTCTGTGTAGGAATTGTCCTGTTTGTCCAATGTATAAGGCTTGGAGGCATTTCTGGCAGATGATGGCATAAATCACATTAGTAGATGAGCAGGTGAAGGACCCTTTGTTGAAGTAGCTGGCTTGATTATGATGGTGTCTTTGGGACTATACACATCTGCAAACTTCAAATTCTATTGGAAAACTGATGTATATAGATGTTCAAATCATTATATGTATCTGAATATTTTAACCCTTTAATAGTCCTCTGTTTCTTTCCTGGTATAATAAACCTTTAGTATAGTTACTAAAGGATTAGCAGCAGTGTGGTATTTTGGATTAGAGCCAAACCTATATTGATCACATAACGTAGCTGATCCTTTGGGGTCAGATGAACTCTTCTGCTAAAACGCATGGTGTTTTAAGTTACTTATCTCTTTACTAGACTCAGTGGCTGTTTTGGAACCAGTGACTGAAATGCAGTAAAATGTTTTGGCTTCTTGATAACCAGTGTTGGGAATCAGAAGCACTGTTCCTTAGCTGATTGGGAAGCCTGACTTCAAAGACACCCATCAGTACTTAGACAATTTGTTCCCAGTTTGCAGCCTGCCCTGATCTTGGCATTTTCAGGTGGTTACCTTAGGCGGGCAGGGTCACAGGAGGAATAGCAAAAGAATTAAACTACTTAAAATCATGCACATTTAAATGTGTTTTGCTAATGTTAGTAAAGTATTGCATGATTGTTTGCTTTTCAAAACAGGAAAGGAGTGTTCTTCCTTCCAGAGGACATGCATATATCACTACTCATTTTAGTTGTCATTAGATGAAAACAGAGACTAAATCCCCAAACCCTGCTTTGTGCTATGTAGTAGAAAATTTAAGAAAAGTCTCCCAATCTCAGAATCAGTTTCCTTTCCAACACACTCTACTTAGCCATCCTATATCTTTCTATTATCACTGTAATATCTCAGCATCGATCCTGAGCTCTCTCATTTGCTTTACAACAGTAAATGGGTTAGCAAAGTTAAATTCTGATTCAAGGTCATAGTTGTGAAGACACAGGACTGCCTGATCCTTGTCAGCCAAATATTAAGGATAATCATATGTACGAGCAAAGCTAGTGGGGTATTTTATTCTGACCATACAAGTACCCTGCTTACACACCTATAACTTTTATGAAATAACAATATTAAAAATCAGCTTAATGAGTTGTCTGCCAACTTCTGGAAGGAGACTTGAGGAGAATTAACCAATTCCTCAGCCAGCACCTGGATTTAATGGGCCACATTCACTTTTGGCGTAAGTCAGTGCAACATTCTTTAAGTTTGCAAATATTACTGATTTATGCCAGTTGCACAACTAAGATAGGGTATGTGAACATTTTAACTAGTGCTCAAGCTGGTGTGCTTTTCATCTGTATGCAGCCTCTCCAATAGATGAACCAAGGGAAGGCTCATTATAGCTAAGCTAGTAGAAGTTTTGCCTACTGGGTGGAAATTCTGCTGCATACTTTAGAGACAACAGCTGCTGACTATGACCTGGGCCTCCTGGAATAACCTTCTGAATGTGCCAAAATCAGGGCAGGCTAGATAACCAGGGGCCAGACCCCCAAACCACTGATGGGTGGTACTTAAACCTGTCTCCCAGTCAGTAACAAAACATGCTTCTGATTCTCCACTCTGGTCATCAGCAAGCTTAACAAAGTAGAAACAGCCCCCTTTGTTGCACATCAGCTCCCTTGGTCCCCATCTAGCCACTGAGTCTCTTAAAGAAATAAGTTCTCTTGACCCCAAAGGGTCAGCCACATCGCCCAGAACAAGATAGGCTTGAAGCTTACCCAAAATACCACCCTGCCAGCCAATTCTTTAGTAACTACAACTAAAGGTTTAATATAAAAAGAAAAACAAAATGTGAGAGGTGTCAAAGTGAAACACATACATACAAATGATTTAGAGTCCATAGAAAGCAAGTCCTTGAAGAATATGTAGTTTGCAGGTTTATCCAGTTCCTCTGGTATACACCCAGCACCGGAGTGAGTCTCAGTCCTTTGTTCAGTGCATTAGAATAGTTCCAGAGGATGGTGTTGATTGCAGGTTGGAGACTGAAGACAAAATGGACATAGGGCCACTGCCTTTTATCACCTCTGGCTTTCCACATGTTCTCAGAGTCCTTGCCAAATCAAAATGGAGTTGTCACATGGTCAATCTGGGTGACTCATCAAACAGGTTTCTTCCTAGTCCCACTGTAGCTGGGAGCTTCCTTAATGGACGATTAAGAGGACAATGGTTTTACAGTCACCCAGTCTGAGACTGTCTTAGAATCCAGTAACTTCTAATACAAATATATTCCTAATCTGTGCTACAGCTATGACATCTATATATAAACCATATAATCATCCCTAGCAGATTATAACCTTTCTATTTGTACCAAGCATATCACATATGGATTACTGCAAATATGAATATGAAAGATAATTATAAACAATCCCCTAGACCCAGACTGTATCACACTGACTTCACAAATCTGTGATATCTAAACTGAAAAAGTAGTACATGCAGAATTAAACGTGCAGAAGATTTACATGCTTTCAGTATGTTAGATTTTGCCAACAGGAACATGAAAAGATAACATAACCATGAAAAGATCTTGCACATTAAGAGACTGGAGGGGCAGATCTAAGGATAGGTCCTTTGATGTCACTGGAGAGACAGCAATTTCAACCAACAGAGGGTCTGACTTTTGCCTTCTAATGTCTCCTAATATAACATTATACAAGCAGCTACAAGACTATTTGATAGCAATGTTCCCTGTTAGGTGCACGCATGCACGTGCATGCAGCAACAATTACTCTCCAGTGCACAGATTGCTGCTGGCAGCGCACAGCCCAGCCACGGACCTTAGTGCTGGCAGGGGGCTGTGTTGGTTTGAAATTTCCCACCCTGATGATGGTCGGGGCAGCAACAGCCTGGGGCCAGGGAGCAGCTCCGGTGGCCAGGCAAACAGGAAGGGGATTTTAGTGCAGTCGGAGTGAGGAGCAGGGGAAGTGTGGCGGTGGGAAGGCGCCCAGGACTCGGGGAAGTGGGTGGAGAAGGAGCTCAACTGCGGGTCGGCTGGAGAAACAGGCGCATCGGCAGGGAAGGCTCTTGGCCAGGAGTTGCATAAACTACCCCTGCTGCAGGGGTTAGAGTGTAGTTTGCTGGCCCCAGAGCCCTCCAGCACAGGTGCCCCCCCATGCGGGTGGGCCACCCAATAATCACCCCCAGACACACACACACACAGCCACCCCCAGACAGTCAGAAATACACACACAGCCAGACACACACATATATACACACACACAGAGACACCCCCCCAAACAGACAGACAGACACACACAGAGCTACCCTCGGATGGACGGACAGACGGATGGACAGACAGACACAGAGCTACCCCCAGACAGACAGACAGACACACAGACACACAGAGGCACCCCCAATCAGATAGACACACACAGAGGGCCCCCCCAGGCACGCCCAGACAGAGAGAGAGAGAGAGAGAGAGAGACACACACACACACAGGGCCACTGATGGAAGCACTAAGCAATGTCAGCATAGCAACTCAGCTTGTACCTAGTATGTTGTATAATGAACAAGGAGTCCTGTGGCACTTAAAGACTAACAATTATATTTATTGCATGAGCTTTTGTGGGAGGAAGATTCCACTTCATCAGACTTACATTCTAAGCTCCTTCATCTTCAAAGCATTGGATGAACTGGATTTTCTCCCACAAAAGCTCATGCAATAAATATAGTTGTTAGTCTTTAAGAGCCACAGGATCCTTCTTTGTTTTACTGAACTAGACTAACACAGGTGCCCCTTTGGATCTTGAAAGGATGTTGTATTTCACCTAATAGAGTTTTTTAAACTTCTTCATTCCTGAAATAGATGAGCACCATAGTGTGAATACACAGAATGTATATCACTCTTAAGTTCATGTGAATGCATCTTCATTTCTTTAGTGTTGTGTGTAAACATTCTGGCTCAATATAACTGCATAACAGTGCAACGATGTTCTCTATACAGGGTTGTAAGCAGAATCCATTGCAATAAAGTAGCACCAACAGGGCAGAAAAAACATATCCAGAAATTCTGTTTTTTCAGTCTATTTTTCCCTTGCTATTCACAACACTGTATAATTGTACTCCTCCTTTTTGCATATTCTGTTGTGGGCTTTGTCAGAAAAAGAAAGGAAACTACTTGCTCCAGTAAATGGCAGCTTGAATTTCCAATCTCTGCTAAATTAGTCATATGGGCAGGAAAATTAATAACTATGTATGGTAAAGACAGGGATATCAATAAGTTGTCTGTTGATAAAAGACTCCACAATTCCAAGAAGGGTTAAATCTTAGGATCAGGATGCATTCTTAATTAAGAAGTATGTTTAATCAAGGATTACTGTCTGGTTCTGACTAAACTGTATGCCAGTTTTTATTTGGCTAATGTTTGACATAGTGCAGGGGTCTGAAACTCAAATCATCATGAGGACTAGTACAGGGCTATATGAGGACTAGTATACTGGCCTGAGGGCTGC
Organism: Podocnemis expansa; assembly: GCA_007922195.1. NCBI lineage: Eukaryota > Metazoa > Chordata > Testudines > Podocnemididae > Podocnemis > Podocnemis expansa. The sequence goes on along the minus strand of ML681993.1, from coordinate 32,543,336 downwards.
ACCACTGAAACCTTTTCATACACCAATATTGCAAATACTAGTAACAATGGTGTCAGTGCAGGCCACAGGAAATAGCTTTAAGGGCTGAGTGTTTGAGACCCCTGACTAGTGTGACAAGAACCCAAACACTAAATCTGCCTCTCAGGCTTCCAGTGAATTTGGGGAGTAGAAGAGAAAGATATTTCTAATCTAATTCTATTTTCTTGCTTTTTGTTTATTTACACAGTCAGTGTTCCCTCAAAGCTGATGATGCAGCTGAATAAGTTGTTGGATGCACTGGAGGTGCTGGAGGGCAGCGGGGAAAGGGCCCAGTGGGAGTTGGGGAACCAGCAGGGAACTTGCTCAGCTGCATCCAGAACTTGCTCAGCTGCATCATGGGCTTAGAGGGAACATTGTTTGATAGTACCTGGAACAAAGGCTAGAATAAATCTGAAAATAATGAAAATGTGCCTTTCAACAAATGTGGTAGGTTTGTATTCTTTAAACTTAGATGTTCTTGTAATGGGAGGAAGAGTCTTCTATTTTTGTGTACATAAAAGAAAGTCCCACTTCTGCATTGTGGTCAACAAATGTTAAATTATGAGTCATTCTTCTCAATAAAATTTAATACCATGCTTGGAAAATGTACCATTCTAATTGAATTAAAAATCAATATGGCATGATGCTTCTCTTCAAAGAGAAGTGTAAATACAGCAAGTGAGGAGCATTAATGAATTTTTTATAGTTCAGTGAGAATCTTTCTTCCCCCTCTTCCTTCAATAACTCCATGTGATCTTTCCCCCTGGAGACTTAAAGAGCTTTAAATAGTAACCTTTTATTCCCAGTCTTTGTCATTTTGTTATGGCCATACATCTTTGTTTGCTGGGCTCCATAAGTAATGGATGGTTATGGCTATTGCTTTTAAATAAAGAACACAAACAATACCTGAAAAGAAATGAAATGAAAGCACTTCCTTGAAAAAGACATGTGGTGCATAGAGGCATGAGGGGAGAGAGGACAAATAATATGCAAGAAATGTGTTTACCTGTCACAGTGAGGGTCCAGACAACCCAAGGGGAAAACAGAAGTTTAAAAAAAAATTAAGTTAAACCATCTGATTGTGTATTGTATTAATTTTACTGTAAAAAAGTACTGTGTAAGGTCTTTTATGAAAGTTTGTAATATACTGTATTTGGTGCACATTATAAAATTATGTAGACTAGGATTCTGATTTTATGTATTTGTGTATGTCGAAAATTGTGCTCATAACCTGTATGACAACTCACAGCAGGGCAATGAGCAGTCAGGCAGGGAGAGGTAGCTCTTCAAGTAGTCAGCCATTGCTCATTGCAGAGAAAAGACAATGATATTAGAGTCAGAGTTAATGGAAGGACATTGAAATTGAAAATAATGTCTGGGCTTATACATGCTGAATCCTGTTTTTTTCAGGTAGGTGAGTAGGGGACCTTGGGAGAAGAGGTGGAGTTGAGGTGGGAATTGGTTGGAAGAGGTGAGGCAAGGGCAGAGGATGTGGGGTGGGGGGTGAAGCAAATATTTTTGGTCACATCTGCTCTGCACAGTGACACCCCCTGTGCTCAGCTTGTGGCCACCTCACATTACTTGCCCCGTGTTGCCTGTGGGTGGGTTGGGCTCTGCTGTGCTTCCTTCTTCTGCTGTGTACCCCTGGCATGTTTAACCAACTCTCCCTGGCAGCCAGAGCCAGGAGGGAGCTACTTCTCATGCTGGCTGAAGCCAATTCCTGGTTGCTGCGCTGCAGTATGGCAGCTGCCTTTGAGAGAATTTGACTGGGCAGGTGGCTTCTGCTCCCTACCCTGACTTGGCTCTTGGAGATGGGACAAGTGAGCCAGAAACATGGATATATAGGATCCTTATATCCAAAAAGATCAGGGGTCTCAAAATCAAATCACCACAAGGACCACAGGAGAACAGTACGTTAGCCTGAAACCTTTTCATACAACAAGATTGCAAATATCGGTAACAATAGTGTTGTTGTGGGCCATAGGAAATAGCTTTAGGGGCCACATGCAGGTCACGTGTTTGAGACCCCTGAAAAAGATGTTAGAAACAGATACACAATGGAGTCCAAATGTGTGGCTTTATTCAGACATTGGCTCTTGTCTCAGATCTTCCCAGAGGTGTTAGCCAGCGAGTGACAAGCATCCTGCATGTGACCTCAGCGGTGAGCTTCCCTCTGACTTTATTCAGACAGAACTAAGATGAACTAAAAACCAGCCAGACTGGTTCTACCTATTACTACATCTATTACTAAGGCAGCCCAATACTGTACAGAGGGAAGGAGGCATGTGAGTGTGAAGGACAGAGCCCCCTTTCTGGCTGATGCCACACTGCACAGAGCAGCGTTCCTGCACCCGGAAGTGGCTGGTCTCACTCTTTTGGCTCCTAAAAGCTGTCAAACAGTTAATTGGTGGAACCTAGGGCCACTGAACACCTGATCCATGGCCAGCCCGCTGGGTGCTGAGCACCCCCTATTTTTTACCCATGGGTGCTGGAGCTCCAGAGCACTCAGAGCCAGCATCTATGTCTGGGGTCTCAAGTCAAGGAGGAGTTTTTCCACAGTGGAAGAGCTGTTGTCACCCTGCAAAGAATAACTAGGCTGCTGAGAGCCAGAGTGAAATCTTGTGCTTGAGGGCAACGTAGTGGTGTCAGGGATCTGAACCGCAGATGTCCAGCACAAAAGCCCCCAAAGCTACAGGACAGGCTGGGACAGAACCCTTTATTGATCTGTGTGGTTCCCAAAACGTCACAATACCGCTTGTTGATTTTAGTGGACAGTTAAAAACAGTGCATAGTGTTTCCTAAAATTACCAATGTGCTCTCAACTTGCACACTCATTGGCAATGTGTGTTATTTTCCAAACCTATTCCAGCTCAGATATGACTTGATGCTAGCACAACTGGTGAGCTGCACCTCAAATGGATAATTGGGCATTTCAGATTTCTCATCTGGAAACAACACCACCTCCCAACAAACTCACACAGCTTGATTCTGTGGACAGCTAGGTGTACAGCAACTGAGACCCCTTTCAGGCTAATTTGAAATGATGTCACTATGCAACTTGCAAAATGACTCCTGCATGTATTGACATGACAGTTTCCCTGGGCCTGGTCAGCTGAGTATGAGGAGTGACAGCTTAGGTGGGTGAGGTGTTCTTGATAGAGAGAAGATAAAAGAGGAAAAATAGTTAACTGGTGACCAGAGTCTGCACGTTGCCTGAGCAATGATGAGCGGCTTTCAGTTTTTGATTGTGCGCTAGGTTTAATAGGAAACAAGCAGAGATGCTTGCAGGAGGATTCATGGCCAGAATAATAGTAATTGATTTGTTTCAGTGTATATAGCCCCACCTGTACTCTTGCTTTTGTGGACTGTGCATTTCACACACCCAATATTTGTATTGTTTACATGAAAGTTATTTTTGCTAACATGGATGATACCTGCAATGCTTACACTTTAAAATCAAATAGTGTTTTAAGGTATAACTGGATCTCTTTCATCTAGCAGGACTTGCTGGAGGGCTCAGTGAGAGAGAGTTAGATAATGTTTGCAGGCCAAGGGAAACAAGCAAATAAAATGGAAATTATTTCGATTCATTTGACTGAGGGTTTGTCTCTCAGGCAGGAGTGTGGCTCCACAAAAGTAAATAAATAAAAAGATTCTGGGCACAGGCCACGAAATCTACCTCCCCCATGCCCCTGGTTTTCCTCCCTTTCTCGCCCAGCTCAGATATGGTCCCAGCTCCCTACTCCAAGTTCTCATCTGGCCTGGCTGCAGCCCCCCAACCCAAGACTCTTGCTCTCACCCTGCCATGGCGTCTGGCCACTGCCTGGCCCATGAAGTTTCTGGACCTGGGACCCACTCACTGTCACCTGCCATTGCCCTGGGGCTCCTTTCCCTCCCCCTTGCTCAGTGGGGCCAGCCCAGCAGAAATACTTCCCCCTCATAGCCACTACCAAACATGCTGCCTGAGCCACAGAGACAGGGATTTGAGTTTCTCACCTCTTCTCTGGTCCTGGCTATGTACTGCAGCAGGAAGGGCCCGCAGCTCCTTGAACTGCTCCCAAGTAGAGCTCAGGGCAGGCAGACCATCTCCACCTGTGTTACTGGGGCCATGACATGGCTGGGACATCTGGGGCATGTACCCATGTGCTTGAACCTGGTGCTGCCCCTGCTCTCATGTTTGCAGCCAGGTAGATGCAGTGTTCAAGCTTCCATTTTGCTATTTGCTCTTAGCTAGAAGGCTGAAACCCTTTCCTTCTGACATAGTTTCTGTTACTATTATCCATGCCACGATGTTTGGATTACCGTAATACACTCGGGGCTACACCTGAGGCCACTGAGTAAATTTCAGTTAATGAAGGAAGCAGTGCTGTCCTTTCTTTTTAGGATGATTGCTACAGCATCAGACCTGAACTAACTTGCAGTCCAGATGTATGCTGCCTTCCAGTTTCTTGGTATGCAATGGAAGGTGCTGGGCTGTAAGGCCCTTCTGTGATTTGGGGTCTGATTAGCTGAAAAACTAACTCTCTCCACATCGATTAACTTGTGGGATCAACTGAGGAGATCTTCAAGCTGACTGTCCCTTTTGTATTTTCAGGGCCAATTTGTGTTCCTAGGCTTTTGAGCATGAGAAAGGTTGGTTATGAGAGTTTCAGGAGATATAAATTAGGTCTTCAGTCTCCAACCTGCAATCAGCACCCTCCTCTGGAACTATTCTGCTGCACTGAACAAAGGATTGAGATCCACCCAGGTGCTGGGTGCATTCCAGAGGAATTGGACTAACCTGCAAACTATAGATTCTTTACAGCCTTGCTTTCTATGGACTCCAAATCATTTCTGTGCTCAAGCAAGTCAATGGGACATCAAGACTTCAAAGAGAAATGGCTGTGCTTGAACTCATATGCAGATTTAATTGTGTGAAAGCAGGGTTAAACTGTGACTATGGATTCTTTTCCCATTTCAACAGGTAATTTGACTTCATCACCTTCTATGTGCTGTTTCCCAGTGTTTGAATCATAGGGTTGGAAGGGACCTCATGAGGTCATCTAGTCCAACCCCCTGCCAAAAAAAGCAGGACCACTCCCACTAAATTATCCCAGCCAGAGTTTTGTCCCAGCTGGGCATTAAACACCTCCAAAGACGGAGATTCCACCACCTCCCTAGGTAGCCCATTCCAAGGCTTGACCACTCGCCTAGTAAGAAAGTTGTTCCTAATATCCAGCCTTGACCTCCCCAGCTGCAATTTGAAACCATTGCTCCTTGTTCTATCCTCTGTTACTACCGAGAACAGCTGAGCTCCATCCTCTTTGAAGCATCCCTTCAGGTAGTTGAAGGTTGCTATCCAATCCCCCCTCAGTCTTCTCTTCTGCAGGCTAAATAAGCTTAGTTCCTTCAGTCTTTCTTCATAGGGCTTGTGCTCCAGCCCCTTGATCATTTTTGATGCCCTTCTTTGGACTCTTTCTAATTTGTCCATGTCCTTTTCATAGTGGGGAGCCCAAAACTGGACACAGTATTCTAGATGTGGCCTCACCAGTGCTGAAGAGAGGGGAATGATCACATCCCTCGATCTGCTGGCAACACTTCTTCTGATGCAGCCCAGTATGCCATTGGCCTTTTTGGCAGCAAGAGCACACTGCTGACTCATATTCAGCTTCCCATCTACCAGGACCCCCAGGTCCTTTTCTACAGTGCCGCTACTTAGCTGATCGCTCCCCAGCCTGTAGCACTGCATGGGATTTTTCCATCTAAAGTCCAGGACTTTGCACTTGTCCTTGTTGATCCTTATGAGATTTCTATTGGCCCACTGCTCCAATTTGTCAAGGTCTCCCTGAATCCTGTCCCTACCCTCCAGTGTGTCTACCGTTCCCCCCAGCTTTGTGTGATCCACAAACTTACTGAGTGTGCAATCTCCATCATCCAGATCATTAATGAAAATGTTGAACAGAACTGGCACCAGGACCACTGCTTTGGTTTGCTGTTATATTATGACCTGATACCATGTCTTGCACTCCCCTGCATTTGTTTTCCTCCATCTTCTAAGCATCTGATGTAGTGGGATTTTCCTCGCACGAAAGCTCATGAGATAAATAAGTTTGTTAGTCTTTAAGTGCCACAGGACTCCTTGCTTCTTTAGGTGATATTAATAGCTCTGATAGTTTGAAACAATTAGTCCCGTGGCACCTTAAAGACTAATAGATTTCTTCAGACATAAGCTTTTGTAGGCTCCAACCCCCTTCATCAGATGCATCTTGTTTTTGCTGTACACAGACTAATAAGACTACCCCTCTGATAGGTTGATTAGTTAAACTAACTTTACATTGGCTCATTTTTTGTAAAATATGCTGCTTTATTGTTGTACATTGTACATATGTTGCTTAAAGTACATGTTCACACATGCAGAAACTCACAAATAAAATGTGGCAAGAAGGTGAAATTATGATTTATTTTTTTAAGCAGAGTTTCACACTAGTAATGAAGGTGAGATGATGGCCCATCACGTAACAGTCTCCTCATCTGCTTATAGTTAAATGTACTAATTCTCCTTTCAGTTACAAATCAGATAGTGATTTATAGGGACATTAGTGAATTTATACTGGCATAAAAATGGTGTGAGAGAAAGGAAAATAAAGTCCTAAATTTGCATTTTGATCATTAATTAATGTCATGTCACCTCATGGCAGTGAAGCAAAAGTAATCTCTACTGAGATTAATTGCAGATAATGCTTTTGTAAATTCTGTCATTCCTTTTCTTTTGTTAAAAAGAAAAATGGGTTTCACACACATCTTTATGGCCAACAATGAATGTTGTTTCCATAGACACAAATCCTGAGTAATGGAACTCAAACAGCTATGCCTTTGTGATAATAGCTTCTTGCTATAAATATGTATCAAATCACATCATGTAATGTCTACTTCAGAATTATTAGTTTAAGAGATTCATAAAGGTTCTTTAGCTCTGTTTATACGTCTTTAAGACTGCAACATAGGAATGCATTCAGAAACAAGTCAGAGTCCCAAAAATGAAAACAAACCCAAATTAAATGCCCATTCCTTACAATATCATCACAACTGTCTGAATGTCATGATGTCATGGGAGGGAATACATTCACATATTTGAGGATTGCAAACATAATTGAATTTCTGTGTTACAGTTGTGGGGACTGTCATGCTAGTCACAAAAGGGATGAGCAACCTTGTAAGTATATGGCCCAAATCTGACCTTTAAAAACACATAGGAAAACACAATGGTAGTCTCAAAAGCAGATTAGGAGAAAGATAATAAATATGTGAGGCAGCCAGAATGGCTTAGCAGAGAACTCTGCTCTGAACTTAAACATAAAAAGGAAGCTTACAGGAAGTGGAAGCTTAGTCAGATGACCAAGGAGGTATATAAAGATATTGCTAGGGACTGCAGGGATAAAATCAGAAAGGCCAAAGGACAAATGGAGCTGCGGCTAGCGAGGGATGTAAAGGATAACAAGAAGGGGTTCTACAAGTATGTTAATAACAAGAAGAGGATCAGGGATGGTGTAGGTCCCTTGCTGAATGGGGCAGGCATCCTCATGACAGAGGATGAGGAAAAAGCTGAAGTGCTCAATGCTTTTTTTGCTTCAGTTTTCACGGGCAGGGTCAGCTCCCAGACCACTACCATGGGTATGGCAGATTGGAGAGAAGAAGAGAGGCCCTTGGTGATGGAAGGTCAGGTTAGGGACTGCTTAAAGAAGCTGGATGTGCACAAGTCCATGGGGCCGGACGAACTGTATCCAAGGGTGCTGAGGGAATTGGCTGATGAGATAGCAGCACCGCTGGCCGTTATCTTTCAAAACTCATGGAGAACAGGGGAGGTGCCAGAGGATTGGAAAAAAGCAAATGTAGTGTCTATTTTCAAGAAAGGGAAAAAGGAGGATCCGGGGAATTATACACCAGTCAGCCTCACCTCAATCCCTGGAAAACTTATGGAGCAGATTCTCAGAGAATCCATCCTCAAACACTTAGAAGAAAATAAAGTGATCAGGAACAGTCAGCATGGATTTACCAAGGGTAAATCATGTCTGACCAATCTCATCTCCTTCTATGAGCAGATGACTGGTTTTCTGGATGCAGGAAGAACCGTTGATGTGATATACCTTGATTTTAGCAAGGCTTTTGATACAGTCTCCCACAGCATTCTCACTGGCAAATTAAGGAAGTATGGGTTGGATAGGTGGACTATATGGTGGATAGAAAACTGGCTAGATCAACGGTTTCAGCGTGTAGGAATCAATGGTTCCATGTCTAGCTGGCAACCAGTCACGAGTGGGGTGCCCCAGGGGTCGGTCCTGGGGCCAGTTCTGTTCAACATTTTCATCAATGATCTGACTGCACTCTCAGTAAGTTTGCGGATGACACCAAGCTGGGGGGACCAGTAGACACGTTGGAGGGCAAGGACAGGATTCAGGGAGACCTAGATAAATTGGAACAGTGGGCCAATAAAAATCTTATGAGGTTCAATAAGGACAAGTGTAAAATCCTGCATGTGGGATGGAAAAACCCCATGCACTGCTACAGGCTGGGGAACATTCAGCTAAGTAGCAGCAGTGTAGAAAAGGACCTGGGGGTCATGGTGGATGGGAAGCTAGATATGAGTCAGCAGTGTGCTCTTGCTGCCAAAAAGGCCAATGGCATACTGGGCTGCATCAAAAGAAGTATTACCAGCAGATCAAGGGATGTGATCATTCCACTCTATTCTGCACTGGTGAGGCCACATCTAGAATACTGTGTTCAGTTTTGGGCTCCCCACTACAAAAAGGACAGGGACATGCTAGAGAGAGTTCAGAGGAGGGCAACCAAAATGATTAAAGGGTTGGAGCACAAGCCCTATGAGGAAAGACTGAAAGCATTAGGCTTATTTAGTCTGCAGAAGAGAAGATTGAGGGGGGATTTGATAGCAACCTTCAACTACTTGAAGAGATGCTCTAAGGAAGATGGAGCTCAACTGTTCTTGGTGGTAACAGAGGACAGAACAAGGAGCAATGGTCTCAAGTTGCAGTTAGGGAGGTCGAGGCTGGATAGTAGAAAAAACTTTTTTACTAGGCGAGTGGTGAAGCATTGGAATGAGCTGCCAAGGGAGGTGGTGGAGTCTCCATCTTTGGAGGTGTTTAAGGCCCGGCTGGACAAAACCATGACAGGGATGGTTTAGTGGGAGTGGTCCTGCCTCTGGCAGGGGGTTGGACTAGATAACCTATGAGGTCCCTTCCAACCCTATGATTCTATGATTATGGTTTGGATATGCAAGTGCATTGTGGGTAGTTATTTTGATGATGTTTATATCTACCTTGTTAGAGGTTAGCAAGGTACATAAACTGTTTTCCTTTCTATTACTCTTGTTCTATGTGATGGAGAGGTCAAAAGGGAACATTTAAAATCTGGATGGCCCTTTAATGTAACAATGTAAACTATGTTAACTGTGCAAATGCTGCTAATTACCTGTGGTTCCTAGTGTGACATTCCCCTCCTACAACCTAATCTGGTGTGCCACTGTGCCTTCCTGATCACCCACTCTTAGGCCCCAACTCACCCCACTTTGCTAGGTGCATCCCCACTCCAGGGTCAGCCCACACTGACCTCCTATGTGTAATCAGTCCTGTGTGATCAGACTAGCTACTGAGGGGACGGTTCCCCCGCTGAGCACCCTGAGTCCCCTGATGCCACCCTGGGCACTTCCATCCTGCAGAGCCTGGGACCATTCCCTGACCACTGCAGGCACATATATTCTGGTTCATCAGTTTAACAAAGAAACTGATGTGCATCACTTTTGCTCTCAATCAGGCTTTCACACTCACACATCCTCTCTCCAAAATCAACACAGCTTTAGCTAGAACAGTGACAATGTCTGGATTTAGGGGATCATCTATGATTATTTTCATATTAATATTTAATAATTTCAGTAATCTATAGGAGCTGGGCCACCTTTGGCATCAATAGAAAGGTTGTAACCTTCTAGGAATGATTATAGATTATGTGTAGGAATTGCATCTGAATTAGAAGTTATGAATATGTTTGTGATATCTGTGTTTCAATTTATTTGATTCTGGGAAACTCCCCAGACTGCATATCTACAGTCATTGTCTTATTATGGCCCATTAAGGGACCCACAGGCAATGTTCCCTCTAAGGTTTGGCGGCTTGTGTGCAAAATTTGCAACCCGTGTGCAAAACTTTTTCTGAATAAAATTTGTGTGCAAACTCGTGCAACAAAAATTATTGAAAAATCTAGACCAATGAAAAATTAATATACACTATTTAAAGTCGTTTTTTATTACTAAAATCACCCAATTTATTTAAAATTTACCCAAATTGCTATACAATCAAAAGAAACTAATCCATGGCTTTCAAACAACCCAAGACCAAAGTTATATTCAATCCGGATCCTAGGTGTCACAATTCTGCCTAATACCCTCATCTCCTGTGTTCTACATGCAGAGTTACAGTTCACACGGAAGCCAGCTAATTATCACTGACAGCATTTAAGATACACAAGGAGTTGTGTGGCACTTAAAGACTAAGATTTATTTTTCACCTGAGCTTTCGTGGGAGACTCCTTGTTTTGTTTTGTTTTCCTGGAATGGACTAACATGGCTACCGCTTTGGAAATTGGCAGCATTTAACATGTCTTGATGGTCCCAGAGGGGTAAATTCTATTGAAATTTTAAAAATCAAAAAAAGATTCCAGGCATCACTTTTCAGGAAAATGCTGCTACAAGAAGGATGCTAAACACAGCTGAAATCAAAACAATGGGCTTCTAGCTGCTTTAAAATAAGATTACAGTATTTCTTAAAAGCCTATTTTCAGTCCCTTGTATCTTTACCTGCCCCATCATTTTGGGGCTATATTTCAACTTAAGAGAGAACCTCTACCAAAATACCACATCATTTTAATGCATTATGGTTTCTTCTGATGGACAGATTAGGGTGCATAGTGAAGAGAATAATCTCATGGCTCCTTTGATTCCCAGTCTTTTGGCTGTTACTATATTTAAAACAAGTACTTATCTGATATCTCCATTACATCTCTAAGATTTCTGTGAATTATTCTTCAAAGCATCTGATGAAATGGGGTTTTCTCCCATGAAAGCTCATGCAATCAATATATTTGTTAGTCTTTAAGTACCACAAGAATCCTTGTTTGTTTTGTAATGAATTGTTGTGAGTTACAGGATTCTGGAGAAAACATCTTCCAGGTTCTTTGAAAGCAGGGGGTTAGCATGCTCAAACGCTCTCACTGTTCAGTCACTCCACTTAAGTAACATCCACACTAGCTTTCAGGAAATATACAACGGATTTTTAGATTTTTCACCTCCACAGCTTTATCTAGTTACAGAAGGGACATTTTGGCACTATGCACTCCCTGTTTCCCACTTGAGAAGTTTCAAACTTCAGGATATGAATGGCACTTACTCTTTGCCATGCCTCTTGTTTAAAAAGCTGAAGAATTGCCCCAATTCTGACTCCCTAAGCTCCCTGCCCCCATTCCAGCCCTCCTAAACCCCACCCCCCAGCTCCACATCTTCATGCCACCTCTTCAAGCCCCCGCAAGCCCTCCCCAGCCCACCATCCTGACCCCTTCTCCCCCCCCCACACCCTCCCTGCCCCCACGCTTTCTGTGCCAGCTGCCTGACCAACCCCCTCCCCCTCCCCCTCCCAGCCCTCTTTACTGGCCAAAGAGCTGGGCGGGGGGCAGGAGGCCACAGTGCTGGCCGGCATGGAGGAGCCCGGGCTGGAGGCTGGGGCTGGCCATGCGAACGGCCAGACCCCGGCTGGAAGAGGCGGAGCCTCCACAGTCTCCGGGGAAGGGAGGGAAGGGGAGGGAGGAGTGGCAGGGCTGGCTCAAGCCTGCAGACCTTCCCTTCCTCTGGCCGAGGGGCTGGGCTGAGGCTCATGCCCGGACACAGCACTCCGGTGCGTCTCCCCTCGGCCACGCTGCCACCCTGAACTGCCCCATGCGCGGGGGCAGGAAAATCCTGCGCGGCAGGATTTTTTTAAGCGCGTGGCCGCGCTGCCGCGCGCCTTAGAGGGAACAGTGCCCACAGGTACAATGGGTCTTAGAAGAAAACTGCTCAGTGAGTCGCCCAGACTGACCATGTGATTCATCTCCATTTTGATTTGCAAAATCTCCACACAGTATGGGGAAGCCCAGAGGTGATAAAAGGTAGCAGCACCAACTCTGCTTTGTCTTCAATTTCTAGTCTTCAACCAACACCTATCTTTGGCTCTATTCCTCTGCAACTGGATAAAGGACTGAGGTTCACCCAAGTGCTGCTTGTCAGCCAGAGGAACTGGACAAGCCTTTAAACTCCAAATTCTTCCAAGGACTTGCTTTATGTGGACACTCAACCATATGTATGTATGTGATTCACTTTGACTCTTTAACATCTCCTATATTTTGTTTCTTTTCTTTGTATATCAAACCTTTAGTTTTAGTAACTAAAAGATTGGCTGGCAGCGTGGTATTTTTGGTAAGATTCAAACCTATATTGTTCTGTGTTAAAATGGCTGACCCCTTGGGGTTAGGAGAACCTATTTTTTAAGCGACCCAGTGGCTAGCTGGAGACCAGAGGAGCTGATGTGCAATAAAGGGGGCTGTTTCTATTTTGTTATGCTTCATGATAACTGATGTGGGGAATCAGAAGCATGGTGTGTTGCTGATTGGGAGTCTGGTTTAAGTACCACTCATCAGTGTTTAGAGAGTTTGGCTCTCATTTTTGCAGCTTGTCCTGAATTTTGCACATTCATGTGGTTATCCCAGGAGGCCCATGTCACAAAAACAAACATGAATTTATTGATAAAAACAACATTTTAAGTGAGCATATAGCAAATCAATACACAATCAACCAACTAATCAATGAATTTATCACTACCAAATACAAACTACCATGAACTCTAAGCTAAAGTTCACTGTTGCAGCCTGTTTCTAGATTACCCACATGCCTGATTGCTGATGGTTTTGCAGCTTGACCCTACTGGCCATGTGGAGAGGTCCAGCCCTTTGGAGGTGTTTCAAGGTGGAGATCCAAGCAGAAAAGCCCAAAACAGTTTGAAGTGTGTTTTTTTTCCCCCCTCTTCAAACTCCACTTGACTCTTCCCTTCTTGGGATGAGGTGATTCTTGTATCATGATCTTTCCCATCTGGGCCAGGGAGCTTGATTTGCATAGCCTTTGTCATGCACTCCTTCTCTGTACCTGCTGAGTGATAGCTCTGTTTGTCTGTCCCCACTTGAGCCATGTGAAATATATTTGGGGACATGTTGCATATCTGTACACATGTATAATCTTGCAAGAAACATGCTGCCATAACAATAATGTAAAACTTGCTATGAGCACTCAAAAAGAACACTTCACATGACATATTTTAACCACACCTTTATATTGCAGGGGTCAACAAGAAAGGTATGCAGGTCATATAACAGGAGTGTGGGGGATTGCAGCCTGTCACACCTAGGAGGTGAAGGTTTTACTTCAAAGGGCAGTATACATTGCTATTCTCAACTCAAGAGAGTATCTGTGAACTGTCATGAGAGTTTAAATGTTTATTGCTGACTGTATTGTCTGAAGCCCACATGAAGAAATTGCCTCTAAGGCCCATCTTGCTGTAACTATAAAGGAAATTTAGAGCCTAATCTCTTTATCTCACAATTCTCCAAGCTTTTCAGACAACGTTTGCACCACAAGACTGAGGTTAGGTGTACACAACAGAGCTATAATGGCGAAACTTTTGCTGTTATAAATCTAACGGTATAATTACAGCTTTAGGCAGTGTACACACAGCCATCTTTTTGAGACGTCAACCTCTCAGCTCCTTGCTGCCTCCCCCCCACACTTGGTGGGGGGACCCAGCCATTGTGCCTGGGGCCCCCACCCCAGCACTTCTGCTGCTGCCAAGACCTGGGTCCCCAGTGGCTCTTTGGCTCCAGCCACTGGGATTTCCCAGTGGCTGATTGGCTCCAACTGCTGGGGGTCCTCAGTTGCCAGGGACCTGGGAACCCTGTCAGATGCAGCTGCGGAGCAACTGAGGACTCAAGGATATGGTGGTTGCCGTTGCGGTGCTGCTGGGGACCCAGGAAGCCTGATGGCTGATGCCACAGAGCCTCTGGGTACCCAGGAACCTTGGCAGATGCCTCTGATCCCCTGCAGCAAAAGGAGCAGCCACCAGGGCTCCCTGGCAGTGGGGTTGAAGTTACCAGGGGCAGAGGAACTCTGGCGCCACTGGGCTGAAGCTTTGGCTTCCTGTCTCCTGGGACAGCCCCCCTCCCAATATCAACTGAAATATTCCATTACTTGTCAATTTCTATGCTCTGTTAGAGCAGGGAAATTAACTAGTATGATAGCTCTTGTGTCCCGGAGTGGTCTTGTTTGGCTCTCTGGGACATTTTTGGATGCCAGTTATTCTGCAAAGAGGATATGTAGGCATACACATGCATTTTATAGCATAAGAGCCATTTGGCAATAGGCCTTATGACTCTTTCAAGGGTCATTTTATTGTCCTAGAATAAGAGGCCATTTGTAGTGCATGTAGGGGCATTTAGGTGTGGAGGCTATGCTTCTTATTGTGTGGTAAGACAGCTTATTGCAGAATCATGGGTTAAAGTAAGGGGAACGCACTGGAATGCCATTCTGGGGCCCACAATTTTTAAGGACCAGTGCTCCGGGGTCCTTAAAAGTAGAATAATGAGGTGGAACGCAGCATTCCAGTGCATTGCTCCTTACTTTAACCCCTGCTGTCTTGTGCTGCCCCTTCAGGCTCTAAGACTCCCTTAGTGGCAGGGGAAGCAGCAGCAGCAGCATGGCCAGGAGCAGCGACTGCACGGTGGCGGGGGGTAGAGAGTACATGGGGCAGGGTTGTTGGCTTCAAATTCTCTAGTTCCTAATTCTTCACTTTCTGCATGCATACATAGTTCTGTATACGGGCTGAATGTGGACAAATTTTGCAGGATCCTGTTGTTAAACATTGACATCAAGTAACTGATGATCATCTTATAAACATTGTCTCTAAGTGTAGACACACGTGCTCAGTCAAGCCCTGCTCACATGGTAGAACAAATCTACACCACCTATATTAAATCTTGGAGATGGCGAAGCAGGGTGTCCAACCTTTTTGTATGAGGGCCACATTTCTGTTCTTTTCTGTCACAGGAGCTCATTCTCCTGCCCAGTTTTCTAAAAAACTGCCCCAGGATAATTTCAGAATACATCTTGGCTATGCTTGGTTATATCTAATGGACAGCTTTCCGGGGCTCTTGAGAGCTCCTCGTTGAAATTCTGACTATAAACTGAAGGAAAGTTAAGGGAATTATTTCCCTGCCTCTGATAAAACTCACCCCTCTCCATTTACTGCTAAATTATCCCTCCCAGATAGAACCTATCATGGGGGGGGTCAAAAAGATACATCTGAAGAACAACTTTCTCCCTTGGGAATGGCCTACTAAATGGCAGATATTTTCAAAATATTTCTTCAAGGAATGTATTTCAGACCTTAACCACCAGGACTTTGCCTCTGCTTCAGAATGATTAAACATTACAATGGTACTATACTATCAATATAGGTTTTAGGACCAATGTACAAATATTTCCAACAATATGCATCATAAACTGAGTTTGTCTGCTTAATAATAGCATTTCCAACCTTGGTTTATGGCCATGAAAAAGCACTGATTTTTGTCAGATGACATGCCAGTAGTTTGCCATCTTCTCTCCCTCTGAGCACACACAGAGACTGGTACAAGGGCATCACAGAGCAAACATTTTTGTGTCAAGTTCTTGTTAAAAAACTGGCAACACACCATTGACTTGACCCAAACCATTCAGCATTTTGAGTTTTTCATAGTATCATCTCCTTAATACCATGCAGACAATATACTCTGTACCCACTGCAAACATATAGTGGAAAATCAAATTTAGATGAGCTGACTTTGTGTTTGCAAAACAAAACAAAAAATGAGAAGAAAAGAAAATGTGATTAAGAGAAAAAAATCCATTACAACAAAGTCAGAGTTTCAATTGCCAATGGTGAGTATGTGCTAGCTCTATTCTGCTTTGAAGAAAATTAAAAACAAACCAAATAACTGGAAAATTGTATAAATAGAAATGTTTTCATATTAAAGTTTAAAAGAGTTCCTAAAGGAACAGATGATTTCTTTTTAGAGCTTAATATTTTGTGCAGTCTCAAAAAACAAAAAGGAATTTTTATAGGATGGACTAGAATGGAAACACTTAATTGGTGAGGAATTTAATACAACAGACAAAATTGCAAACCCTCTAGCTGATTTATGGCAAAATAAATTACTTAGCTTTCTGTTCTGAACTCTTCTTGCTTTAATAAGATTAACAATGTCTGGTTCCAAGACTGGGTAGGTGGGAGAGAAGTAAGTCAGGAAGATTTTCCATTGCAATTCCAGATGCAACCAACCAGTAAGGATCATAAGAATGGATATACTGAAACCACCCCCAAAATTAAAGTTTGTGAACACTTTTGTGTGTCTTGGAAAAATTTTTAGTAAGAGATTTTTCCTATACAGGATTCAAAAGAGAGGGCAAGAAACCAGTTTTATTAACTCTAGGTTATGCAAAGTTGCTTTCAATTGTTTCCAGCTCACTTATGACTAGTTCCAAATTTGATAGGAAACCTATTCTGTTCCTAGAAAGGACAAAACCTACAAAAGAGGTCTCTTACAGACAAGAGTGCAAAAAACATACAAGTGCATTGCAGAATGTTACAGATTTGAAGCTTGAAAGCCAGCTTTGACATTTTGGCTCCTTAAATTCCCTGATTACAGAGAAGCTGGTGGGTAGGCTGCAGCAGTTGGAAGGTAAATGGACATTTATTAACTCCAGGAAAAGTCTAACAAATCTGCAAAGCATCGTCAACAACAACACACAAAATTGTAATTGTAGACTCTAAGTAAAGAGGACTTCCAATTTTGCCTTTGGTAAACCAGAGCTTCGCTTTTGCTACTGATGGGCATGCTGCATAAAGGCAATAGACTTGATAGAGCATGATTACTTGGAACATCTGAAACTGAAGATCTCTTCCCATACCGCCTTGATACAAGAACTGTTGGGAACATTTTAGGAAGTAAAGTCTTTAGTCCCCAGTACATCTGTAGTGACCTTGATATTTACTCTAGCTGACTACTGCTTTGCAATTTGAGGCATTATTGCCACACCCAGCTTGTCAAAGTGGAGCTGATTTGCCCACTGTTGTTATTGGTGTGTGCTTGACCTATAGACCAACTTCCAGTTTGTACGTGCTAGTGCACATAGCTTCATCAACCTTCGCCAAGAAGCCATTATGTTTTAAATCTGTCTGGCAAGTTATGATAGATGAAACCAACATCTCTGACTGACTGACTGCCCCATGTTCAGCCAGGAAATACCAACTGAAGTTCTGCTCATTTTCATGGGAGGAATCCCACTCTTGCAGCTTTGGATACACCACCATGGCTGATCTCTCAATACCGCTTTTTCTCTGTCATCTCACACATGGTCAGACAAGAGCATTAGTTACACTCTACAATGTCTGGATGATCATTGCTCCCAGGGAGCTCTGAATTATGTTCTTATGGAGTAGAAGAATCGGGGAAAGAATCTAACACACTGAATAAATTTAGGTGTTCATCACTGCCCTTGCTTCCTTGTCTTAGGTCTTGGGCAATGTTAAATGGGCTACTTTCTGGCTCACCAAGAGCTACCACAACCATGGATTATCTTCATCTGTTTTCCTTTCCAATCTGTGATTGTGGAACAGTGTTTCAGGCAGTAACTTTATGTGATGGAAGAATGCCCACCTTGACATCTGGAAGGCAGTGTATAATGCCTAACCTCCTTTGATGCTGAAGTATCTTGGTTACAGAACCTGGACATTGATGTTTGCAATCGAGAAGTAGTAGTAGTAAAGAAGCATAAGAAAGTATAGAAATAGGATTACATACAGAGCTGGATATGAAAGGAAAACACATAGTACAAGGAAGGACATAACAAATGGTGCAACAGACAGCCCAGATGACTGTGTGGGAATGCATGTGAATACATTTTAAATGTAGTCCATTTGAAATATTTTCTAACATTTAGACAAAATGCAAGCTTACTCTAAATGCAACTGCTTGCCAGCCTTTGTAGGTAAAAGAAACTCTAAACACAATAAAGGAAATCAATGCTAACTCCAGTGATGAGACATGGTATATTAATTCTATTAAGCAGCTGCCACTAGGGCAAAAGACGGTTGCACTTGGTAACAGTGACATTCAAATGACATGAAAGTGGAGGAAATCAATGGTGCATGTCTGACTGGGGAGCAACCTGACAGACCACCTATGTCCTGAAATGCACTCATTAATTATCCCTCAGGGTAGTTATGGTCCCCATTATCATAGTATTTTAGAACCTCACAATCTTTAATGTATTTATCTTCACCACAGTGCAAGGAGGTAGGAAAGTGCTATTGTCTTCCTTGTACAGATGGGGAACTGAGTCAGGGGGGGAAAAAAAGGGTAACATTTTCAAAGGTGTCCCTAGGGATTGAAAGTCACAAGAGGCTTAGGCTCCTAGAATACTTATGTGCTTGTGAAAAATTTACTCTAAAATAATTTAATCAAGATCACATGAGAAGTCTGCAGCAGAGCTGGGAGTTGAACTCAGGTCTCTCAAATCCTAGAGGATCCCAATTATTTATAGCCATACTTCTGCAGTTGTCTCAGGAGATAATTATTAAGGCTGATAAAACAATGATTGAGATTGATAAACCTGTTCTTTATGCAGTAACTGCAGTTCACATAGCTTTGCCTTATTATGAACAGTTATATAGCTTGATGAGCTAAAATCTTTCACATGTTGAAATAATGAATTAAAGGAACAGTCCGGAAGGGGAGACTCAGCAAGTTGTGACTAAAGAGCACTGGAAAGAGATAGGTCTTTATTCCTTGCATGAGTCATATGAAGTAGATCAGAGTTACCAAAATGTAACATGACACACACATTGCCAAGTGACAGAGGCCGGGAGCCACTTACTCTAACGGTAGCTGTCATATTCTTCCCTTTCAAAAAAAAAAAAATCAAATGTAATTAGACACGAGTAATATGAATCAAAGACAATGACCCAGTGCAACCAATTAAACACAGAGACATGCATGGTGTAAGGTCAGGGAGGGCTTCTTGAAACCCCTGGCAGATAAAAGGACACCTGTGCTTCTTATTGCACCTCTGTCAACAGAGTCTGTCTGTGAAATGCATGGATTTTTAATCACACAACCACTTCTTGTTCTCAAAGCAGGTCTTTTGCAGAAGTCAGTATGACCATTGATGTGAATCCCCCACTCAGAGCCCGCACATACTTTCTGCTCTACACCTGTTCTTTTGTTGCTTATGAGTGGGTGGATGTGTGTTACTTCTGTTAGTGCAAGAGGACTATGACTATTATTCTGAACCCTGAAAAACAGAGCTAGTACTTTCATTGGCTTGATTTAGAGGAATTATTTGAGTACAGCACCAGTGTGGACCCTAGAACAAATGGACATAAACTGTCTATTAGGAAATTTAGCCTTGAAATTAGATACAGGTTTCTAGCCATTAGAGCAGTAAAGTTCTGGAACAGCCTTCCAAGGGGAGCTATGGGGACAAAAAACATAACTGCTTTCCAAACTGAGTTTGATAAGTTTATGGAGAGGATGCTATGATGGGATGGCTTACTTTGGAAATTGACTGATCTTTGATCTGTGGCTCTTGATGGTGGATATGCAAGTGGCCTAAAAGGGAGTGTAGATGGGGTGGGTTCTGAGTTATTACAGAGAATTGTTTCTTTGGTGATTGGCTGTTGAGACTTCCACACATGCTCAGGGTTTAACTGATTGCCATATTTGGGGACGAGAAGGAATTTTCCTCCAGGGCAGATCGGCCAGGGCTCTGGGGATTTTTCGCTTCCTCTGTAGCACAGGGCATGGCTCAGCTACCAGTGAATTCTTTATACCTTAAAGTCCTTAAATCATGATTTGAGGACTTAAATAACTCATTCATCAGTTAGAGGCTTACTGATGAAGTGGGTAGGTGAGGTTTTGAGGCCTGCATTGTGCAGGAGGTCAGACTAGATAATCACACTGGTCCCTTCTAACCTTAGAGTCTATGGGTATGTCCCACACATCTCTTTTGTTTCGAAATAACACTGGTTATTTTGAAATAAAAGAGATTAGATCCACATGACATATTCTTATTTTGAAATGACGGGCTCCATCATTTTGAAATAAGAGCCGTCATTTTGAAATAGTTTAAACCTTCTTTAAATCAAAATGGCTTTTTTCAAAATGGTTATTTTAAAATAACGCCGTTTGGACATGTTATTTTGAAATAACCATTATTTTGAAATAACACTTTTGCCCTTCTACTTCCCAGGATGCCTTCCTTTTAGCCTCTGTTGGGTGGGGGCATGGCCCAGGTAGGGGGCCATGTTGCCACACCTCCCATGGTGCCCCTCTCCTAAAGCGAAATAGCAAGTCCTGGGTTTGGACATGCTATTTTGCTTTGAGCTTTTCCCTTGATTCAAGTTAACATTTTCTTAATTCAAATTAACTTATTTTGAAATAAGGACTTTATTTCAAAATAACAACGTATGTGTGGACATAGCCTAGGAGTCTGTCTTCTGTGCCTCCTGTGTGACAGTCCCTTAGGTCTGTTTATGATGTATGATCTTAGTATTGATGGTATAACTTGGCTGCTCATCAGACATTTCCTGTTTGAATTCAAGTATTATTTTCCATTTGCACTGAAGCTATGCAGTACTCTTGTCCTAATATTGTAGTCTGTTCAGAAACTTTTTCCATTGATTTTACTAGGTGGTGGCTCAGGCCTATAGTGTTTTTCTAACTATTTCAGGATTACTTGTCTTTAGCTTGAGAATCTGTTCACCGTATGCTGTGTGGTTCCCTTCTGAGTGGCCAATCTGGATGATGTGCACCTGTTGCTACTTCCAGTAGCTCAAACTGGAAAGGTTCTTCTTTTCCTATAGCATGTGTTATGCAAGAGATCACACCAGAAAATGGTGCCTTCTGGCCTTATAATGTCTGAATTATGAGGAATGTATGCTACTGAATAGCCAAATGAATCAGCTGTCAATTGAAGGCTGTTATTTTTTACCAGCTGGCTCTGGCATTCCACAACAAGCAAACTGCAATTTACAATGTATTCATCATATTGCTACTCTATATGTTATGCAAGACTTTTTTTTTTTTTTTTTTTTTTAAGTAGCTCACTGCAAGAGAGATTCCTGAATCTTTTGAACCCAAGGTAATATTGAATTTCAGATGTTTTCAATATTGCTTTTGCAATTTATTTTCTGCATTTGTTTCAGATTTCACATGGACCAGGTTTGTATACGTCTGAGTACCCAGTTGAGCACTGTGGATTAAGCACAGCATTTCTGACTTCATGCTGTGTGGTATTATATGTATTTTTAGAGAATACCATCATGTGTAGCAACTTCACCTCAGAATTTCCAACAAGCTTTTATTCTTAGAGTTGCCTTGGCACATTCTAATATTCCTGTAGCATTAAAAGGACTATACTCTAATTTATGAAGAGCAAATATAATTTTATTTTTAACCAGAATCATTCCAATTTAATTTTAATAACACCCTGTGATATTTTCCAACTGCAAAACATTCAGGAGCGGAAACATAAAACTTTAGCTTGAGTTAGAATCCTTGTAGCTAAATGGTATTAAGTCCTCTTAGTAAACACATATACAGTATCCTCTAGTACAGGGCTTCCCAACATTTATTTTGCTGTGGCACACCTTGCTACCTTTAATTAATTTGAGGCACACCACCATATAGTTTCCAAATGAACTCATGAATATTCATGAGCCAATGAGCCAGTGTAGAGCTATATGAGTAGTTTTTCAAAAAATTTTGTGGCATACCTTCTCAGACCTCATGGCAGGGGCATTGCTGGCGCCGGGTACTTGGGGCCCGTGCCCTGAATCCCAGCGCCAGTGCCCCAAGTCTTGTGGGGACCCATTTCTCCCATTCTCCAGCCTGATCAGGCCGAAGATCCAGGGCCCAGCTGCCCGCGGCAGCAGCGGATGCTCCAGCCCTGTCCCCGGCCGGGGATGTGGGGCCCAGCTGCTCAAGGCCACGGCAGCCACTTCCCCAAGGCTGGGTGGCGCTGCGGTCACGGCTACCACTCTCGTCCCCATCCCCGTCGCCAGCCAGGGATCCAGGGCCCAACCACCCACAGCCGCAGCGGCTGGTCCCGGTCCTGTCCCCAGCCAGGGGCCTGGCCTGTGGCCAGGGAGTCTGGCCTGCGGGCAGGGGGAGGTGTCTTGGCCGGTGCCCCGGGTCCTTTCCTGGGGCAGCACCACTTCTGCCTCATGGCACACCTCTGTGTCATGGCACGCTGGTTGGGAAACATTGCTCTATTAATATGTTTTTTTCTCTTACAGGAAGATAAGAGTCACTTATTTTAAGTCCCACTTTTACTGTGTAGTTCAAATGTCAGGAAACTAAAGGATTTTTAAAAGCTTTTATCCACGTTTAAGAAACAGTGGTAAGCGGTCAAGCTATTCAGTGCAATTTCACCAACGTTCTAATTTAAAATTATAATAAACCATTCTCCAAGAAACATGTGCTACATATGTATGGGTTCTTGTGAGATTTGAGAAGAATTTAGTCATTAGTTTTTTCACAGAACAGTGTCTTCTAATATTATTGCAGCAAGGCTGAATGCAGACTTTATGGCTATGTCTACACTGGTAATTTAGGTTGAATTAAGGAGGCTTAATGCCAACTAAATTAGTCCCTGTCAACACTAGACTTTCATTAAGTCGCATTAAAAAATTCCTTAATTTGACTTAATGAAAGCTTAATTTGAATTAATAAGAACTGCCTGTTATTTGAACTAAGCCTTGATTTGACTCCTTAGTTAGAACCAGGACTGGCTCAAGAGGCTGTGGGTCCCCAAGCCAGGTTTTGCTTTGACGCTCCCCTGGGGGGAGGGAGGCTGAACCTGGCCTCGTTTCTGGGCTGGCTTGGCCCACCCCCAGGGCAGGGAACAGCTGATGTAGGGGTGGAGAGGACTAGTCCAGAGACCGGGCTCTGCCCTCCTGTTCCTCACCTGCACTAGCTGTTCTGCCTGGGGGCAGGGACGGCCAGTCCACAGGCAAGGCAAGAAAGCAGAATCTGCCCCATGGGCTGGTCCGCTCTGCCCCTTGTGTCTGATCAAGTTATGCGTACTGGATCTGAAACCAGTTAGTCAGTTCTTTCAGGTCCTTAAGTGGTGATTTGTGGTAATGGCTACATCAGTACTAACACAGCAGTTTGTTGGCTGCTTTACATAAAGCAAACGCCTAGAAGGATGGAGGGGCTGCCTCCCTGAGTTCTCTTGGCTAATGGAGATGTGGCTGAAAAAAGAGGCACAGCATAAATGCTGCTCTTATAGGGACTGTGTTTTACAGAAACATCCAACAAACTAGAAATGACTGGCAGGTTCTTCCCAGACCCACTAACTTCCTTCTAGTCCCACCCCCTGAAGTTCACACCATTCTGCCATTCCACCCTCCTCCTGAATCTGCTTCCTCAGTTTAGCTCAACAATTAGAAAGAGTCGGATTCTTTCATTTCCCATCTTCTAGGGCCCAGAAAAAATGTGAAGGTTACAGCAGCCAGCCCAAATAGGGGCCTATATTTGATTTGGGGTTCTGGGTGCTACTGTATTATTCATACACACAAATACATTTATTATGAACTTAATTTCTCTGTAGGTGTCCAAACATACATGTAGTTCTACAAAGATGATAGTACCTAGGTTACCTGTCACACACAACGAAATCCTCGTTCTTTCTTCCCTTACAATATTTCATCTTCCATCTCAAAGGAAGCAGCCCTGAGTAGAGATGATGCCGATGTTCATGAAGAGCTCTGTATTTCTAAAACTGTTCTGTGTTTAACAGAATTTGTGGCCAATAAGAAATAGCAAACCAGAAGAATTCATAGAAATGTGGTTGGTCTGTAACAGTTCTTCTTTGGATTAAATAAGGCCAGTGTTCCCATGGATTGAGGACACAAAAGGTCAGCCAATTAGGGTAGGAGTGGGGTTATGCTGGGCATGGAGTGGTACACATATGTGAATATGGCCCGTATCTTTTTGTTACCATTCTTTGTTGCAGTGTCTGTGAGTGAAATCCTGACCTCATTTAAGTCAATGGCAAAAATTCTGAACTGTTATGAATGAGAACTTGTACAGTCTGCAGGTTCTTTGCATGCTTGACATTCACCCTTTTCTCCCTCTCTCTCACTAGAAGATGCTGATAATACTGATTCTCTAAAGCCGGACAGCGTCACACCCCCCATGCAAAATTAATGCAGAAAGGGGTGTCACCTCAACCAGTGTTTCCCAACCAGTGTGCCATGGTACACAGGTGTGCCGTCAGCCCTGAGCAAGTATGCCATGGAATTTTTTGGTCTTTCTCTCTCTGACATCTTGACTCACATGAACTGCCATCAGCTTAATGTTAGCATGGCCTAAACTGAATTTTTATCACTCACAGTTTATTTTTGTTCCATACATCTAGGCAAGATACAAATCTTGTTGTTTTTCCTCATTAATGTTTCCAGAATCTGGCCTTTTCTTTTCATGCTTTTAGCCAAATCTCTGACTCAGGCCTTAATTATTTCCTGCCTTTACTTTTTTTCCTCTCTGACCTCCCAAACACAGAAGTGCTCCTTTTTTAGTCCATACAGAACTGAGCTGATAGTCATTTTCTTTGCGCAGTGATGTGATCATGTCGCAAGTGAGACCTTGTCAAACTCTGTTTTGTCTTTCTACTGACAATGTTTTTCCACCCTCAATCACTCCTTTGTGAGGTTCTCACATAGTTGCCTCGATGCCTTCTTGAAAAAGCTGTGGTATGACCTGTCTGAGCTCATCTTCATGGCCTCAACCCTACATTTAAATCCTTTATAACGAATCACTCTGCCTTGCTACTTACAATGAACAGAGTTATTCTGAATACCCTCAATCCCCACTATTTTTTATCATCTTTCTCTCAGCCTCTGAGTGTGTGTTTATAGCCTATAAGAAATAAATTGCAGGCACCATCCTTTCTTGTTTGTCTGGAAATGTCAACTATATCATTGGACCTACCATAAGCAGATAACAAATAAAAATTAATGTAATTCCACTGAAACAGGATTTTTTTTTTTGGTTTGGCTGATTTGCCTGTATACTAAAATGGTAAGCTCTTTGGGGCAAAGATTGTCTCTTTGCTATGTGTAGGTGCATAGTACCTGTGTAACTGACTGGGCCTCCAAAGTATTGTTGTAATACAAATATATAATACTATTTATAATAGTAATTAGATTTATCATTATAGTATTAACACATGTGAAAGCCCAGTGATTTTACTGAACATTGTTTTTAATAAATCAGAACTATACCTGGTGGATCTCCCAATGCAATAGTGTCATAGTTTATACATTTCCTTTATGACTCCAAACTTTAGGGACTTTATTAGCACTCCTCTGGGCCCTGTTTCAGTTCTGGTAATCCTTAAATATTCCCGGTGAATCTCAGTGAAAAGGTTTATTTTATTTTCTCAAAGAATAAGTCTAGCAAACAGCTCTCCTGCACACTTTAATTCCTGGTTCAGTAGGTTACATAAAACTATGAACATGATAGAAGATAGACTTTAAAAAGTCAGGCTTGTATAGCCATAAAAAAAAAAAAAACCTCTCTCTGATGCCGGTGACACTACCATAGATAGCATGGATATCATAACCATTCCTTATCTTCACTTTGAGCCCCATACGTCTATCTTTAACTTCTCAGTCTTAGTAAATGTAATATGTAAATATACATTCCAACCCAATGATAAACATGAAAAAGGGGAAGTCTTGTTGAATTGCTAAATTGGTGGATGGAGCTACCTCTGTAGTTTCAAAGCAATTAATACATT
This sequence comes from Podocnemis expansa, assembly GCA_007922195.1. Lineage (NCBI taxonomy): Eukaryota > Metazoa > Chordata > Testudines > Podocnemididae > Podocnemis > Podocnemis expansa. Next base: position 32,517,355 of record ML681993.1, on the reverse strand, counting down.
GTTTTATACAGGTAAGCACCACACAGGGTTGCTGTTCAAGTAGTTCAAGGAGTGACACATACAAAGTAGAAGCTGCCTGTCATTCATTTATCATTGCTGGGCATAAGAAGAGTCATCAGTCATTTAAACTAAACCTTTCCTCTCCCCTACAGTCTAACAATATGAAATCAATGCAATGGGATTAAAAAAAAAAAAAGAAAAAAAGTCAGATTTTACAGCCTAGGTAAACAAATCCGTCCCTTCATAAAACTCTGAAATGATAAACCTCACACGATTCCCCATATAGTACAGAATCAGGGAGGGGAGAGAGCTGAAGAAGTTTAGTTTTTTCAGTATACTAGTAAAAACATTGGCAAGTAGAAAACAATAAATGTATGATTAATTACTTTCACATTTCTTAGCCTAACAATTAATCCTTTTTTTACAGCACTGCTGTTTGGCAGATATTTCAGAGTTTGTTTATTCATATAATTGTATGATCCTGCTTAGTGTGCTTCCTTATTCTGGCTCATTAAGCATGAGTGAGAAAAAAACATTTGTTATACTAGGTTGTATCACCAGTGGTAAGATCTTATCAAATAGCTTCCTAAATATACATTGTAACATAATGAATATAGGTAAAAGTTGCATGAAGGGCCTAGGTTTTGATTCTTAAAAACCTTTATTAACACACAGGCTATGTATACACGTAAACTGTTATTTTGAAATGAGTTATTTTGAAATAAAGGCCTTATTTCAAAATAAGTTAACTTGAATTAATAAAATCTTAATTCGAATTAAGGGAAGCCCTCAAAGTGAAATAGCATGCCCTGTGGGTGGACATGCTATTTCGCTTCAGGAGAGGGGCAGGTGGGAGGTGTGGCAACATGGCCAGCTCACTTGGCCATGTTGCCGGCCAGGTTGGCAGCCATGTTGCCAGCCAATCACCTAAAAGCAGGCACTGACCTCCCCTCCCTGTGCATTCTGACTCCCAAGAGCTTGCAAGAGAGATGGCTATGGATGATCCATGGCCCCCATACCATCCTCGAGCACTTGGTAGCCCTGCTGCTAGCCTGCAGGGTGCTGCTCCGCTGTGGGACACACACTTCCCTGAGCCCGATGAACCCAGAGCTGAACCCCAGACCATCGTCTCAGTGGCCCTCACAGCACCAATACCTCCCCGTCCCCCTTCTGTGCCACAGCACATCTGGGCACTAGGCACCAGCACAGACTGGTGGGAGTGGGTTGTCCAGTGAACCTGGAGCAACAAGCACTAGAGGAGGAACCTCCAGGTTAGCAGGGAGACCTTCACTCACCTCATCGCCGAGCTCACCCCAGTCCTGTGCTGAAGGGACACAGTGATGAGGGCAGGCATCCCCGTGGACAAGACCGTGGCCATTGCTCTCTGGGAGATGGCCACACTTGAGTCCCACAGGTCCGGTGCCCATCTCTTCAGCGTCGGAAAGTCCACCATCAGGAAAATGTTGCTGCAGGTTGCCCACGCCATCAGCATGGTTCTGCTGCCACGTCTCATCACCCTGGGAGCGCTGCAGGACACCATAGCCGGTCTCACCATCCTGGGCTTTCCAAACTGTGGGGGGATACTCGATGCCACCCACATCCCCGTGCGAGCCCCACTGCCCCAGGCAGCTGAGTACAGGAACAGGAAGCGATACCACTTGGTCATCCAGGAGGCCCTTGTGGACCCCTGGGGCATATTTCAGAACTGCCACATTGGATGGCCGGGGAGGGCCCATGATGGCAGGTTCATGAGGCACTAGCACCTGTTCGTGAGCGAGGACCTATGAGGGTTCGGACTGCTGCCCCACAACCCCTGCATCACCATCCAGCCACGGCCAGCCCCCACGCACACCCAGAACCCCACCCAATAAAAGCAGAAATAGACCTGAATTCAGTGTAATGTTTTTTATTTACAGTGGGGGGGAGGGTTGGGGCAACGAGTGCTTGGGAAGCAGGTATGGGATCTGGAACTTTGGAGGGAGAATTGGGGGGGGGCATGAACTTGGACAAGGGGAGTGGGTAGGGGTTTGGGGACTTACAAACATGGGGGGGGCTATGGGGAGGCCATCCCAGGCCCGTGACCCTCTGCGCCATGCCCTTGGGCAAGGCCACCCTGGGTCCGGGGCTGCTGGCGGCGACGGACAGCGCCCTGGGTCAAAGATACTCCCACAGGTGCTGGGGGCACAAGGTGCTGGGCTATGCGCCGCAGGGTAGATGCAATGCCCTGCACAGCAGCACCAATGCTCTGGAGTGCCTGGCCCTGGTGTTCCATGGCTGCAGCCTGCCGCTTCATGGCAGCGATGGCTCAGTCATCGGCGTTCACCATGCGCTGGAGCTGGTGGATGGCTGCATCTTAGTGCCCTCCCTGCTGCTCCCTCCAGGCCTGGGCTGTGTCCTGTGCTCGGGGGCTGAGATCGAGGAGGCTGCTGAGGATCTCCTCTCTGGTGCGATAGACTCTCCTCCTCTGCCTACCAGTGGGCTGGGGACTTTGTGGAGCTGCACAACCAGTATGTCGGCGAGGCGGTGGGGCAAAGCAGAAGAAGGGTTAGTTCTCCTTTGCCTGATGGCCTTGCCTGTGTGCATTCTTTCTGCAGCAAACCCCTCCACCATGACTGTCAGCAGGATTCCCCATCTGTGTGATGTGGGACACTGCACAAGGGCGCACATGCCTTGTGGTGCCCACAGTGGTGAGTGGTATTCAACAGGATGTGGGCTGGGCGGTTTCCCAAGGCCACGGGCCAGTGGTGCAGATTGCCCGCTCACTGACCTGGATGCTGGCACACCGCCTGGTGGCACTTCCCTGATGAGCATCCCCCACCTTGCTGGGTCCTGCCATCCTCATGTTACATGCCCCCTGCCAGCAGCACCCATGGGAGGGCGCTTGTGTCCCCTCCCCCCAACCCTGTGCCTTGCATGTTCCAGGGCTGTAGACCCTAGCTAGCCATGGCATTGGCAGGCTCAGCTCTGCCTGCCAGGAGGAGGGAGGACCACTCACCAACAGGCACTCCAGATGTTCACCTGGATGTCCCCTCCTCCTGGCTGGATGTCAGTGCTAGCTCCCCGGTGTCCCACTCTGGCTCTTCCTCCTCAGGCGTGGCGGGCCTCTCCTGAGCAGGAAGGAGCTCTGGAGTTGCCGGCGGAGTATCCGGGGGCTGGGCACTCCCCGGTCAGCTGATGTCTCCAACGTGGCGGGATGCCTCCCTCTCTGTGGTGCTTCCCTCTGGGGATCTGACCACAGGAGTGGGGTCTGCAGAGTCCCTTAGCTGGGATGGGAGACCAGTGGGCTCGTCTCTCAGGAAAGCATGCAGATCCTCAAAAAAGGGGCAGCTGGTGGTGCTCGCTGGCGCCAGGAGCTGCCTTGCCTCCCTGGCGCGCATTTAGTCCTGGCGCAGGCTTTTTATTTTTGCACACACCTGCTCAGTTGAGTGCTCGTGGCCCTGGCTGGTCATTTCTGTGGCGATGTCCACATAGACATTGCGGTTGCGGTGCCTGGTGCAGAAACGGTCCCGGATGTCCTCTCTGCTCCATACATCAAGGAGGCAGAGGACCTCGTCCTGCACCAACACTGGTGCCTGGAGTCATCCCTGGACTGTGCCAGCACGTGCTTCAGACATGCTGAACCAGCTCCATGCAGGTGGCAGTAACGGAACTCAGCACTTCCTCCTTCCTGGTGCTATGCACCCTGGGAGGAGGAGGATCACTGCAAGCCCGAATCGAAATAATGGCTATTTCGAAACAACATGTCCGAATGGCGTTGTTTCGAAATAGCCATTTCGATTCAATGGCTATTTTGATTTGCAATGAGGTTTTGTTATTTCAAAATGAGATCTGTTATTTCAAACTAACAGAACGTCATTGGGACACAACAGTTTTTATATCGAAACAATGGCTGTTGTTTCAATATAAAACTCTCGTCTGAACACAGTCATAGGTAAGAGAAGGAGGCTACAGTGACACTGTGAAATTAGTCTGGACTAATTGGGTCCCTGGCTACACTACGCTTTGCCTAAGGGCCGTGCCTAGGGGGGTGTGGGGTCCCAGGTGAATTGCCATTTTCAGGATCCCCCATGCACCACCCCCAGCACTGGGGAGGTGGGGCCGGCTATCCCAGGGGAGGGGAAGGCCCCTGCACCAGCTGTCCCATGCTGAGGACCCAGCAAGCCAGTCAAAAGGGCGGCCCGGTTCATTGCTGCTGGTCCCCACCCCTGGCCACGCGTGCTCCTCTCGGCGCAGGGGTGGGGTAGCAATACTGGCTCTGCGTTGCCTCCTGCCCTTTCCCCGCTGCTCTGGCACAGAGCTGAGAGCAGCACACGTGGCGGGGGGGGGGGGGTCCCCAGACCGGGGGTGTTAAACCACCCGGCTTCTTTTGGCTGTCTTGCCCGCCCCCCGGCGGGGGGGGGGGGGGGCAGAGGTGCAGGCTCTGCGGGGGCCCCCCCAAAGCGTTGGGCCCTGGGCAGCTGCCCCGCTCACCCTACCTTAGGGATGGCTCTGCTTTGCCTAGTCTGAACAAAGGAATTGCTTAGTTCGGACTAGGCATAGTTTAGTTCAAATTAGTAAGTACCGGTGGTTAGCAGTGGCGTCGCTAGCGTTGGGCACCTGGGGCACGTGCCCTGGGTCCCAACACTGGTGCTCCGGTTCTCCGGCCCAATCAGGCTGGGGATCCGGGGCCCAATCCCTTGCGGTCCGCAGCCATGGCGGCCGCGTCTTTGGCCAGGGAGCCGGGGCCTATCTGGCTGCCCGGCAGGCCCCCACCCCCTGGCCTGGGATAGGGCCAGGGGGTGGCTACGCCGCTACTGCCAGCTAGGCTGCACTGCGGTGTGGCGCGGCTCAGCCTAGCCTGGCCCGGCGTGGCCGGAAGCGGCCGCTGGGGGCCGGGCCCGTGACCGCAGCCCTGGATCCCCGGCCGGGGACGGGGCTGCCGCAGCTGCAGCCAGGCCCTGGATCCCCAGCAGGGGACGGGGCCGC